>LR738712.1:718062735-718086203 GCA_902687465.1 Secale cereale | reverse complement strand
GCCCCCCCCCCCCCCCCGGCTGTCCTTCGGGCGCAAGGTAGGTTCTGGAACGCTGATTTTTTATATAATTTTTCTGGATTTTTCCTGGCAGTTCACGTAACGTGAAAACCGGAAATACAAAAACAGCCGAAAACAGAAACTGGCACTGGGGTGCACTGGATTAGTAGGTTAGTCCAAATATGATCAAAAGTGTATGGAAGTGTATAAATATCATAGCAATATCACCCAAAAGTGGCATGGAGCAAGCAGAAATTATAGATACGTTTTGGAGGTATCAGCCGCCGTCATCGCCCCTCCATTGCTGGAGTCGAGCACAACTTGTTGTAGTAGACAGCCGGGAAGTCATCGTGCTAAGGCCCCGTAGGACCAGCGCACCAGAACAATAACAGCCGCTGATGAAGAATAACGTAGATCAGAAGGATCCAACCCGAAGACACACGAACGTAGACGAACAACGAGGTCCGAGCAAATCCACCAAAGATAGATCCGCCGGAGACACAGCTCTACACGCCCACCAACGGTGCTGATGCACAGCCGGAACGGGGGCTAGACGGGGAGACCTTTGTTCCATCTTCTGGGAGCCGCCGCCGTCTCGTCTTCCTGAGTAGGACAAAAACCCTAACAAAAGTGAAAGAAACAACTAATAACGGAGCCCTCCCGCCGGCCCATGCCGAGATCTACCGCGCCCCCATGGCACTAGCTTTTGGAGATGTAAACTATACAGCACCTACTTTTACATCTCTAAATTTACATCTTCTATTGGAGATGCTCTAAACTCACCCCTGTTAGCACCTTCGAGAGACTGAATTAACATGTCTCTTGAGATTTTATGTAGTTGACGAGAACGTCCTTCCGTGGAACGCGTATCGTCAAAAAATCTAAAATAAATTTGAGCATCAGAATTTGAACTCGAATGACTCGGGTATACCACTGTCATCTGCGTGTCGGCCCACGTATAACGTGAAACTTAACGTAGCCTTGTTACAAACAAAATATCCCATATACTAACGCTTGGACAAAGCTACATCACGGCTAGGGGACATATCCCGCCCCCCTCCCCGTCACCTAAAAAGTACTCCTATAGAACAAGAAAATTATATATCATGAATTCTCACAAAGCCCACAAGGATACACTTACAATGGATTGACTCTGTCGTACCACATACACAATGACGGAGACAGGGGGGCCAGCAGGGGCCCTTGCCCCCCTAACAAAACTAAGTTAAGCCTAATTTACATCTGAATAGATGATTATTAGCAGCTTAAGTAGAGTATAATTTAGTGGACTTGGCCCTCCCCAACAAGAATTAAGAACACTTGGCCCCCCTCACTCATTTTTCCAGGCTCCGCCACTGTCACACATACACACGAACAAAGGTCTGCAGTCTTGCCACACAATGTGCAGCATGGACACATCAACACATGCCGGACACGCGTACAATGGATCGCCACTGTGCCAGGATCAAGGCATGCCACAGGCAAGCCCCAGACCAAATTAAGTAACTCTTTGTGGATTCTGAATCAGAACACTAATGCACTTCCTACATAAAGTCTTTTGCTTATTGCCTACTCTCTCTAAAGAAATATAAGAATGTTTTACTGACATAAAAAATGTGTTTCCTTGATAAAATACATAAAAAATAAAGGAGTTAGAAAAAAACAACTAGCATTTTACCATGACACCGAGACCTGACGCCTCACCTGGACCCTGATCGATCCCCACTACTGTTCCACTCGCGCTCGCTCACGAACTGAGGGGGTGTTTGTTTCCGGGGACTTTTGGGTGTATGAACTAGAAAAAGTCCCTCTTAGAGACTTTTTAACCAAACATGAGGGACTACTAGGGACTAAAAGTTACTTTTTGAAACTAAATGAAGAAGACTCTCAAGGAGAGTCTTTTTTGGGACTTTTCCAACAAGGCCCCTCCCTGCACTCATTGCCCCGCCACCCCATGGTGTTGTTTAATAGGGGTAACATGGTCTTTTACATGTCATTTAATAACCTTTAGTGAGGGACTAGAGATTTTTTAGTCCCTGGAAACAAACAAGAAGGGACTTTTTAGGGACTAGGGATTTTTTAGCTGGGACTAGAAAAAGTCCTAGGACTTATGAACCAAACAGGGCCTGATGTGATTGGTATAGCTAGCAGTGTGTCGGTCCTATTCACGAGGAATATAGTAGGTGATCATAAACCATATTTAGAAGTCTCAAAAAAATCATGTGGAAACTTCTATGTGTTCACTACAGATACATGATTTTTCGTTTTGAGAAAATGTACTTTGTAAGTTGTACAAAAAAAAAAAAATCTAGGCCAACAACAAAAAAAGGGTCTATTTGGAAATACATATTTGTCTATTCTTTGTACATCATGTGTGAAAATAAAGTGTTATAAAAATATTCACATACATAGTATACATGTGGATCTGTGTTTACAAAAAAAAAATCAAATAAGAAATTTCGTTATAGAAATGTTTTTTTCGAAAACGGGCAGTTCGGACACATGCTCACCTTCAATGGCATAGCATGTGTAGACTGAACATTATGCACTCATGTCATAGTCATTGCAGTGCTCCAAGGGCAAGGAGGTAGAAGAGGGCAGCACCTCGAAGAGGCATTGGGAAGGCCGACGAATGTACATCCAACCCACTTTGCGAGGTGATTTTAACACATGTGTTGGCATGATTTCCGATCTGTGATGGTTTCCGTAAGCACATGACGGAAAATTTGCGATGTCACGGGAGGCTTTCCATTGATCAAGGACAATTGACTTCACCACCACTCACCAATCACCACCTAAGGATCGGCTACATGCCCACCTTTAAGGCCATGACTTCCGTGATTTCCAAGGCGATCGTGTTTGACCTTTCTGACTTTGCGATGGTGGTCAATCGCGATAAGCATGACCAAACCCTTCAATGATCAGAGATTAATGTTTACTCATCAGTATGTCGGTCCTGAACTAGGTGTGGTTGTTTGTGTCCTACTATCATGTTTGTTAATGTGCTGTTCTCTATGTGATACCAATATGCATGTTCATTAGACCGTTGTTTAATCGGTGTTGGAGTTGTCTGTGTAAGAGCATCTACAGTCGGACGCCTCAAATCATTTCTCATACGCCCGTGGACGCGCCCGATCAGTGACCAGACATGAGAGAGAAGGAAAAACATGACTCAATTGGACCCCTCATATCATCCCTATACGCCCGGGATGTCTGCGAACCCTCATATCCATCTCAAATATGGGGAGGATATGAGGGCTCGCGGACGCGCCCGGACATGCCCGGACATTCCGCCACGTAGGACGCGACCCCACCTCGGACCACCTTTTCCCTTTCTTTATTAATTCTTTTATTTCCATCTCTTCATCTCCACCAATCATATGAGAAGAAAAATGAGGAGTGTGGCTGCACGGACGGATAAATAGGGTGTCAAAACGGACATGCCCGGTCACTGACCAAGCGCGTCCACAGGCGTTTAAGGGGGTCATATTTACTATGTCCGGCTGTAGATGCTCTAATTCTATTGTGCGTGTTCGTTAGACCACTGTTTAATCTGTGCGTGCTAAAGTCGTTTAGTATATGTCCATTGTTGGTGTGCCTATGCCTGTGTATTAAGGGCACCTCCAAGGAAGACCCGTAAAACACCGATATATGTCTGACCGGACACATTTATTCACTTTTCAATTCAATGGGGATATGTATCAGTATGCAAAGCTGTGCATACCTCCAAATTTCGGTATTTTGGAGACAAACGTGGGGAAGTTTTACCGGAGTCCGGACATGCAATTGACCAATCACATGCATGGTTCCTCTCTTCTCTCTCTCCTCCCATCCACGCATGCATGGTCCCCTCTTTTCTCTCTCCTCCCAACCCATAAATATTCCACACCTACGTTTTCTCCTATACTTTGGAAATTGTAATTAGTGTTGGGTTGCTCTCTCTCGTATCATGTCCACAGACCACGTCCGAACACAAAAAAAGGACATATATCGAAGGAATTTGCGGATCGGCGTTGGAGAAACTCTAACATCACCACTGAAAGAAGAGGTTGGTATGCCCATGTTTTGCATGTAACCAATCGGATGCGTCTTGCATTTGGGGAGTAGTACATGCTTGCAACCAACCGTTGTATTAGTATTTCTGTTGTAACGCAGCAGCTTGGAGTTTTAATTGTGGGCAATTAAATGAAGCGCGGATAGAGAGTGCATTAGACTGGTGTGCGTGCGTGCGAGCACACGCCGTGCACTCTGGCTCAGCCGGGCCTCGATCGATCTCACGGACATTGGCATCGCGACGACGCGCGAGACAAGACGCCACACGGCGCGGATTGTGAGTTGGAAAGGAGGAGCACAAATCACCAGCACTGTTCAACTTGCGCTCGCGAACAAAAAGAAGACGCATGCATGGTGGGCGCACCGGTTCCATCTCTCCGCAACCGCGTGCCAAAATCTCTGGCCTGGCCGACGAAACGGCGGCGACTTTCCGTTGCATGTGCACATAGCTAGAGCCTAGAGGGCTCGGGGTTTCAGATTGGAAAAAAGTCTAAAATAAACTTTGAAGTTGTAGACGAAAGCTAAATCAAAACCTGAACTTTGAATCTTAGAAATTGACACTCTAAACTTATAATCCCGGTATATTTTGGACGCAACATCTGTTTGGCACACCGGGAATACTACAATCCCACCGGGATAACCGGCGACACTCACAGGCAGGAATTTGGGCCGGCCCACTATTACACAACAAGAATTCGTGCAGCTTAAAAAAATGTTCGCAGATTTCTAAAATTGTTCGGAAGTGAAAACATGTTCCTGTTTTATATTTTTGGCACAAATTCAATTCATTTTGTGTTTTTAAAAAAATATTTGGAATTCCAAAATTCTATTCGCATTTTAAAAAACTTTTCACATTTTGTATTTAATTCTGAAATCTTTGAACATTTTATAAAGTGCGTTTTTGAAAATTTAGAATACTTTTAATAAACAAACAACTTTCAAAAAGAGAACACATTTTGAAAAATATTTTTTTTAAACCTGAACAAAATTTTAAAGTGCAAAAACTTTTTGAAACATATTTTTTTCCTGAAACCTGAACAAAAGTTTAAAGTGCGAACACTTTTTGTAAAATGTAAACAAATGTTTGCATGTTGTCAAAAATGTGGCATAACCTTAACAAAATATACGTGCAATGTGTTTGCAATAAGTGTACGCAAATTAAAAAATGTTGAACCACGTAAAAGAGTGCTCGTGTACTTTTATAAAATGTTTATTTTCATTAAGAAAATGTAAAACATGTATTTGAAAAAATATTACCATGTACTCAAAAATGTTTTGAAAATATTTAATTTTAAAATGTCCACAATTTATTTTAAAATATGAAAAGTTTATCAAATATTTAATGTATGCGTTAAAATGTACATTGGGTACTGAGAAAACTTAGACATGTGTAAAAATGAAAAATGAAATGAAAACATAAAAAAAAACAAATTAGTGCGCGCGCGAGAGCAACTGCGCTACTGGGCTGGCCCAATTCAGCAAATACCGGCGAAGTCATGTCACGGTTTAAAATAGACCGAAATTAAAAGGTTTGGTATGCTGATTTCAGGGATTGAGAGTCCAAGGTTTAGTTTAGTTTTCATCTATAAATTTAAGATTTGTTTTGGACTTTTTCCTTTTAGATAGCACGCGGCTAGAGGAATTGTATGATGGTGCACGGAACACGGAGAAGGCGAAAAAACGACACTGTTTGTGAGCAGAGAACACGCCTCTACATGGTCGTTCCGCCACGGAAAGCTGCCGCAGCTCCGTCCAGCCCTGTCGATCGGCCACCGCACCCACAGAGAAAAGGAAAAAGGACCCGGACAGCACTGTGCCGCGACGCCGAGACCTGACGCCGCACCTGCGACCCACATCCATCCATCCATCTACTCGGGAGGGGCACCCACCGCCACCATGAAATGTTCCATTAGCTAAGATCAACCTCAGCGCGCGACCTCATCCTGTCCGGCCTCGTCCGTTTATAAACGGATAAACCAGACGGTCCACCGCGCAGACGTAAACGGATTTTTGTCCGTTTTCTATCCGCTTTTGACTCATCCGCGGCCCATGTTTATGCTTCTTTTGGAGTGAAACGGACAACGCGAGGACGGCCCGGTCACGCGTGCTTGTCCTTCCTTGGCCTGCCTGTCAGTGGCAGAGGCCACCCCTTTTTCTACCCGACCCCACCCCACCACCGAGCGCCCCAAACCACAGCCTCCCTTCCTCCCTCGCCGCCGCCGCCACAACCATTGACGCTGCGCCGCTCGGACGCACAGTCGCCCCAAGCGTTCTCGCAGCCCCCCGAGCTACCCCTACCACGGCCACCTTGCCCTCCCGACCTCCGGATTTGGAGCGGATCCGGTCGGGCGTGAGCTCGTCCGGCTTGCGGGAGGTTGCGCCGTGTCATGGACTGGCCGGGCACAGGGCCGGAGGGCCACGACCACACCGCAAGGCCGCATGCAGGTACGGAGTCCGCCTCTAGCCGCTCGGATCTGCACCATCGGCGGTTCACCGACAGATACGTGAACGGCCGTCGGCCGGGCTCAATGCTGGCCCAAAGACTCGTCGGCTCACCGTTGCCACTCATAAAGTGTGACGGTTGCTTGAATAAGGTCTTGCGCCGCGTGTCTACAACACCGAAACATCCCGGATGGGTTTTCGTCATGTGCTCGAACGATGTGGTACGTGCTACTTCAGCTTCGGTTGTGCTCTCGGATTCGACTAGTTGTACTAACTGGAATTTTAATTGTGCAGACCGGATGTAATTTTTGTTATTGGAAAGAAGAATACATTGATCTATTGATAGCACGTAATTTAATAGATGTTTGTGCACTTTTAGCTAGAATAGATGCTAGAGATAAGACTAGTGCATATGTTGATAGAATAGAGGCTCAAAATGAGACTAGATTCGAGGAAGCAGCCTCTACTTCTTTAGACTGAAAGAAGAAAAAAGCATGCAAGATCGAGTCTCCGCAGATCAACAATGAGTGCATCGAGAAGACACTATCCTAACTCAAGGGAGCAGTTATGGAAGTTGGATATCTTCTAAAATGACTTCTTATGGTTCTTGTTTTCTATGGGCTTTCTATTCTAGTCAAAATTTGGTGATGTACTTTAATCTGTAAAAAATCAACGAAAATTTATGCTCAATAAAATTTTTATATAGACAGGTACGGACATGATCCTATTATCCTACCCAAACGAATAGAATCCGAACAAACCGGACGTCCGGATGGGATCGCGCGCGGGAGTTGGCCTGACTCTGCCGAACAAGCTAGTCGACCGCGTGGTGTCCGTCCACGAAAGCTAGCTAGCTAGCCAGTCCATGCCGACCCTATCCACAACGTGCGTGTGTGCGTGCGTGTTTCTGGCGAATGTCAAAAGTGTGCACGCAGCAGGCGGCAACTGGGATTGGGATTTTGGTTAGGTATAAGCACGCACGTAGTACGTGGCTGCTCCTGCTAGTCAAGTCAGCTGTATAGATGGTGCATGCCACACGCAAAGCCAGCGACGAAACGAAACCCGATCCCATGTCCATGTCTATCTCCAGTTCTCGGTCGGGACCCGGACCCGGAGGTTTCGGCTTTGGCGTTCATCGTACTACGTGCGTGGTGGTTCCTCCAAGGCAAATTTGACTATTTTGATCTGTTGCTGCAATCAATTCATAGAATGAACTGATCGTGAAACTATTTCACAACCATAACTTTTTTTGTAGCGCCTGCCACGACGGCGCTGTACCAGCGCCTGCCTCGGAGGCGTTACACGCCTGTCGACCATGGCAGTCCCCTGGCCCGCACCCGGCCGTGCAACGCCTCCCACATAGGCGCCACACAGTGTAATGTGCAGCGCCTCCGAGCCAGGCGCTGCACTATCACTTATCCAGCAGCCGCGCTGGACCCCCACTCCCCCACCCACACTCTCTCTCACTCCCCCATCCGAGCTTAGGCCCCTCTCCCACTCTCTTCCCCTCTCAAATCCTCTCTCAAATCTTGCTTATTTGAAGAATTTGTCCGTAGATTTCGAAGTCAAGCCCTCCCTAAAGGTAATCACCTCCGATCCCCTTGTTTTGATCCAAGTAATGTTATCAAATTGCTCAAAATGTTGCTAGTTTGGGGAAACCATAGTTTTGTTTGGATCTAGTGATTTGCATGGAGAAGTGAGATTTAGTGATTTGGGGTGTTCTATGTGTGTTCTTATGGGTGTTGTTATGTTGTTGTTAGGGTTAGGTTATGATTATGGTTAGGGTTACGGTTAGGGTTATGTTTAGGGTTATGGTTAGGGTTATGGTTATGATTGTTGTTTGATATATATATATTAGGGTTTCTATTCTTTGTTAATCTTTGCATTTAGTATTCATGAAAGCAATGTTACCTTGTGTTTCTGGAATGCTTATAGGGATGGAAAGAACATGTGTGTTTGTTCATCATGGGGACAAAGACGCCTTTTTGAAAGGAAATATTGAACCGGACCCGGATGAGCTTGACATTGTGTTTGATAGTAGTCCTAGCTATGCGGAGCTCTTGCAACAAGTTAGGAAAGAATTGAATTGGATGGACCTTAGTGATATCGTTGAGTTGGAGGGAAGGCATAATGTAGGCTTTGGAATGCACGTCCGTTGGAAGACAATGCGCGTCAACTCAGAGCAACGTTGGGTTGCATACAAGGAAACGGTGGCCGAATCACTTGACAAGGCTCTTGAGTTATTTGCAACGAAGAAGGTTGATTCAAGTTTGCATTTGGACTTGAACCGGGAACCTTCCCCTTTGGTTCATAGTAGCCCACCACCCTTGAAGCGAGATGAAATTGATGAACCTCCTTTGGTTCATAGTAGGCCACCACCGTTGAAGCGAGATGAAATTGATGAACCTCTTTTGGTTCATAGTAGGCCACCATCCTTGAAGCGAGATGAAATTGATGAACCTCTTTTGGTTCATAGTAGGCCACCACCCTTGAAGCGAGATGAAATTGATGAACCTCTTTTGACCCAAGAAGTGCGTCAAACATTGAGTCCGTTTACAAACAACCAAGATGAAGCTTTGCAAGAGGAAGAGGACAATTATGATTATGCGGACGATGACAATGAAGTTGATCTCCATGCCAACAATGTGGGTGATCTCGACAAATATCATTTGCAAGAGACAATGGACCAATCCATCCCTTTTTCCCATGCATATGCATCGGACTCGGATGACGATGGTCCCGATGAAGAAGTTGATGCGGAGGGGTTCACGGTGAAGGAGGCCAAAGCTTTCGAGAAGGTATTCTGTCGGGATCATCGGATTAAATTGTTCAAGGATGTTAGTCTCGCGGATGAAGCCGTGGTAGATGGTGGCCAATGTGTATCTCTCGGTGTTAGGCCAAGCTCTCACCGTGATATGGGTGACGACAACCAGATGGCTAAAGGGTCTAAGTTTGAGACCTTGTTGGAATTGAAGATGTGGGTGGACAACTACTCGGTTAGGCATTATCGTCCACACAAGGTGGTGCACTCGGACATCAATGTGCGCTACACGGTTGCATGCGCAAGTGAAGATGAAAAATGTCCATGGATTGTGCGTGCAAGACCATGGAAAGGAGGTCCAACTTGGCATGTAGTGAGTTGTGTGCCAACTCACATGTGCCAAGGCAAAAGGGTGGATGGCAAGATTGTGTCTGAAGGCCACAAACAACTCACGTCCGAGTTCATTGCTTACAGGTTGTCCAACTCAATATCCACACTTCCAACAATGAGCGTCCAACATGTCATTGATCTTGTGAAAGCCATATTTCATTACAAGGTGAAGTACGACAAGGCATGGAAGGAGAAGCAAGCCGCATTTAAGATGTTGTATGGTACTTGGGAGGAAGCATACAACCGAATCCCTAGGTTGTTGTTAGCCATGGCCACAACAAACCCGGGCATGGTTCATGTTGTCGAGCCTCATGGGCACCAAACAACCGTTCATGAAGGAAGGAAAGTCCGAGTATTTGGCCGTGCATTTTGGGCGTTCGAGCAATGCTTGAGGGCTTTCGAACACTGTAGGCCGGTCATCGCCATTGATGGCACGTTCTTGACCGGACAATACAAGGGCACCTTGTTGGTTGCGATAGCAAGTGATGCCAACAACCGGGTGTTGCCATTGGCATTTGCTTTGGTTGAGGCGGAGAACAACGACAACTGGGAGTGGTTTTTGCGTCTTCTAAGGACAAAGGTGTTACCCGCCCAAAGGGAAATATGTGTCATATCGAATCGGCATCAAGGAATTCTTAACGCGGTGGAGATTGACATTCCCGGTCATGCACCGTTGCACCATCGATGGTGCATGAGGCACTTTTGTTCGAACTTCTATAGGGCATGTGGCCTTAAGGAGTTGGCCGATGATCTTCAAGATTGTTGTCTCGCTTTCTCCGACAAGCGCTTCGCCTATTTGTACAACAAATTGCTCGCACACAAAAAACTTGATCCCGGGGGTCAAGACTTTCTCAATAGGCACATTCAATACCGGAACATAGCGTAAGACCGGTGTTGTTTGTCCCAGTGATCATCGAGAAGCCAATCCATCATCCTAACCATTTGAATTTTTTTGAAAAAAGGTATTCAACACGATTAACTTTTGAATACACAAAAACGAAACTACGGTTACTACATGCAAAATTTGAAAAAATGCTTTCTTCTCAAACCATATAAATAACATCATCCTATGAATACAAAATAACTAAACTAAGCCTACTTGAATACTAACTACACTAACATCATCCTCCCCCTCTCTTAAATTCATCTAACTCATCTAAAATAACATCTAATACCATCTAACATAATGTAGGTTTCCAACATAGAAGAGTTTTTTTTTCAATACATACTAACTACACTAAGGTTACTTGAATACTAACTACACTAACATCATCCTCCCCCTCTCTTATATTCATCTAACTCATCTAAAATAACATCTAATACCATCTAACATAATGTAGGTTTCCAACATAGAAGAGTTTTTTTTCAATACATACTAACTACACTAAGGTTACATATATCTTATAAATCATCTACAAATCACAAATCCCACATATGCAATATTCTAATCTAATCAAAAAAGGATTACACAAATCTTCCAAAAAAGAGAAAATGTATGAATAGAAAGAAGGGGATCGGAGGAGTGTACCTTGTAGGATCGAAGGGGGAAGAAATCCACGGATAAAACCCTCAGATCTGAAGCTTTTTGGGATTGAGATTGAGAGAAGGTGAGGAGAGGATGCAGCTACCGCCGGTGTAACTGCAAGGGTGGGGATTGGGCCTGCGCGCGGCGATTGGATAAGTGATAGTGCAGCGCCTGGCTCGGAGGCGCTGCACATTACACTGTGTGGCGCCTGTGTGGGAGGCGTTGCACGGCCGGGTGCGGGCCAGGGGACTGCCACGGTAGACAGGCGTGCAACGCCTCCGAGGCAGGCGCTGCACAGTAGGGTGCAGCGCCGTCGTGGCAGGCTCTACACAAAAAGGTTATGGCTGTGAAATAGTTTCGTGGGCAGTTCATTCTATGAATTGATTGCAACAACAGGTCAAAATAGTCAAATTTGCCCCATCAGTACGCTGTCGTTGCATGGGTGGATGCTCGCTCAGGGATAGTAGGGCAGGGTAGGTGATCACATGGACGTCCCTCTCAGTGGACGCTCCGCCCGGATAAGGCGGAGAAGATACCCGTTTTGTTTACTTGTAACCTTTGTCAATTATGTCACATGCCTTGCCAATATGCCATCATTGTAGGATCCAACCAAAGATGACATTGATGAATAGCACGAGCCACGTAGGGGTAGGATGTGCATGTGTGCGTTCATAGGGGTGAGTGTATGTGCGTGTATATGAGCGCTTGCGTCTGTACTGATGCTAAAAAAAGGCACGAGCCACGATGATTGATGAAGAAAAGACCCGGCAAGGTGGAAGGAAACTAGCCAAGGGGACGGCCTAGAGGGCACAAACTTGCTCGAAGATACGCACCCCAACCCAAAACTACCCGCGGTTGTTGTTCTTCATTTGCCTGAAACAACATCTCCTATGGGGAGGAGTCCAAGGGGATGCCACGGAGTGAGGAACCCGGCCCGGTCGTCGTCTTATCGGCACGGACGAGGACGGAGCGATCACGTGGAGGTGGGGCTCGTGCAGTCGTCGCCACGTCCGTCCCTGGCCGGTCGGTGTCGGCATGGATGAGGCGATCGGATACGGTGCACGTCCTGCGTGGCTGAGCTAGCTGGGCAATTGGTCGATCGACCGATCAGCAGCTGTCCGGCCGGTGGAGTCTAGCTACTACTGTAGATGAAAACGGGATAAAAGCGGCACCATCCGTAGAGTGGAAATCCTGTGTCGCTGAATAGCCGAGCACAGACGAGTCACCTGTATGTGTCGACCCATCAGTGATCAGTGAACAGCACGTACGTACGTGTTTTTGCCGACGGCGACGCGCACGAAGACTAGTCGACGTGCGCCCTCCACCATGCATGCAATCTTGCAGTACATGTTGTACGTTCTCGCGATCGATGAAGACGAACGGTCACGCCGCGGCCTGCAGCGGAGGGAAAACGAACGGACGGACGGACGGGCAGTATCGATCAATCTCATCAATCTCTTCCCGTCATGATGCCTCCGTTGCCTGTGATCGGCGAACATGTCGTTCCCTTTCGCTTTCATGTTTACTGCTGCTACGTGGTGACCAGTACCACCACGGTCCGGCCGAACCGATCGATGAACAATTAGACGGTCTAAATTTCTTTTTTTATCCTACAGGGTTTTGTTCATGTCTATGTTTTATCGAACCTACGGGGTCACAAGTTTAATGTAATCATGATTTGTTGAGTGTTAGTATGAAGCGAGTATCAATGATTTATTTATGGATTTTTTATTAATATTCAGAAAAAAATCGATACCAAAAGCGTTTCGGGGTCATCTGAATGGTTTCGGAGTTTATCGCGCAATACCGGGTATTACTTAAATAATATACATGTGGAAATATTTTAGATGATGTTAAATTAATAATAAAAAGCTCTAGTAATTGTTACGAGACTTTTATATTTAATTTAATATCAAGATGCCTTAAAAGGCCAGGTAGAGGTGGCGCCCCCCTCCCTTCCTTTGGCCGGCGCACCAAGGAGGAACTTTCCCTCCTTGGTGGCAGCCCTCTCTAAACTATATATACTATAGGATTTTGTCCTTCGGACACATAAGTTTTGGAGTCTCCTCTAGTTCATCTAGTTCTAGTTCTAGTTGATTCTAGTTGATCTATTCAGATCTAGACCTAGTTCCTCTAATCCTCATAATTAGAAGTCCAATGTGGTTCTAATCTCCCTCTCTAATTCTTAGGTGACGATTAGCTTTGGACGGCGAAGCGCTTCCGGATCATGAAGACTGTAGGCTTGCAACCAAGTAGAGAGGTTGTGCTTTCGGTCTTTCGAGTAATCGTTCACGGGTGGTTCGCGGGATTGTTCATCGACGGTTCGGGGCACTCCAAGTACGATCTACACCGGTTGACTACTTCCGCTGCACTCTTGAGTCGGCAATGATCGTGATCCAAACATTATATGAATTTTCATATTGTTTCTAGGTGATCGGTGGATGATTTTTTTATTTTATACTACATTTCCAACAGGCAGTACACTGAACACTGTGCATTCATGTCATAGTCATTGCAACGCTACAAGGGCAAGGATGTAGCAGAGGGCAACCTCGGAGAGGCATCAAGGAAGGCCGACGAATGTCGGCCATTTCCACGAGAGCGTAGGTCCAGCCCTATGGAAGATAATTCTAACGCAAGTATTGGCGTTACTTGTGATCTCCAATGGTTTTCCTAAGCACATGACCACCATCCTTCCGAAGATTGTTATTAGGATAAAAAATACAAATCGGCTACCACTGGTTGGTGAAGGTTCAAGATGTCAACGGGAGGCTTGCCATTGATCAAGGGTGGCCTGCTTCGCCATCGCTCACCAGCTAAAGATTGGTTACATGCTCACCTTTAAGCTTGTGACTTTCGTGACTTTCAACGCGATTGTGGTCGACCTTTCCGGCTATGCGGTGGTGGTCAAGTGCGATAAGCACGACCCAACCCTTTAATGTTCAGAGATTAATGTCTCTTTGTCAATCCTAAACTATTTTGTGGCCGTTTTTGCTCTACTATCATGTTTGTTCACGGGTGGTTGTCATTGTGATACAATTATGCATGACTTGCTAGACCGTTGTCTAATATATGTGTGTTAAAGGAGTATTTAACAAAAAACTACCACAATTCGTGGAACCGTGCCTACAAACTACCACTTTACAAATTTATGTCGAAAACTACCATTTTCCCACTAATCCTTGACTAAAAACTATCAAGTCTGAAAAGAGCCCGATTCGACTCGTTTAAACTCAATTATGACAGAGTTGGCCCACACGTCAGTGTCTATCTTCTTGCTCCTCCTATATCTTCCTAAAAAAAGGCAATCTAGTCCCTGTAAGTTTCGCAAAAAAGCAATTGGATCCCTGTTAATTTTGAAAAAAAGCAATCGAGTCCCTTTACGCCGGCCGTGTTTGGTGGCGGCCATAGCACGCATCCGAGCTCATTCATGGCGCTCTCCGTGGTGGACATGGCCGCCGTCATCGACCAGCGCCTTGAGGCCCGCGCTCTAGATCCGGCTGTGGCCAGCCGCTGCTGGTGTCCGCTCCTTCGCTGGCCGCGCTTTGCTCCTTGTTGGTGCTCTCGGGCGGGCGGCGACTGTTGCCTCCGCTGCTGCTCCTTGGGCGGACAGAGCTAGCTAGCTTCAAGCACCGCGGCCAAATCACAGATGCACCGCGGCCTGAGCTAGCTAGCCACCGTCGATGCATGCCGCCGCTGGCTATCGCTGCTACTCGCGGCCGCCGCTGCTGCTGCATGCCCGCTTATGCTATTTGAATAAAACTAGGGACCCGATTGCTTTTTTAGCCTGCTTATATGTGGGCTCAACTAGTCAGAAACGTGTTTAAATGAGTTGAATCTGGCTTTTTTTAGACTTTGTAGTTTTTAGTCAAGGATTAGTGAGAGAATGGTAGTTTTCGGTACAAATTTGTAAAGTGGTAGTTTGTAGGCACGGTTCCACGAATTATGGTAGTTTTTTGTTAAATACTCGTGTTAAAGACGCTTAAAATATGTTCATTGTTGTTGTGCCTATCATTGTGTGGTAGCCTCACCATACAAAGACAAAGCTAGGCACATGCATGTTTTGCACATAACCGAACAACTGCAATTTGCATTTTTTTTTTTTTTGCATGCAACTAGGGATTACTTAAGTAGCATTCTGTTACAATCTGTCCTTAGGCAGAGTACAAGAAAACCTGAACTTTCTCGAGCCAACTCTCTGTCCCATCCACCGTACAGGCACGCTGGGCACAAATGTGGGCAGGGACATTAATATATCTCGAGACATGGGTAACCGAAATAGAAATGAAGCTAGATACAATCTCGTCTAATTCTTTCAAAATAGGCGCTGCAATTGAGCGGGAATCACGGCGCGACTGCGAAAGGTTGACTAGCTCCAATCACTCAACCTCCATGTTATCAATGGGAAAAGCCTCGGAGCTGTGCGACGATCACCCCCCTCCCGGAATGCCATAAGTCCAGCAATAAAAGGGTCTGTGATGCCGGGTAATGGCTTTCCTCCACGCTCCCATGGATCTGAGGAGTTCATGTTTACAACCAAACGTATTTCTGCTGTAACGCAGCTTGGAGTTTTGTGGGCTACTAAATGAAGTGTAGATAGAGATTGCATTAGCACAGCCAGAGGCTCCGGCGATCGACAGATAATATGGCCAAAATGGCTACACGTAATCAAAATCAGATACTCCCTACACGTAATCTACATGCATTGCATGCATGTAGTGGCACTGTTGTCTTTAAACGGCAACGAGATGGTCGAGAAGAGTAACGTGCGTGCGAGCACACGCTTTGCCTTGCCAGCCACCACCACGGTTCCACCCGCGCTCCCGATCAAAAGGAAAGTTGACGATGCATGGTCATGGTGTCCGTTCCATCCGAAGGAATAAAGAAAGGAAGGATAGGCCTCTACGTGGGACAAAACTTGCCTGCTCCCTCCCCATGTTCCCATCCGTGCTCCCACTTCATTCTACGGCTGTTATTTTCCCTTTTTCCTTTCTAATCTAATCATCAGCCCCCCTGATTTTAAGGGGGTGGGGCCGGGCCTAATTTTGTTCCAATCAAATCAAGCCACGTACGCGAGAGCACGGATGGGCACACATGAAGGGAGCAGGCAAGTCTCGTCCCTCTACGTGGCCCCTGGTTTGGCCGCTGGAAGCTGCCATCCTCGTCCATGCATGCATGGCCTCCACTCCACTCATCCTCGTCCTGCCACTGGCAGCACTGTGCCGCGACGCCGAGACCTGACGCCGCGTCTGCGATCCACATCCATCCGTCCACCCGGGAGAGGCACCCACCACCACCATAAAATGTCCCCCCCTGGCTCTCCCGGAGAAGCCCGTGGTACTGCTGTGCTGTCCGTCCACGAAAGCTAGGCTCGATCGTATATCCACAACGTGCGTGTTTCTGGCCGTCGATCGAAAGGTAGTTGTGCACGTACGTAGCCGCTTGTGCTGCTGGTCAAGTCAGCTGGAACTGGATAGATAGTGCGTGGCACGCGCAAAGCCGACGACGAAACCAATATCCATGGCCATGCCCACCTCTATCTCCACTTCTCGGCCGGGCCCCGGACACGGAGGTTTCGGCTTTCGCGTACGTCGCGGTGTTTCGTCCCTTCATGTTGTCGTTGCATGGGTGGATGCTCGCTCAGGGATAGTAGGGCAGGGTAGGTGACTGGATTGATCACATTGGACGTCCTTCTCCCTCTCTCAGTGGATGCTCCGGCCGGATAAGGACGAGAAGATACACTGTTTTGTTTGCCTGAAAAACCTATCTAGACTGGTCGACTCTGAAGGACAGAAGGAGGCAAATACGGTATGTACGCCGAAAATTATACAACAGACGATGTTGCAAACTCGGGTTCTACAACAGCGCTGACGCGATGAAGATTGCTGCTGCTATGAGATATAAGATTATAAGGTGGGCTGACCCGGGTGGCCCAGCGGGTCACCCGTTGCCAGCTCTGTTGACCCAAATCTCGTTTGAGACCGACCCACAAGACCCATTGACCTCAAATTTTTGGGTCGGGTCAGCCACCTGGCGGGCCGACCTGGCCCATTCACATCCCGAGGAGTTCGGGGCGGCATAGTGGCGGAGGAAGCGGCTTAGGCAGCTGTGGAGGAGTTTCATTCAAAAGCATGGCGGGCTAGTCTGAAGGGTGACACATCGCGCTACCAGCTTTGTTGACCCAAATCTTGTTTGAGACCGTCCCACATGACCCATTGGCCTCAAATTTTTGGGTCTGGTCCGCGAACTAGCGGCCGACCTGGCCCATTCCCATCCTAAGGAGTTCGGGGCGGCATAATGGCGGGGGGAAGCGGCTTGGGCAGTAGTGTGGGCCCAATATTTTTTATATAATTACGACCCGAATTTACCCTTAAGCCCAACCTATTGCATCAAAACACGGCGGGGCTCCGTCTGTGTTGGGCAGGCTAGGGTGGCGGGTGGTTAGTCGAGAAGGGACGAGGAAGATGAACGAGAACCATTGGATGTGAATCAAACGGCTCTGAAAATCGTCTGGTTCGAAAGAAAACCGGACAACCCACGCATACGTGGTCCCGAACTAGAGTACTCGAAATCTGGGTTTAGGCATCTGGTTGGCGCGATTTATGGCTTCTAATTCCTCCCCGCGGGCCCAACGCTCGGCTAGGTACACATGCCAAGGATATACTGTTCCTATACCCTACTAGCTCGTGCTCGTGCATGCATAGTACCGTAGCTAGGTTGATGGACGGAATGCCGACGATGATGCGTTTGCCTTGTCCGATCTTAGATGCATGCATGTGCGATCGAGCTGCAGATCGAAGTGGTACGCACTCATGTTTTGATTGATACTCCTACTAGCTACTACTACTAGTACTGCACCTTGGGTTTTGGCCTAGCTAGCTTGGCCCTAGCTTGTCGGCCGTGGGCCCCTATGTTGCACGGATACTTGGATACGTATCGGATACGCGATACGGGGATACGCCCGATACGTCAATTTTCTAAAAATATGCATACGGGGATACATATATATATATATATATATATATATATATATATATATATATATATATATATATATATATATATATATGTGTTACATATATTAATTATTACAAATAGGAAGAAAATAATTAAGGAGCTTCTAGGTCAAAGCATGCCTCAATACGATTACCCCTTTCTGTTCTTGCACTTAGTCCACTTTCATTTATTGGCACTGAGATTTGACCAGGTTTGCTGTTTCAGTCAATGCATCGACTCTCTCTTGCTCACCTTTCAATTGAATAAAAAACATTGACAGACATGTTTTCACATGAACTCACGTCCATGTTGGGAATCTTCAAAGGTGCGTCTTTATTATTGAGGGGATTTCACGTCGAACGAGGGGTTTCAAGTATCCAAAACGTATCGCAGAAGTATCCTAGGAGTATCAAACATTATTTTATTTTTTTAATATCAAAATATCGAGGGATACTTACGGGATACGTATCGGCAAGTATCGGGGCAGTATCCGAGTATCGGGGCAGTATCCGGCTGGATACGGCCACTTTCTGAAGTATCCGCGCAACGTAGGTCGGCCCTTTTCCTTCGCCGACCTCCGGTGAAAGCAAAGGCAGCACTCATGCGGCGCAAGAGACTACTCGAACGCGCACGAATCCTACTCCCGGCCAGCTGCCTGCGCACGCCGTCGCTCTCCGCGATTTCCCTCTCGCTTTCCTTTCACCGTGGATAACAATGCGCGCTGTGATTGGTCGATGATGGGCAGGGCATGCAGCGAGCGAGCCAGGCCAGGGGGCCATCACCTGCTCACATCTACCTATCGGCTCCGCTCACGACGGCGACACCGGTCGATGGTGTAAGGGCATCTCCAAATCGAGCCTGTAAGCCTCGCGTAACTGTTAGGATCATGGAAGCCATTCGACGCGGACATCTATCAGTTCATGGAGCGGTCCGGACGCGATTTCTCCCCTAACCTGGAAACAAAAGTGGAGAAGGTTTTTGGGAGTTCGGAACGATCCCAAAGCCGTTTCTGACCGCCTTGCCCCATCAAAACCCCCGATCCGTCCGTCCCACGCTTTTCATCCCACGCCTCGCGCTGACCGAACGGGAAGGCGACGCAGACGGAAGCGTCTTCTCGAGCGTCGCCGCCGCTTCAATGCAGACGCTGCGTTCCGAGAAACCAACTCCGGCCGCTGCGCCGCATTGAAGCGGGTTGACCACCCCTCCGCCTGCCCTGGCCGTGGTTATTTAAGCCACACTCCGGCGTTATCCAGATCCGCACCCTGCAGAGCACCGCACCGTCCTCCTTCCCCTCTCCGGGCCCTTCCTCATCTCCGTGCCCAGCAGCGATGCCGAAGTCCTGGTGCTCCATGCCGATAGGCGGTACCGGTGGAAGTTCGTCGTCCGGCGGATCATGGCGTCGCCGCCCTTGCCCACCTGGAGCATCCGCATCCACGGCCGACGACGAGGAGGACCAGCCGCAACAGCGGCCACGTCTACTCTCGGAGGAGGCTCTGACAGACAAAGAATTCGTCCGTCAGATGGAGCTCACGACGAAGCGCTCGCTCCGTCAGATGGGTCCGGCGCTACCGTCGGCAGTGCACGTGAAGGAGGAGCCACCCTCCCCGCCGCGGGCCTGTGTTAAGTGGGAGCCGGCATCCCCACGCCGGCGGGGGAAGGACGAGCCGGCATCCCCACGCCGGCAGGCGAAGGACGAGCCAACATGCAGCCGTGACCTCCCCATCGGCGACCGCGTGAAGCAAGAGCATGCGCCCCTAGCGCCTCAGGAGCGTGAAGGAGGAGCCGTGCAGCCGCTACACGTATGAGGTGGTCGTCCGGTATAGGATTTACTTTTTTTTTGTTTTTGTTTCTTTAGTTAAACGGTTAAAACATCGGCTGTTTATGTACTCCGATTTGCACCAGTTTCGTCCGCGGGTTTGAGTTGTCGTGACAATGTATGTGGCTAGAGTTGAATATCTGTCTCCCGCATCCGTGTCCGCAAACTGGTCCTAGTCTTCTTGTACGGAGACGGATGCAGGAGGTTTTTTCCGGTTGCCATTGGAGGTGCCCTAAGAGCATCTCCAACAGGCGCGCGACGCGCCGCGCCCAAAAAAACCATATAGCGCGCGCGCTTAGGCTGTTTTTCCGCGCCGCGCAGCGCTGGCTCCAGCAGCAGCGCAAAAATGCAGCGCGCGCGCGCCGCTCCAGCGGTGCGCAAAAATGCAGCGCGCGCAAAGCACATATATAGTTCAACAAACAGAAGAAAAACGATTAACAAACAAATAAATCAACAATAAATAGTTTACAACTGAAACAAATAGTTTTATCTCACAGTACAACAAATAATGCAATAAATAAACACAACCAATAGTTCATGAACAATACAATACAATACATAAAATGCAATGAAATCATGCTCGTTGTTGTCCATTCCATGCCCACCACTCTTCAATCAGATCCTTCTGAAGATCATTGTGCGTTGCGGGACGCCGAATGGCATGATAGGAGGCAACAAAACGGGCTACCCTTTCAGCCCTCCGTCGCACTCGCACGGGATGTCCCAAGAGCTCATACTGTGAGTAGTCTAAATCTTGGCCACGCTCATCCTCGATGATCATGTTGTGCATGATCACACAAGCGTGCATTATGTACCAAAGCATTTTTTGATCCCAAAATCTAGCCGGTCCTCTCACAATAGCAAATTGGGCTTGCAAAATCCCAAATGCTCTCTCGACATCTTTTCTAGCAGCTGCCTGAGCATTGTGGAAATCAAGATTTTTCTTACCTTCTGGCTTTTTCAACGGCTTCACGAAGGTTTGCCACTTTGGATAGATGCCATCCGCTAGATAATAGCCATAGTTGTACGTATGGCCATTTTCTACAAACTGAACCGGTGGCAACTCACCATTCGCAATCTTATTCATCAGTGGTGACCGGTTGACAACATTGATGTCATTCAAAGATCCAGGCATTCCAAAGAATGCATGCCATATCCAAGTCTCCTGATCGGCCACCGCTTCAAGGATTATAGTGGAACCCTTTTTTTGGCCGTGGAATTGCCCATGCCATGCCTTTGGACAATTCTTCCAACTCCAATGCATGCAATCTATTGAGCCAAGCATGCCAGGAAAGCCGCGAGATTTGTTCATCGCCAATAGCCTTGCGGCGTCTTCAGCAGTAGGAGATCTCAAATACTCCTCGCCAAACACTTGCACAATTCCCACTGCAAAGCGCTTGACACACATGATGGCTTGGCTCTCACCCATAGCCAAGTGATCATCAACTAGATCGGCCGGGATACCGTATGCCAACATACGCAAAGCGGCTGTCACCTTCAGAAAGGTGCTATGCCCGAGCTCTCCAGCAGCATTCCTCCTTTGCTGGAAAAAACGGTCATGAATCGCTAGTTTCTCTGCAATGCGCTTGAACAAGTCTGTGCTCATCCTAATCCGGCGACGAAAATATGACTCCGGATATGTGGGATTCTCCACGAAATAGTTCTTCATCAATCTGTTATGGGCATCAATCCTATCTCTCCAAATTTTTTCCCGACCCATAACCGAACCACCGTGCTTCGGTTTTTTATTGATATGCATTGCTATGATCATTGCAAGATCCTCCTCCTCTTCCATATCAAATTCATCTTCGGATGAATCATGCGACGAACTCATCTACAATGTTCAATACTATACTATCAAAACTACAATTCAAAATATGCACCAAATTCAGTTTGAAGCAATACATACCTTGTAGGTTTTTTGTCGAACACCTTGCGGGCGCGGCGCGGAAGCGAGCCGTCGGCGCTGTTCGGAGGACGTCGGAGGCGCGCGAGGTCCGGGTCGGACTAGGAGGGGGTGGGGCGGAAGCGCAGCGGCGCGGGGAGGCCGGCGAAGCAACTGAACGGTCGCCGGCGGGCGCGGGAGGCGGGCGCCAGCGGAGGCAGACCAGGAAGCTGGAGTCGCCGGCGGGCGCGGGGGCGCGAGCGGCGGCGACGGCGGCGCGAGCGGCGGCGGCGGCGCGGCCGGATGGGGGGAGAGAGCGGGAGAGCAACGAGCGCGGTAAAAGAAATGAGAGTTCGCGCGCGCGCGAGAGTGTGCCGCGCGCGAAAGTGAACGCTCCAAATCAACAGCGCGGGATGGGGCATTCACCAGCGCGCCCAACTCGTTTTAGCGCGCGCGCGTTTTTTGGGCGCCCGCTGGAGCGGTGCGACGCGTTGCGCGCGCGCTAAAATGGCGTTTTTTCAGGCGCGACGCTAGTATAGCGCGGCTGTTGAAGATGCTCTAACGCAACGTGTTTACGCGGAAGCAACAAGAGAAGGGGTGGACCGTCGTCGTGGCCCGTACGCCGCGGTAGATGGTGTTGGCGCCGTGGAAAAGATCGCCCCGTCGGGTCTCGACGTTGGAGCATCTCGCGAGCGCGAGAGAGACCGACGTACGGGGCCGGGCGGCCGGCCGGTCGCCGTCTTATCGGCGCGCGCATGAGGATGGGCCGATCACGTGGAGGTGGGGCTCGCGCGCCGCCACGTCCGTCCCCGGCTGGTCGTTGTCGATCGGCATGGTCACATGGATGAGGCTATCGGACCCGTTGCACGTCGTGCGTGGCTGAGCTAGCTGATCAATTAATCGATCGACAGATCAGCCGCTGTCCGGGTGGAAAGTTGTCTGGCTACTTCTGTAGATGACAACGGGATAAAAACGGCACCATACCTTGAGTGGAAATTCCGTGGCAGAAATAATAGCTAAGCATGGCTGGGGCCGGGCTGCATGCACCTGTATGTGTCGACCCATCAGTGAGCACAGGACGTGGTATGGCGACGTCACTGCATACGGCGACGCGCACCCAGCAGACTAGTCGACGTGCGCCCTCCACCATGCATGCATTCTTGCAGTAGTACATGTTCTACGTCTGGCGATCGATCCACCAAAGACCGATTCCTTGACGAATGTGATTTTGGAGCATGTTCCCACTTTTGAAGTATACATGTTCCCACTTTTGAAAATGCTACTTTCAAAATCATTTTGGAGCACTGATTTTGTTTTTTTTGGCACGCCTTCTAGGAATGTGATTCCTTGACGAATTTTTGCATGCACTTAGAACTTTTGTCAATGTTTCACCCAAAAAAAAATTTGGATTTTTTTCGATTTATTTTTGATTTTACTGTTCACCAAGCTCAAATGAGCTCGGGAGCAGAAATGCACTTTCGTTTTTTGTCAAAACACATTAAAAATAGTTAATAAAGTGCCGTCTTCACAAGTGCTAAATATACATATGAATGCACTAGTAAAAAATGTTCTACAAATTGTTTGTGGGGCCATAGCCCCCCCC
>LR738712.1:718030337-718062585 GCA_902687465.1 Secale cereale | reverse complement strand
TTTCGCGCCGGCAACAAAGCCAGCGGCCGACACACCAACCAGCCTTCAAAATGGACAAGTATTCACGCCGGCAACAAAGCCAGCGGCCGGCACACCAACCAGCCTTCAAAATGGACAAGTATTTCGCATCGGCAGCAAAGCCAGCGGCCGGCACACCAATCAGCCTTCAAAATGGACAGCTATTTCGCGCCGACAACAAAGCCAGCGGCCGGCACACCAACCAGCCTTCAAAATGGACAAGTATTTTGCTCCGGCAACAAAGCCAGCGGCTGGCACACCAGCCAACCTTCAAAATGGACAAGTTTTTCTCGCTGGCAACAAAGCCAACGACTGACATTTCATCGAACAGCTTGCAGGCGCCGCCCATGTGAGCCGACGCGAATAACCGGGGCTGCTTCCTTTGCACGCCGTCTTCACAATGGCCAGCGCCACTATACCCCGGCGTGATGTTGAGGTCGAGGTCGATGAAGCCCGCGGGAGTGGCCGAGTCGACCACCACATAGTCCGGTGGCGGAGCACGAACATCCGACGTCTCGTGTGTGACGGACGAGCTCAGGGAACGGTGCTGCGACAGACGATGGGCCGACGAGCCTGTGCTGGCCGCGGCCATGACAGCGTGGGAGAGATTGGCCGGCGTGAGGCGGCTCATACTCAACATGAGGAGGGCGTGCGCCTTGGAGACAATCGACTCCTTACCATCGAGGTCGGCCTGGTGCTGCAACGCACGCCGCAGGGAACACTCAACAGCGTATTCGGTGTCGGCCTTCTTCTCCGCCACGACAGTTCACCCGTTCCTCCTCTTGGTCGATTTGGCGTCGAGCTTGGCAGCCTCCGCCAGCGTCAGCTCCAACCGAGGCTTCTTCACCGGCTTCTTTTTCTTTGCAACGGTGCGGGCGGCCGATGCATGGTGGGTCGCCGGATTGGCATCGTCGGTCATGGTGGATGGAGGGATGGTGGCCGGCAGGGCGCATGAGAGTGGAGGGCGGGGCACAGAAGAGTGGAGGACGGAAGGGTTTTGAAGGAAAGGGAGGGAAAGCAGCCGCATGTGCCACCGACTAGCGGGCCAGGGGAGGACACATTAATAGAAAGGAAAAAAAAGACAAAACTAGATGTTAATAGTGTCAACTACTATTCACCCCAAAGATGTCACTGTTCACATTCAAGTTTGTTGCCCAAAGAGCAGCAATGTGTTGAATGTTTGTTGCCCATATAGTTGAGCCCACCTCTTATTAGAAAATATATTACTGGACTGTTCATACGGTTTGTAGAAGCTAAAAAAGCAATCTTACGATGGGCCTGGACTACTTTTTAATGCTTAGAAAAGGATAGTGACAACCTCTACACTCAGAAACGACGCTAAGTATTTTTGACATGAAGGCAGCTTGTGCAATGTTTAGAGGCAGCAGCAAGGCCATAGAGGCAGGCGGATATTTCTCACAGATGCCCTTAGCAATCCCATTGACGATTGTGTATTTCAACATCGCGAGCAATATTAGGTGTAGCGTATGCATGTCAACATGGCTAAGCGGCTGTTCCAAATCAGTTTTTCCTTATCTTCGTGCATGGATGACGTTATTATTGATAAAATCAAAATGAAATAACTATGAACGGTCCAAATTTGGTCTGGAAGCGTCCCAAAAGCAACCCGATCCAACCCAACCAGCTACTAGTAATTCAGATCACGGTGAGGATAACACTTCCAGAAAACCAAGGAAGGAAGCCAGCTACTGGTACCACCTACAGCAAGCAAGCAAGCAAACAAGCGCTTTACACTTTACCCTTTCCACTGCTTTTCCGAGCTAGCAAGGTGCATGCATACACAGCTCCCCACATGCATGCTTGACTTCCCTGCCCGTCTCCGTACCATTCGCACGCGGCAACGACCACCAGAAAAATCCTCTGGCCGATCCATCGACCACCGGCCGCCTCGTATCGTATCCATCGCCCGAAGCCCACTGATAGAACGAGCAAGCATCCATCCGTCGGCGATCTGACCTCGGCATCACTTCCCGCCAGGCACTTGCAGAATATTTCCGACCGATGGAACGGCATGGAGAATTGGGAATCTGCGGCTGCTTTTGAGGTTTGGTTCACAACGGATGGAAAAACCGCACGACGAAACGGAGGCGCAACCGTGCAACCACTTGATCAGTACTGCAGCATGCAACCGCCAGCAGCAGAACGATCGACTCGTCGCAGCGTTCGCGGCGGCCTGGCATTCAACAACAGGGTAAGAAGAAGTCATTGGCACGTCAAGTTCACATGTAGAGTAGAGTAGAGTACCACGGCACCTAGAGGAAATATACGAGGTGGAAATGCCCCTCGAGTCCCATACAAGTCTAGAACATTTTGCACTTCTATGACGGGCATATTCTATTTCTACATGATGGAATGTTTTGGTTACAAATTCAGTCAGTGGAGATCTCAAAATTAAAAGCACGAATAATTTGTAACGGCAATGCTAACTGAATAAGAGATGAGATAGCAAAAGATATAAGGCCCCTCCCAATGCTTCACCTTGTACAGGTGCTAAGGCTGTCATGTAGGCAAAAAGTCTGATGTGGCAAGGTAATTAAGAGGAGAGAGATGAGTGTGGTGACCCTAGGAAGAAACAATGCCAAACGCAAGAACCTAGGCAAAACATTTAAAGAGAAGAATCCCACCAATGCATGAAGAATTTTAGTTGCAAAATCATTAAATGATGGATGCTTAGCATCAACAAGTTAAGCACCTATGCATTGGGGCTTTAGTTGCTAAAGTTTTTAATGTACTTAGCACCTCATGTAAGCACCAATGCATTGGAAGTAGCCTAATGACCCGGCGAACCTTTTGAGCTCCATCCAGCCCCTTTCTGCCCAATGCCGGCAAGTTGCTTAAACCAGAGGCAACGGGACGATGCATGTGTGTGTCTTTGTCACACACACACACACACACACACACACACACACACACACACACAAATCCAATTATGTGACCAACAAACCCTCAACGTGGCACATGGATGCGAAACAAGAAAAGAGGAAGCTTCTACTCTACCTAATCTAATCTGGCCCTTCTAGACGACAGTCAGCTTTGCACTGAATTCTATTCAGCATCAGTATCCTCCCCCTCCTCCACTGAGAATGCAAATATTATGCAGAGCCATGGTGCACCCGCACCTACGCTCAAAGCCACACATCTGCCGGGACCCTTTCCCGGGATTTGTGCATGACATCAATAGTAAAATAGGACGGGAATCATCAAGAGACATTTAGAAGGCCTGGAGGCAGGCAGTGAGGCACTGATAAAACCTACCGCATGCTAACAGTACTAGGAATAAAATAGCTAACTCTGCTCCCTGTGCATGCACTGTTCACATTCTTTATTGCTTTAATCGGTTTTTTTGAATTTAAATGGTACACGGATCCACATGCAGAAGGTTGGACAATCGTATGGCGTGGACCATAGGTTCGGCCGAACCATGGTCCAGAATCACGCCCACTGAGAAGCCTCCAGCTTACTTAACCCAAAAAGAAGGCATTACTATTAGCGCCCGCTGTGCTTGCACATTAGATTTTGGGCATTGCAAGCAGTCCAGATATTCTAATGGGGTGCCGTGCCTTATAATGTGGCATCTCAGGCCGGCATCATGCTGACGGCGTGATTGACGACCGTGGACCGTGACCGGTCAAAGACGCCTTGATGGGCGGGGCGGCGAAGTGCATGTGTGGCGCCTTACGACCTAGTGCGAATGGGGTCAAATGACGAAATAAGTTTTGAGGGGTCAATGAGCGAAATCAGGTGGTGCAGGGGTCATTTACTAAAAAATATACACAACCCCCACCATATATCATGGTCCACTAGCTCTCCCGGAGAAGCCTTGGTGTGGCACGGCTGTCCGTCGTCCACGAAACCTAGCTAGCGCCCAGCGGCTCGATCGCATCCACAACGTGCGTGTTTCTGGCCTTCGATCAAAAGGTGGCCGTGCACGTACGCAGGAGCAGGAGGCATCAATTGGATTGCAAATTTAGTTAGGTAGAGTAGGAGTAGCTGCTAGTCAAGTCAGCTGGAACTTGATAGATAGTGCGTGGCACGCGCAAAGCCACCTACGAAACGAAACCCACGTCCATATCCATGTCTACCTCCACTTCTCGGTCGGCCCCGGGACCCGGAGGTTTGGGCTTTCGCGTACGTCTCCGTGTTTCCCCCCTCCATGCTGTCGTTGCATGGGTGGATCCTTTGGGATAGTATAGGGCAGGGTAGGTGACTGGATTGATCACATGGACATGGACATGGACGTCCCTCTGAGTGGACGCTCCGCCCGGATAAGGCGGAGAAGATACCCCGTTTTCTTTACTTGTAATCTTTTTTTTTTAGAAAAGGAGGAATCACCCTCGGCCTCTGCATCGGAGATGCATGCGGCCATATTATTTATTATTCACAGAGACCTTACAAAGAAATACAACAGTAAGCCCGATGTCACCATCTAGACGACATCTGTCGCTATTCCTCTCCTCTTGATGAAGGGGCGCCGAATGTCCGGGCCAAATACCAAACAGACATCACACAAAAGCCTAACATCTAACGCCGGATGCCCCATCCAAGCCACATAGGCGGGACTGGGTAACGCTCCGGTCCGGCGCACTCTCAGTGAGTACCACACGCACACGCTGCAAAGTGCCGTCACCTCCGTCTTCCCTCGATCCATCCTCAAAGCATGTACTGACGCATCGACCTTGTCAGGCCTCTCTGCCATCGACGCCACCACGACGCCAGACAACGTCGACCTCCTGCGCGTGTCCATCGCCACACATCTGACGCCAAGCCTCCGCTGCCCCATGCTGCCGAGAACCGCCGCCATGAATATGTAGAAATAAATACCGCTCAACCGAAGAATCCATCCGCTGGTCCCTCGAGCCCGAGTGCCTCTCCAAGAATGCCGCCCCCAAGGGGGTAACGACACATGAATGCCGCCGTCATCTGATCAGCTGATCTAGGGTTTCCCCCGGAGGTATTGGGTGGGGTTGGGAGCTTCACCTCGATGATGCCTTCACGAAGGAAACGATGATAAGGGCATCGTCATCACCGGCTTCGACCAACAACCAAAGACCAAGTTTTCACCCGGATCCGTCCCAAGAAATCCACCCGACAACCTGTGCACTGTCTCGACCGCCTTCAAAGCCCCAGATCTAGCCGCCTAGATCCGGCGACCAACCGCAACAACAGTGCCACCGTAGGAGCCCTGACGCACCGGCCACTGCCTGAGTGCGCCACCACTGGAGCCTGGGAAGAGGGCTCTCAGCCCACCTCGCCAAACCGCGAGAGCCGCCGAGATGATCGCGCATACTCATCACCGTCTCTGATCTGAACCAATCCGCGGCAAAACCACGAGATCGGCGATGCAGATCCGCCTTGGATAGGGACATCACCACGCCATGCCGTCGCGGGAAGCCTGAGCTTCACCTGCCGCCACCTGCCAGGGCCGCCACCCCGGGATCAAGCCGCCGTCGACAGGCCGAGACGCCGGCCACCGCGACCAACGCCGCCATGACACCGCGAGCCCATCGAACGACCGGCGCCACCAGATCTTCCTCGGAGCCTAGCAGCTCCGCCGTCCCCGTCCAGCACCACGCCGCCGCCTTGCGCCGTTGCCTAGATGCGCCGCCGCACAGCCGCGACGCAGATCGGGGGAGATCGCCCCGGCGCCATGGGTGACCCGCCTCACCTGATTTGGCACGGGAGGGAAGAAGAGAGCCTCCGCCGCCGCCATCAGCCGCCTGGGGCTTCGCCCGGCGACCTCCTCTAGCGGCGGCGGAGGGGAGGAGGAGGTTGGATGTGCCCGGCGGCTGGGGGCTAGGGTTTCCACCCGAGCCGCCCTAGCGGGAGGGCGACGCATGCCATCACTAGGACCCAGCCAAAAAATGTAAGAATAATTCACATAGATCAAACTAATGTGCATTATCGAATGGATATGGTTAGGTCTCAGTCGACTAAGATTTAATCAAGTAACGATAAGACGAGCCGCAGTGAGTAACAAAAACAGGATATAACTTGTTTCGCGCCGTCGCTCTCCGCGATTCCCCTCCCGCTTTCCTTTCTCTGTTGATGGATAACAAAAGAGCACCGTGATTGAAGAGGCGTAGGGATCGATGATGGGTCATCCTGCATGCAGCGAACGAGCCAGGCCAGGGGCGATCACCTGCTCACATCTTTCTCTGTTGTGCTCGCCGCGACGGCGACGCGAACGCAGCGCGCGAGGGGCATGGATGGAACGTCGCGGTGGATGGCGTTGGCGCCGTGGAAAAGATCGCCCCGCGCGCCGGGTATCGACTCCCGTCGGAGCAGGACCGGCGGCCCGCCACACGGAGTGAGGGAGAGAGCGACGTACGGGGCCGGTCGCCGTCTTATCGGCGCGGATGAGGGCGGACCGGTCACGTGGAGGTGGGGCTCGCGCGCCACGTCCCTCCCCGCTCCCCGGCCGGTCGTTGTCGATCGGCATGGCTGATTGAGGCGAGCGGATCCGTTGCACGTCGTGCGTGGCTGAGGTAGCTGTCCAATTAGTCGATCGGCAGATCAGCGGCTGTCCGTGTGGAAAGCGGGGCATAAAAACGGCACCATCCGTAGAGTGCAAATCCTGTGTGGCTGAGTAGCTAAACACAGAGGAGTCGCAGCTGGGGCCGGCCGGTGTCTACCAAATGCCAAATGGTGATCAGTGGACAGCACGTACGTACTCCCTTCAATCCTTTTTACTCCACGTATTAGATTTAGATCAAGTCAAACTTTATAATTTTGATCGAATTTTATTAAAAAATATATCAACAACTACAGTGGCAAATATATAAACTATGAAATTATTTTACCAGACCTCTCGCGACGAGCGAGCTACCTCCAGAAAGACCAGGAGGCGGAAAGGAGGCGACAACGGGTTCCCTTTGCGAGCCGCCGGCAGCGCTGCGGGTTCCCTCTCCCTTCGCCAGCCGCTTCGACAGCGGGAGGGAGGGGGAGCCTCGGATCTGTGCGTCGGCTGGGTTCTCAGTAGGGTTAGGGTTGAGAGAGTTGTTGCCGAGGCCGTCGTGACGGGGTAGCGTCTGAATAATTCTCTCGAGCTCCGTTAGCGGTCAGGCGGGGCTCTTGCCTTCGTCTAGGAGCCAGCGAGGTAGGGGATTCCCAGACCTCGTCGAGGTCGTAGGCTATGGTGTCTGGAGGTCGACCGACATTGACTAGGTTGGTCCTACAATGGGTGGTGGCTGTGTGGAGACGCAGATTCTTCTTCCTCAGCGTCGGCATGATTTCCTGTTGCGTTTCTTCCTCCTTTGTGCTACTGCTGGAGGGATATCTTGCTTTGCCCGGGCAGTTGGCCCGACCGCGGCGCCGGAACCGGATCCTAGTTCTTTCCATCTGGAAGGGGCACATACATTGGTACTCAAAGCCACAGACGACAAAAGTTGGTTCGGGTGTGTTGGATGCATGTGTGTGTCCTTGTCTTTTCTGCGCAAAAGCGAAGGGGGAGGGGGGGGGGAGCGTGATGGTGATTATATCGTAGTTGAAGATGATGACCTGCTTAGATCTGGTTACAAATGCTTATGTTGCAGGGGTCTTCACGTAAGGTTTAGGGATTGTGACACAGATATCCGGAGATCTTTGTGTTTTACTAGTTGTTTCAGGTTGCTTTTTTTATTCAAGTTATTTTTGCGTGTGTGTTAGGGTGTGCTTATACGGATCAAGGACTTTGTATTATTTTGTGACTTGCACACAAGCATACTTCCTAAAAAAAACTTTGGGAGTATCATCGAAGAATGTCATTTTCCACTAAGCGGTCTAACACAACATGATCTCTATATATTAGTAGAAGTCTGATCCTGGTCAGTGTAAAGCTGTGATCCACTGTCATCACGGGCATGATCTCCCAGTTGCCGATGGAGTGACGTAGAAAACACATTTGTTTTATCTGTCCCGATCTTATCTTGATATTAAATTTGATGCAGCAGATGTAATCTAGTACTATTCCGTCCCACAATATAAGACGTTTTTGCAAACTAACATAACTTGTAAAAACGTCTTATAATATGGCACGGAGGATGTACCTTAGTAGCGATTGAGTATCCTAAACTTCATGCATGGATGACATCAATTCTTCTTATTAAAGGATAAAGAATACCGATTCATTATCGATGCTTGGAAGCATGTAGAGGAGCGTCTAAAGAAATGGTTGAGCAGTTGAAAAATGTAAAATGCTCTTGGTTGTAGGACGATTGGTTTGATTTAACTCTGTCCGCACAAATATGGTTCTTTAAATGTCTTTTTCTTTCCAACTCCCAAAAGGAGTCCTACAAAGACCGGACTATTTTAAATCCAATTTTTTTGGCAAGGAGACGATAACAAGGAAAAATATAGGCTTGCCAAATAAAGCGTGGTTTGTAAGCCGAAAGACCACGGTGGCCTTGGTACTTATGACCCGCAGGCCAAGAATGAGGCCCGACTAAGTAAAAGGTTATTCAAACTTCTTACTGAGAATGGTGTTTGGTAAACCATGTTGCACAACAAGTATCTAGGTGAAAAAAGGTTTCCTAAACATTATGGAAACCTAGCGACTCACACTTTTGAGCTAGCCTAATGGCGGTAAAGAAACATCTCTTTCATTTTGGGTCTTTTGAAAAACTACGGGTCGGAGATTCATCTTTGGGAAGACATCTGGCTAGCCAAATGCCAGTGTCCGAGAACAATATCCAGCCTTATACAACATTGCTTGCGATAAGAATAATACTATTACGCGGGTGCTCAGTTTATCCCTGTCGAATATTTCATTCAGGCGCCATCAGCAGTGCTCTTCCTCCTTGCAGACGTCGCAGCACAACAAGTGGACCACGACCACATCCTCCTCCGGCTAACGTCCGTCTCCTCGTACCCATTTGCAAATGTCACATGGCCCCGACAAGTGGGCCTGACCGAATTTTGAATTAGTGCAATTTGTTATTCACTTGCAGTTATTTTTGACAAAAAAAGAGGTAGTTTTGGAGTATCCTAGTCACAAATGTACTCCTTCCATCTCAGTTTAGAGGACATGCACGTAGTTCTAGATCATTTATTTGACTAGCTAAATATGAGTTATATGTCACCAAAAGTATATATCATTGTATTCTTAAGCCAATGTAGTTTCCAAACATATATTTTTCATCACATATAATACATGTATATAGTAGTTAAATTCTCAACCTAAAACGACATGCATGCCCTGTAAACCAAGACCGAGGGAGTAGTGGTTTTCAGCAATTTACTAAAAAAAGGCAAGCTAGGTAAAGCGTCCCAAAAGCATCATTCAGATCACGGTGAGGATAACACTTCCAGAAAACCAAGGAAGGAAGGAAGGAAGCCAGCAGAGGTAGCTACGTAGTAGTAGCACCTACAGCAAGCAAGCAAGCAAGCGCTTTACCCTTTTCCCTTTCTCCTTTCCGGGCAAGGTGCATGCATTGCATACAACACAGCTGCACATGCTGACTTCGCCGCCCGTCTCCGTACCATTCGTACCCGGTCCCGTCGGACATGCGGGTGCCTGGGGCCTGGAGGATCAGCGCCGGCGGCGTGCCGGTGCCCCCGCTACCCACTGGCGCGGCGCGGCGTGCGGAGATCGCACGTATCCGCTCGTCCCTGCCGCGTGCGGCGAGGGAGGGGCCCCGGTACGTCCCCGATAGCCCAATCTGGGAGCCCTACTTCCGCCGCCGGCACGACGAGCAGCTCGAGGCCACCAACGGCGTCGTGCCCTCCGGCAGGTTCAACGCCGACGGCCGGCGCCGGTGGTGGGGCGTGCCCGGGCACACGTTGGAGTCCGTCCTCGAGTACATCGAGGGCGGCAACACACCGCGCCTCGAGTACCCCGCTCCCCCGTCCTTCTCACGCCGCCGGGGAAGCTCCTGGACGCCGAGGCGCATGGAGACCGGGGTGTCCTCCTCCTCGTCCGGTGGCTCTCCTTGCCTCCACGTCCGCCCCGTCAAGCCGGAGCCCCGGGACACGCCTGTCAGCGCGCGTACCCGCAGCTCCGGCGCCCTCGTCGAGCCCAAGGCGGAGTCCGGCCTCCCCCCGGAGTACGAGGAGATAGCCTGGCGCGGCTTCTCCGACGAGGACGCCATGCGGTGGTCGCGCGACGACTACCTGCGCGAGGAGATGGTCCGGCAGTGCCGGGCCCTGGAGGAGATCGCCGCCCGCAAACGGGGCCGCGAGGACGAGAACGGTGTCGTCGTCCTCGATAGCGACGACGACGACGCCCCCGGACCGTCCAACCCGCCGCGCCAACCGGGGGAGGGATGCAGCAGGGACGGCAGAGGCGGGGGCGGGGACGACGACGACGACGGCGGCGGCGGCGGTGACTACACGCGGTTATACAGCCTCCTCGGCATGTAGAACCGCGTGGGCGGGCGGCGAGGGAGACGGCGGGGGTAGCCCGCGGTAGTTTTTTTTCTTTTTTTTGTAAAATATGTTTAAATTTGAACGAAATCGCCCGTGTTTGCATTGTGTTTGCGCCGAATTTGAACATTTTAAAAACCCGTGGGGGGGCGCGACTGGGGGGCATCACGCCCCCAGTGCGCGGTTTAGCGCCGGTGCGCCCCAGGGGCGATTTTTAGCCCCTCCTGGGGGGCCAATGGCTGGAGATGCCCTTACTCCCTCAGGTCTTTTTTACTCCACATATTAGATTTAGATCAAGTCAAACTTTATAATATTGATCAAATTCATTTAAAAATATATATATCAAAAACTACAGTGGCAAATATATAAACTATGAAATTATTTTACCAGACCTCTCGAGACGAGCGAGCTACCTCCAGAAAGACCAGGAGGCGGAAAGGAGGCGACAACGGGTTCCCTTTGCGAACCGCCGGCACCGCTGCTGGTTCCCTCTCTCTCCGCCAGCCGCTCCAACAGCGGGAGGGGAGGGGGAACCTCGGATCCGTGCGTCGGCTGGGTTCCCAGTAGGGTTAGGGTTGAGAGAGTTGATGCCGAGGCCGTCGTGACGGGGTAACGTCTGAATAATTTTCTCGAGCTCCGTTGGCGGTCAGACGGGGCTCTTCCCTTCGTCTAGGAGCCAGCGGGGTAGGGGATTCCCGGACCTCGTCGAGGTCGTAGGCTATGGTGTTTGGAGGTCGACCGACATTGACTAGGTTGGTCCTAGGATGGGTGGTGGTTGTGTGGAGACAGAGATTCTTCTTCCTCAGAGTCGGCATGATGGGTGGTGGTTGTAGGACGATTGGTTTGATTTAACTCTGTCCTTACAAATATGGTTCTTTATATGTCTTTTTCTTTTCAACTCCCAAAAGGAGTCCTACAAAGACCGGACTATTTTAAATCCAAATTCTTTTGGCAAGGAGACGATAACAAGGAAAAAAATAGGCTGGCCAAATGAAGCGTGGTTTGTAAGCCCAAAGACCAAGGTGGCCTTGGTATTCATGACCCGTAGGTCAAGAATGAGGTCCGACAAAGTAAATGGTTATTCAAACTTCTTACTGAGATAGGTGAAAAAAGGTGTCCCAAATATTTTGGAAACCTAGCGACCCGCACTTTTGAGCTAGCCTAATGGCGATAAAGAAACATCTCTTTCACTTTGGGTCTTTTGAAAAACTACGGGTCGGAGATTCGTTTTTGGAAAGACATCTGGCTAGCCAATGCCAGTGTCCGAGAACAATATCCAGCCTTATACAATATTGCTTGCGATAAGAATAATACTATTGCGCAGGTGCTCAGTTTATCCCTACCGAATATTTCGTTGAGGCGCCATCAACAGTGCTCTTACTCCTTCGGACGTCGCAGCACAACAAGTGGGCCACGACCACATCCTTCTCCGGCTAACGTCCGTCTCCTCATCCCAATTTGCAAATGTCACATGGCCCCGACAAGTGGGCCTCCTCATCCCAATTTGCAAATGTCACATGGCCCCGACAAGTGGGCCTCAACATCCCAATTTGCAGATGTCACATAGCCCCGACAAGTGGGCCTGACCGATCAGTTTTGCTGTTAGAGATCCTAATCGATCAGTTTTGCTATTAGACGTAGCTCAATTTTGAATCAGTGCAATTGTACTAGTCACAAAAGGTAGTTTTGAAGTGGGCCTGACCGTTCAGTTTTGCTGTTATTTTTGGCAAGAAAGTTGTTTTGAAGGATCCTAGTCACAAATGTACTCCCTCCGTCTCAGTTTAGAGGACGTGCGCGTAGTTGTAGGTCATTCATTTGACTAAATAAATATGAGTTATATGTCACCAAAAGTATATCATTAGATTCTTAAGCCGATGTAATTTCCAAACATATATTTTTCATCACATATAATAGATATATAGCTAGTTAAATTCTCAACCTAGAACGACATGCATACCCTGTAAACCAAAACCGAGGGAGTAGTGATTTTCAGCAATTTACTAAAAAAAGGCAAGCTAGGTAAAGCGTCCCAAAAGCATCATTCAGATCACGGTGAGGATAACACTTCCAGAAAACCAAGGAAGGAAGGAAGGAAGCCAGCAGAGGTAGCTACGTAGTAGTAGCACCTACAGCAAGCAAGCAAGCAAGCGCTTTACCCTTTTCCCTTTCTCCTTTCCGAACTAGCTAGGTGCATGCATACAACACAGCTGCACATGCTGACTTCGCCGCCCGTCTCCGTACCGCACGCGGCGACCACCACAAAAATCCTCCCGCCGATCCATCGACCGCCGGCCGCCTCGTATCATATCCTCTGCTCTTTTGCGCTTTTGCTCGCACCAAGCGCATCGCCAGAAGCCCACTGATAGATCGAGCAAGCATCCATCCACCCGGCGATCTGACCTCGGAATCACTTCTCATCAGGCAGGCACACTTGCAGAATATTTCCGACTGATGGAATGGCACGGTATGGAGAATTGGGCATCTGCGGCGGCTTTTGCGCTTTGGTTCATAAACGGATAAACCGCACGACGAAACAGAGGCCCAACCACATGCCGTGAAACCGCCAGCAGCAGAGTGACTCATCGCGAAGTTTGTTCTTCTCCTTGCAGGTCATCAGCCTAGCTACCATGGCGACCTGGCATTCAACAGGATAGGAACAAGTGATTAGCACGTCAAGTTCACATGTAGAGTGAAGTACCACGGCGCCTAGAGGAAATATACGAGGCGGAAATGCCCCTGCGGTCGCAAAAGATGCGGGTAAGAAACAGGTTGCATGAGTCCCATACAAGTCTACAACAATTTGCACTTCTACGATGAGCATATTCTACATGATGGAATGTTTCGGTTAAATATTCAGTCCGCGGATCTCAATATTAAAAGCACCAATAATTTGTAATGGTACTATGTATGTAGGTAATAATGCTAACTGAATAGGAGATGGGATACTCCATCCAGCCCCTTTCTGCCCAATGCCGACCAGTTGCTTCAACCATAGGCAACGGGACGATGCATGTGTGCGTCTCTGTCACACACACACAAAGGGCCAATCGTGTGACCAACAGGCCCTCAACGTGGCACATGGATGCAAGAGGAAGGAGAAAAGAGGAAGCTTCTGCTCTACCAAATCGATCTGGCCCTTCTAGACACCAACCAGCTTTGCACTGAATTCTCTATACAGCACCAGCATCCTCCTCCACTGAGACGCCTCCAGCTAAGTACTTAACCCCCCAAAAGAAGGCATTACTATTAGCGCACGCGCTGCTCGCACATAACAGAGACCTCTTGGTCACCAAGAGTACCCAGCCAGAGAGTGTTTGGCTGGGTGCCTTTCCCTCCAATGGCATGCACCCAAAGAGGAGAAAGGATCACTCGGACTTCGCTTTGACAAAACGCACCTGGGATCGGAACTTGGAAGGGCTTGCGCCCACACGAGATCTTGTGCAATATGTTCCGATGCCGATCTTGTTCTGTGGCACGCCTGTCCGTCCTGTCCTCCTTGTCATAATATGATTGGCAGAACCACTCCTCAGTTAGGGCCCTTTGGGTTAACAAGTATCGCCAAATTGTGGGAGCCTGCTCTCATGATGGGTTGCTTGCTTGGACCTTGCAGAAGCTTCTTTGATATTTGACGCCTGCATCAACAAGGAAAAAAACTTAATTTGAGCATTCTGTAGACAGATCAGACTGAATTCTTAGTGGCAGGGCGAACTTCCTTGTGTCAGGTGCTACAAGTTCATCTCATGTCAGTACTCAGAAGCAGATTGTAAAACCTGTTTGCCATGCAAATTGAACTTATGGTCAACCCTGTTGATGCAAAGGCAGAGGAAAGTGAAAGTAGTAAACACAAGGGCAGCAAACCAATCATGTACGCATCAGTTTGACCATTCGTATAATTAAACAGCAAATTTTGGAATGAGGCCATCTTCACAATGAGAGTGAAATGTGGCAGTTGAAGAACAAGGGCATATGACAAACAGGTGACTGCCAATTTTCTAATGTTTACAGAGCTCAAACATTACAATTTACCAGACTAATAACGCCAATTTCTCTTGCCGCAGTTCAACCGAGCTCAGCTTGAAAATAAATAAAAAACTTTTTCCCTTGACAAAATTCCCTCAAATGCTAACTTATCATCTTGCCTCCTGCAAATATGTGAACTCTGAGTCTCTCTCTTATTACACCAGAAAACGAAAAAGGAATGGAAATAAAGATTCGATACCACTGTCACTTGATCAGGCAGTGTCTTCTACTCTCATCAGCAATGGACTCAGCAATTCCAGTCACAACCCCAATCATCACAAGCAACACACCCATACTGGAGCAGCACTCTGGGTGACTAAACAAGAGCAAGGGCCCTCCGTGTTGATGTATTCAACCTCGAATCACTGTAATGGTGTACCCAATTCAGCATTAATCAGGAATTTGCCGAAAATACACCCAATTCAGCACTAATCAGGGATTTGCCGAAATTGCCGGTTGTTCAGCTGCTGCTCGAACCGGAGACAAGACTCAGCCCTCATCTCTGTGATCATCATGTCGTTCTCCGGTGCTGGATAGTAGTCCTCCCTTAACTGCACGTCCCGCAAGTTTGGCATTTTCTGGAAGAAGCTCATGAAGTGCTCGTGTGTGGTGCCATGGATGAAGAGCTTCCTGAGTCCGATGGAGTGCTGGAAAAGTGCGACCGCTGGCAGTGACAGGCTCCGGTGGTTCACATCCTTGTCTTGGGGCGGCCAGTAGTCCAGCTCATACAAACTCAGCAATGACTCGATGCCACTCAGATAAAATCGCTCCCACTGTGAAAGATCCATGTGCCCCGTTGGCGCGGTGAGTGCATAACCCACCGCCTCGCTGAGGTCCAGCTTCATCTTGGCCAGTGCCTGGAAGGCTCCAAGGTCGCTCAAGCCAAAAGCTGACCCATGAAATGGACGCGGACAAGTCCGGAGATCGCCCTCCACCTTAATTGAGATCTTCTCAAGCACAGGGCAGCTATCGAGCCCGGCAGAAATGAGCGGGGAGAGCAGCTGACCAGCAGGGCACCAAAGGGAGAGTGAGCGGAGCATTTCCCAGCTTTCATAATTATCCATTTCCAAGTAGGAGAACCTGCATTTCTTGGGCGCGGACTGGTACGCCATTTCACCAGGCTCGTCATCCTCATGATCACTTCCGGTTGTGCCGCCATTGGCCACGCAGCTGGAGCTGGGCTGTTCAACCTCCTCCCAGTCACAATTGATCTCAAGGCTCTCAATCCGATCGCGGATTGGATTCAGAGCAGCAAGGCAGGCTGCAGTGTGCAGGAACCGGCAGTGCAGCACACTTACCTCCTTCAATGTAGGCCGAAGCGCCGAAGCTAGCCTCCTAATCCCATCTGAAGTGACAAGATCACATCCTTGTATGGCAAACCTGGCGAGCCTCCCACAGCCACGGCCGATGGCGCCAAGGCTGGCGTCGGTGAGATCCTCGCAGTTCTTGATGCAGAGCGACTCCAGCCCACCGCACACGGCGACACCGTCAAGATGCAACCAGGCGGCCTTGCACAGCCCCTGGAAGCACCCCAGCGTCAGGAACTTGATCCGTGGGCACCTGCGAGCGAGCACCTCCATCGCCGGAGCTGCCTCGAGCACATTGTGCTGGAGGTCCAGCGTGAGGTCCTCCAGACCAGGGAGCGCGGCAAAGAAGGCGATGAGCCCCACGGCGGTAATGCCCGCCTGCTCCCGCTGGGTGGTGGAGGCCGGCTCGAAGGGCTCGCTGAGGCGCAGCACCGTGAGCCGGGGGCAGCTGGCGGCGAGCGAGCGAAGCGCGTCGTCGCCGACGTGGTCGACGTAGCGCGGGTTGAAGACGCAGGGCGCGACGAGCCTGCGGAGGCCGGGGCAGGCGGCGGCGATGGCCGCGATCTCGGCGGCGTGGAAGCCGTTGGAGGCGCCGGCGAGGCCGAGGTCGAGGTCGGTGAGCCTGGCGGCGGCGGCGGGGTGCGCGTCGAGGGCCGGCAGGACGTCCTCCGTCCAGCAGTAGAACTCGGAGAGGTCGAGCGCGGCGAGCCTGGGGCAGGACGCGAGCAGCGGCTCGAGATCCGCGCCGGCGGGGAGGTCGAGCGGCCGCTGGTGCCAGCGCACGAGCTTCACGGCCTGGAGCGTGGCCCGCCAGCAGGGCGCGAGGGCGGCGAGCGTGGAGGGGTCGCGGCAGTAGACGGCGAGGCGGGCGACGGCGGGGAAGTAGGCGGCGAGGCGCGCCGCCACGAAGGCGTTCCGCTCCGCGATCTCCTCCGGGCGGAGCGCGAGGTGGTTGGAGGAGGAGGAGGCCGGCGCCCCCGCGACGCGCGAGGCCGAGGAGAGCAGCGGGTGGCCCCAGGGCGAGGCGAGCGAGAGGTCGAGCCGCTCCAGCGCCGGGAAGCAGAAGGCCCGCGGGAGCAGGAGGAAGTCGGGCGTCCTCGGGTCCCCGCGCAGCGCCATCGCCGCCCGCGTCGCCCGCTCCGCCGCCAGCAGCCGGCGGCACGCCATGGAGGCCCGGTGCCGCGAGCGCGGGTCGTGCAGGGCGCCCAGGATGAGCAGCAGCAGCGGCTCCGGCAGGTCCAGCAGCGCCGACGCCGCCCCCGCCGCCTCCGCCATGCCGCTCCGCGCACAAAGCTGCCGGCTTTCCTCTCCCCCCGCCGCGGGGGCTCGTCGCCGCGGGCGGTGGGGGATTGGGGCGTGGGTGAGGGAGGGGGGGAGGGGACGGGACGGGACGGAGGCGTGCGCACAGGGAAGTGATATACTCGACAGCTCCGCTCCGCTCTCGCCCGCTTTCCTTTTCTTCCCCTCTTTTCCCGGTTTTATCCTCTTATCCCCTTCGTATATTGCACTCCTCCGCCATTGTTTTTTATCTTTTCCCGCTTTTGTCGCCGCAAAGCGCCCAGCTTTCTCGCCCGCGCGCTCTCGGCTCGACAGCGCGGCGTCGGATGCGCCACGTGCTGCCGGCCGTCCACCGCGGCGCCGTCGTCGCCCACCGCGGCGCGCGGGCGGCGGCGATGGGGTCGTCGGCGGCGGGGGCGGGGGCGGGGGACCCCGGCGGTAACCCGACGGTGGGGAGGCTGCGGGAGATCTTCCGGGGCGCCGGCGACGCGGCAGGTGAGGCCGCTCGATCTCTGGATTGATGGTTGGTTGATTGCTGCGGGTCGCTGTTGGGTGGGTGGGGGAGTTGAATGAATGAATGAATGAGTGAGGTGTGCTGCTGGTGGTTTCTCGGCCTCGTCGAGGTCGGGCGATCTCGATCTCGATCTCCTCTCGTACCCGGTGGTTGGCGCGAGCGGCTAGCTGTGTGTGTGCGGGGTGGATGGATCGCGGCGAGCGGACGGACGAGTAGTTAGTTGGGGAATTTTCCGCGGCGAGTTGGTTGGAGGCGGTGACCTATGTATGTATGTTTGGTAGTACTAGCCGACTAGGCAGGCGTCAATGGGCGAACTGCATTATGGTCGGAGAGTTTCTCAGATGGCCAGATGGGGGTCGCATGTTAGGGGGGAATCTTCGCCCATTTCGTCTGGAATCAGTTCCAGAAATACTGAACTAATACGGTAGAGCGATCGATGGAGGAATAATACGTTGAGACGCGTATGCTGGATCATTGCAGATCAGAGAATGCATTGTCAGCTTAATCTGTCATGGTGCCTCATGCCGTTGCTTGATTTGTTTTTCGGTTCGGCATGGTGTTTGTTTTCTGCCTTGTGGAGTGATTTCCCTTGCTATTTTTAGTTGCTCATTATTGCTGCTGCTGGTCAGATGGCTGGGAGAAGTCCTGGGAGACTGGCGTAACCCCGTGGGATCTGGGGAAGCCGACCCCTATCATCGAGCATCTCGTTAAATCAGGAACCCTCCCTAAAGGGAGAGCTTTGGTCCCGGGATGCGGCATGGTATGTTAAACAGAGGACATTTATTATCGTCTGCCTCTGTCTGAACACTTTTGCCTTTCCCTTCAATCTGTGCAATTCTCTGGCTACACCTACACCTACAAACCCAAGTGATATCTGTTATATGGAATGAGTCTTTTAAGTGTTTATAGGATTTATAAAAAGAAATCCAATTGTAATCCCAAGTTTCTTGCTAAGGAAAAAGTTTAATAATAGTGTGGTGATCAATTCCTAAAATAAATTGGTCGCCAATTAAACATTTAGTTTTTTCACCATTTGATAAAAAAAATGTCATCACTGCCCCTAACCACGTGTTCTACTTCTTTAGCCTACTAAACATATCACATTTGTTTACACAAAGAGCAATTGCCGTATGCATGAACTGGTGGGGAGAATTTATATATTTTTTCTTCTATGGAGAGTCCTGAGTGCGAGATTAATGTGGCAACTAAACCATTTTTTTTTAGAATATGAAAATCAAACCAAAATTTACAACCTGCAATACAAAATACTTCTAAGTAGTTACCTGGTTCATGTCTATCTATAAGATCATATTGCAATACTAGTAGGAGGATTCTGCTCCAATTTCCCTTGCAACACCTTCCCATCAATCTTTTCTGATTGAGCTACTGTATAACAGGGATATGACGTGGTTGCTCTGGCAAGCCCTGAGAGATTTGTTATTGGCTTAGAGATTTCTAATATAGCTGCTGAGAAGGCTAAGCAGGTGAGATGTAACTGAGTAAGAGCTTGACTGGCAGCTAAGGTAAGCTTATAACACAATGCTAGTTGCTTCTTTTAATGGCTTTTTTGATAAATTGTTCTGTGCAGAATGATGATTTGTCATGTAAACATGCTTGATACCTTATCTAGAAAAAAATATATTTCCAAAGTGGTTCAGGTCTATTTTGTGCTGGGAAAGATTAACCGTGTTTCTTGGAAGCAAAAGCTTATATGCGGAGCATGGTTGTTTTTGATTTATGTCATGGGGCAAACTATCTTCAAAATAGGAAAAGGAAACCACGTGTGAAGCTAATTACAGCAGGCAACCATATATCTTCTAAAATGACGACTTTGTGACCAAGGATGCTACCTCTAATTTTTACTTTTTTACATGTGTACTCATGAATTCTAATGCAGTATTGATTATAATGGCAACTGAACCCAGCTCTTGGTATTTGGATTGAATGGGTTTTTTCATAAGTAATAATCTTAACTGGGAATAAATTTAATGTACTATGCCATTTATCTGAAAAAACATCTTGTTATCCTACCCTTTGTGGTGCTAAAACTTATATACATTTAATCGTTTCCCTGTTGATGTACCAGTGGTCATCATCTTTGCCAAATGCAGATTGGTTTTCTTTTCTGGTTGCTGATTTCTTCAAGTGGAGACCAAGTGAACCATTTGACCTCATTTTCGATTATACGTACGTGTCAGTTTATCTTGCTTATTTGCTGTTCTGGAGGCAATTTAGATCACCTTTATTAGTTCACACAGGTTCTTTTGTGCACTTGATCCGAGCATGAGGCTGGCTTGGGCAGAGACAGTTAGTCGCCTTCTGAAACCAGATGGAGAGCTTATCACCTTGATATATTTGGTGAGGACAGAATCTCTCTATGTTTCTTGTGTACTTTTGCATTGGAGATGTTATTCTGCTTATCATATGATATGATATACTAAACTGAGCTATAAAAATGTGAACCGGTTGATTTACCTTTAAGATTTCTATGTTGTTCTATGTTATAAGAATAGCCTAATCCTGGAGGATTGTGGTGGTATTGCTGTCCTTCTATCAAGGATCATGAGTAGACAGAGTAGTCATAGGTAACAACTGGAACTCGCTACTAAATTCACAGCAACTGTGACTGAAGCAAGTTCTGAACTCCGAAGAAAGCTAATAAAATCTTGGTATCTTAGTAGAGCCAAATTCTTACGAGTAATTACCTGTATAGTTTCCTGGACCTGTGTTCTAGAGAACTGTAACACGCAACAATGCGTGCCAAAGGACATTGGATGAATTGATTAATGTGGGGTCCATAGCTTGGTGTAAATCACCGGGACCTTGCAGCCAGCCAACTCTGATGACTTGACGCAAATCCACCAACCATCTTATCGTTGTTTCCTCATTTGCTATCACATGTTTTCATGACCTTCTTAAAGCTAATGCTGACATTTGATAAAGACATGCCAAAACCTCCCACGCTGCCGTTCCAATGTATTTTTGCTTCGACACTTTGGAGTTGGACAGACAGTCAGTGCTCTGATAGAAAACACACAAAAATTCCAGCTGCCTACTCCAATGCCCATCCCTGATTGAAACAAGGGGGAGTTGATGCACATATTAAATCAGTAGTTTACACCAGAATTAATCTGGATGGGTGCATGAACGCGGCCGGCTTCTTCGGATGCCATCACATTACTTTTGTTCACAACTGGAGGGCACTGCATATAATATTTCTTCCTACAGATCAGCGATCAAGAAGGGGGGCCGCCCTACAATAATACAGTTGCTGAGTAAGTCCGCATGTCCCGTCCCTATCGTCGAAAGAATTAATTTCCAGTTGAAAAGCCCGGGTTTTTCTCGGTGATGACGCAGCTTCGTGTAGGACAGAAATTGAAATGTTATCCTGCCTTCATTATTGACCTGATGATAGGTGTTCTTTTGTGAAACTGCAGCTATCAGAAGGTGCTGGAGCCGCTGGGTTTCAAGGCTGTTTGTATGGAAGACAACGAGCTGGCTATTAAACCGCGCAAGGTACATCCTACACGCTACTGTTGCTTTTTTCCTTTACCGAGTTATCTCCGGGGAAAAAACGAGTTATCTTGGGATCGCTCGCTCCTCTTGTCGGCAGCTGTATTGGAGCTATGACCCCCTTCTGTTGGTGTCTTTGATCTTTCACATGCTTTTCGATAACAGGGTTTGGAGAAAATTGGACGGTGGAAGAGATGCGGCAGGCCGCAATCTTCTTTGTGAGCATATATGAAGACCTTGCTGTATTAAGCAGAAGAGTATTGCTCGGTTATTTCGAAAAAAAAAGACCTTGCTGTATAGTTTGTATACACTGTATTGTGCTTGCTTCTGTGCTCAGTTCGTGATGTGCAATTCCTGAACGATGCATGCGTGATTTGCCATTTGCTGTTTCCGCCGGAGATGAATCGGGCATGTGAAATTTCCGTGTGCTCTAAATGAGCACCGTATGGTATGGTGAGATGCTATGCGTTGTCATCTGAAAAGGTAAATCGAAACAAATCAAAGAGCTCAATAAATGGTGATGATAAGTTATTTTGTCTTCGGAGCTTCTTAAGAAAATTTTGTTATTGAGGGGAGCCAATTTGACCTCTCATGGCCCCTTTCCTCCTTGAGAGTCACCCAGAGATTTCTGCCTTCTCTCCCCTCTTCCTACGGCGGCTTTGTAGGACAGAATGGGGATGGGAGAGGATGGCGGCCCGTTCTACATAGTAGTGTGCTACGTTCTAGATTTGTAGGGTTTGTGCCCCTTTTGTCTTTGGTAGTGTTTGGCTAAGCATAACTGGTTTGATGCCAACATTTGGCATTGTCAATATTTGGCAAAATAAACGTTACCAAAGGTTGGCAATTTTTTTTTAGATTGGCAAAAAGAGTTGGTACCCAATCTATCACTAGCCAACATTTGGCATTTGCCAAATATTAGCATGCCAACTTTTGGCATTGAACCAATTATGCTGGCTTCTGGCGCTGGAAGGCAGAGGCCATAGCCGGTGTTGTGAGCGGAACGCTAGGTAGGATGGTCACACTTGTCCATGGCCAATGCCCGTCGGGACAGGTTATTGGAGCTGGTTAACCCCACCCATGGCCATCGCCCCCTGGCTCGTCGGCCCAGCGCTCGTAGGGGCTCCAATCACGAGCACTTTGTTCCGGCCAGGGAATCGCGGGGAGAACGACGGCGTGTCGGCGTGTGCAGCACTGCGGCTGGCCGGGACCCGGGAGGGTTGGCGTGCGTTCGAGTGGTCGCCGGCATGCGTCGCCTGCCCGCATGCACGGGTATATTAGGGTTTGGCCCTCTTATGGCCATATGCAATGGAGATGTGACCCTCTTATGGCTTCACCTTTGCGTGTGCAGATCCCCACTCTACGCCGAGTGATTGGACCTTCTTGATGTCTGCTCGAATATGATGTTGTTGGTTGCCTCGGCCGTCCACAATGGGAATTGGAAGGTCTCGTTCTGATGAACATTTCAGCCCTGAGGAAACCATAGCTTGGGCTAACCTTCGGGTGGCCCTTCCGCCGATGCTTCTGAAAAAAAAACTATATGGGAGTCATATCTTAGGGTTTGGCACCATCGGGGATCTTCTATGTCGTCTCGGCATATCACACTCTATTTCATGCACCGACTCTCGCGTGGACCACGCCTTTGTGGAAAGCACCTCTTCCTTTGAAGATCAAGATCTTAGCGTGGTAGCTTCTGCATGATCGCCTCCTTGTCGGAGGTTGTCAAGCAGCACGGGCCTGACGATGACTTGTGCACTCTTTGTGGTGTCTCGAAAGCTGTGACCCACATCTACTTCCTGCCTCGCTCCTCGTTTTTTGTGTGCTTTGTCCATGAGGCTTTGGGGCCTAAAGGGGAGGCCCTGGACCTGGCGAGTTCTTGGAAACTTGGACTAACCAGGCCGATAGGAGGAGACACATCTTTTGGCTAGTATTCGTGACGATGACCTAGACCCTTTGGATGACGGGTAACAAGATGGTTATATAGTGGATCTTCTTGTGACGTCCATTGCCTTTATATTCTAATTCATGGTCTTTTTGCAGCACTGGCGCCCGCTCTTTAGGCAGCGGGACCACGATCGGTTAGGCGACATGTTGGACACGTGCATTGCGGCAGGGCGAGGGGTGAATTAACGAGCTGCTCGGCTCGTTAAGCTCGTGAATGTTAAGCTAGTGCTCGTTAAGGCTCGGCTCGTTAAGATTAACGAGTAGAAAACCATGCTCGGCTTGGTTCGTTTTAAGCTCGTGAGCGCTCGCGGGCGCTCGTTAACAGATTCTGATGTGTTACGACCTACATGATTAGTGTGTAGATGTGGTTTTTAATAAGTAAGATGGTGACTGCAGTCCACTAAAAAAATGCACTAGTTTGTTGCCTCCTATGTAGATTAGATTTAATAGATGGGCTGAGGTGCTATGAAAACTTTGTCATGTAAGATGAAAATGTGTGTTGTGTTGTTACTAACGAGCTTAACGAGCTACTCGTGAAACTCGTTAGCTCGTTCGTTAAGCTCATTAATCTTAAAAGAGCTAAAAACGATGACTGACTCTGTTTATTAAGAAGCGAGCCACGAGCTTAAGGAGCAAAAGTATCGAGCGCTCATTAAGCTCGCGAGCTATACCATGTACCCTTATTGTAACAGCTCTTTATTTTGCATATAGAGGTGGTGTCCCTTATTTTGCATTCTTTTTTCTTTTTCTGAGGTGGAGTAATAAGAGAGACTTGGAGTTTATATATTTGCTGGAGGTATGATGATAAGTTAGCGAGAGTGGTTTTTGTGCACCCACGCACATTGAACTTTGTCCAAGTGATTATGACCAAATGTTTTAGGTGCTTGCAAAATCTGGTGGCGAAATAACATCCGAGGAAATTTGTACAAGAGAAAACAAAATTTGTGCTGAAAACATGTGAAGAGTAACTTGGGTGCGGAGCATCATATGTATTTCATTTTGTATGGAGATCATTTGATGTTTTTTGGTGAGCAAACTTGGCAAGCTCCTAAAACATTTGCTCATGATCACAGCCACCAAGTTTCAGTTTATTATTTTTATTTTTTTCTTCTAGTTCACTGTTTACTGCGTGGGTGCACCGAAGGTTTTGATGAAAACTTGTAAGCTTTGTTCAGTTGAACCGTGGCAAGAGAAATTGGTAAGCTTTGTTCGGTTGAGCCGCGGCAAAAGAAATTGGTATTATTATTCTGGTGAATTGTAATGTTTGATCGCTGTAAATGTTACAAAAATGGCCGTCACTTGTATTTCGCATGCCCTTGTTCATGTAACACCTGACACAAGAAAGTTCACCTGGCCGTTAAAAATTCAGTCTGATATGACCAGAGAATGTTAAAATTAACTTTTTGCCTTGTTGATGCAGGCATCAAAGATCAAAGGAGCTTCTGCAAGGCCCAATCAAGCAGCCCATCATCAGAGCAGACCCGCACAATTTGGCAATACCTGTTAACCAGAGGCCCCGAACTAAGAGCATCTCCAACAGCGGCACAAAAAATCGGCGCCCAAAAAAAGTTTTAGTGCGCGCCCAATGCACTTTTAGCGCGCCGGACCCAACATTGCTTTAGCAGATGCCCAAAAACGCGCGCCCAAAAAACCACGCAGTGTAAATTGTGAAGCGCGCGCAATCCGGCGCCTCAAATTTAGAGCTTTAGATGGCGCTTTTCAGCGCGCGCCCAATCCTTTTGCGCGCCCGTACTATTTTACAGCTTCTGTTGGAGCTGCCCGGCGCCCAAAAAACTCGAATTTTAGCGCGCGAAGCACTTTTTGGGCGCCTGTTGGAGATGCTCTAAGGAGTGGTTCCACAAATCGCAGCATGACAAGGAGGACAGGCATTCCGATGAACAAGATCGGGCATCGGAGCATATATTGCACAAGATCTCGCGTGGACGCGCGCCCTTCCCAAGTTCCGATCCCAGGTGCATTTTGTCAAAGCGAAATCCCAACGATTCTCCTCGGCTTTGGGTGGGTGCCATTGGAGGGAAATGCACCCAGCCGAGCAGCGCGTGCGCTAATAGTAATGACCTTTTTTTTATCGTTTAGTACTTGGCTGGAGGCCTATCAGTGGAGGAGGAGAGGATGCTAGTGCTGTATAGAGAATTCAGTGTAAAGCTGGTGTTGAATAAATAGGCAATTTTCCGAGTAGATTAATCCAGGAAATAATTACTAACATGGCATTGACTGGGTACATGACATACTGATCACGGAGTATACTAGCAAGTACTACGCATATAGCAGAAACATCTACACGTATAACCAGTACTGCTAGTACAAACATAAACAAGAGAGAGACATACCCTCCGATCGGCCAGTTGGCCGTAGCAGCAGCAGCGGTGGCGGCGGCAGCATCCTCTGCCGCCTTCTTGTCGGATTCGGCCTTCTCGCGGGCGAGACGGTCAGCTTCGCTTGGTGAAGCCATGGCGATGAAGAGGACGACGCGGACGTAGACGAAGCAGACGGACGGAGGCGAGCAGTCGCGTGATCGCTCCCCAAAAACCTAATCGCCCCTCTTCCCCGTACAGGAACCGGAGAGGCGGGGTTTCGGAGGCCTGCTCTCCCGTCGACCGTGTACGCGGCGAACGGGATGGAGTCGCCGGCGGCAGCAGCAGCAAAGGAACAAAGGCGCGTGAGGCAGATGTGATCTGATTCTCGTGGCGGCTAGGGTTGCGTTAACGCTGCTTATATAGGCGGCTGGGCGGAGAGACGTGGGCCGAACCCACGTCCGAGTCGGTAACAGTCCCACGATCCGACGTCTCGGATCGTGTCGTGTCCGTTACGTATTCTCCGTTCCTGACCGACAAAAATAAGCGCGTAGGTATGAGCTCGGCTCGGCTCATTCCCGCAACCCGCGGCGCGTCGTGACGAGGCGTGGCGAGGCGGGCGGCGGAGGAGGAGTGCGCGAGGGCTCCTTCTCTTCTCACTCTCCAATAGCATGTAGAAGAGAGACCCTTATAAAGGAGTCCAACTCCTTCTCCACTAGCATGGTGGGACTAAACTTCCCACCTTGTCATCCCACCACCTACATGGGCCCTTGGAGATTTTTCTGAAATTCTCTTATGGGCCTAAAGCCCATTACTAAATTCAGCAGCTGGGTGGTGTCTAGAAGGGCCAGATCGATTAGGTAGAGCAGAAGCTTCCTCTTTTCCTTCTTCCTCTTGCATCCATGCGCCACGTCGAGGGCTTGTTGCTCACACGATTGACCCTTTGTGCCGTTGTCTATGGTTGAAGCAACTGGTCGGCATTGGGCAGAAAGGGGCTGGATGGAGTACCACATCTCATATTCAGTTAGCATTACCTAAATACCCGTGGCGCCGTGGTACACAACTATCACTATGCATGTGAACTTGACGTGCTAATGACATCTTCTTACGCTGCCGTTGAATGCCAGGTCGCCGTGGAAGCTAGGCTCGTGACCTACCTGCGGGGAGATGAAACGCCACGACGAATCACTCTGCTGCAGAACTGATGATCTAGTGGTTGTGCCTCCGTTTCGTCGTGCGGTTTATCCATCCGTTTATGAACCAAAGCTCAAAACCCGCCGCAGATTCCCAATTCTCCATGCCATTCCATCAGTCGGAAATATTCTGCAAGTGCCTGCCTGCCGAGAAGAGATGCCGAGGTCCGATCGCCCACAGATGGATGCTTGCTCGGATCTATCAGTGGGCTTCAGGCGATGCTGCTAGCAAAAGCGCAAAGCTCAGAGGATGGGATACGAGGCGGCCGGCGGTCGATGCATCGGCCGGAGGACTTTGTGGCCGGCGCCGCGTGTGGTACGGAGACGGGCAAAGAAGTCAAGCATGCATGCGCAGCTGTGTATGCATGCACCTTGCTCGGAAAGGAGAAAGGAGAAAGGGAAAAGGGTAAAGCGTTTGCTTGCTTGCTTGCTGTAGATGCCACTGGTAGCGAGCTCTGCCGGCTTCCCTCCTTCCTTGGTTTTCTGCAAGTGTTATCCTCAGCATGATCTGAACGATGCTTTTTGGGATGCTTCCAAATTATTTTGGACCGCTCATACTTCATTTTGATTCAAGGGCAAAACTTTCCTAGCTTGCCTTTATTTATTTATTTGGTGTTGTAGGTAGGTTGCCTCTTAATTAGAAAAATTGATGTCATCCATGCATGAAGATATGAAGATACTCAATCGCTACTGAAGAACTAGATCAGCCTCTGCTGCGTAAAATTTAGATTGATATCCGGATAAGATCGGGACAGACAAAACAAATGTGTATTCTACGTCACTCCGTCGGCGACTGGGAGATCATGCCCGTGATGACAGTGGATCACAGCTTTACACTGACGAGGATCTGACTTCTACTAGCATGTAGTAGATCACTAAAAACCGCTTAGTGGAAAATGACACTCTTCTCTTCAGAATATGATACACTCGAGCTTTGCTACCCCTACGAACAATAGTTACGTAGAGGATTAGGTGGCAAAATTTTTATTAGAGGGAAGGGAGGTCAACCCTGAAATTCGGGGAGAGATTGATGGCAGTTGGATAGGTAAACACGTAGAGCAATTTTCGTAGGTTTCTTTCGTAGATGTAGATTTGAGAGGAGAAGTTCAGGACCATGGTTCACCCGAACCTATGCTTAGTATTGTCAGATATTGTACAGCTCTCATGTGGATTCGGGACTGGTTACCGTTCAGATTTCTATGATCTACTATTGTCTACCTTAATGCTTATCCCCGGCTAGTAGCTTGTAGGCCTGACCGGCCTGAGTTTTTTGAACAAGATGGACCGGCACGGCTTCCTATGTTACTGTAGCACAAAAAGAAAAATATTCTGCTCAGACCTGTCGGTTGTTCATATTCTCTACTAGCATATCACTCCTTGTATGTCAGTAGTTCTTTAATATCTTCTTCATTCTTTATTTTATGTAAAACACTCGGCAAAGGCAATATCAGCATTTTTTCAGAGACAAAAATCCATCATTTTTCGCATGGTTCAATGCGCAGAGGCTTCTGACAAGAGTGCGGCTATGCAAAGGATGGGCTCCATGGAGCACCTTTCAAAAACATAATCAAAATATATTTAAAAATTTCAAAAAATGTCAGGAAAAATTATGCGAATATATGCATGTTCTTCAAGCATATATAAAGTTTCATCGACTAATTCGGTCGTTTGCATGCTTCACAGAAATGATAAATATCTGACCCAAATACAACAAAGAAAAAGTTATCTACCTGTTTCAAATAAAAGTTGTACTACAAACTCAATCCTAGCACAGGTTAATCATATATGAATACTTTGCAGCGGTAAACCATGAAAATAGTGCAAACCATTAAAATGTCCAAAAAAAAATAGAAAGATAACATGTCCATATCCGAGCCTAATCATTGTGGGTCATGGGGGGCATCTGACAAGCATATCGAAGCTATAAAATATGTGCACAGTGTTTGCCCGTGAAGACAGGCTTCGTGTTGTCCGATGCAAGGCTGCCATTTTAAACTCCAGTGTTGTAGCATGCAGTAGGTTTTATTAAGACATGTAGGTCTGGTAATCGTTGCTTGATGCTTCGCGTCAAGCTTAATAGTTCCCGCCATGCACATAAAGGTTTTCTAGAACAATTATAGCACTTTTAGTAGGATTGCTAAGTCTTAGTTGACTGAGACTTAACCGATGTTATACTCGTAGGATCTTACGTTGTCACGTAGGACAATTTTCGTAGGTTTCTTTCGTAGATGTAGATTTTGATGCGTCACCCTTCGTCGTCGATCGCTGGACGCACTCCCACACACTACATGCATGCATGCACGGTGTACTCACGTACGTGCTGATATATATCCTTGTGTCTACTTATTTTGGAACATGGATGGACACCGGCGCAGCCCCGTCCTAGCTGTGGTCTGTGGAAACACTGTAAAACGTGCTGATAATTATTCTGGCACAGAATTTCCACGCCACAGAGACGGTGCTGTTTTAACCCCGTTTTCGTCTACAGAAGTACTCCCTCCGTTCCATATTACTTGTCGCTGATTTAGTACAAGAGGGAGTAGTAGCTAGATTCCATGGATTCCAGCCGGGCAGCCGCTGATCGGCTCAGCCACGGCATGCAGAGGAACGGATCACCTCATCCACGCCGACAGCGACCGTAGCTCGGTAGGGGTCGGCCGGGGACGGACGTGGCGCCCGAGTCCCACCTCCACGTGATCGGCCCGTTCTCTTCCGCGCCGATAAGACGGCGACCGGCTCCTGCCCGTACGTCGTTCTCTCGCGGTCGCTCCGCGTGGCTAGCTGCCAGTCCTGGTCGAACGTCGATACCCGGCGGGGCGATGTTTTCCACGGCGCCAACGCCATCCAGGCCCGGGAGGAAGACCGCGCACGGGATCGACGCGAGCAGATGATCGTCCCCTCGCTCGCTGGCCCAGCGCCCCTAGGGGCTCCAATCAGGAGCGCTTTGTTCCGGCCAGGGAATCGCTGGGAGAACGAAGGCGTGTCCATGCAGCACTGCGGCTGGCCGGGACCCGGGAGGGTTCGCGCGCGTCCGCGTTCGAGTGGTCGCCTGCATGCGCTGCTCGCTCGATCGATCGGCATGGACAGCCGCACGCGTCGCTGTCGCTGCCGGGACGTGGCCGCGCGCGGGATCGACGCGAGCAGCGCAAGTGATCAGGAGCACTTTATTAAGAAGAAGAGAATTGCTCGCTTAATCAATGGAAAACCGGACGAAAACCGATACATATAAATCACATGTGGACTACTCGCTAAGAAATAAACTTCATGACACCACGGTCAACCCAACAAACACACATAACATGCAACGATCACAAACCATCGCAGAATGACGTCGCAACGAAACCCTCAACAAAACCACCGAACGCCACCAAATCCACATAGGCGAGTCAATCGAAGATGGATGACGAAAAGACCGAGCATCCTCCATTAAGCCGCCGTGGACGCCTTCCTAATGACGTCACTCTTCTTGTCTATGCTCCTGATAGCCTTCTTCACCTTCTTCATCTTGCCCGTAGAAACCTCCTTCGCTAGGAGGCAAGCAATCGTCTTGGCAGACCCAGGACAAGCTACATCCAAGTCGATGAGCAAGCGGCCAAGCTTTTTCGCAAAGATCACCTCGGCAATACGTGACAACATAGCATCACGGTCAAAGATGGGAGACCGCACGGGCTTCGGCGCCTCAAAAACAGGTGTGAAAACACCTACCTCATCAACCTCAGCACCAACATACGCCATCGGGCCAACAACCTCTGGTGAGAGAGCAGCAGCAGCCGCCAAACATCCAAGGTCCACAAAGGCGAGCGCCCGACTCCGCTCCAATGAAGACGATGAGGTCACAGTCGCTAGAGTTAGCTAGTAAGAGCATCAATTCGAACATGAGTAGATACCACTCAATCACACGTCTACCATCGGACAAGGCAAACTCATCATCGTCGGCATCCCGCCGATCAAGAAAGGGTAGTAGCACTAGCACACACAAGCTAGAAACATCTCTCCGCCTTTTTCGGCCAGACCCTCCAGGGACAGGGACGTCCATGTGACCCATCCATCCGTCCATCTACCTACACTTGTGCATAATCAGGCTTTAGTGCCGGTTCGTAAGGGCCTTTAGTGCTGGTTCAACAACCGGCATTAAAGGGTGGGGACTAAAGCCCCCCCCCCCCTCAGTCCCTGTTCAACACAGCCCGGAACCAAAGGCCCACCACATGGCACGGGCCACGCCGGGGGCTAGGGACCTTTAGTCCTGGTTGTAACACCAACCGGGACTAAAAGGATTAGGAGTTTATGTATTATGGTTTATTTTCTTTTTAATTTTATGTTTTCCATTTAATTCTTTTTCACACACACACATACAATTTCTCCTACAATTTGCAGACCATTACGTGCAGGCAATACAGCTTGTAATGGTATTCTCCTTTGGGATTTATGATCTGATCGAACAAAAATCTTTCTATTTTCTCTTAAATTGCTCGTGCGCGGTCCTCTGGTAGGAGCTCATCCCGCATCTCACGCATCTTTATTAAAAAAGAAGATCAATATGAATATACTAGTTCTGTGTATATATATTAGCTCTTTTCGGACGTCATCATGCGAATGTACTCGCTAACATAGTACGCACATAAATTATTCCCCGACGTCTGCCTCAAAGACTTTACTAGAATAGAATTCAATCTGATAATAATTAACCGAGCATGATAATAATATTGATCAAAGTAGAATTAAAGAGATGCACACACGTAGCTAGTAGTACTTAATTACCTTGGGTCGCACCCATTTCAGTTGTTGTTTTCATTCGCCTTTAACCTCTTTGATTAACTTTTTCCAAGCCATGCCCGCAGGCAAAGATAATGAATAAAGAAGTTATTAATTAGTTGATATCAGGAAATGAACTAAACACGCCAACATAGTGTGATAATGATTGAAATTACCTGTCGACAATCCTCCTCATGATTGAGTATTCATTAGCATCTTTATATAGTGTGTCCGGTACTTAAACTTTTCCCTCGTCAACTTCAATGATTAACAAGATTCAGTGGAAACTACATGCACACACGTTTGTATAATTAAGCGGGCATGTGCATAACTCATCAACTACACTTATTAACATCTAGTAAGAAAAAAAATAGAATTTGTAGTACAAGATATAGTAACACTCACCCGAAGTTGCAAAGAAGTAGTATTTTTGATTGGGCATTTAGTCGCTTCAAAAACTTTTGCAAGCTTTTCTCTGTGTCTTTTTTCGACCATTCTTGTGTACATGTCTCTTGATTAATGGCATTTTGGTCAATGAACCCAATGCCATAGCGTCCAACTTTTTTCATTTCATACATGTTCATTCTGCATAATAACACAAAAAATAATATAGTGAAGATAATTACATGTAATGAAAAAGCACAACTAGCAAGAGACTTAAATTACAGAAAGAAATCACTTACAGACAATGGCAACCGACGATAGATTTGTTGAATGCGTGTTGATTTAATAACTGAAACATTTATAGAAATTCAACGCACAGATCTTTTGCATGGAAGTAATGCTCTGCCAGCACGTTCCAGAAGTCTATTTAGTCGATCAAGCATGATATTTGACTTGGGCTTTCCATTTCATATGCAATGGAGATGTAACGCTCTTCTCGCTTGACCTTGTATTTGGATTAAAAACAAAATCTTTCCTCCTGTTCAAAAAAAAGTCTCCTTCCTCCTCCCGTCGGCGCCGCCGCGGATCGGCCCCGCCTCCCATGGCCTTTGGCCTGTGGAGGTGTGGAGGATCTCGCCCCCCCCCCCCCCCCCC
>LR738712.1:717954730-718030242 GCA_902687465.1 Secale cereale | reverse complement strand
CCCCCCCGCCCCGCCCCGCCGGCGGGAGGGACTCCGCTCTCATTTTTGCTAGGTTGAACGTCTTGGTTGGGGCTGTGTGGCGGCGGCGATGTCCCTCGGTAGCAATAATGTCTCCCATGTCCTATTCCCCCCTATCCTGATGGTGCGAATAGCATCGTCGGAGGATGTGTGGAGGTGTGTCTCCGTCGGATCTCATGGGATTCGTTCGGTGCTGGTCTTCGGTGGATCCATTTTTTGTTCGTCTTCGTTCGTGTGATTCCAGATTTGATCTTTTTGATCTACAACTCTCTTCATCGACGATGGTTGCTGCTATGTTGTGCTGGTCCTTTGGTGCCTTAGCACGGCGACTTTTCGAATGTCTACTACAACAAGGTTTACCCGGCTCCGATGATAGAGGGGCGATGACGGCGGCGCGCCTTCGCCTCGCACTAGTGCTTGTAGTCGTCGCTAGGTGGTCCATAGACCTGGTTGTAATTTTTATTACCTCTTGTGTTCTCTGTACTGTCATGATTGATGAATAGATTGAAAATTTCTCTTGCAAAAAAAGAGAGATGGTGTCCCTTATTTTGCATTATTTTTTCTTTTTTCTGATTTAATAAGAGAGACTTGGAGCTTATATATTTGCTGGAGGTAAGATGATAAGTTAGGTAGAGTGGTTTTTGTGCACCCATGATCAAAAACTTAGCAAAACTTTTCAAATAATTCTAAAACTTTGTGGATGTGATTATGACCAAATGTTTTAGGTGCTTGTAAAACCTGGTGGCGAAATAATATCCAAGGAAATCTGTACCAAAAAAAATTTGTGCTGAAAATATGTGAACAGTACCATGGGTGCAGCGCATCATTTGTATTTCATATTGTGTGGAGATCATTTGATGTCTTTTGGTGACCCAAATTTCCAAGCTCCTAAACTATTTGTTCACATTCACCGTTCATTGTTTTTGGTGACCGAGAGGTCTCTGTTGTCCTAATCTAATGTGCGAGCAGCCTTCTTTTTGGGTTAAGTACGTAGCTGGAGGCCTCTTACTGGAGGAGGAGGATGCTGGTGCTGTATAGAGAATTCAGTGTAAAGCTGAGGGCCAGATCTGTTAGGTAGAGCAGAAGTTTCCTGTTTTCTTTCTTCCTCTTGCATCCATGCGCCACGTCGAGGGCTTGTTGGTCACACGATTTGCTCTTTGTGTGTGTGTGACAGAGACGCACACATGCATCGTCCCGTTGCCTATCGTTTAAGCAACTGGTCGGCATTGGGCAGAAAGGGGCTGGATGGAGCTTAAAAGGTTCGCCGGGGCATTTTATCTTTTGGTATCTCATCTCATATTCAGTTAGCATTATCACACTATCAGTATATCTGTACATAGTACCATTACAAATTATTGGTTCCTTTTAATATCGAGATCGGCTGACTGAATTTGTAACCGAAACTTTCCATCATGTAGAAATAGAATATGCCCGTCGTAGAACCGCAAAATGTTGTAAACTTCTGTGGGACTCTTGCAGCCATTTTTACCCACATCTTTTGCGACTCCAGTCCAGGGGCATTTCCGCCTCATATATTTCCTCTAGCAGGCGCCGTGGTACTCTACTCTACTCTACATGTGAACTTGACGTGCTAATGACTTTATCTTACCTTTTGTTGAATGCCAGGTCGCCGTGGTAGCTAGGCTGATGACCTACCTGCAGGGAGAAGATCAAACGTCGCGACGAGTCATTCTGCTGCTGGCGGTCGCACGCTGCACCGCTGATCTAGTGGTTGCGTCTCCCTATTTATCCGTTTATGAACCAAACTTCAAAAGCAGCCGCAGATTCCAAATTCTCCATTCCATGCAGTTCCATCAGTCGGAAATATTCCGCAAGTGCCTGCCTGCCGGGTGAGAAGTGATTCCGAGGTCAGATCGCCCGATGGATGGATGCTTGCCGGGATCATCAGTGGGCTTCAGGCGACGCGGTTCCTGTGAGCAAAAGCAAAAAGCGCGTGCAGAGGATGGGTTACGACGAGGCGGCCGGAGGACTTTGTGTCCGGCGCCGCGTGCGATACGGAGACGGGCAAACAAGTCAAGCATGCGCAGCTGTGTATGCATGCACCTTGCTCGCTCGGAAAGGAGAAAGAGAAAAAGGGTAAAGCGTTTGCTTGCTGTAGATGCTACTGGTAGCGAGCTCTGCTGGCTTCCCTCCTTCCTTGGTTTTCTGCAAGTGTTATCCTCAGCATGATATGAACGATGCTTTTCGGGATGCTTCCAAATTATTTTGGACCGCTCATACTTCATTTTGATTCACTTTCCTAGCTTGCCATTTTTAATTTATTTGGTGTTGTATAGCTTGTCTTTTGATTAGAACAATTGATGTCATCCATGCATGAAGATATAAAGATGCTCAATCGCTACGAAGGAACTAGATTAGCCTCGGCTGCGTAAAATTTGGTATCCGGATAAGATACAGTGGATCACAGCTTTACACTGACGAGGATCTGACTTCTACTAGCATATACAGTAGATCACTAAAAACCGCTTAGTGGAAAATGACATTCTTCGCTTCAGAGTATATCTATACTCGAGCTTTGCTACACCTATGAACAATAGGTACGTAGAGGATTAGGTGCCAAATTTTTATTATAGGGAAGGGTGGCCCACCCTGAAATTAGGGGGGATATGCGATAATGAGGCTGGTTGTAATGGAGAGTATCATATACTAGTATCATGCACATGATACTAGTGTATGATACTAAATCCGTAGTGCATAGTATCATATGTTAGTATCATAGGATAGTCATTTATTGTCATGCATGATACATACTAACACATCATTTAATATGATACGGTATCATAATATGATACTCAACCCTCTCTCTCTTCATTTAATTCTATGTCACATCATCAAAATTGCCTACTTGACATGCATGATACTATTTATGATACTCTCATTACGGGCAGCCTGATACACGTAGGAAGGCTAGCGTAAATTCTTACGAAACCTTCCGGCAATAATTCTACCCCCCTAAATTGCCATCTGGCCCATTACGTTAACTCCTTATGGCTAGCTGCCGGTCCTGTTGCAACGTCAGAGACCCGGCAGGGCGATGTTTTCCACGGCGCCAAGGACGCTATCCACGGCGACGCGCCACGACGATCACCGTAACCCCTCTCGCGCAACTACTTGCGTACGTTCCCACGTCGATCGATCTACCGCAGCGCGCGTCGCCCTCGCGACCGGGACGAGGCCGCGCGCGGGATCGTGGGGAAAACGACGGCGTGTCCAGCACTGCGGCTGGCCGGGAACGGGAGGGTTGGCGCGCGTTCGAGTGGTCGCTTGCATGCGCCGCCGGCATGCACGGGTGCGTGCAGCTTTCAGCCTTTTGCTTTCACCGGAGGTCGGCAAAGCAAAGGGCCAAGCTAAGCCAAAACCCAAGGTGTGGTAGCTAGCTGCTAGGAATATCAATTGGAACAGGAGTAGGTACAACTCGATCACACGTCTACCATCGGACAAGGCATGCAAACGCATCAACGTCGGCATCCCGCCGATCAAGATAGGGTAGTAGTAGCACGCACGAGCTAGCAACATCTCTCCGCCTTGTCCGGCCAGACCCTCCACGGACAGGGATGCCTATGGGCGTGTTTGGTTTCATGGCTCGCACCTGGCTCGTACCAGCCATGCAATTTTCTTGTTGTTTGGTACGCTGCATGCCTCACTGGGCCAGGTCCGACGGATGCAAAAGGACGCTCCCAGCCAGGCTGAGAGGAAACGTAGGTTTCGGGCGTTTCCGTGAGCCAGCATCAGCGGCTGCACCCACGCCCGCACCCACGCGAGCAAAGGGGCTCGGGCTTCTCGGTCGGCCGCCTCTCCATTTGTGGCGCTCCCTCACCCCTTTCCTCTCTTCTGCTACTCTGGATCTCGCCGCCCCGTCGTCTTTGTCCGCATCCCCGGCGCGCGTCCTCATCTCCGGCGGAGGTAGATATCTCCTCCCCTCCTCCCTCTCACATCTGTCCGCATCCTTCTCTTTTCCCTCCCACCCCCAGCTCTATGCCGCTCGCGCTGCTCATTGGGGATGCGTGAGTAGATGGGAGCGGTGGCCTTGTCCGTCCACGGCGAGAAGGAAGGCAAAGCGAGGCAGGTTCACATGCTTACCAGGTCCACGGACGGGAGGTGGCTGGCACCGATGCGTGCTTATCCCGTTGCCTCCCCTGTTCTTTTTTTATTTTAGTCTTAGATCTGTTCCCAACCTCATTTTTCCTATGGATTAGAGATGGTTGGGTCGTTTATATATTATGTGGCTGTTGACTTGCATGGATTAGGCTGAGATATATCCCAACCTCATTTTTCATTTGAGACATGAATGCTGACAGTGGAATATGCATAGACGTACATCAGTTTTCATTTGTTTCCTTTCCCTGTTTAGCTGCTTCTTTGATTCAAAGGATCATCATATAAAATTGGCAAGATTTCGAGTATTATGATTCTTATCTGTGTTTGATATTCTTTTACTTCAATCTGCAAAGATATTCAAGTTGGAGTGCATGTCACCAAAACAATCTTCTAATTATTTTAGATGCATGTACAAGCATCAAGATTCAAATTCCACATATATCATACTGTTTGGTCTTATGCAACCTACCAAACAACATATGTTGTATGCACCATCTCTCATACAATCCGAGATGCAACATACCAAACAAAATCCGAGGTTAGCCTGGCCCATATCATGCAATACACCAAACACACATCTCAGCCCCTTCTTGCATGAGCTCAACCAGGCTAGCCTCAGCCAAGCTCATGCATGCGATGCAGGCTAGACACACCCAGGGAACCAAACACGCCCCATGTGACCCAACCATCCGTCCATCTACCTACGCTGCTTATCCACCCATGCTACGACAGGGAGGACACACCAAAGCCCAAACCTCCTGGTCCCGGCGCCGAACAAGCTCAAGTGGAGATGGACATGGATATAGGACTACTGATCAGTTTCGACGCTGGCTTTGGGTGTGGCATACTGGTATGCACTATCTATGTAGCTGCCTTGACTAGCAGCAACAGCTACGTACGCTGCCACCTGTTCCTAGGTGCACCTTTTGTTTTCCATCGGAGGCCAGAAACACGCACGTTGTGGATAGGATCGACCCCAAACAGTGCCACACCGTCGGCTTGTCCGGGAGGGAGAGGTAGTCCCTCACGAGTGGACGGATGGATGTGGATCGCAGGTGCGGCGTCAGGTCTGGGCATCGCGGCACAGTCTCCGGTGTCTTTTTCTCTGCGGGTGCGGGTAGTTGGGTGGGAACCAGGACGAGAGGACGAGGATGAGCGCACCAGCTTCCCGCGGCGAACCAAGGGCCACGTAGAGGCGTACAACTACTTTTTTTTTTCCCTCTTCGCTGGAAGGACTAGCTAGCACGCGGTTCTGGATGCGATCGGTGCCCGTGTTCGTCATACGCCCTAGCTCTGTACTACGTGGCTACGTGCTGATATCCTTGCGTCCATTCCACCGATGATGGATCGAGCTACTCCACTGAAGGTGGATCGACACACAAACACAGGCGCAGCCCCGTCCCAGCTGTGGCCTGTGGGAATTTCCTCGCGCACAGAGAGACGGTGCTGTTTTTACCCCGCTTTCGTCTACAGAAGTACTCCACCCGGGCAGCTGCTGATCGGCTCAGCCACGGCATACAGAGGAACGGACCACCTCATCCACGCCGACGGCGACCGTAGCTCGCTAGGACTCCGCCGGGGAGGGAGGGACGTGGCGCGCGAGCCGCACCTCCACGTGATCGGTCTGTGTTCATCTGCGCCGATAAGACGGCGACCGGCCGGGTTCCCGGCCCCGTACGTCGCTCTCGCTCTGGTGGCTAGCTGCCTGTCCTGCTCCAACGTACAAAGTACAAACCCGGCGGGGCGATGTTTTCAACGGCGCCAAGGACGCCATCCACGGCGACGCGCCACGACGATCCACCATAACCCCTCGCTCGCTGGCCTACCGCTCCTAGGGGCTCCAATTAATCACGAGCGCTTTGTTCCGGCCAGGGAATCGCGGGGAGAACGACGGCGTGTCCATGCAGCACTGCGGCTGGCCGGGTTGGCGCGCGTTCGAGTGGTCGCTTGCATGCGCCGCCCGCATGCACGGGTGCGTGCAGCTTTCAGCCTTTTGCTTTCACCGGAGGTCGGCAAAGCAAAGGGCCAAGCTAAGCCAAAGCAAAACCCAAGGTGTGGTAGCTAGCTGCTAGGAATATCAATTGGAGCAGGAGTAGATACAACTCGATCACACGTCTACCATCGGACAAGGCATGCAAGCGCATCAACGTCGGCATCCCGCCGATCAAGATAGGGTAGTAGCACTAGCACGCACGAGCTAGCAGCATCTCTCCGCCTTGTCCGGCCAGACCCTCCACGGACAGGGATGCCCATGTGACCCAACCATCCGTCCATCTACCTACGCTGCTTATCCACCCATGCTACGACAGGGAGGACACACCAAAGCCCAAACCTCCGGGGTCCAGGCGCCGACCAAGAACTGGAGATAGATATGGACCGGATGCCCTAGGACTACTGGGTTTCGTCGCTGGCTTTGGGTGTGGCGCGCACTATCTATCTAGCTGCCTTGACTAGCAGCAGCAGCAGCAGCTACGTACGCTGCCACCTGTTCCTGGGTGCACAGCTTGTTTTCGATCGGAGGCCAGGAACACGCACGTTGTTGATAGGATCGACCCCAAACAGTGCCACACCGTCGGCTTGTCCCATTCCTCTCTCCCTCACGAGTGGACGGATGGATGAGGATCGCAGGTGCGGCGTCAGGTCTCGGCGTCGCGGCATAGTCTCCGGTGTCTTTTTCTCTGCGGGTGCGGGTAGTTGGGTGGGAGCCAGGACGAAGACGAGGACGAGATGAGCGCACCAGTTTCCCGCGGCGAACCAAGGGCCACGTAGAGGCCTACTACTACTCTTTTTCTTTCTCGTCTTCGCTGGAAGGACTAGCTAGCACCCTGTTCTGGATGCAATCGGTGCCCGTGTTTTAATATGCCCTTGCTATGTACTAAGTGCCACGTTTCATCATTGTGAAGGTGGTCTCACTCCAAAATTTCCTGGTTAATTATCCGAGTGACAGATAGAATGGACAGCACCGGGAAGCTATTATTCGTCACTGTGTTCTCGTGCTTACTACTGTCGCCTTGGCCTTGCATATGTTGGAATTTACTAGTATTTACTAGTCCAAATAAATTCAGAAATTCTCATTGACACATTATTATTTTGTTAATTGGGAAAATTAATGAGTCATTGATTAATTAGTAACGGTCGCGTTTATTGGGGCTGTTTCTATTTCATTAACAGACGCGGTTATTACGATCGTTTCTGACTCATTAACAAACGCGTTTATTGTTACTGTTTCTATTTCATAAACGGACGTGTTAAGTACGGCAGTTTCTAAATCATAAACAGACGCGTTTATGGCGGCTGCTTTGACTCCCAACATACACTATATAAACCCGTACCAAGCCAGCCTTGGCAGTAGGTTGTTTTCGTATGGTTTCTCACCGTTCGAAAATATTGCGCCGCCACTCAAGCCTTCTCCATCCCTCCTTCCGGCGTGCACCAGAAGAAGGGACAGCAGGCCTCCGGAACCCCGCCTCTTGCGATCCTGTACGGGAGAGGGGCGATCAGGTTTTTGGGGAGAGCTCTCGCTTGACTGCTGACAGCGATCACTTCCCCAACGACGACTTCTTCCCCGACATCGGCAACCTCTTCCTCGACGACGACATGGCCCAGACCGGGGACAACACAGCCGCTACTACAGCTGCTGCAACGTATGCATCTCTCTCTCATCTGTATCAGATCTCGCTACAATTTCTATGTCTAGTACTTGCCGTAGATTGGATCTGTTTCCCCATTGTACTAGATATTTGCATGCTCGTTTTAGTTGCTTCTATCATGATTAATTTTATATTTCGGATTAAACCATATGATGAATTGCTAATATATTCAACAATCCAAAAACCTGATTATAGGCAATTTGCTACACCTGCTTTTCTTACGTCGACAAAGCCCGATCGGTTCAAGGGTGTGAACTATAAGAGGTGGCGCACGAGAGCAGTGTTGTGGTTTCAATCCATGAACTGCTATGCGGCCACCAAGGGCATGCCTGAGGGCGATCTTGAACCTGCACAGCGGGAAGCCTTTGAAATGGTTGATATTATGTTTAAGACAGCCCTCCTCGGTATTATTGATGATTCCATTGTGGATCCTTATATGTCGTTTGATAATGGCAAGGACAAGTGGGCCGCGCTCGAGGCCAAGTTTGGGGTCTCTGACGCTGGTAGCGAGTTGTACGTCATGGAGCAATTCTATGACTACAAGATGACTGATGAGCGTTCTGTTGTTCAACAGGCTCATGAGATACAGTCACTTGCTAAGGAACTTGAGCACTTTAAGTGTAATTTACCGGACAAATTTGTGGCCGGTGGCATCATTGCCAAGCTTCCACCTTCGTGGGGCACCTTTGCTACTTCTCTGAAACACAAGAGACAGGATTTTTCCGTTTTGGACCTCATCGGATCTCTTGATGTGGAAGAGAAGGCGAGAGCAAAGGATACACGTGCTCGGGTTGCTGAGGTAGGTTCTGCTGCGCACATGGTGCAGAAGAAAAACTAACAGCCCAACAAGCCTAAATATAACAAGAAGAAATACGAGGGTAAAGGCAAGCCTGACAACAAGTTTAAGCCATCGTCCTCTACCAACTTTAAGAAGAAGAAGGGATCATGCCACGTTTGTGGCGACCTGAGCCATTGGGCTCCGAGATGCCCCAAACGGCATGAGCTGCAGCAGCTGGAGAATAGCGGCAAGACCGCTAATGTTGTCATGGCTGACACCGAGATGAAGGATATTGGGTCACAGGGACTTCCCCCGTGCTGATGGGGAACGGGTCACATGCCATTGTTCGTGGTGTTGGTACGGTCGATATGAAGTTTACTTCGGGGAAGATCGTGCGACTGAAGAACGTGCATCATGTGCCCTCCATCAATAAGAATCTCGTCAGCGGTTCGCGTTTATGTCGAGATGGTTATAAGTTGGTTTTCGAGTCCAATAAAGTTGTAATTTCCAAGTATGGACAATTTGTTGGTAAAGGCTATGAGTGCGGAGGCTTGTTCCGCCTATCTTTGTCAGACTTATGCACTAAAGTTATTAATCATGTTTGCCACGATAATGAATCTGATATTTGGCATTCACGACTTTGTCATATTAACTTTGGTTGCATGACGCGGTTAGCAAATATGAGTTTAATTCCGAAATTTACTACTGTGAAAGGTTCCAAATGTCAAGTGTGTGTTCAAGCTAAGCAACCTCGCAAGTCCCATAAGACTGCGGAGGTAAGAAATTTAGCACCACTGGAGCTTATACATTCTGATCTTTGTGAGATGAATGGCGTGTTGACAAAGGGTGGAAAGAAATACTTTATGACACTCATTGATGACTCCACTAGATATTGTTATGTGTATCTTCTGAAAACAAAAGATGAGGCTTTAACTTACTTCAAAAACTATAAGGCCGAAGCAGAGAACCAACTTGATCGTAAAATTAAACGGCTTAGGTCTGATCGCTGTGGATAGTATTTTTCAAATGAATTCAATTCGTTTTGTGCGGAACATGGTATTATCCATGAGAGGACGCCTCCCTATTCACCTCAGTCAAATGGGGTGGCTGAAAGAAAGAACCGAACACTGTCTGATTTGGTTAACGCCATGTTAGACACTTCGGGTCTCTCCAAGGCATGGTGGGGAGAGGCGCTAATGATTGCATGTCATGTCCTAAACCGAGTTCCCACAAAGAATAAAACCATTACTCCATTTGAGGAATGGGAAAGGAAAAGATTGAAACTCACTTACGTACTTGGGGTTGTTTGGCGAAAGTCAATATACCAATTCCCAAGAAGCGCAAGCTTGGATCTAAAACCGTAGATTGTGTTCTTCTGGGCTATGCTTTTAATAGCATCGGTTATAGATTTTTGGTAGTAAAATCTGAGGTATCCGACATGCATGTCGGTACGATTATGGAGTCGAATAATGCGACTTTCTTTGAGAACATATTTCCTATGAAGGATATGGCTAGCTCATCAAATCAGGAAATACCTATTTTATCGAGTCAGGAAATAACTGAGATTCCTGAACCCACCATTCCAATAGAACACGTTGAGAATCCCTTGGAGGATGACAATAAAGTTCCTGTTAGGAGCAAGAGACAGAGGATTGCAAAGTCCTTTGGTAATGATTTCATTGTGTACCTCGTGGATGACACACCTAGGACTATTTCAGAAGCCTATGCATCTCTTGATGCTGACTACTGGAAAGAGGTTGTCCGTTGCGAGATGGATTCCATCCTGGCTAACGGAACCTGGGAGATCACCGATCGTCCCTATGGGTGTAAACCTGTAGGGTGTAAGTGGGTGTTCAAGAAAAAGCTTAGGCCTGATGGTACAATTGAAAAGTACAAGGCAAGGCTTGTGGCCAAGGGTTATACTCAGGAAGAAGGTGAAGACTTCTTTGATACTTACTCACCTGTGGCTAGATTGACCACTATCCGAGTGCTACTGTCTTTGGCTGCCTCGCATGGTCTTCTCGTTCATCAAATGGACGTTAAGACAGCTTTCCTTAATGGAGAGTTGGATGAGGAAATTTATATGGAGCAGCCAGACGGTTTCGTAGTGCCCGGTCAGGAAGGAAAAGTATGTAAGTTATTGAAGTCATTATATGGCCTCAAGCAAGCTCCTAAGGAATGGCACGAGAAGTTTGAAAGGACTTTGACTTCTGAAGGCTTTGTTGTAAACGAAGATGACAAATGTGTGTACTATCGCCATGGTGAGGGCGAGGGAGTTATTCTTTGTCTATATGTCGACGACATACTGATATTTGGAACCAATCTTGATTTAATTAAGGAAGTTAAGGATTTCTTATCTCGTTGTTTTGAGATGAAGGATCTAGGAGTGGCTGATGTTATCTTGAACATCAAGCTGCTGAGAGATGATAATGGTGGGATTACACTGCTTCAATCTCACTATGTGGAAAAGGTCTTGAGTCGCTTCAGGTATAGCGACTGTAAGCCTTCTCCAACTCCATATGATCCTAGTGTGTTGCTTCGAAAGAATCGACGGATTGCTAGAGATCAACTGAGATATTATCAGATTATAGGCTCGCTTATGTATTTGGCGAGTGCCACGAGGCCTGACATCTCTTTTGCTGTGAGCAAATTGAGCCGGTTTGTTTCCAATCCGGGAGATGATCATTGGCGTGCGCTTGAGAGAGTTATGCGCTATTTAAAAGGCACAGCGAGCTATGGAATTCACTATACCGGAAACCCGAGGGTTCTGGAAGGCTATAGTGATTCTAATTGGATATCTGATGCTGATGAGATTAAGGCCACTAGTGGTTATTTATTTACACTTGGTGGTGGCGCTGTTTCTTGGAAGTCTTGCAAGCAGACCATCTTAACGAGGTCAACTATGGAAGCAGAACTCGCAGCATTAGATACAACCACTGTTGAAGCAGAGTGGCTTCGTGAGCTTTTGATGGACCTGCCTGTGGTTGAAAAACCAATACCCGCGATCCTAATGAACTGTGATAATCAAACCGTGATCATCAAAGTGAACAGTTCTAAGGATAATATGAAGTCATCAAGACATGTGAAGAGGAGATTGAAATCTGTCAAGAAACTGAAAAACTCCGGAGTTATTACAGTGGATTATATCCAAACGACTATGAACTTGGCAGATCCCTTCACAAAGGGTTTATCACGTAATGTGATAGATAATGCATCGAGGGAGATCGGTTTGAGACCCACGGTATGAGTTGTCCACAGTGGTAACCTACTCTATGTGATCGGAGATCCCGTGAATTAGAAGTAAGAGACAAGTTGTTGGTCAGCTGAGAGGAGAGTATTCTTATATTTTATCCCACTCCGTGAAGATGCAATATTCTCCTAATCTGTATGGTAGGTTGACATTTGTCTTAATGTGTTCCAAGTGGTTTACTTATATAAGCGGAGATGTGTCCTACAGAGCATCTCTTGAGGAACTCACCTATATGAGCTTGATTGTTGAACGTCGCAATCTGTGAGAATTGAGTGTTCTCTAATAAACTCATGAAAGGCCTTCGGAGTATGACGCATAAGCTCCAACCGCGGGGAAGCCTTGCGGCAGCCTAGTATCGGTCTAGACGTTGTGTGAAACTGGTATCACAACAAACTTGTAGTTCAAGGCATAGTCCACTATCCAAGTTGCGAATTAGTGTAACATAACATTCTAGGTGGAAGTTCAACTTAACAATCTCCACTAAGTACCGGTATATAAACAATGCTTTGGAACTTAAAAATGAGGAGATGTGTCTATGAGATTTTGTGGCGGATTGTTGGAATTTACTAGTATTTACTAGTCCAAATAAATTCAGAAATTCTCATTGACACATTATTATTTTGTTAATTGGGAAAATTAATGAGTCATTGATTAAATTAGTAACGGCCGCGTTTATTGGGGCTGTTTCTATTTCATTAACAAACGCGGTTATTACGACCGTTTCTGACTCATTAACAAACGCGTTTATTGTTACTGTTTCTATTTCATAAACGGACGTGTTAAGTACGGCAGTTTCTAAATCATAAACAGACGCGTTTATGGTGGCTGCTTTAACTCCCAACATACACTATATAAACCCGTACCAAGCCAGCCTTGGGTGGAGGTTGTTTCCGTATGGTTTCTCACCGTTCCAAAATATTGCGCCGCCACTCAAGCCTTCTCCATCCCTCCTTCCGGCGTGCACCAGAAGAAGGGACAGCAGGCCTCCGGAACCCCGCCTCTTGCGATCCTGTACGGGAGAGGGGCGATCAGGTTTTTGGGGAGAGCTCTCGCTCGACTGCTGACAGCGATCACTTCCCCAACGACGACTTCTTCCCCGACATCGGCAACCTCTTCCTCGACGACGACATGGCCCAGACCGGGGACAACACAGCCGCTACTACAGCTGCTGCAACGTATGCATCTCTCTCTCATCTGTATCAGATCTCGCTACAATTTCTATGTCTAGTACTTGCCGTAGATTGGATCTGTTTCCCCATTGTACTAGATATTTGCATGCTCGCTTTAGTTGCTTCTGTCATGATTAATTTTATATTTCGGATTAAACCATATGATGAATTGCTAATATATTCAACAACATCGACATGTTTGACCATAAGTTCAAATTGCATAGCAACCAGGTTTTACAAGTTGCTGCCTTTTTGCGCACTGACATGACATGAACTTCTACCACGCGACACAAGAAAGTTCACCCGCCATTAACAACTACTTTATGCTAGGAGTTGTTCAACAAATCACAAACATGACAAGGACGGATAGAAAGACTTTGTGCTGCGGAACAAGATTGGCATCGGATCATAGGTGGAAGATCTTCCGATACCAGCTGGTACGTTTGGTCAACAGGTTTGCTATTTCACATCTAGATGTGAGATATTATCTCACATCTAACACACTCATCCTTAAATATTTTTGTCAAACCAAAATCCCAACTATTCTTTCTCTTCTTTGGGTGCATGCCATGCCACTTGATAGCCCACAGCCCTGCGTGCTCTTGTACTAATCTAATCTTCTAGCGCCGCGTGCACTAATAGTGATGCCTTCTTTCCTCGTTAAGTACTCCCTTCGTTCGGAATTACTTGTCTCGAAAATAAATGTATCTTGAACTAAAATACGTCTACATACATCCATTTGCGTCACAAGTAATTCCGAACGGAGGGAGTACTTAGCTGGAGGCCTCTCGCTGGTGGGAGAACGATTGGGTAAAGCGGAAGCTTCCTCTTTCCTTTCTTCCTCTCGCATGCATGTGCCACGTCGAGGGCTTGTTCCTCACATGATTTGCCCTTGTGTGTGTGTGTGTGTGTGTGTGTGTGTGTGTGTGTGACAAAGACACACACATGCATGCACGTTCCCGTCGCCTATGGTGTAAGCAATTGGTCGGCATTGGGCGGAAAGGTTTGACATTTTTATCTTCCTATAATATTCATACTCAATATTTCATTGCGTATTCCCAATGTCACTTCGTGAACGAGTTTGAATTTGTCACGGAATTCGAAACTTCCCGGCATGTAGAATATGCCCGTGAGTCGTTGTGCTGCTGGCAGCCGCACGCTCTAGTGGTTGCAAGCTAGGTTGCGCCGCCCTTTGATCGTGCGGTTTATGAACGAAACCTCAAAAGCAGCCGCAGACTCCCAATTCTCCATCGTTCGAAACATATTCTGTGAGAAGTGATTCCGAGGTCAGACCTCCGACGGATAGATGCTTGCTCAATCGAGTGTGGGGGATCATCAGTGGGTTCCAGACGAGATGCCATCGCCGCAAAAGCAAAAGCGCAAAGCGCGTCGTAGTTGTCGCCGCGTGCGGATTGGCTATGTAGGAAGTCGCCCGGCGTAGTCAGCATGTGCAGCTGTGTTGTATGCAATGCATGCACCTTGCTCAGAAAGGAGAAAGGGAAAAGGGTAAAGCATTTGCTTGCTTGCTATAGGTGCTACTGGTAACTAGCTCTGCTGTCCTCCTTCCTTGGTTTTCTAGAAGTGTTATCCTCAGCCTTTTAGTTTTTTGAGTTGTAGCCTGCCTTTTTCATTAGAACAAAATTTGTCCGCGTGATACTGTTGATCAACGGTGTCATCCATGCATTAAGATAAATCAATTGGATGTACCTAGCTAGCCAGTTTCTCGGTGTTAACAACGTACGTGGAACGTGATTTGGAACACGATTAGCCATGTTTTATATACGGAAGAGCTGTGTCCGTTCGATACACTGAATCGCCAAAGTTACCTCTTCTGACGTAAAATGTAGTAATATCCAGATAAGATCGGGCCAGAGTAAACAAATGAGGCTTCTACGTCACTCGCTCGCAAATTGCCATCGATGACAGTGGAGAACAGCTTACACTGATGAGGATCTATATTAGCATATAGAAATGGCTAAACATGTGGTGCTTGGTCACTTAGTGGAAAATGACATTCTTCCATTGAGAATACTTTTATCTTTAGAAACCCATGCATGCATATCAGCATTTTGAAATGCCCGTAACAACGACGTGCGCGCGGGCTCGACTCGACATTTGACTGCGAGCACAGCACAGTGGCATGCATTCGGCGAACACGTAACCACAAACATGTGATTAGGCTAATCAATCAACCAATGCAGGTGCACTTTGTTTACGACAGATACTGCCCATCCATCCGTACGTCCCCCCTCCGTTCCAGCGTCGACGTTCGTCGCCAGGCCTACAGCATGTACAGTACATTCATGCATGGTGGAGGGCGTACGGCCTCGGCGGCTGTGACTCGTCGTCTGTGCTTAGCTATTCAGCTGGCACAGCAGTTCTCCACTCTACGGTTTTTTTTTCTTTTGCCGTTTTCACCTACAGAAGCAGCTCCCTGATCCACCCGGGCAGCCTCTGATCGGCTCAGCCACGGCATGCAGCGGATCCGATCGATCACCTCATCCATGCCGACAACGACAGTTGCTCGCTAGGGCTCGGCCGGCCACGAACGTGGCGCGCGAGCCCCGCCTCCACGTGATCCGCCGGTCCGTCCTCATCCGCGCCGATAAGTCGGCGCCCGGACCGTCTCCCCCGCTCCGTGTGGCTAGCTGCCGGTCCAGCTTCAATGTTGAAACCCTAGCGATATTTTCCCTGACACCAACGCTATCCATCGCGACACCGCATGTCTTGCTGCTTCCGCTCGCATAAGGACTTTGCGTTACACCATGGACCGGCGTCGCCGTGGCGCCCAAGGAGGACATGGCCGCGGGCGGGGCCGATAGATAGATGCGAGCCGGTGATCGCCCATCATTGATCGACCCCTCACCCGCGTAGGTATCGACTCGCCCGCTTTGTTATTCATCCAAAGAGAAAGAAAGCAGGAGCGGCATCGCGGAGAGCGACGGCGAGTGCTGGACGGGAAGCGCGCGTTCGAGTACTCCTAGTTGCTTGCGGTGCACGAGTGCACCTTTCGGCCTTTGCTTTCGCCGGAGGTCGGCAAAGGAAAAGGGCCGGCTAGGGGCCAAGCTAGCCGATGCAAGATACCAAAGGTGTAGCTAGTTAGACATCAATTCAAACAGGAGTGCCGCCCTGCTACTTGGATCTGCAACTCGGCCGCACTTGTACGATCGGACAAGACAAACGCATCATACTTTGCTGTCCCATACATATCTCTAGGCAGTCAAACTCACGCGCTTGCTTCTTTCTTTGGTAGCCTTCTCATGACATGTTTGCTTTGTAGTCTTAATCAGGGGGTGAACATTCAGAGAATATACGGCTTTCTCACATCTGAATAATGTGTTGTACATTTTGGACTTGGATATCTGCCCAAGATATATCGTTGTGTGTACTATATTACATTGATCTCTTCTACTCCCTCCGTACCAAAATAAACGTTTTTGATATGAGCAGTTTTAGCATGGTCCCTCTTACCCCCTCTTTTCACATGAGAGGTAAGAGTATGTAGTAGATCTGAGCCGTTGATCACATTAATTAGTGGTCGGATTAACTCTTACCTTCTTACCTCATATGTAAAAATAAGGGGTAAGAGGGAGCATGTTAAAATTTGCCTTTTGATATTAATATAGTGTCAAAAACGTTCTTATATTTTGAGAGGGAGTAATTGTCTTCTTTGCACATTTATTCGTGTAGATTACACCGTCCTAGATGGGGTCGTTCACGGTGGCATGTGACACGAAGACATACTTAATTAACGAGTAAACAAGTCGGGGTATATCCGGCCAGAGCATATCCACTGAGAGGAGTCTATGTGATCAATCCAGTCACCCACCCTGCCCCTACCACCCCTACCACCCCAAAGGATCCACCCATGCGATGCGACGACAGCGGAAACACCAAAGCCCAGACCTCAGGGCATCTCCGGCCGTTGTGCCCCCCAGGAGGCATTTTTTTGGCCTCCTGGGAGGCCCCGGCGAAAAAAATTCACTGGAGACGAAGATTCTTCCAGCCGTCCCCCTACCCCAGCACTTCTGTCTCTTCTTCCCCTGTGCGCCACCTCATCTCCCTCACTCCACCGCACCGCCACCACCACGCCGGCTGCTCGCCGCTTGCCATGTCGCCCCCGCCGGCCTGCTCGCCGCGCCCGCACGCGCCTGCAGCTCGTCCCGCGCGCCCGCTCGTCCCGCCGCGCCGGCCTGCTCGCCCTCTGCCGCCGAGGCCGCCCGCGAGACCGCCTGGCCTCCACTGCCGTCGAGTCGCCGTGCCATCTTGCCCTGCTCCATCCACGACCGCATCCCCGAGTCCCAGCTCGCGTTGACTTGAACGGCGGCCGAGGCCTCTTCTGCGTTGAGCTACTTCGCCGCCCGCGGCCGCCCACAGCGTCGCCGGAGAGGAGGTCGAGGGCGTCCGCCGCCTCCCCGCACCGTCCGCCGTGGCCCCGCGCCCCTGGCCTGCACCCCGCACCTCTCGCCCCACTGCCCGCCCTGCTCCGCCCCTGGGTGGAGAGAAGGAGAAGAGAAGAGAGAAGCATGTGGGTGGACCCCGAAGGAAAAGTGGGAAGAGAGGGAATGGGAGGCTGACGGCGGGCCCAACCGCATGCAAAACACTCTCTCTCCTCCCCCAGCTGCCCCTCGGGATCCTGAGTTCGGGGTGGGAGCGCCGGCCAGGTTTTTCGCCAAATCCGGCGCTAATTGATGTCCTGGGGGCGTGAGTGGAACATTTTTCGACCGCCGGCACTGAAAAAGTGCTCCTGGGGGGCCTAGTGGAGATGCTCTCAGGGTCCCGGCCCCGACCCTGAACTGAAGATAGACACGGATGCATTGGGCTTCGTCCTCGTTGTCTTTGCTCTGTGCCATGCACACTAGCAGAAAAAGGACCTAATGTTAAGCTTATTAGTCCCGATTTGTAATTGAACCGGCACTAGGTTCCAACGGCTAGCCGGGCGGCGCTCATTAGTATCGGTTCGTGGCGGACCTTTAGTACCGGTTCGTGCCACGAACCGGTACTAAAGAGGTGGTGGCCTTTAGTACGGGTTGGTGGCACCAACCGGTACTAAAGACCCCCCTCCCCCCTTTAGTACGGGTTGGTGGCTCCAACCGGTACTAAAGGGGTGCGCTGCCACCCGCAGGGCACAATGTTTAGTCCCACCTCGCTAGTTGAGAGGAGTTCGCACCGGTTTATAAGCCCCGCCGCGGCTACTGTGTCGAGCTCCTCTCTAAGCAGACCTTTATGGGCCTATTGCAAGTCTTCTATCCTGTGGGGCCTACTGGCCCGTACGGGCTTGCATCCTGGCCCAACTAGAGGTTGGATTTCTAGTCGTGCTGTAGCCCGGTTCTGCACTAGTGGCACCAGCAGACTTGACTAGCAGTAGCAGTAGCAGCTACGTAATCCCTCCGTTTTTATTTACTCCGCATATTAGAGTTGACTGAAGTCAAACTTTATAAAATTTGACCAAATTTATACAGATGAATATAAATATTTAGCATAACAAATCTATAAGATGTGGAAGTACATTCAACTACGAATCTAATGATATTGATTTGTTATTATATATGTTAATATTTTTGTCTATAAACTTTGTCAAAGTTTGTAAAGCTTGACTTTGACCAAAACTAATATACAGAGTAAATAAAAACGGAGGGAGTAGGTACCTAAAATCCCCAGTTGCCACTTGCTACTGCGTGGACAACTTTCGATCATAGGCCAGAAACACGCACGCACGCACGTTATGGATAGGATCGACGCGCCGGGCGCTAGCTAGCTAGCTTTCGTGGACGGACACCATCGGCACGTCCACAAGTGGGACGCTGGTGGTGGTGGGGGTCGATCGGAGGTGCGGCGTCAGGTCTCGGCGTGGCGGCACAGTGCAAGTCCTTTTCCTCGTCTTCAAGGTGCCGGGTGCAGTGCCAGCCAGGCAGATCGGGTGGTCGGAGTTGAGGCAGGGCGAGAAACTGCCGACCACCTCCAGCTTTCTCTTTTCTTTCTTCCTCTCTCACAGGGTGTGTGTGACCATGACCACAACACACATGCACTGCCTATGGTTTAAGCAACCAGTCGGCATTGGGCGCAAAGGGGCTGGATGGAGCTCTAATGGTTCACTGCGGCGGCTTTTTTTTACGTACTAGTATTTCATCTCATATTATGTTCGCTTTGGTCGTGCGGTTTTTAAACCCAAAAGCAGCCGCAGATTCCCAATTCTCCGTCGGTCGAAGCATATCTGAACTGCAAGTGCCTGGTGGAGTGAATAGCATAAAACTACCACAATTCGCGTTAGGGTTTCAGAAAACTACCACAAATTTGTTTGTGACTAATAACTACCAGAATCGACGTCGGCTGTTTCAAAAAACCCAAAATTCGCGTTGCTAAGAAATTAATCCGGTTTATGACAGGTGGGATCCGTAGCTAAATGAACCGTCTGTTTGACCATTTGTTTTACTGTTAACTGACATGTGGGACCCACATGTCAGTGTCTCTCTCATGTTCTTCACTCCGCCTCTCTTCCTCCCTTCTTCTTCTTCTCTCAGACGCCCAAGTAACACCGGAAACAGTGGCCTGGCCATGGCCGCCGGGCACACTACTGGCCCACGTGCACGACGGCGTTCTCGTAGACGGCGGCGTCCAGCAGGGCGACGAAACCCCGACCGCCTCTCTCTCCAGCAACGCCGGCCGCCCCTCCTTCCAGCAGCGTCGGCCGCCCCTCCTTCCACCTCGCCGGCGTCGGCCGGCCACTCCTCCACCTCCAATACCGCCTCCTCTCCTCGAATCCTTTTCTGCTCCCCATGGCATGTAGACCGACGCGCAGCCCGCCTCGGCTTGCAGCCATGGTGCCCGAGGCGCCGCCCTCCACGGCCTGGATCCATGGCGCCACCGGCCAGATGCGTTGCCCCGCTTTGCCGGCCGACCCCCAGTAGCCACCGCTCGTGCAGGGTCCAGGCGGAGGTGGCTCACGGCTGCAGGTGGCCCGGGCCGCTAACTCCGGCGGCCTCCGTGGACGGGGTCCTCCATGGCGCCGGCCCGCAGGGCAGCGGAGTCGTCCACCCACACCCCGCGCGCACTGGACGTCGACGAGCGACGGAAGGATGCTCCGTGGTGGCGCCATGGCTGCTGGCTGGTGAGCTCGTCACGGCGGCTGCTGGCCAGCGAGCTTGGCTGCGTGCGCACGACCATGGCGCCACCGCCCAGATGAAATCGAATGCTGTTCTGAAAAACTTTAGAGGGACCCGATTGCTTTTTTGTAAAGTTTACAAGGACCCGATCGCGTTTCTTAAATGTTTGCAGGGACCTTCTTGCTTTTTTATCAGGAAAAGACACTGACATGTGGGCCCCACATGTCAGTTAACGGTCAAACTAACAGCCAAACAATCAGTTCTCTTACACGTAGGCCCCGACTGTCATAATCGCGATCAATTATTAAATCCTCGGCGATTTGGGTTTTTTGAAACAGCCGACGCCGATTCTGGTAGTTATCAGTCACAAACAAATTTGTGGTAGTTTTTTGAAACCCTAACACCAGGGCCGGGCCCATAGTGGTGCAGAATGTGCAGCCTGCACAGGGCCCATAAATATTGGGGGCCCCAAATATTTATACAAGCCTGCTATGTATTTCTCAGAGAAAACTGTTCCGTGGCGCTGGGCCTCGCATGGCACTGGGCCGCTGACGCGTCCGCATGATACGTCCAAAACGTATCTATAATTTCTGCTTGCTCCATGCCTCTTTTGTGTGATATTGCTATGATATTTATGCACTTCCATAAACTTTTGATCATATTTGGACTAACCTATTAACTCAGTGCACCCCAGTGCCAGTTTCTGTTTTCTGCTGTTTTTGTATTTCAGGTTTTCCCATTACTTAAATTGCCAGAAAAATTCCGGGAAAAATATATAAAAAATCGGCGCTCCAGAAGCTTCCACGCGCCAGAAGTGGGGTCAGAGGGGAGCCAGGGGCAGCCCAGGCGGCCTGCCCACGCGGCCCCCCTCCTGGCCGCGCCGGGGGGGGGGGGGGGCGCCTGGGCCCCCCTCTCCGCCTCTGGTGCCCCCCTTTGGCATATATTTAGCACGCGTCCCGAAACCCTCGAGGACGGAACCCTTTTTCACGATCTCATCTCTGTTCCGCCGCCGCCGCGCTTCCAAGATCGGGAGCACCAGGAGAACTCTTCCCGGCACCCTGCCGGAGGGGAGAACCACCATCGGGAGCTTCTCCACCACCATGGACGCTTCCCGGATGAGTTGTGAGTAGTCCCTCTTGGACCATGGGTCCATGACCAGTAGCTATGTGATATTCTCCTCCCCTCTTTGTTCTTCACCGATTAGACCTCGTGAGCTGCCCTACATGATCGAGGCACATATGTAATCTTTATGCTATTGCTATGCTGAGTTTGCTGGGATCCGATGGATTATGAGATTATGTTCAGATTGTGTGTGAGTAATATATTTGATTCACCTCTTTTATATTTATGTTCTTGAGTAATTCTTGCATGTTCTCCGTTGCTATTTATTGCTTTGGCCGAGTAGTAGGTAGTAACTCCAAGAGGGAACGTTATGCTTGATTGTGGGTTCATGCCCCTCGATGACTAGCTTGAGTGACAGAAACATGAGTCTAGGGGATGTGCTGTTGCCACAAGGGGGAAAACAACGGTGCTTGTACTTGCGGGTGCAAGGATTGTTTACTTTACGCAAAGTTCTTTTAATGCAGTTGTCTGTTGCTTTGAGTTTACACTATGGGTGGGACTCGCAACTTAATACCAGCGAGATGTTCTGGATAGATATCTCAAGGTGGATGATTAGTAGTAGATGCAGATGGATTTCGGTCTACTTGCCTTGGCGTACCGCCCATGCTTTTGAGTCTCTACCTTTCTTACAGCATAGTTAGCATTGGTTTGCGCACATAATCCTGTCAATTGCCCAGCTGTAATTCGTTTACCTCGCTTAGCTGTTTTATCGTCTTTTGGGAGAGAGACATCACTAGTGAACATCATGGGACCCCGGTCCATATTACCATCACTGATCACACCCGTTATTTACTTCCTGTTCTTATTTACTAGTTGCAGTCATACCTATCACTATTATCTCTTGCGTTTGATCCTTTGTAAACGACAAGGCCGGAGGGATTGACAACCTCTCTGTACTCGTTGGGAGCAAAGTTATTTGTATCTGTGTGCAGGTCCTGTCAAGCCAAAGTCTCTGGCGCTATTGACACCTTCTTGTCGACCCTCGGAGTCTCACGGGATTCGATCCTTGGTATCTTTGCCAAGGGAAAATTTGCCGCTACGCTACATCTCAACCTTCCACTTGGGGTAACCAACGAGGGGCGAGAAGCCATCAAGCAAAGTTTTCTGGCGCCGTTGCCGGGGACTCCACTCTTCAAGATAGGAGAGTTGCACGCTGATTCGTCCAAAACGTATCTATAATTTCTGCTTGCTCCATGCCTCTTTTGTGCGATATTGCTATGATATTTATGCACTTCCATACACTTTTGATCATATTTGGACTAACCTATTAACTCAGTGCACCCCAGTGCCAGTTTCTGTTTTCTGCTGTTTTTGTATTTCAGGTTTTCCCATTACGAAATTGCCAGAAAAATCCCGGGAAAAATATATAAAAAATCAGCGTTCCGGAAGCTTCCATGCGGCCAAAGTAGGGCCGGAGCGGGGCCACCAGGGCTCCAGGCGGCCAGAGGGCGCGCCCCCCCTCCTGGCCGCGCCGCCAGGGCGCCTGGGCCCCCCAGGCCTCCTCTAACGCCCTCCTTTGGCATATATTTACACCGCGTCCCGAAACCCTCGAGGACGGAACCCTTTTTCGTGATCTCATCTCTGTTCCGCCGCCGCCGCGCTTCCAAGATCGGGAGCACCAGGAGAACTCTTCCCGGCACCCTGCCGGAGGGGAGGATCACCACCGGGAGCCTCTCCACCACCATGGACGCCTCCCGGATGAGTTGTGAGTAGTCTCCCTTGGACCATGGGTCCATGACCAGTAGCTATGTGATGTTCTCCTCCCCTTTTTGTTCTTCACCGATTAGACCTCGTGAGCTGCCCTACATGATCGAGGCACATATGTAATCCTTATGCTGTTGCTATGATGAGTTTGCTGGGATCCGATGGATTATGAGATTATGTTCAGATTGTGTGTGAGTAATATATTTGATTCACCTCTTTTATATTTATGTTCTTGAGTAATTTTTGCATGTTCTCCGTTGCTGTTTATTGCTTTGGCCAAGTAGTAGGTAGTAACTCCAAGAGGGAACGTTATGCTTGATTGTGGGTTCATGCCCCTCGATGACTAGCTTGAGTGACAGAAACATGAGTCTAGGGGATGTGCTGTTGCCACAAGTGGGAAAACAACGGTGCTTGTACTTGCGGGTGCAAGGATTGTTTACTTTACGCAAAGTTCTTTTAATGCAGTTGTCTGTTGCTTTGAGTTTACACTTTGGGTGGGACTCGCAACTTAATACCAGCGAGATGTTCTGGATAGATATCTCAAGGTGGATGATTAGTAGTAGATGCAGATGGATTTCGGTCTACTTGCCTTGGCGTACCGCCCATGCTTTTGAGCCTCTACCTTTCTTTGCAGCATAGTTAGCATTGGTTTGCGCACATAATCCTGTCAATTGCCCAGCTGTAATTTGTTTACCTCGCTTAGCTGTTTTATCGTCTTTTGGGAGAGAGACATCACTAGTGAACATCATGGGACCCCGGTCCATATTACCATCACTGATCACATCCGTTATTTACTTTCAGTTCTTACTTACTAGTTGCAGTCATACCTATCACTATTATCTCTTGTGTTTGATCCTTTGTAAACGACAAGGCCGGAGGGATTGACAACCTCTCTGTACTCGTTGGGAGCAAAGTTATTTGTATCTGTGTGCAGGTCCGGTCAATCGCTAGTTGCGCCGCTAGCAGTTGACACCTTCTTGTTGAACCTCGGAGTCTCAGGGGAATTCGATCCTTGGTATCTTTGCCAAGGGAAAACTACCGCTACACTGCATCTCAAACCTTCCACTTGGGGTAACCAACGAGGGGCGAGAAGCCATCAAGCAAAGTTTTCTGGCGCCGTTGCCCGGGACTCCACTCTTCAAGATAGGGGAGTTGCACGCTATCTTTTACCTTTGATTTTTAGTCTTGTTAGTTCACCTTTCAGTTTTTGCTTTAGTATCCTTTACCAAAAATCACAAAAATAGTTATCTTGCTTGCTTGCTGCTATGGGTTCCACCGAGAACACCAAGTTGTGTGACTTCACTAGTCATAACAACGATGACTTTATCTGCACGCCTATTACTACACCTGCTACTTCAGCACCTTCTTATGAAATTAAACCTGCTTTACTGAATCTAGTTATGAAAGATCAATTCTCCGGTGCTGGAGATGATGCTGCTTTACACTTAAACAATTTTGTTGAACTCTGTGATATGCAAAAGTACCGAGAAGTAGATAGTGATATTGTTAAGCTTAAGCTTTTTTTCCTTTCTCCCTGAGAGGAGGAGCTAAAATTTGGTTTCAATCTTTGCCTAGAAATAGCATAGATTCTTGGGACAAGTGCAAGGATGCTTTTATTGGAAAGTACTATCCACCTGCTAAAATTATCCAACTAAGGAGTAACATAATGAATTTCAAACAATTGGATAATGAACACGTTTCCCAAGCTTGGGAACGCATGAAATCTCTTGTCAAGAACTGCCCCACTCATGGTTTGACTACTTGGATGGTTATCCAAACTTTTTATGCAGGCTTGAACTTTATCTCGCGGAAGTTGTTAGATTCGGCCGCGGGAGGAACCTTTATGTCAACTACACTTGGTGCTGCCACCAAGCTTCTCGATGAGATGATGACCAACTATTCCCAATGGCACACCGAACGCACTCCAACAGGTAGGAAGGTAAACTCTGTTGAGGAGATTTCCTCCTTAAATGAAAAAGTTGACTTGATCATGTCTCTACTTTCCAAGCAATCTTCTATTGATCCTCGTGATGTTCCTTTAAATTATTTGATTGCTCAAGAACAAGTATATGTGAACTTTATCTCTAGAAACAATTTCAATAACAATGCTTATAGGAGTAATTTTGGTAGCAATCCTAGACCGTTCCCCTCTAATTCCTATGGGAACAACAATGCTTATCCTAGCACCAAGAACTCCACTTCTGAACTAGAGATTATGCTTAAAGATTTCATCACTACCCAAAAAGCCTTCAATAAGAGTGTAGAAGAAAAACTAGCCAAACTAGATGATCTCTCTTCGAAGGTAGACAATTTAGCCCATGAGGTAGAGTTGCTTAAAATTAGAACTTCCCCTCTTGAGGAGAGGAAGACCACTCCTATGAATGCTATTCAAGTGCAAATTAATGAAAACATTAGGATGTTGGCTAAACTTAAAGAGAGATGGGCTAGAGAAAAGGAGGAGGAAGATAGAATTAAGAACCTTCCTACCCACCACACTGTTGCTACTATCCAAATTGTTGAGGATATCCAAACTCTTAGCACCCAATGCACTCCTGGTCCCATTGGACCTATTAATGGTGATGCTATGACCATAGAAACTACCAAACAAGTGAGCCTAAAGGACACCACTACCACTTTACTTGATAGTAGTGACCTTGATTTTGATAATTGCACCCTTACCGAAGTTATTGATTTCCTTCACAAGATGTCTAGAGATCCCCGCACTAGCACACTTAACCTTGCCTTCACCGAGCATATCACTAATGCTCTCATCAAAGCTAGGGAGGAGAAACTTAGGGTAGAAGCCTCCATACCTAGGAAGCTAGAAGATGGTTGGGATCCTATGATTAAAATTAAGTTGAATAACTTCTCTTGCTATGCTTTATGTGATGTTGGAGCTAGTACCTCCGTTATGCCCAAAAGAATATATGATATGCTTAAATTGAAACCTTTTGATTCTTGTTCTTTTGGTGTTCGTCTTGTTGATTCTTCCATAAAGAAACCTTTGGGGAGGATCGACGATGTTCTTATCATTGTCAATGACAATTACGTTCCCGTTGATTTTACTATTATGGATATTGAATGTGAACCTTCTTGTCCAATTATTTTGGGACGTCCTTTTCTTCGCACCGTTGGTGCCATCATTGACATGAAAGAGGGGAATATAAAATTCCAATTTCCTCTCAAGAAAGGGATGGAACACTTCCCTAGAAAGAAGATTAAGTTACCTTTTGAGTCCGTTATACGGGCTAGCTATTCTTTTACTCTTGATAAGACTTGATCTCCTTGCATTATGCCTAGCTTAAAGGCATAAAAGAAAGCGCTTTTGGGAGGCAGCCCACAATGAATAAAATTTTATTTTGCTTTTGTTGTGTCTTGATGTTGTTACTACAGTAGCATCATCATTGTATCTTTACTTTTCAGCTTTGTGCCAAGTATAGCCTCTGATTGCAAGAAAGTTCAAAAGTTGTGACGTGCTGTCCAGGAAACAGATTCTGTCCTTGGACAGAAAAATTCGTATAAAATCACCAGATCATCTTTTTCGTCTGAATTTTTTCGACAGCGTGTTCTATACAATTGTCTTTCGGGCGTCTGTTCTGAGTTTTTTGATTTGAGTTGCAGAAGTGCCCCGAAAAAATTATTTACTACCTGCTGGTCTGTTTTTCACAGATTCTGTCCTGTTTTGCCTTTCCTTCGTTTTGCAAACCTTGAGCTTGATTTTTCTTTGCAAAAACCTTTTGGCAATCTTGAGAAACAGTAGACCTTCAAGAATATCTTTATTTCCAGCAAGGAAAAATTATTTTATTATGGGTACTAACCTCACTAGTCAGATTATGATGAGTTATGTATGAAGGGAGTTTTCAAGTGTGCGAGGGAAGCTGATAAAAAGATTCAGGAGTGTCAAACGCTCAAGCTTGGGGATGCCCCCATGCAACCCCAAAAAATATTCAAGAAGACTCAAGCGTCTAAGCTTGGGGATGCCCCCGTGCATCCCCTTCTCCATCAACAATTATCAGTTCGTCTTTCGTTCCACTATATTTTTATCACTTCATGTGTTATGTGCTATGCTTGGAGCGTCTTGCTTTTAGTTTTCTTTAGCTTTGCTTGCTTTTCATAACGAGTTGGAACTCAGCCTTCTTTGTGTGGGAGAGAAACACGCTCCACTTCAACCTAGAACACAACATAGAATTTTCATGTCTATTTTTGCTGTGTATGTTCTTGGTCTTTCAATAGCTACTGTCATGCTTAGCTCTTAGCTTTCACGCTTTTCTTTTTAAAGAGCTTTTGTTTAGTTGGTTGCTGGAACTCTCTTTAGTTATCATGCTTATCTTGTTAAGAGAGTTGGCTTCTGTTGCACTGGTTGATATGTCTATGATAAAAATGCTATGTGCATAATGGTGCTTAGTAGTTCATGTTTTCTTATGGTTAGTCTCAAATAGCTGGGGGGTTCTCAATGTGTTATTGGAGTACCAACGTGATTTGTTTGCCTATGATGTGGTATGGTCTAGTGATATCTTCCTTCAAGAATTTATTTTGATTGACTTGGCATATGCTCACGCATATTTAAGACTGTAAAGAAAGTCTATCAAGCCTTGATGATCTTTAATTTCTGAGTAGCGATATAACTTCCATGCCCGATTCAATGTTGCTTTGTCGCTCTGCATGATTATGACCGTCATTGCTCTCTTAGTTGGTCGCTCCCAGTCTTTTGCTAACCTTCGCCTGTACTAAGCGGACTGACTGCTTGTGCATCCAAAATCCTTTAAACCAGTTATGCCATATGAGTCCACCATACCTTCCTATACATGGTATTTACCTGCCATTTGATACGTCCAAAATGCATCACTATTTTGTATCGTAATTCATCTTTATTCATTGATATATTTCACATTATGATGATGTTCTTATGTGGTTTTGGTCTATTTTACATAGTTTGCAACTTTCCGGTGCCGGAACAGCAGACGCAGGATTCAGCAAGAAAAAGTGGATACTGAATTGCTGAAGAAGAACACCTCCAAATTACCTGAAAATTGACGGGCGGTATTTTTCAGACGAATAACGAAGACACGCAAAAGGGGAGTCAGAGGGGGGCCACAGGGTGCCCAGGCGGCCTGGGGGCGCGCCCCCCCTGGCCGCGCCGGGGGGGCGCCTGGAGCCCCTGGCCCACCTCTGGTCGCCCCCTTTTGCATATATGCTCTCCGTCCCCCGAAAACCCGAGGCACGTGACTTTTTACGGAGTTCCGCCGCCTCTTCGAGGCGGAAACCTACAGAGAAGAAAAGGGCATCTCCGGCGGGCAGATTCTGCCGGGGAGATCACCTCCTGGAAGGGGAGATCGTCGCCATCGTCATCACCATCATCACGGGCATCATCGAGATCATCATCAACATCATCCCCAACACCAGCACCATCTCCATCTTCATCCAAATCTCATCTTTCCATCGCAACTCGTGTTGTAACTTGTACTACCTATCCTCTCTACTCTATCGGTGTTGATTACTACTTTGTGGTGAATGCTATTGAGTTTTGTTGGATAAATATTATTATGTCCAGATTGTTTATCACATATTTATCCCCACTGATCATGATCTCTTTTATGTCTTGTGAGTAGTTACCTTAGTTCTTGAGGACATGGGGAAAGTCTTGTTGTTAGTAGTCATATGCTGTTGAAGTAATATGTGTTGTTTGATACTTAAGTTGCGTTGTCATTCTACTAGTGGTGTTGTGTGAGTCGAACACCCAACACTTCGCCTTATTAAGGACCTAGGGGAATACATTGTGTATAAAGAATGCTTATGGTGGGTTGCCGGAGTGACAGAAACCTGAACCCCAGTTCGCACGCTTTTGCATAAGGGAATAATGGATCCTCGATCGTATTGCTATGGTTAGGCTTTTGCCTTAAATTCTATCTTGTATTTGCGGATGCTTGCAAGGTGTTTAATCATAAGAGTGCATTCATCTTAGTCTAGAGAGTGCACTAGCATAGATCCACCCACCAACACTTATCAACACATAACATAGTATCGATACGGAATATGGCGAAAGCACAAGACTACCTCTCCCGTGTGTCCTCAAGAACGCTTTAGTCTTTATAAGTTCAGTTGCTAGGCCTCTCCTTTGCTAAGAAAGGATTGGGCCACTTGTTACTCTCAGTACCTTTTACATTACTTGCCTTTACATTCCTGTTGCTTATATCGAGAAAACCCCTAAAAGTTATCTTTCAGTGCTTGCAGTAATTTCTTGCTCAGAATCGCTTATCAATACCTTCTGCTCCTCGTTGGGTTCGACACTCTTACTTATCGAAAACGCTGCAACAGATCCCTTACGGTTGAGGATCATCAAGTACCGTTTTCTGGCGCCGTTGCCGGGGAGCGTAGCGCTATTGGTAAAGTGAAACTGGTAAGAAAGTCTTTTTATAATTCTGTTTTTATTTTTGCTATTGCTGCTCTTTGTCCTTATGGACAACCCTATTATTGGAGCGTTGCTTGCGGGAAGACGCCCCACACCTGTGGTGGTTGATCCTCCCCCTACTGAAATTGTGCCTTATAAAATACCAGCTAGCATTATCAATTATGTTTTGGCTAATCGCTATGCAGGAGACAGACATCCCGGTGAACACTTGCTATATTTGTCACGGCTATGTTCATTATTTAAGCTTGCAGGTGTATCGAGGGAGTTTGTCATGAGGAAATTGTTTGCCGTATCCCTTATAGATAAAGCTTCAGATTGGTATGGGCTTCTCGATAACCCACACTTGCTGGACTGGCAGGAGCTTATGTCTCTCTTTTATACTAAATTTTATCCTCTTCATGAAATTCATCGAGACAGGAATTATATCTATAACTTTAGGTCTCGTAACGGAGAAAGCATTGCTCAAGCTTGGGGGAGATTGAAGTCCCTAATGCTTAAATGCCCTATTCATAAGCTTCCCAAGGAAATTATACTTACAAATTTTTATGCCAGGCTTTCTCGTCAGGATATGGAGATGCTGGATGCCTCCTCTAGTGGGGTATTTCAGAAGAAGAGTGTTGAAGAAAGGTGGGATCTCCTTGAAAGAATCCAGAGGAATACTGAAGATTGGGAAATTGATAAAGGTATTGAACCCGCTATAAATTATGAACATGATTATATTAAGAGCTATGTGGAAACTGATTACTTCAATACTTTTTGCTCTAAGATTGGTCTTGATTCCCATCTAGTTATTGATTTATGTAAGAACTTTGCCTCTCATGTTGATTCTTTTAAAAAGAATAGAGACCAGCACCATGCACCTTTTAAAGAACCACCTATTGATATTTATGTTGCTGAGCCTATTTTGCCTGCAGTCATATATGAAAAGCCTCCTTTTCCCACAAGGATAAAGGAACACTCTCTTGTAACAGGCATAATAAATAAAAGTGAGAGAAGAGTTGATGAACCTGAGGACCAGATCAGGGTCGATCCTCAAGTTGCATTGATTAAAGACCTTGTTACTGATGATGTTTTGGATTACAATATAACTTTTTGTGCTGTTTCCACTAACCTTGTCACAGCCAAGAACAAAGGCCCAATTTCAGGTACTCCGGTGGTATCTGTTAAAATAGGAGATCACAATTATTATGGGCTATGCGATTTGGGATCGAGTGCAAGTGCTATTCCTTATTCACTTTATGAAGAAATCATCGGTGAGATTTCCCCTTGTGAACTTAAAGAAGTTGATGTTACTATTCATCTTGCAAATAGATCAACTATCTCTCCTATCGGAATTGTGAGGGACGTTGAAGTCCTATGTGGAAAGGTAAAATACCCTACCGACTTTCTGGTACTTGGTTCAGCCAGGGACAATTTTTGTCCCATCATTTTTGGTAGACCTTTTCTTAGAACTTGTGGAGCTATAATAGATTGCAAGAAAGGTAAAGTTTCTGTTGAATTCGATGGTGAGCCATATGAATTTAATTTTTCTAAGTTCTCTAAGCAGCCTCGTGGTACTGATCTACCTAGTGATGATAAAATTATTGAAAGTATTGCCTCTATTGCTATTCCCCCTGATGATCCTTTGCAGCAATACATGGAGGACCACGAGAATGATTTGCATATGCAGGAAAGAAATGAACTAGATGAAATATTCTTGAGGCAGCCTGCTATCCTGAAGCACAACCTTCCGGCTGAACCTTTGGGAATTTTATCAAAACCGAAAGAAGACCCGGTGTTCGATCTTAAACCTCTTCCCGATACGCTCAAGTATGTTTATTTAGATGAAAAAAAGTATATCCTGTTATTATCAATTCTAACCTTTCAGGATATGAAGAAGAGCGATTATTGGAAGTACTTCATAAACACCGAGGCTCAATTGGCTATACCCTTGATGACCTTAAGGGGATTAGTCCATCTATCTGTCAACATACTATCAACCTTGAGCCTGATGCTAAACCAGTTGTTGATCATCAACGACGGTTGAACCCGAAGATGATGGATGTCGTGAGAACTGAGATTCTCAAGCTTCTAGCCGCAGGTATTATCTACCCTATAGCTGATAGTAAGTGGGTAAGTCCGGTACATTGTGTTCCTAAGAAAGGAGGGACAACTGTGGTTCCTAATGATAAAAATGAACTAATACCTCAGAGAATTATTATTGGATATAGAATGTGTATTGATTACAGGAAGTTGAACAAGGCAACCAGGAAGGATCACTACCCGTTGCCGTTCATCGACCAAATGCTTGAAAGGTTATCCAAAAATACCCACTTTTGTTATCTCGATGGTTATTCTGGCTTCTCTCAAATTCATGTTAACACTGTCGATCAAGAGAAGACCACTTTTACTTGTCCTTTTGGTACTTATGCTTACAGACGTATGCCTTTTGGTTTATGTAATGCCCCTGCTACTTTTCAAAGGTGTATGTCTGCTATCTTTCATGGTTTCTGCAGGGATATTATGGAAGTCTTCATGGACGATTTCTCCGTCTATGGAACTTCATTTGACCATTGTCTTCACAACCTTAATAAAGTTTTGCAGAGATGCGAGGAGACAAATTTGGTACTCAACTGGGAGAAGTGCCACTTTATGGTTAATGAAGGAATTTTTCTTGGTCACAAGATTTCCAAAAGGGGAATTGAAGTGGACAAAGCCAAGATCGAAGCTATTGAGAGGATGCCCTATCCAAGGGACATCAAAGGTATTCGCAGTTTTCTCGGTCATGCAGGTTTTTATAGAAGATTTATTAAAGACTTTTCTAAAACCTCGAGACCCCTCACTAATCTTCTCCAGAAGGATGTTCCTTTTGCGTTTGATGAAAATTGTAAGGAAGCTTTTGAAATCCTTAAGAAAGCTTTAATAACTGCTCCTATAGTACAACCACCTGACTGGAATTTACCTTTTGAAATTATGTGTGATGCAAGTGATTTTGCTCTTGGAGCTGTTTTAGGACAAAGGGTTGATAAGAAATTGAATGTTATACATTATGCTAGTAAGACCCTTGATAGTGCTCAAAGAAATTATGCTACTACTGAGAAGGAATTCTTAGCTGTAGTTTTTGCTTGTGATAAGTTTAGGCAGTACATTGTTGATTCCAAAGTTATTATTCATACTGATCATGCTGCCATTAAATATCTTATGACAAAGAAGGATGCCAAGCCAAGGCTTATCAGATGGGTACTCCTTCTCCAAGAATTTGATTTACAGATTGTTGATAGGAAAGGGGAAGACAATCCGGTAGCGAACAATCTTTCAAGAATGGAAGATATACTGCATGATCCCATCCCAGTTAACGATAGTTTTCCAGACGAGCAACTTGCCGTTGTAAAAATACAACCTCTTTCCGACCCTTGGTATGCAGATTATGCTAATTTTATTGTTACGAAGTATTTGCCTCCAGGTCTAACATTTCACCAGAGGAAGAAGTTCTTTCATGATTTGAGGCACTACTTTTGGGATGACCCACATCTTTTCAAAGAAGGTCCCGACGGGATCGTGAGAAGATGCATTCCAGAACATGAGCAGAAGGACGTTCTCAGACGGTGCCATGACAGTCCCTATGGAGGACATCATGCCGGTGAGAGGACTGCACATAAGGTTCTTCAATCAGGTTTTTATTGGCCTACTCTCTTTAAAGATGCTAGAAATTATGTTTTATCCTGTGATAAATGTCAGAGAGTTGGTAACATTAGTAGAAGGAATGAGATGCCTATGAATTACTCACTAGTGATTGAGCCTTTCGATTGTTGGGGTTTTGATTTTATGGGTCCTTTTCCTTCTTCGCACAAGTACACTCACATTTTAGTAGCTGTTGATTATGTGACCAAGTGGGTTGAAGCAATCCCCACTGAAAGTGCTGATCACAAAACATCCTTGAAAATGCTTAAGGATGTAATATTTCCTAGGTTTGGTGTACCAAGGTACCTCATGACCGATGGAGGATCACACTTCACACACGGAGCTTTTAGAAAAGCTTTGGCTAAATACGATGTTAATCATAGAATTGCTTCACCTTATCATCCTCAAACTAGTGGGCAAGTTGAGCTCACCAATAGAGAGATTAAGTTGATCTTGCAGAAAACAGTAAATAGAAATAGGAAGGATTGGTCAAATAAATTGGGAGATGCTTTGTGGGCATATAGAACTGCTTACAAAAACCCCATGGGCATGTCTCCCTATAAGATGGTGTATGGCAAGGCTTGCCATTTGCCATTAGAGCTAGAGCACAAAGCTTTCTGGGCTGTTAGAGAGCTTAACGCTGACCCAAAACTAGCTAGTGAGAAGCGTCTCATGAACTTGACTTCTCTAGATGAATGGAGGAGTGAAGCTTACGAGAGCGCTAAAATGTTCAAAGAAAAGGTAAAAAGGTGGCATGATAGGAAGATTCTGAAACGTGAATTTAATGTTGGTGATAAAGTTTTGTTGTTTAGATCCCGTTTCAGGTTTTCTCCAGGTAAACTACTTTCCAGGTGGGAAGGACCATTTCATATTGAAGAAGTTTATCGGTCTGGTGCAATTAAGATTAATAATTTTGAAGGCACCAAACCTCAAGTTGTGAATGGGCAAAGACTTAAACATTACATAGCAGGAGACCCTGTCGATGTTGATGTGAATATAATATACACAACAACCCACGAAGAACATGTTGCAGCCCTGTTTCAGACGCCAGCAGAAGCAGAATAAAGAAAAGGTATGTAGTACGGTAAGAAAACACCGCAAAACATCATAAAAGTTCCGTATTACGAGTTTCCGTAAAATTAGTAAAATTCCGAGTCGAAGTGGAGCCGGAGACGACCACCAGGGAGTCCAGGCGCCCCCTGGCACGCCCCCCCTGGGCCGCGCCGGCAGGCCGCCTGGACACCCTGGAGCCCGTCTCCGACCCCGCTTTGGTCCGTTACCTTCCTTTCTGTGCATAAATTTTTCCTATATATTTGCCCGGGTTGTTCCGGCAACGTATCTTGCGATTTCGCGTGTTTTCTCTTCGATCTGTTTCTGCCAGGAAATCTTTCAGCTAAATTTAGGTGCCATGGCTTCTCCAAGTTCCCCCAAGGACACGTTCGTCGTCAACGTCATCAACCCTTACCTCGCTGAGGTGAAGAAGCACCCTCAGGTTGTTCAGATGAAGGAAGGCATCCTTCACCAAGAAGATCTGAAGGGACCTATCAAGGAGGGGAGCGTCCAGGCCAGGCTGGAAGAAGTGGAGCAAGAAGTCTTCAAGTACAAGAAGATGATCGAGCGTGGTGTCGAAGCTAACTTTGACGTCACCAACGAGCTGAAGAACTGCTTTCTGAAGGAGATGAAGGAGATGTGGGAAAGAATCGCCGCATCTGAAGACAGAATTATAGAGCTACAAGGGCAAATTGATGATTTATATAACCAAAACTATGAGTATGAACTAAGATTTATGCGCATGAGTTTGGGTGCTGAATGCAGGATTCAGGAGATGAGCCTCTCACAAGAGACTTTAGCAAGATATCCATGGAAGCGTTTCGCCAAGGACTACGTGATTAACGCCAACAAGCATGGGTGAAATCTCCGTGGGTAATGGCATTCCCTTGGCTTGTTCCAAGCTTGGGGGAGTGCCCGGTATCTTTATCTTTTACCTTTTGTCTTTCAGAAGTCAAGTAGAGTCGTATCATGTCTAGGGAAGTTATTATATGAGATAGGTGTGTGCATTGAGGTCTATCACCCCCTTGGTGAAGAATTGTATCCGTGTGTGTGGAGTCGTTTATGATGGAATATTAATGAGAAGTTTATCGGTTCCTTTTTGCTGCACTCGGTATTCTCTTCACACAATCGACCTTATATGATGATTCTTATGGGGAGTATTGACCTTATGTCAGGTATGGCTATGAAACTTTACTTAATCTTGGCAAATATAGCTTTGGTCATAACAACAAGCATGATTTTCTTAGAGTATCAATATAGCCAAAACCTTTATGTTATTATGCTTGAAGTGTTATGTTGACAAGGAAGACAACTTGATGTATTATGCTTATTTCAATGTTCATGCTTTATATTGCTTTGCATCTTAGTCATCATCAATTGTCTGCTCTCTCAAAACCTTTGCTAGCCTAACTCTGTACTAAGCGGAATTCTGCTTGTGCATCCATACCCTTAAGCCCATACCTTCCATATGAGTCCACCATACCTACCTACTCGTGGTACTCCACTACCACCTCCTAAAGTATATAATTTATGTGTTATCCTTAAATGTTCAAAATCTTTTATTTTGTGCCCCTGCTTTAGCTCATGAGGAAGTAGTAGCTAATTCATGACCTTTTTGAGTTGGACAAGCTTCACCCCGGGATTGCATGTATAATGTGCAAACCCATAATACGAAAAGGAACTGGCATTGAGTGCGCCCGGCTTAAAAATAATATAACAAACAAACCCTCCTTCACGCTTTGTTCATGAGAAATCAGAAAACTTTGGCAGTGATAAACAAAGGAGAATAAGAGGATGTTATCGTCCTCATACGGGAGCCGTTCCTCGAAACTTGTCCAGTTCAAGAAGTAATTGAGTTATCTATTAGCATTCGTTGACGAATCATGCGCCTCTCATAAACTTGTTTTCATCCTGTTTGATTTGAGGATAGCACATGAGTTTTCCCTACTACCCTAGAGCAGGGCCTATCTTTTACTTTTAAGTTGAGTCAGTTATTTCTACTTCCCTCTATTTCTCAAAGAGAGCAGACGTTTGATGTTGATAAGGATTCATTCATATAAAGCTGCATTAAGATTTGTCATATCATATCCTTGTTGACATTATCATTTGATAAGTAAGTTGTTTATCATGCCCAGCTAAGGCAAATATCTTCCTTTGTGTTAACACTTTCACTTCTTGCTTATTAACATGTTATTCCGAAAATCTTCAATTAATCCCATCAAATATAAGAGCAAAAGCTAAAATTATTTGTTGTTCTTTGACCAAAGGACATGTTTGCCATGATATAATGAGTTTCCTTGGTCCTACTCTCGAATAAAAGTGTTAACACTCTTTCATAAGAGCCTTATGAGTTGAAGATTGCTGCTGAGGATATTTGAGTTGGTGAAGAGACTATGATGCTTCTTGTCCGTATTCTATTTATCGACACTTCACTCTCTAAACTTGTGGACAGGTTTACCGAGTTCATATTCGCTTGGGACAAGCGAGGTCTAAGCTTGGGGGTGTTGATACGTCCAAAATGCATCACTATTTTGTATCGTAATTCATCTTTATTCATTGATATATTTCACATTATGATGATGTTCTTATGTGGTTTTGGTCTATTTTACACAGTTTGCAACTTTCCGGTGCCGGAACAGCAGACGCAGGATTCAGCAGGAAAAAGTGGATACTGAGTTGCTGAAGAAGAACACCTCCAAATTACCTGAAAATTGACGGGAGGTATTTTTCAGACGAATAACGATGACACGCAAAAGGGGAGTCAGAGGGGGGCCACAGGGTGCCCAGGCGGCCTGGGGGCGCGCCCCCCTGGCCGCGCTGGGGGGCGCCTGGAGCCCCTGGCCCACCTCTGGTCGCCCCCTTTTGCATATATGCTCTCCGTCCCCCGAAAACCCGAGGCACGGGACTTTTTACGGAGTTCCGCCGCCGCTTCAAGGCGGAAACCTACAGAGAAGAAAAGGGCATCTCCGGCGGGCAGATTCCGCCGGGGAGATCACCTCCCGGAAGGGGAGATCGTCGCCATCGTCATCACCATCATCACGGGCATCATCGAGATCATCATCAACATCATCCCCAACACCAGCACCATCTCCATCTTCATCCAAATCTCATCTTTCCATCGCAACTCGTGTTGTAACTTGTACTACCTATCCTCTCTACTCTATCGGTGTTGATTACTACTTTGTGGTGAATGCTATTGAGTTTTGTTGGAGAAATATTATTATGTCCAGATTGTTTATCACATATTTATCCCCACTGATCATGATCTCTTTTATGTCTTGTGAGTAGTTACCTTAGTTCTTGAGGACATGGGGAAAGTCTTGTTGTTAGTAGTCATATGCTGTTGAAGTAATATGTGTTGTTTGATACTTAAGTTGCGTTGTCATTCTACTAGTGGTGTTGTGTGAGTCGAACACCCAACACTTCACCTTATTAAGGACCTAGGGGAATACATTGTGTATAAAGAATGCTTATGGTGGGTTGCCGGAGTGACAGAAACCTGAACCCCAGTTCGCACGCTTTTGCATAAGGGAATAATGGATCCTCGATCGTATTGCTATGGTTAGGCTTTTGCCTTAAATTCTATCTTGTATTTGCGGATGCTTGCAAGGTGTTTAATCATAAGAGTGCATTCATCTTAGTCTAGAGAGTGCACTAGCATAGATTTACCCACCAACACTTATCAACACATAACATAGTATCGATACGGAATATGGCGAAAGCACAAGACTACCTCTCCCGTGTGTCCTCAAGAACGCTTTAGTATTTATAAGTTCAGTTGCTAGGCCTCTCCTTTGCTAAGAAAGGATTGGGCCACTTGTTACTCTCAGTACCTTTTACATTACTTGCCTTTACATTCCTGTTGCTTATATCGAGAAAACCCCTAAAAGTTATCTTTCAGTGCTTGCAGTAATTTCTTGCTCAGAATCGCTTATCAATACCTTCTGCTCCTCGTTGGGTTCGACACTCTTACTTATCGAAAACGCTGCAACAGATCCCTTACGGTTGAGGGTCATCACCATTCCTAACGAAGACTTTCATGTACCATCTCAAAATTATTCAAAAAAAAGCATTTCTCTTTTGTGCCTCAGTTTTAGCTCATGAGGAAGTAGTAGTTAATTCATGATCTTGTTAAGTTGGACAAGCTTCACCCCGGGATTGCATGTCTAATGTGCAAACCCCTAATACGAGAAGGAACTGGCAAAGAGTGCGCCCGGCTCATTAAAAAATATACAACAAACAAACCCTCCTTCACGCTTTGTTCATGAGAAATCAGAAAACATTGGCAGTGATAAACAAAGGAGATTAAGAGGGTGTGATCGTCCTCATGCGGGAGCCGTTCCTCGAAACTTGTCCAGCTCGAGAAGTAATTGAGTTATCTGCTAGCATTCGTTGATGAAATATGCATATTCTAAAAAAATAATTATTACTTCTGTTTTTTAAAAAACCGAGAGCTCTGGTGCATGTTTAGTTTTTGTTTCCGACCACGGGTTTTCAACCTTGCCATCAAAAGCCATGGTTCGAGAGTCTCCACCTTCTTTAAAGCACCAACTATTGAGAGCATGATTGTCATTCTGAGTGTAATGTGCATTGTCCCAAAGTACCATTGTCTTCTGCATGATTATGATATCGTTTATTCTGAAATCATTGTATCTAGTCGTCACTTAAACCTTGGAGGTGCCCCTGCATTTATGTTTTGCTTCACTAAAGGGGGCAAGCGAGGTACCACTTTATCATATTTGCACACCATGCTCACTACAAATCTATTGAGTGTTTCAGTATCATATGGTAAAACTTTCAGTTCTTTGTGATTTTCTCATGAGGCAACTTAATTACTACGGATTCATTGTCTCAGTAAGCATTTGTCATGTGACTGTGAAAAGTTCTTTTTATGGTTAATAGCATGTCACCACAGAAATTATGCTTGTTATCATTTACCTACTCGAGGACGAGCAGGAATTAAGCTTGGGGATGTTGATACGTCCAAAACGTATCTATAATTTCTGCTTGCTCCATGCCTCTTTTGTGTGATATTGCTATGATATTTATGCACTTCCATACACTTTTGATCATATTTGGACTAACCTATTAACTCAGTGCACCCCAGTGCCAGTTTCTATACTCTGCTATTTTTGTATTTCAGGTTTTCCCATTACGAAAATTGCCAGAAAAATCCCGGGAAAAATATATAAAAAATCAGCATTTCGGAAGCTTCCATACGGCCAAAGTAGGGCCGGAGGGGGGCCACCAGGGCTCCAGGCGGCCAGAGGGCGCGCCCCCCCTCCTGGCCGCGCCGCCAGGGCGCCTGGGCCCCCCAGGTCTCCTCTGACGCCCCCCTTTGGCATATATTTACACCGCGTCCCGAAACCCTCGAGGACGGAATCCTTTTTCGCGATCTCATCTCTGTTCCGCCGCCGCCGCGCTTCCAAGATCGGGAGCACCAGGAGAACTCTTCCCGGCACCCTGCCGGAGGGGAGGATCACCACCGGGAGCCTCTCCACCACCATGGACGCCTCCCGGATGAGTTGTGAGTAGTCTCCCATGGACCATGGGTCCATGACCAGTAGCTATGTGATGTTCTCCTCCCCTTTCTGTTCTTCACCAATTAGACCTCGTGAGCTGCCCTACATGATCGAGGCACATATGTAATCCTTATGCTGTTGCTATGATGAGTTTGCTGGGATCCGATGGATTATGAGATTATGTTCAGATTGTGTGTGAGTAATATATTTGATTCACCTCTTTTATATTTATGTTCTTGAGTAATTCTTGCATGTTCTCCGTTGCTGTTTATTGCTTTGGCCAAGTAGTAGGTAGTAACTCCAAGAGGGAACGTTATGCTTGATTGTGGGTTCATGCCCCTCGATGACTAGCTTGAGTGACAGAAACATGAGTCTAGGGGATGTGCTGTTGCCACAAGGGGGAAAACAATGGTGCTTGTACTTGCGGGTGCAAGGATTGTTTACTTTACGCAAAGTTCTTTTAATGCAGTTGTCTGTTGCTTTGAGTTTACACTTTGGGTGGGACTCGCAACTTAATACCAGCGAGATGTTCTGGATAGATATCTCAAGGTGGATGATTAGTAGTAGATGCAGATGGAATTCGGTCTACTTGCCTTGGCGTACCGCCCATGCTTTTGAGCCTCTACCTTTCTTTGCAGCATAGTTAGCATTGGTTTGCTGATGTCTATGCACGCTTCTACTCTTGTAGACTATGTTGGGCCCCCAAGCGCAGAGGTTTGTAGGACAGCAGCAATTTCCCTCAAGTGGATGACCTAAGGTTTATCGAACTCAGGGAAGTAGAGGTTGAAGATGGTCTCTCTCAAGCAACCCTGCAACTAAGATACAAGAAGTCTCTTGTGTCCCCAACACACCTAATACAACTAGGAGTTGTATAGATGCACTAGTTCGGCGAAGAGATGTTAAATGGCAAGTGATATGGATGGCAAAACAAAGTAATATAAATCTGTAATAAAAAGTGCAGCAAGCAAACAAGTGGTAAACGTGAGCACAAATGGTATTGCAATGGAGGAAACAAGGCCTAGGCTTCATACTTTCACTAGTGGCAACTCCCAACAACATTAACATAATCGAATCACATGATATTTCCCATAAAACATGCAAAGGGGACACACTCGGAGGTCATTCCTTCGTGGTCAAGAGAGGACGAGAATTATGTAGGGCTACAAAAGCACACCTCAAAGTTCGTAGTTCTCAATCTAAGGATTTCCCAATGTCACCGCGGCCATCCAAAGAGAGTCCCACAATCACCACAACATATCTAAAGGATAGTCAAAGACAAGCACCAAGAGACTCTCAATCTTCAATCAACACACAAGAGAGGAAATCACTCATGAAAATATTGTTCTAATCCATATCCAATAGACCGCTGTCACCTTGGTCTCGGGGATTATACTAGATAAAGACAAGTGAGTACATCAATCCAATACATAGAGGAAGGGGAAATATCATGGGATCACCCTAGATTAACATAGCCTATGATCACAACGAAGATCACATCATGGGAGAGAGAATTGACCACATAGCTACTGGTAAGAACCTCAGCCCCGAGGAGGAACTACTCCCGCATCATGGAGGGAGGAAGCAACGTCGATGGAGATGAATCCGGGGGCACTTCCCCGTCCCGGCAGGGTGCCGGCGCAGGAATTCTGGTCCCCCGAAGCTTGATGGCGATGGCGGCGGAGATCGGAATCGCGTCTGGAGAAAAGGGGTCTGGAATCAGGGTTTCCGCAACACGGTGTAAATATATGCCAAAGGGGGCATCAGAGGGGGTCAGGGGTGCCCAGGCGCCCTCCCGGTGCGGCCAGGGGGGTCGCGTGGGCAGGCCTCCTGGAGCCCCTGTGGGTCCCCTCCGGCCCTACTTCGGCCGCATGGAAGCTTCCGGAACGCTGATTTTTTATATAATTTTTCTGGATTTTTTCTGGCAGTTCTCGTAATGTGAAAACCTGAAATACAAAAACAGCCGAAAACAGAAACTGGCACTGGGGTGCACTGAGTTAATAGGTTAGTCCAAATATGATCAAAAGTGTATGGAAGTGTATAAATAACATAGCAATATCACCCAAAAGAGGCATGGAGCAAGCAGAAATTATAGATACGTTTTGGACGTATCAACATCCCCAAGCTTAATTCCTGCTCGTCCTCGAGTAGGTAAATGATAACAAGAATAATTTCTGTGGTGACATGCTATTAACCATATAGGACTTTTTCATAGTCATATGACAAAAGCTTACTGAGACAATGAATCTATAGTAATTAAGTTGCCTCATGAGAAAATCACAAAGAACTGAAAGTTTTACAATATGATATTGAAACATCAAATAGATTTGTAATGAACATGATGTGCAAATATGATAAAGTGATATCTAGCTTGCCCCCTTTAGTGAAGCAAAACATAAATGCAGGGGCACCTCCAAGGTTTAAGTGATGACTAGATACAATGATTTTAAAATAAACGATATCACAATCATGCAAAAGACAATGCTACTTTGGGACAATGCACATTACACTCAGAATGACAATCATGCTCTCAGTAGTTGGTGCTTTTAAAACAAGGTGGAGACTCTCGAACCGTGGCTTTTGTTGGCAAGGTTGAAAACCCGTAGTCGGAAACAAAGACAAAACATGTACCAGAGCTCTTGGTTTTTAAAAACAGAAGTAATTTTTTTTTGAATATGCATGTTTCGTCAACGAATGCTAGCAGATAACTCAATCACTTCTTGAGCTGGACAAGTTTCGAGGAACGGCTCTCGAATGAGGACGATCACATCCTCTTAATCTCCTTTGTTTATCACTGCCAAAGTTTTCTGATTTCTCATGAACAAAGCGCGAAGGAGGGTTTGTTTGTTGTATTATTTTTTAATGAGCCGGGCGCACTCTATGCCAGTTCCTTTTCGTATTATGGGTTTGCACATTAGACCTTCAATCCCGGGGTGAAGCTTGTCCAACTTAAAAAGATCATGAATTAACTACCACTTTCTCATGAGCTAAAACAAAGGCACAAAATAGGAATGCTTTTTTTGAATAATTTCGAGATGGTACATGAAAGTCTTCGTTAGGAATGGCAGGTAAATACCATGTATAGGAAGGTATGGTGGACTCATATGGCATAACTGGTTTAAAGGATTTGGATGCACAAGCAGTCAGTCCGCTTAGTACAGGTGGAGGTTAGCAAAAGACTGGGAGCGACCAACTAAGAGAGCAATGACGGTCATAATCATGCAGAGCGACAAAGCAACATTGAATTAGGCATGGAAGTTATATCGCTACTCAGAAACAAAAGATCATCAAGGCTTGACGGACTTTCTTTACAGTCTTAAATATGCGTGAGCATACGCCAAGTCAATCAAAATAAATTCTTTGAAGGAAGATATTACTAAACCATACCACATCATAGGCAAACAAATCATGTTGGTACTCCAATAACACATTGGGAACCCCCCAGCTATTTGAGACTAACCATAAGAAAACATGAACTACTAAGCGCCATTATGCACGTAGCATCTTTATCATAGACATATCAACCAATGCAACGGAAGAAAACTCTCTTAATAAGATAAGCATGATAACTAAAGAGAGTTCAAGCAACCAACTAAACGAAAGCTCTTTAAAAAGATAAGCATGAGAGTAGCTATTGAAAGACAAAGAACACACATAGCAAAGATAGACATGAAAATTCGATGTTATATTCTAGGTAGAAGTGGAGCGTGTTTCTCTCCCACATAAATAAAGTTGAGTTCCAACTCGTTATGAAAAGCTAAGGAAAACTAAAAAGGAAACTAAAAGCAAGACGCTCCAAGCATAGCACATAACACATGAAGTGATAAAAATATAGTGGAACGAAAGACGAACTGATAATGTTGATGGAGAAGGGGATGCACAGGGGCATCCCCAAGCTTAGACGCTTGAGTCTCCTTGAATATTTCTTGGGGGTGCATGGGGGCATCCCCAAGCTTGAGCATTTGACACTCCTGAATCTTTTTATCATCTTCCCTCGCACACTTGAAAACTCCCTTCATACATAACTCATCATAATCTGATTAGCGAGGTTAGTACCCATAATAAAATAATTGTTCCTTGCTGGAAATAAGGATATTCTTGAAGGTCTACTGTTTCTCAAGATTGCCAAAAGGTTTTTGCAAAGAAAAAGCAAGCTCAAGGTTTGCAAAATGAAGAAAAGGAAAACATGACAGAATCTGTGAAAAACAGACCAGCAGGTAGAAAATGATTTGTTCGGGGAACTTCTGCAACTCTAATAAAAAAACTCAAAACAGACACACGAAAGACAATTATATAGAGCACGCTGTCAAAAAAATTCAGACCAAAAAGATGATCTGGTGATTTTATACGAATTTTTCTGTCCAAGGACAGAATCTGTTTCCTGGACAGCACGTCACAACTTTTGAACTTTCTTGCAATCAGAGGCTATACTTCGCACAAAATTGAAAAGTAAAGATACAATGATGATGCTACTGTAGTAACAACATCAAGAAAAAGCAAAATAAAATTTTATTCATTGTGGGCTGCCTCCCAAAAGCGCTTTCTTTTATGCCTTTAAGCTAGGCTTAAGACTTTAATGATGCTCTCGTAGGAATAAGAGTTGAAGAACAAAAGAGAGCATCAAGAAGCAAATACCAAATACATTTAAAGCCTAACATGCTTCCTATGCATAGGAATATTGCAATAGAATAATTCATTGAAGCACAAAGCAATAAGCATAGGAAGACAAAACAAGTGCAACTTCAAAATATTCACCATAAAGAGAGGAAACTTCCTATTATTAAGATATTTAGAATCAAGTCTCCCTCTCTCATTATAAATTTCAGTGGCATCATGGATGAACTCAACAATATAAGCATCACATAAAGCATTGTTACCATGATCCACATGCAAAAAGGTACTCTTACTCTCCACATAAGCATAATCTTTCTCATTGGTAATGGTGGGAGTAGGACTATCATAAACAACTTGAACACTATAGATTGGAGTTATAACATCATCATGGTAGAGAAGAGCATTATCATTGCTAGCAACTATATTTGTAAACATGTTGTCTTTATTCTTACTAGCAAGAGAATTATCAATTATCACATTAGTGGGTACAGGATTTGCAATCCTATCATCCCCAAGCTTAGAGCTTCCCATATCTTCACTTTCAGAGTTGGTACCAAAAAGATTTTCAAGATCATAAGTAGCATTATCATCATTTTCCCAATCACAATAAGTAACATGCATGTCATAATCAAAATCATCAACAATAGTACCTACAGATGTATCATCAAGATGATAATTAAGGCAATAAACTTCACCTTCTTCTTTAAACTTACAATCGTTAGGATAAAAGTTGATGGGAGGAATATGCTTAGACCAGGTTGATACCCATTCTTCTTCCTTCTTGCTCCTCTTCCTCCTCCTCTTCTTTTTCTTCTTCTTCACCTTAGGAGGGAGTGGTTGGAGATGAAGCTTCTCCACATATCCTGGTTTATCATTAGAAACAATAGGGGAAACTTGGGAGAAACTCTCCTTTTTATTAGCAGAAATATAAGAGACATTTTTATACTTTCGTAAAGTTCTCTCCTTTCTAATCTTACTTATGTAATCATTTTCATGGCAATTAACAACACAATAGAGATGGCAATTTTGCAAAGTGTTTTTTTATTCCTATGGCATTATCATCCAGCCAAGAAGTCTTTTCTGATAACTCTTCACACATCAAAAATAACATAAGCTCATCATAAAGATCAGAGATGATCATGTTATCACACAACAGGTTAACAGTTATGTTTTGAAAGTTCATGCATTGAAAATTAAAGTGACCCTCTATACGGCAAAGTTCACAAGTAAAAGGATAAAGGTCACACAATTCTCTAGCAATTTCATTTAAATCTCTGACCCAAGTGATTGTTCTTTCATGCTTATGTTGCTTACAATACTTCTCTTCTTCAATCATAGGCCTTTCACAAGGTCTATCCACTCCACAAAAATTAACATGCTTATATAAAACTTCATTTTTAGGAATTGGATCATGCATGTTGCAATCATCATGAACAATTTCATTTCCTTTGCAAGTCTCTTTAAAAGGTTTATGATACTTGATCCAATCCTCCTTAGGCATATTAAGATGTGAAGCAAAAGATTTGAGGAAATCAACAAGGAGTTGAGAATCAAGTCCAAACTTAGCACTAAACTTATTAAAACTTGTAGTTTCAACAAAGGACTTAATGCAATCATACTCATAAATTATACCTAACTCTTTACCTTTATCGATCTCCCAATCTTCAGTGTTGCGTTGAATTCTTTCAAGGAGTTCCCATTTAGCATTAGTCTTTTCGTTTGTGAAAGAACCCATAGAGGAAGCATCGAGCAAATCTTTATCCTGTCGAGAGAGCCTCGCATAGAAATTAGTAATAATCATATCTTTGGGGAGCCCATGGTTAGGACTTTTTAGCATTAACGTTTTCAGTCTCCCCCAAGCTTGAGCTATGCTCTCTCCGTCATGAGGATAGAAATTATAAACATAATTCCTATTCTTATGGACGTCATGAAGAGGATAAAACTTAGTATAAAAGAGAGACATAAGCTCTTGCCAATCAAGCAAGTGCGAGTTATCGAGAAGCTTATACCAATCTGAAGCCTTATCTATAACTAATACGGCGAACAATTTCCTCATGACAAACTCCCTTGATACACCTGCAAGCTTAAATAATGAACATAATTGTGACAGATATAGCAAGTGTTCACCGGGATGTCTGTCTCCTGCATAACGATTAGCCAAGACATAATCGATAATACCAGCTGGTATTTTATAGGGCACAATTTCAGTAGGGGGAGGAGCAACCACCACAGGTGTGGGGCGTCTCCCCGCAAGCAACGATCCAATAGCAAGGTTGTCCATAAACATAACTAGTGAAATAAAAACAAGAAACAAAAAGATTTAATTGCAAGATCTAAAGATATACCTTCAAGCGCTCACCTCCCCGGCAACGGCGCCAGAAATAGCTTGATGTCTACGCACGCTTCTACTCTTGTAGACTATGTTGGGCCCCCAAGCGCAGAGGTTTGTAGGACAGCAGCAATTTCCCTCAAGTGGATGACCTAAGGTTTATCGAACTCAGGGAAGTAGAGGTTGAAGATGGTATCTCTCAAGCAACCCTGCAACTAAGATACAAGAAGTCTCTTGTGTCCCCAACACACCTAATACAACTAGGAGTTGTATAGATGCACTAGTTCGGCGAAGAGATGTTAAATGGCAAGTGATATGGATGGCAAAACAAAGTAATATAAATCTGTAATAAAAAGTGCAGCAAGCAAACAAGTGGTAAACATGAGCACAACTGGTATTGCAATGGTGGAAACAAGGCCTAGGCTTCATACTTTCACTTGTGGCAACTCCCAACAACATTAACATAATCGAATCACATGATATTTCCCATAAAACATGCAAAGGGGACACACTCGGAGGTCATTCCTTCGTGGTCAAGAGAGGACGAGAATTATGTAGGGCTACAAAAGCACACCTCAAAGTTCGTAGTTCTCAATCTAAGGATTTCCCAATGTCACCGCGGCCATCCAAAGAGAGTCCCACAATCACCACAACATATCTAAAGGATAGTCAAAGACAAGCACCAAGAGACTCTCAATCTTCAATCAACACACAAGAGGGGAAATCACTCATGAAAATATTGTTCTAATCCATATCCAATAGACCGCTGTCACCTTCGTCTCGGGGATTATACTAGATAAAGACAAGTGAGTACATCAATCCAATACATAGAGGAAGGGGAAATATCATGGGATCACCCTAGATTAACATAGCCTATGATCACAACGAAGATCACATCATGGGAGAGAGAATTGACCACATAGCTACTGGTAAGAACCTCAGCCCCGAGGAGGAACTACTCCCGCATCATGGAGGGAGGAAGCAACGTCGATGGAGATGAATCCGGGGGCACTTCCCCGTCCCGGCAGGGTGCCGGCGCAGGAATTCTGGTCCCCCGAAGCTTGATGGCGATGGCGGCGGAGATCGGAATCGCGTCTGGAGAAAAGGGGTCTGGAATCAGGGTTTCCGCGACACGGTGTAAATATATGCCAAAGGGGGGCATCAGAGGGGGTCAGGGGTGCCCAGGCGCCCCCCCGGCGCGGCCAGGGGGGGCCGCGTGGGCAGGCCTCCTGGAGCCCCTGTGGGTCCCCTCCGGCCCTACTTTGGTCGCATGGAAGCTTCCGGAACGCTGATTTTTTATATAATTTTTCTGGATTTTTCTGGCAGTTCTCGTAATGTGAAAACCTGAAATACAAAAACAGCCGAAAACAGAAACTGGCACTGGGGTGCACTGAGTTAATAGGTTAGTCCAAATATGATCAAAAGTGTATGGAAGTGTATAAATAACATAGCAATATCACCCAAAAGAGGCATGGATTAAGCAGAAATTATAGATACGTTTTGGACATATCATTTGCGCACATAATCCTGTCAATTGCCCAGCTGTAATTTGTTTACCTCGCTTAGCTGTTTTATCGTCTTTTGGGAGAGAGACATCACTAGTAAACATCATGGGACCCCGGTCCATATTACCATCACTGATCACATCCGTTATTTACTTTCAGTTCTTACTTACTAGTTGCAGTCATACCTATCACTATTATCTCTTGTGTTTGATCCTTTGTAAACGACAAGGCCGGAGGGATTGACAACCTCTCTGTACTCGTTGGGAGCAAAGTTATTTGTATCTGTGTGCAGGTCCGGTCAATCGCTAGTTGCGCCGCTAGCAGTTGACACCTTCTTGTTGAACCTCGGAGTCTCAGGGGAATTCGATCCTTGGTATCTTTGCTAAGGGAAAACTACCGCTACACTGCATCTCAAACCTTCCACTTGGGGTAACCAACGAGGGGCGAGAAGCCATCACACGCTATCTTTTATCTTTGCTTTTTAGTCTTGTTAGTTTACCTTTCAGTTTTCTTTATGTCTTTTCACTAGTTTTGCTTAATGGAAAACAACAAAAATATGAGAGAGCTCTATAAGCTCTACCTTGCTTTGGGACATGATGTGTTTGAAGAGAAAGTTAAAAAACCTATGGAACTTTATTATTTGCATAACAATCATGATGGTGGTGATGTTATTAGTATGCTTTCTTTGAATATCAATATTGCTAATGACATGGAAAGCTCTAAGCTTGGGGATGACACGTTTGATGAACATGATATTTTTAGTCCCCCAACTTTTGAAGAGAAAATTTACTTTGATAATACTTTGCTTCCTATATATGATGATTACAATGATAAATGTGAGCTTTTTAGTCCACCTACTATTGAGGATAAAGTTTATTATGATTATGATATGCCTCCTAAATATGATGATGGTTATGATAGTCTTACTCTCACTATTCCTAATAAGAAAGATTTTGCTTATATGAAGAGTAATGACACTTTTATGCTTTTGGATCATGGAAATAATGCCTTATGTGATAGTTATATTGTTGAGTTCATCCATGATGCCACTGAAATTTATAATGAGAGAGGGAGACATGGTTCTAAATATCTTAATAATAAGAAGTTTCCTCTCTTTATGTTGAAGGTTTTGAAGCTGCACTTGTTTTGTCTTCCTATGCTTATTGCTTTGTGCTTCAATGAATTATTCTATTGCAATATTCCTATGCATAGGAAGCATGTTAGGCTTAAATGTGTTTGGTATTTGCTTCTTGATGCTCTCTTTTGTTCTTCAACTCTTATTCCTACGAGAGCATCATTAAAGTCTTAAGCCTATCTTTACGGCTATAAAGAAAGAGCTCTAGGGAGACAACCCTTGTTATCTTTGCTTTCAGTTTGTTCTTTCAGTTTTAGTGGTCTTGATGTTTGTTACTACAGTAGCATCATCATTGTATCTTTTCTTTTCAGCTTTGTGCCAAGTTAAGCCTCCGATTGCAAGAAAGTTCAAAAGTTGTGACGTGCAGTCCAGAAAACAGATTCTATCCTTGGACAGAAAAATTCGTATAAAATCACCAGATCATCTTTTTGATCTGAATTTTTTTGACAGCGTGCTATATACAATTGTCTTTCGGGCGTCTGTTCTGAGTTTTTTGATTTGAGTTGCAGAAGTGCCCCGAAAAAATTATTTACTACCTGCTGGTCTGTTTTTCACAGATTCTGTCCTGTTTTGCCTTTTCTTCGTTTTGCAAACCTTGAGCTTGCTTTTTCTTTGCAAAAACCTTTTGGCAATCTTGAGAAACAGTAGGTCTTCAAGATTATCTTTATTTCCAGCAAGGAAAAAATTATTTTATTATGGGTACTAACCTCGCTAATCAGATTATGATGAGTTATGTATGAAGGGAGTTTTCAAGTGTGCGAGGGAAGATGATAAAAAGATTCAGGAGGGTCAAACGCTCAAGCTTGGGGATGCCCCCGTGCACCCTCAAAAAATATTCAAGAATACTCAAGCGTCTAAGCTTGGGGATGCCCCCGTGCATCCCCTTCTCCATCAACAATTATCAGTTCGTCTTTCGTTCCACTATATTTTAATCACTTCATGCGTTATGTGCTATGCTTGGAGCGTCTTGCTTTTAGTTTCCTTTTTAGTTTTCTTTAGCTCTGCTTGCTGTTCATAACGAGTTAGAACCTAGCTTTCTTTGTGTGGGAGAGAAACACGCTCCACTTCAACCTAGAACACAACATAGGATTTTCATGCTCATCTTTGATGTGTGTGTTCTTTGTCTTTCCATAGCTACTGTCATGTTTAGCTCTTAGTTTTCATGCTTTTCTTTTTAAAGAGTTTTGCTTAGTTGGTTGTTGAACTCTCTTGAGTTTTCATGTTTATCTTGTTAAGAGAGTTTGTCTGTTGCACTGAGTTGTGTGTCTTAAACTTAAAGTAGGTAATTGAGGTTGCTATTTAATTTTAGTAGTAACTTGCAATAGTTTTGAGGTATTGCCATGAGTAACGTCTGAACTTTTGGTGTCAAGAGCTTTAACCTATTAGTGATAGATGTTGTATTTTGGGCAATCCGTGTTTATTTTCGAAAACCTACAAAATAGTTGAGAACTTTAGCTACTAAATGGATCACTAATCTTTGGAGGGATCGAATATTAGAGTACACTCACGTACCATGGGTCGAGGATGCGCACGGGTAACCAAACCCCCATACACACCTCCTCGGGGTACTTGTCTCTTTGTGAACCTCCTAATTAGATTGAGAGTTACCGATAATAAGTGCATGAGTTCTTCGGACTAATGTGAGTATTCGAAGGTTGACACTTCCACCTATCCATATTTTTCTAGCCTCTTCGGTACCGTGCATTGCCCTTTCTCACCTCGAGAGTTGGCGCATACTTCGCCGGTGCATCCAAATCCTTGGCACGATACGCTCTGTCATCATAAGCCTCATTATATCCTTCCTCAAAACAGCCACCATACCTACCTAATAAGGCATTTCCATAGCCTTTCCGAGATACATTGCCATGCAACATCCATCTTCTCATGACTCTATCTTCATGTCATACATGCTTTTTGCTTGATCGATGAGCCGCATGCTAGTTGGGCCTTGCCCTAATCATTGCTGCATGACGCGCTAGTATCATTGCATATCCTGCTACACTGGCAGAGGCATACATTTGCATACATCATGATAGTTTCATTTTCTTTATGTTGAGTACTTTTGTAAAGTGTGAAAGATCTTCTATACTTCTTGTAATACATAGAGTGTTGCCCCTAAAGTGAGGAAAAGATCCCAAAGAGGACAAATCAAAAGATCCCAAAGAGGATAAAATAAAAAGATCCCACAGAGGACAAATGAGAGATAAATAGAAAGAGCCATTGAGGCCACAAAAAAATAAAAAAATAGGAAAAAAAGAGAAAAAGAAATAAAAAGAGAGAAGGGGGCACACTACTATTTCTTTTGAGAGATCCACACTCGTACTCCATCTTATACCTTGTACTCCATAGAGATTATCATTTATGCATATAGCTATGTGGGGACCTTTACACTATAGAACTTGGCTTGTATATTCCAATGATGAGCCTCCTCAAAAGAGCTCTAGGTCTTCTTGAGCAAACAAGTTGGATGCACCCCCACTAGTTCCATTAGAGAGCTTACCTTAGCTCATATGTGCATCCGTTGCATGGCAATCCCTACTCCTCACATCATATCTATCATTTGGCTTTCTCTCGCCGACAATTGTCCTCATTGATGTGAGCCTTTCACACCTTTTTTGTCTTCCCCCTCTATCATTTTTCTCTCTTTGCCATCCTAAGTGTCGACTTTCTTGCTTACGCTCATCCATTGCATGAGTGCTCAAAATATCGAAATGGAGAGGATCATTTTGACTTGTACCTGGCTGACGGTCTGGGGATGAGTCAAGATAAGATTCCAAAGAAGACCAAGTGTGAAACTTTAGTAGATTAAGTTCTCAACAATACAAAAACTATGTTTTACTCTCTCATATATCCCTATCCCCTTTCTTGCACGCAAACACCATTTGGAGACATTCGAGTCACGGACAGCGAGAGCTCTTGCACCTTTATGTTCTTATATTACTTGTTACAATGCTAATATAGACTCTTGCTTGTTATGACTTGAATTGGATTACATGCTGATGGCTTCTCGCCCCTCGTTGGTTACCCCAAATGGAAGGTTTGAGATGCAGTGTAGCGGAAGTTTCCCTTGGCAATACCAAGGATCGATTTCCCTGAGACTCCCAGTTTCAACAAGAAGGTGTCAACTGCTAACGGCCCCAGATATTAGCAATCAACGTGGACCTGCACACAGATACAAATAACTTTGCTCCCAACGAGTACAGAGAGGTTGTCAATCCCTCCGGCCTTGTAGTTTACAAAGGGTCAAACGCAAGTGATAATAGTGATAGGTATAATTGCAATAGTAAGTAAAAGAGGAAAGTAAATAGCGGATGTGATCAATGATGGTAATATGGACCGGAGTCTCATGATGTTCACTAGTGATGTCTCTCTCCCAAAAGACGATAAAACATCTATGTGAGGTAAACGAATTACAGCTGGGCAATTGACAGGACCATGTGCTCAAACCAATGCTGACTAAGTTGCAAGAAAGGTAGAGGTTCAAAGCATGGGCGGTACGCCGAGGTAAGTAGACCGAAATCCATCTGCATCTACTACTAATCATCCACCTTGAGATATCTATCCAGAACATCTCGTTGGTATTAAGTTGCGAGTCCCACCCATAGTGTAAACTCAAAGCAACAGACAACTGCACTAAAAAAACTTTGCGTAAAGTAAACAATCCTTGCACCTGCGGGCACAAGCACCGTTGTTTTCCCCCTTGTGGCAACAGCACATCCCCTAGACTCATGTTTCTGTCACTCAAGCTAGTCATCGAGGGGCATGAACCCACAATCAAGCATAACGTTCCCTCTTGGAGTCACTACCTACTACTTGGCCAAAGCAATAAATAACAACGGAGAACATGCAAGAATTACTTACGAAAATAAATATAAAATATGTGAATCAAATATATTACTCAAACACAATCTGAACATAATCTCATAATCCATCGGATCCCAGCAAACTCATCATAGCAACAGCATAAGGATTACATATGTGCCTCGATCATGTAGGGCAGCTCACGAGGACTAATTAGTGAAGCACAAGAACGGGAGGAGAACATCACATAGCTACTGGTCATGGACCCATGGTCCAAGGGAGACTACTCACAACTCATCCGGGAGGCGTCCATGGTGGTGGAGAAGCTCCCGGTGGTGATCCTCCCCTCCGGCAGGGTGCCGAGAAGAGTTCTCCTGGTGCTCTCGATCTTGGAAGCGGCGGCGGCGGCGGAACAGAGATGAGATCGCGAAAAAGGGTTCCCATCTCGAGGGTTTCGGGAGACGGTATAAATATATGCCAAAGGGGGGCATCAGACGAGGCTCGGGGGGCCCAGGCGCCCCCCGGCGCGGCCAGGGGGGGGGGGCGCCACCAGGGCGCCTGGAGCCCTGGCGGCCCCCCTCCGGCTGTGCTTCGGGTGCATGGTAGCTTCTGGAACGCTGATTTTTTATATAATTTTTCCGGGATTTTTCTGGCAGTTCTCGTAATGGGAAAAACCTGAAATACAAAAACAGCCGAAAACAGAAACTGGCACTGGGGTGCACTGAGTTAATAGGTTAGTCCAAATATGATCAAAAGTGTATGGAAGTGTATGAATATCATAGCAATATCACCCAAAAGAGGCATGGAGCAAGCAGAAATTATAGATACATTTTGGACGTATCAACATCCCCAAGCTTAATTCCTGCTCGTCCTCGAGTAGGTAAATGATAACAAGAATAATTTCTGTGGTGACATGCTATTAACCATATAGGACTTTTTCATAGTCATATGACAAATGCTTACTGAGACAATGAATCTGTAGTAATTAAGTTGCCTCATGAGAAAATCACAAAGAACTGAAAGTTTTACAATATGATACTGAAACATCAAATAGATTTGTAATGAACATGGTGTGCAAATATGATAAAGTGATATCTCGCTTGCCTCCTTTTTAGTGAAGCAAAACATAAATGCAGGGGCACCTCCAAGGTTTAAGTGATGACTAGATACAATGATTTCAAAATAAACGATATCACAATCATGCAAAAGACAATGCTACTTTGGGACAATGCACATTACACTCAGAATGACAATCATGCTCTCAGTAGTTGGTGCTTTTAAAAGAAGGTGGAGACTCTCGAACCGTGGCTTTTGTTGGCAAGGTTGAAAACCCGTAGTCGGAAACAAAGACAAAACATGTATCAGAGCTCTTGGTTTTAAAAACAGAGGTAATAATATTTTTTTAGATTCTGCATGTTCCGTCAACGAATGCTAGCAGACAACTCAATCACTTCTTGAGATGGACAAGTTTCGAGGAACGGCTCCCGAATGAGGACGATCACATCCTCTTAATCTCCTTTGTTTATCACTACCAAAGTTTTATGATTTCTCATGAACAAAGCGTGAAGGAGGGTTTGTTTGTTATATTAATTTTGAGCCGGGCGCACTCAATGCCAGTTCCTTCTCGTATTATGGGTTTGCACATTATACATGCAATCCCGGGGTGAAGCTTGTCCAACTTAAAAAGATCATGAATTAACTACTACTTCCTCATGAACTTAAAACAGAGGCACAAAATAGGAATGTTTTTTTTCCTTTTTCTTTAAATAATTTAGAGATGTTACATGCAAGTCTCCGTTAGGAATGGCAGGTAAATACCATGTAGGAAGGTATGGTGGACTCATATGGCATAACTGGTATAAAGGAATTTGGATGCACAAGCAGTCAGTCCGCTTAGTACAGGTGGAGGTTAGCAAAAGATTGGGAGCGACCAACTAAGAGAGCAATGACGGTCATAATCATGGAGAGCGACAAAGCAACATTGAATCAGGCATGGAAGTTATATCGCTACTCAGAAACAAAAGATCATCAAGGCTTGACAGACTTTCTTTACAGTCTTAAATATGCGTGAGCATACGCCAAGTCAATCAAAATAAATTCTCGAAGGAAGATATTACTAAACCATACCACATCATAGGCAAACAAACCATGTTGGTACTCCAATAACACATTGGGAACCCCCCAGCTATTTGAGACTAACCATAAGAAAACATGAACTACTAAGCGCCATTATGCACGTAGCATCTTTATCATAGACATATCAACCAATGCAACGGAAGCAAACTCTCTTAATAAGATAAGCATGATAACTAAAGAGAGTTCAAGCAACCAACTAAACGAAAGCTCTTTAAAAGATAAGCATGAAAGTTAAGAGCTAAGCATGATAGTAGCTATTAAAAGACAAAGAACACACACAGCAAAAGATAGACATGAAAATTCTATGTCATGTTCTAGGTAGAAGTGGAGCGTGTTTCTCTCCCACATAAAGAAAGCTGAGTTCCGACTCGTTATGAAAAGCTAAAGAAAACTAAAAAGGAAACTAAAAGCAAGACGCTCCAAGCATAGCACATAACACATGAAGTGATTAAAATATAGTGGAACGAAAGACGAACTGGTAATGTTGATGGAGAAGGGGATGCACGGGGGCATCCCCAAGCTTAGATGCTTGAGTCTCCTTGAATATTTCTTGGGGATGCATGGGGGCATCCCCAAGCTTGAGCGTTTGACACTCCTGGATCTTTTTATCATCTTCCCTCGCACACTTGAAAACTCCCTTCATACATAACTCATCATAATCTGATTAGCGAGGTTAGTACCCATAATAAAATAATTGTTCCTTGCTGGAAATAAAGATATTCTTGAAGGTCTACTGTTTCTCAAGATTGCCAAAAGGTTTTTGCAAAGAAAAAGCAAGCTCTAGGTTTGCAAAATGAAGGAAAGGCAAAACAGGACAGAATCTGTGAAAAACATAACATCAGGTAGTAAATGATTTTTTCGGGGCACTTCTGCAACTCTAATCAAAAAACTCAAAACAGACGCACGGAAGACAATTATATAGAGCACGCTGTCGAAAAAATTCAGACCAAAAAGATAACTGGTGGTTTTATACGAATTTTTCTATCCAAGGACAGAATCTGTTTCCTGGACAGCACGTCACAACTTTTGAACTTTCTAGCAATCAGAGGCTACACTTGGCACAAAATTTGAAAAGTAAAGATACAATGATCATGCTACAGTAGTAACAACATCAAGACACAACAAAAGCAAAATAAAATTTATTCATTGGGCTGCCTCCCAAAAGCGCTTTCTTTTGTGCCTTTAAGCTAGGCATAATGCAAAAAGATCAAGTTTGATCAAGAGTAAAAGAATAGCTAGCCCGTATAACGGACTCAAAAGGTAACTTAATCTTCTTTCGAGGGAAGTGTTCCATCCCTTTCTTGAGAGGAAACTGGAATTTTATATTCCCCTCTTTCATGTCAATGATAGCACCAACGGTGCATAGAAAAGGACGTCCCAAAATAATTGGACAAGAAGGTTCACATTCAATATCCATAATAGTAAAATCAACGGGAACATAGTTGTCATTGACAATGATAAGAACATCGTCGATCCTCCCCAAAGGTTTCTTTATGGAAGAATCAACGAGACGAACACCAAAAGAACAAGAATCAAAAGGTTTTAATTTAAGCATATCATATATTCTTTTGGGCATAACAGAGGTACTAGCTCCAACATCACATAATGCATAGCAAGAGAAGTTATTCAACTTAATTTTAATCATAGGATCCCAACCATCTTCTAGCTTTCTAGGTATGGAGGCTTCTACTCTAAGTTTCTCCTCCCTAGCTTTGATAAGAGCATTAGTGATATGCTCTGTGAAGGCAAGGTTAAGCGTGCTAGTGCGGGGGTCTCTAGACATCTTGTGAAGGAAATCAATAACTTCGGTAAGAGTGCAATTATCAAAATCAATGTCACTACTATCAAGTAAGGTGGTAGTGGTGTCCTTTAGGTTCACTTGTTTGGTAGTTTCTATATTTATAGCATCACCATTAATAGGTCCATCGGGACCAGGAGTGCATTGGGTGCTAAGAGTTTGGATATCCTCAACAACTTGGATAGTAGCAACAGTGTGGTGGGTAGGAAGGCTCTTAATTCTATCTTCTTCCTCCCTTTCTCTAGCCCATCTCTCTTTAAGTTTTGCCATCATCCTAATATTTTCATTAATTTGCACTTGGATAGCATTCATAGGAGTGACCTTCCTCTCCTCAAGAGGAGAAGTTCTAATTTTAAGCAATTCTACTTCATTGGCTAAATTGTCTACCTTCGAAGAGAGATCACCTAGTTTGTTTAGTTTATCTTCTACACTATTATTAAAAGCTTTTTGGGTAGTGATGAAATCTTTAAGCATAATCTCTAGTTCAGTAGTGGAGTTCTTGGTGCTAGGATAAGCATTGTTGTTCCCATAAGAATTAGAGGGGAACGGTCTAGGATTGCTACCAAAATTACTCCTATAAGCATTGTTGTTAAAATTGTTTCTAGAGATAAAGTTCACATCTACTTGTTCTTGAGCAATCAAAGAATTTAAAGGAACATCACGAGGATCAACAGAAGGTTGCTTCGAAAGTAGAGACATGATCAAGTTAACTTTTTCATTTAGGGAGGAAATCTCCTCGACAGAGTTTACCTTCCTACCTGTTGGAGCGCGTTCGGTGTGCCATTGGGAATAGTTCGTCATCATCTCATCGAGAAGCTTCGTGGCAGCACCAAGTGTAGTTGACATAAAGGTTCCTCCCGCGGCCGAATCTAACAAGTTCCGCGAGGTAAAGTTCAAGCCTGCATAAAAAGTTTGGATAACCATCCAAGTAGTCAAACCATGAGTAGGGCAGTTCTTGATAAGAGATTTCATACGTTCCCAAGCTTGGGCAACGTGTTCATTATCCCATTGTTTAAAATTCATTATGGTACTTCTTAGTTGGATAATTTTAGCAGGTGGATAGTATTTTCCAATAAAAGCATCTTTGCACTTGTCCCATGAATCTATGCTATTTCTAGGCAAAGACTGAAACCAAATTTTATCTCCTCCTCTCAAGGAGAAAGGAAAAAGCTTAAGCTTAACGATATTACCATCTATTTCTTGGTACTTTTGCATATCACAAAGTTCAACAAAATTGTTCAAGTGTAAAGCAGCATCATCTCCAGCACCGGAGAATTGATCTTTCATATCTAGGTTCGGTAAAGCAGGTTTAATTTCATATGAAGGTGCTGAAGTGGCAGGTGTAGTGATAGGTGTGCAGATAAAGTCATCGTTGTTGTGACTAGTGAAGTCACACAACTTGGTGTTCTCGGTGGAACCCATAGTAGCAAGCAAGCAAGATAACTATTTTTGTGATTTTCGATAAAAGATACTAAAGCAAAACTGAAAGGTAAACTAACAAGACTAAAAAGCAAAGGTAAAAGATAGCGTGCAACTCGCCTATCCTGAAGAGTGGAGTCCCCGGCAACGGCGCCATAAAACTTTGCTTGATGGCTTCTCGCCCCTCGTTGGTTACCCCAAGTGGAAGGTTTGAGATGCAGTGTAGCGGAAGTTTTCCCTTGGCAATACCAAGGATCGATTTCCCTGAGACTCCCAGTTTCAACAAGAAGGTGTCAACTGCTAACGGCCCCAGATATTAGCAATCAACGTGGACCTGCACACAGATACAAATAACTTTGCTCCCAACGAGTACAGAGAGGTTGTCAATCCCTCCGGCCTTGTAGTTTACAAAGGGTCAAACGCAAGTGATAATAGTGATAGGTATAATTGCAATAGTAAGTAAAAGCGAAAAGTAAATAGCGGATGTGATCAATGATGGTAATATGGACCGGAGTCTCATGATGTTCACTAGTGATGCCTCTCTCCCAAAAGACGATAAAACAGCTATGTGAGGTAAACGAATTACAGCTGGGCAATTGACAGGACCATGTGCGCAAACCAATGCTGACTAAGTTGCAAGAAAGGTAGAGGTTCAAAGCATGGGCGGTACGCCGAGGCAAGTAGACCGAAATCCATCTGCATCTACTACTAATCATCCACCTTGAGATATCTATCCAGAACATCTCGTTGGTATTAAGTTGCGAGTCCCACCCATAGTGTAAACTCAAAGCAACAGACAACTGCACAAAAAGAACTTTGCGTAAAGTAAACAATCCTTGCACCCGCGGGCACAAGCACTGTTGTTTTCTCCCTTGTGGCAACAGCACATCCCCTAGACTCATGTTTCTGTCACTCAAGCTAGTCATCGAGGGGCATGAACCCACAATCAAGCATAACGTTCCCTCTTGGAGTCACTACCTACTACTTGGCCAAAGCAATAAATAACAACGGAGAACATGCAAGAATTACTTACGAACATAAATATAAAAGAGGTGAATCAAATATATTACTCAAACACAATCTGAACATAATCTCATAATCTATCGGATCCCAGCAAACTCATCATAGCAACAACATAAGGATTACATATGTGCCTCGATCATGTAGGGCAGCTCACGAGGACTAATTAGTGAAGCACAAGAACGGGAGGAGAACATCACATAGCTACTGGTCATGGACCCATGGTCCAAGGGAGACTACTCACAACTCATCCGGGAGGCGTCCATGGTGGTGGAGAAGCTCCCGGTGGTGATCCTCCCCTCCGGCAGGGTGCCCGGAAGAGTTCTCCTGGTGCTCCCGATCTTGGAAGCGGCGGCGGCGGCGGAACAGAGATGAGATCGCGAAAAAGGGTTCCCGTCTCGAGGGTTTCGGGAGACGGTATAAATATATGCCAAAGGGGGGCATCAGACGAGGCTCGGGGGGCCCAGGCGCCCCCCCCGGCGCGGCCAGGGGGGGGGGCCGCGCCACGAGGGCGCCTGGAGCCCTGGTGGCCCCCCTCCGGCTGTGCTTCGGGTGCCTGGTAGCTTCTGGAACGCTGATTTTTTATATAATTTTTCCGGGATTTTTCTGGCAGTTCTCGTAATGGAAAAACCTGAAATACAAAAACAGCCGAAAACAGAAACTGGCACTGGGGTGCACTGAGTTAATAGGTTAGTCCAAATATGATCAAAAGTCTATGGAAGTGTATGAATATCATAGCAATATCACCCAAAAGAGGCATGGAGCAAGCAGAAATTATAGATACGTTTTGGACGTATCACATGCCTTGATTACTTTACTGAAAAGTTCTTATATGGTTGATAGCATGTCACCACAGAAATTATGCTTGTTATCATTTACCTACTCGAGGACGAGCAGGAATTAAGCTTGGGGATGTTGATACGTCCAAAACGTATCTATAATTTCTGCTTGCTCCATGCCTCTTTTGTGTGATATTGCTATGATATTTATGCACTTCCATACACTTTTGATCATATTTGGACTAACCTATTAACTCAGTGCACCCCAGTGCCAGTTTCTGTTTTCTGCTGTTTTTGTATTTCAGGTTTTCCCATTACTTAAATTGCCAAAAAAATTCCGGGAAAAATATATAAAAAATCAGCGCTCCAGAAGCTTCCACGCGCCAGAAGTGGGGCCAGAGGGGAGCCAGGGGCAGCCCAGGCGGCTTGCCCATGCGGCCCACCTCCTGGCCGGGCCGGGGGGGCGCCTGGGCCCCCCTCTCCGCCTCTGGTGCCCCCCTTTGGCATATATTTAGCACGCGTCCCGAAACCCTCGAGGACGGAACCCTTTTTCGCGATCTCATCTCTGTTCCGCCGCCGCCGCGCTTCCAAGATAGGGAGCACCAGGAGAACTCTTCCCGGCACACTGCCGGAGGGGAGAACCACCACCGAGAGCTTCTCCACCACCATGGACGCTTCCGGGATGAGTTGTGAGTAGTCCCTCTTGGACCATGGGTCCATGACCAGTAGCTATGTGATGTTCTCCTCCCCTCTTTGTTCTTCACCGATTAGACCTCGTGAGCTGCCCTACATGATCGAGGCACATATGTAATCTTTATGCTGTTGCTATGCTGAGTTTGCTGGGATCCGATGGATTATGAGATGATGTTCAGATTGTGTGTGAGTAATATATTTGATTCACCTCTTTTATATTTATGTTCTTGAGTAGTTCTTGCATGTTCTCCGTTGCTATTTATTTCTTTGGCCGAGTAGTAGGTAGTAACTCCAAGAGGGAACGTTATGCTTGATTGTGGGTTCATGCCCCTCGATGACTAGCTTGAGTGACAGAAACATGAGTCTAGGGGATGTGCTGTTGCCACAAGGGGGAAAACAACGGTGCTTGTACTTGCGGGTGCAAGGATTGTTTACTTTACGCAAAGTTCTTTTAATGCAGTTGTCTGTTGCTTTGAGTTTACACTATGGGTGGGACTCGCAACTTAATACCAGCGAGATGTTCTGGATAGATATCTCAAGGTGGATGATTAGTAGTAGATGCAGATGGATTTCGGTCTACTTGCCTTGGCGTACCGCCCATGCTTTTAAGCCTCTACCTTTCTTACAGCATAGTTAGCATTGGTTTGCGCACATAATCCTGTCAATTGCCCAGCTGTAATTCGTTTACCTCGCTTAGCTGTTTTATCGTCTTTTGGGAGAGAGACATCACTAGTGAACATGATGGGACCCCGGTCCATATTACCATCACTGATCACACCCGTTATTTACTTCCTGTTCTTATTTACTAGTTGCAGTCATACCTATCACTATTATCTCTTGCGTTTGATCCTTTGTAAACGACAAGGCCGGAGGGATTGACAACCTCTCTGTACTCGTTGGGAGCAAAGTTATTTGTATCTGTGTGCAGGTCCTATCAAGCCAAAGTCTCTGGCGCTATTGACACATTCTTGTCGACCCTCGGAGTCTCACGGGATTCGATCCTTGGTATCTTTGCCCAGGGAAAATTTGCCGCTACGCTACATCTCAACCTTCCACTTGGGGTAACCAACGAGGGGCGAGAAGCCATCACCGCGTGACTCGAGGCGTCGTTGAGCCAGACCGCTGCTAGATCGATGGGAAACGAGATAGTCGGGACTCGGATCGATCGCAGGAAACGGGATCGTCGAATCTATCCGGAGATCGGCGACGATCCTCAGGCGGCTGCTCGATTAGAAACGGGATGGTCGTATCGACCGGCAACCGCGATAGTTCCAGACTCTAGAGCCGCCGAGGAAGCTGCAGCCCAGCAGCCGAACTACCAATGATCAGTCCGGGGAAGTTCCGGCAGAGGAACCAGCAGCTGTCGTGCAAGGACACCTGTAATGCCCCGGATGTAATACTTTCCCTTTTGGGCAATATATATATCTTTGGCTTCATCAGTTCCATTCCTGGTTCTTCGTCTTTCGGGTTTTCGTCGTTTTGTTGTGTGCGTGTGTGGCATTCATCCATGTCATGTTGTCATGTGCATTGCATTGCATTTGTGTTGTGGTTTGCATCCGGTCTCACTCATTCCTTCTTGTTTTCCGTTTCGAGTTCCGGAGCTCTCTTACGTGTCCGTGGCGTCCCCGAGACCTACTTTTGTGTTTGGTCGTGTAACGTTTCCGGTTTGGTGTGAGACTTGTCGTGCGATGTTGTTTTGATGTGTGTAACCCGCCTGTCAAATCTCGTCGCGTTTGGAGTTCGTTTGCTACTCCAACAATTATTCTCGTGGGCTGAAAGTACCTCCTCTTTGAGGCCCAAGACACCCCTCCAACAGCCCACCAACCCAACTCAAACCCCTCCCTTTATCTAGGCCATCCAATTGTGATCTCGTGGCCGAAAACCTCCCCTCATTTGGACAACCCTAGCTCCTTGTGCCTATATAAACGTCCACCTCCTCCAAATTTTGCGCCCAGAAACCCTAATGCTTCCACAGTTCGCCGCCGGTGCTTCCACCGTTGAAGCGCGATGCTTCCACCGTTGACACGGCGTGCTTCCGATCTCACTGCTCCTGTGCTTCCGACTCGAGCCGCCGTGCTTCCGAAGTTTCCGCGGCGTGCTTCCGAGCCGGCCACCTCGTCTTCTACCTCTAGTCGCGTCGCCGCCGTGTGGGCCCTCGCCGGAGCCCCTTCTTCCCCGCCTCCGAGCTCTCCGCACCGCCGCCGGCCACCCACCTCGCCTCCCGCCGGCCAGGGACCTCGCCGCCGGCCCCCCAGCCGGCTGCCGCACCCGACGCCGCCTCCGCGCCGCTCGCTGGCCAGCCGCTCCCCCCCCACCGGCCGGTCCCAGCGCCCCTCCCCGCCGGCCCGCCTCTCGCCGGCGAGGCTGCACCGCGTCGCGCCGCCCCTTCTTCCCAGCTCGCCGGCCACCGCGTCGAAGACCGCCGCCCGAGCCTGGGAGATCGCCAGATCCCGATCGCCCCGCTCCACCCTAGCGGGCTGGTGGGCCACGCCCGACCCGATAGCCCGGCGAATCCGGCCCGCTCCGCAAGCCCGCGACCCGATCCGGCGCCGTTGACCAGATCCGCCCGCGTTGACCGTGCCCTGAGGTTGACTCCGTTTTTTTCACTAAGTCCCTAGAATTTTCAGTTTCTGATGCTGTTTTGTGAGGTGGATAACTTTTACTGTGCATGTCTGATTTGAGCATATGATATGTCAAAATGATCGTGGTGACTTGTACTATGTTTTGTTCCATTGTGCCATGCATGTTTGGGGTCATCTAGATGTATTAATCTTCATGGGAAGAGTGCTACTTGTGATAAACTGCTGCTATTATATGTTTTCATGCCATGTTTGCAATGTGATAACTTGTTGCATGTTTATCCAAATGAAGCAAATGATATGTCCACATGTTCATCTTGAGATGCTCTACATGTTGATTGCTTTAGCTTGCATGAAAGATTTCATCTTGCCATGTTTATCTTTTTTGCAAAAGTGTATGTGGTTGTTATGTTGTTAAACTTGTTACGAGATGCCTAGTTGAGGAGCTCGTTGCTATTGATGTGGTTGTCCCCTTGATTCATGCTTAGATGTTTTGGACTCCCCATCATGTGTACTTGCTGTGGTGATAATCACTTGACATGCTTTGCTTTGAGGTGACTTAAACTTTCTCACAAACATGCCATGATAAAACTGCTGTTTTAACACTTAGTGAAATTTCACTAAGTCTGGAATCTGTTATTTCCAGATGCCATGTTTGCTTGTTGTTCTAGGCAAATCCATGCTAGTTTTGGGGTGACTCTTGATAATTCCTTGTTGTATAAGTTGTTGGCTATCCATTCATGCTCTCACATGCTTATTTGGGTGGCTGTAGCATATTTAACTCTTGCTCCCAAGTTGCTATGAAATACTGCTGTCAGGATTTTGTTGTCAAGTTCAAAATGTCATAGCTTGTTGCTATTGATCCCTGCCTCCTTTGGAGATGCTACAATGGAATTGTTTGCTGTAGGATATGTCTACTTTATGTTCATGCTTCTTGCCATGATGTTTGAGTGTTGTAGACTATTTATCTCTTGCTCCGAAGTTGCTATGTGGCTGTTAATTTCAGCTTTGCCATGTTTATTGTTTCTGGTGTATCTTTTAGCCCGTTGCTCCGTTTTGAGCAAGTCCTATATGAAACTTGTGTGATTTTGCATGTAGATTCATATTTTCCTCTTGTTATCATGTTTTGAAGTATATTGCTTGTTGCACATTGTCATGCTCCTTGTGCTGTAACTCTGTGCTTCCTACGTAGACTTTCTGTGCTTCCTAAGTGCATCTGTGGTGCTTCCTTAGTGCATCAGCCATGCATCCTGTTGTTTGCGCATTGCATCTTGTTGATTTTGTGCCCCGTGTGTTTTTGTTTTGAGTAGAGCCGGAAGCCGAGTACGAGTACGAGAACGAGGTTACTACCGAGGTTGAGAACGAGGAGCCCGCTTACGATCCCATCGACGACCCTTCAGGCAAGATGACCTGACCCGGATATCATTACTATCTTTGCCTATTGCTAGAAGTCTCGCTCTATAGCTTTGCCTCGATGCCCATGTTTTCCTGTCAGCCTCCTATTGTAACCATGAACCTGTTTAACCACCCTACCAATGCAAACCTTTGAATGGCTAAGTAAGCTTCGCTCAGCCCCTCTTATAGCATTGCTAGTTGCAGGTGAAGATTGAAGATTCTTGCTTCTTGTTGAAGCTTGTTGGGATATCACACTATATTAATGCTTAAATGAAATCATCTATATATTGGTAATGGGTGGAAGGCTAAGCCTTTTGCTTGGTGTTTTGTTCCACTCATGCCGCCCTAGGAACCGTATAAACCGGTGTTATGTTCCTTGATTATGCGTTCCTCACACGGTTGGGGTTATGGGACCCCCTCGATAAACCGCTAAGTGCTAAGTCTTTTCCAGCAAGTCCCAACATTGATACTATTTGCCTAATAACTAAAACTTGTATAGGGTCTTGCAAACCCGAGTTCTTAATCAACAACCCCGGGCCAGTGCTCCACATGAGTGTTGGTCCGAACTGGGGGTCCTGCAGGGCCACCACGAGGAAACTCGAGGATTGGTAAAAACCTGTAGCATCGCCCATCCGGTCGTGGCCTGAGACTAGATACGCGTGGCTACTGTCAGGGTGTCGGCACGCCGGGAGGATTTGCTGGATTAGCCTTACCTTAGTCGGAGTATCTTGAGCACGGGATTCCGAGGATACTCGGGCCTTCCCACCTTGGAGTTGCGACTCCGCGGATCGTGGGCTTGTCATGGGCCAAGTTGGAACACCCCTGCAGGGTTATGAACTTTCGAAAGCCGTGCCCGCGGTTATGTGGCAGATGGGAATTTGTTAATATCCGGTTGTAGAAAACTTGACACAATGATCAGAACACACTACCAGCGTGAGTACCGTGACGGTCATTTTCCGAAAGGGGTTCGGGAAGTGAACACGGTGGGGTTATGTTTGACTTGATTTAGTTAGGATCACTTCGTGATCATCTTTCGTCCAAGGCACCTTCTCTTCTCGCTCTCTTTTACGTAAGTTAGTGCTAGTGTTGCTGCAACCTCTTGTTCGTTCTTCAGCCTTGTCCCACACCCAAGGCTTGGATAGTTCTGTTACCCGAGAACGGGATTGCTGAGTCCTCTGTGGCTCACAGACTCTACACCACACCAGATGCAGGTACTCAGGCAATCTACTCAAGTGACGGCACCGAACTGTACTGGGAGTACGACGAGGAACGTAGCCGTTACTATGTGCACTATCCGGTTGATAAGTAGAGCTTCTACTAGGGGCGATTCAGACCTGTGGTTTATGTTATGTTTGGTATCTTTCATTTGGATCTTCACCCTTAGATGGGTTGTGATGTTTATTTGAATGATGTTTGGATATGTAATGATTTGTGTGACGTGGCGAGTGTAAGCCAACTATCTTTTCCGCTTTCATCCCTATTTTACATGAGATGTGCAAAGGTACCAAACTTGCGATCATTCCAGAATGGGCTTATATCTTTAAGTCGTGCCTCGACACGTAGGAGATATAGTCCCATCCTGGGCACTACAAGTTGGTATTCAGAGCCTTCTCCGACCTAGAAGCCCCCACTGATTGATCGAATCGTTGACGGTTGAGTCTAGGCACACACTTAAAATGTTTTGAGTCCTATATTTATATCGGAGAGTATGATTTCTTTTGCTCCTCATCTCTTTTCACTCTGGTGAGGACTCCTGATGATTACTCTTGCCTCTTCTACTCTCAAAATTGCACCAATTTTTTTTAGGAATCCCGCGAGTATTGTTTGGATTGTTTCGATGTCTTTGTGACGAGAATATTGTTCTCGATGCCTCCTGACATTAGGGGTTGTGGCAGTGTCCCGGGGAGTTGAGCTCCGAGGTATTGTCGTCACAAACATATCGCGGCAGTTCTAGAATACTTAAGACGGCCGACATCGAAAACTCTCCTATGCGGTTAGTGGCAAGATAACCCCGACATCACCCAGTACTGGGGAGGTAGTTCGGGAGTATTGCCATAGCTTGTATAGTAGATGCGTTTCGAAGGTCCGAGGTAGAGGGTTTCCGGGAAAGACTGGTTATGTGTTGAAGGATGGATACAGCTGGATGTAGGATTAGAGTTGAGTGCGCGGTGCTTCCCCTGTATCCCCAACACCTGATTGCATAACTGGAAACTTTCGGAAATTAATAGGTGGGTTCATCCAGTAGCTCGTAGGCATTCTTCTAACGAATGCAGGTTATGGAGTTCGGGGTTCTACATTGAGTGAAGTGGTTTTATGGCCGATGTTCCGATCAGGAGTTGCATCTTAAAGGGTCCTTGGCTATGCTGATCCGGCGATTGCAAAACCCTTTCGTAACACGTTCCATAAGCTTTCAGCACAAAGATGTCGAACGAAGCTCCTATCTTGTGTTTGTTCTATCTGCACCTTGTTGTTTTTCTTATTTACCTTTTGTCTCACAGTGGCTTCTCGTGAAGATTGTTGTTATCATTAAACTGAGAATTTCATTCGTTCCTCTTGTTCGAATGATTCTTGTGAAGACTATGTTGCATTTCGAGCCGTTGTTTTAGCTTATATCTTCTTTCAATCAAATTGCTGATTGGTGGTCATCTCTTTCAGGATGGCTCCGAAACGGGTTCCCAACGCTAACCCAGAGGGTGAAGAGGTTCCTGACCGTCCTCCTTCCCCTCCTCCTCCGTCTGAGGCCTGGAGAGCAATTATGCAAACTACAAATCAGAACACCCAGTTGCTTATGCAGATGATGCAGTAGATGCAAGCAAATCAAGCAAATCAGGGTGCTCCAGGGAACCAAGGCAATTTCTTCAACCAACAGCACCATGCTACGCTCAACCAGTTCTTGGCTAATCAACCAAAGGCTTTCAGTTACTGTGTCGACCCTCTCGATGCTGAAGATTGGATTACTGATATCAAGAAGCATTTTGAGTGCAGTAACGTCAGGCCCGAGGACTATGTGAAGTTTGCAGCCTTCCAACTCAAGGACCAAGCAGCTGATTGAGGGCAGCAGTACAAAGACTCCAGAGAAGGGCGTGTGATCTCCTGGGATGATTTCTGCAAGGACTTTCGCTCTCACCACATTCCAACAAGTGTCATCGAGGGTATGCGTGAGCAATTCCGCAACCTGAAGCAAGGCTCAATGACTGTCTACCAGTATAATGTCAAGTTCCAGAACCTTGCCCGCTATGCAAAGCAAGACATTCCAGATGCCAAGAGCAAGATCTATCAGTTTCGTGGTGGTCTGAAGGATGAACTTCAACTTGCTCTCACCTTGTTCGAGCCTGATGAGTTTGACAAATTCTATAACATGGCGCTCAAGCAAGAGGCAGCCCAGCTCAAGATGGAAGCTTCCAAAAAGAGGATCAGAGATGCCGTTCACTCCTCCTCATCTTCTCAAGTGGTCGCGAAGCAACAGAAGTTTTGGCTTCCACCTCCTCGAGTGATCCGAGCTCCCTATAACAACAACAACAAGAATGCTGGTGGTCGTGGTTTCTCCCACCCACACAACCAAGGCAATCAGTCCAAGTCGCAGTTCCAAGCTTCCAACTCAAGTGTTCCTCCTGCTTGTCCGCTTTCTGAGGTCACTTGCTACAAGTGTGGCCAGAAGGGTCATTATTCCAACAAGTGCACCAACCCAAGGCGCCTTCCGCCTCCTCCACCTGTCAGCACAGCTATTGTCAAGCACAATCCCAAGCAAGCAAGGGTGAATCTGATGAATGCAGCGCAAGCGGAGAATTCTTCTGATGTGATATTGGGTAACTTTCCAGTTAACTCTTTTCCTGCAAAAGTGTTGTTTGATTCGGGTGCTTCGTGTTCTTTCATGTCTCAACCATTTGCATCCAAGCATAATGTTGACGTCCAAATTCTGCCTCAGAAGTTGCAAGTTATTTCTCCGGGGAGACGTATGACTTCTAATATATTTGCTCCGGATGTATCTATTCGCATGGGTGATTATCGCTTTCTGGCTAAACCGGTGGTTCTCGGCAACTCCGACATTGACCTCATCCTCGGGATGGATTGGCTTTCTCAGCATGATGCTCACATTGATTGTGCAAATAAGGAAGTCAAGATTACTCATCCTAATGAAGACGTGATTATCTTCGCCTCTCGGGATAACACAATCAGGCTTTTCTCTCTCAATGACAAGGGCGAGATTAATGCCATCTCTCAAATTCCGGTGGTAAACGAATACAAAGACGTCTTTCCTGAAGAACTTCCAGGCATGCCTCCACATCGCCAAGTGGAATTCGTCATTGAACTCGAGCCTGGTACTGAGACAGCATGCCGGCGTCCGTACAAGCTCTCTCCTGAAGAGTTGAAGGAGTTGAAGAAACAGCTTGATGAACATGAGTGTATGGGCCTGATCAGGCCTAGTACGTCTCCTTGGGGCTGTGGTGTCTTATTTGTCAAGAAGAAGGATGGCACGGAGCGCCTTTGCGTCGATTACCGGCCATTGAACAAGAAGACAATAAAGAACAAGTATCCACTCCCCAACATCAATGAATTGTTCGAGCAGCTCAAAGGAGCTAAAGTGTTCTCAAAGCTCGATCTCCGAATGGGTTATCACCAAATTCGCATTCGCGAAGAAGATATTCACAAGACTGCCTTCAGAACGAGCTACGGCTCATATGAGTATACAGTCATGTCCTTTGGCCTCGCCAATGCTCCACCTACCTTCTCGAGAATGATGCACTACATTTTCAACCCCTACACCAACGAGTTTGTGCTTGTGTATCTGGATGACATCTTGGTATTCTCCAAGAATGAAGAGGATCACGAAAAGCACCTCCGTCTGGTTCTCGACAGACTCCGTGAACATAAGTTCTATGCCAAGTTCTCCAAGTGCGAATTTTAGCTCGATAAGGTCTTATATCTGGGCACATCATCTCCGCTGACGGTATTGCGGTAAACCCCGAGAAAGTTGAAGCGATTGTCAACTGGGAACCTCCTCAGAACGTCAAGCAACTCCGAAGCTTCCTTGGTCTTGCTAGCTATTGCAGAAGGTTCGTTGAGAACTTCTCCAAGATTGCCAAGCCTCTCTCCAACTTGCTGCAGAACAATGTCAAGTACAACTGGTCTCCAGATTGTGATGTGGCTTTCAAAACTCTCAAAGAAAAGCTCATCTCTGCTCCAGTTCTTACTCCTCCAGATGAGTCCAAGCCCTACGAAGTATTCTGTGATGCTTCTCTTCAAGGACTTGGTGGTGTGCTAATGCAGGACAAGAAGATTATGGCATACACTTCTCGTCAACTGAAGCCAAGTGAGAAGAACTACCCCACTCATGATCTCGAACTAGCAGCTGTGGTACATGCTTTGATTACGTGGAGACACCTTCTGTTGGGCAGAAAAGTCGACATCTTCACCGATCACAAGAGCTTGAAGTACATCTTCACACAGCCGAACCTGAACCTCCGCCAGACTCGTTGGGTCGAGATGATCCAAGAGTATGATCCAAGCATCGAATACACACCTGGCAAGGCAAATGTGATTGCAGATGCTTTGAGCAGAAAGGCATATTGCAACAGCCTCCTTATTAAGCTGTTCCAGCCTGAGCTTTGTGAAGCATTCAGGAAGCTCAACCTCCAAGTTGTTCCGCAAGGTTTTCTTGCAAATCTTCAAGTTGCTCCTACCTTGGAAGATCAGATCCGTGAGGCCCAACTCAGTGATGCTATGGTGCAGAAAGTGAAACATGGTATTGCAAAGGGTACTCCCAAATACAAGTGCTATCGCGTTGATGAGAGAGATACCTTGTTCTTCGAGGACAGACTTGTGGTTCCCAAAGGTGATCTCAGGAAGCTCATAATGGACGAAGCACATGATTCCCTCCTTTCGATTCATCCTGGCAGTTCCAAGATGTACCAAGACCTCAAGCAATCTTACTGGTGGACACGCATGAAAACGGAGTTTGCCCAATTCGTGAATGAATGTGATGTCTGCAGAAGAGTGAAGGCAGAGCATCAACGTCCAGCCGGTCTTCTCCAACCTCTTCCTATTCCCGAGTGGAAATTCGACCACATTGAAATGGATTTCGTCACTGGCTTTCCTAAGTCCAAGAAAGGGAATGATTCTATCTTTGTGGTGATTGACAAGCTTACCAAAGTCGCTCACTTCCTTCCAGTCAAAGAATCCATCAATGCAGCTCAACTGGCAGAATTGTACACTTCCAGAATTGTGTCCTTACATGGCATTCCTCAAGTTATCTCCTCAGACCGTGGAAGTTTGTTCACTTCCAAGTTCTGGGACTCCTTTCAGTCTGCCATGGGCACTAAGATTCGTTTTAGCACTGCATTTCACCCTCAGACTAGTGGTCAAGTCGAGAGAGTGAATCAGATTCTAGAAGACGTGCTCAGAGCCTGTGTCATATCTTTTGGCATGAAATGGGAAGATTGCCTTCCGTTTGCCGAGTTCTCTTACAACAATAGCTTCCAAGCAAGTGCCGGCAAAGCTCCGTTTGAAATCCTCTATGGCAGAAAGTGCCGTACCCCTCTCAACTGGTCCGAGACTGGTGAACGTCAACTTCTTGGCAATGACTTGATCTCAGAAGCCAAAGAAATGTGCAAAGTCATACATGAGAATTTCAAGGCCGCTCAGTCGCGTAAGAAGAGCTACTATGACGGCAAGCATCGTGACTTGGCCTTCAACATTGGGGATCATGTCTATCTCCGTGTTTCTCCGATGAAAGGAACCCAAAGATTCGGTATCAAAGGAAAGCTTGCTCCTAGATACGTCGGGCCTTTCAAGATCCTTGGCAAAAGAGGCGATCTAGCCTATCAACTTGAGCTCCCTTCCAACTTCGCCAATGTTCATGATGTGTTTCATGTGTCTCAACTCCGCAAGTGCTTCAAGACACCTGAACGCACCATTCCGTTTGAGGATATTGATCTTCAACAAGACTTGTCTTACCGAGAGCATCCCGTTGCTAATCTCGAAGAAACCGAGCGCAAGACCCGCAACAAGTCAATCAAATTCTTCAAAGTCAAGTGGTCACACCATACCGACCGAGAAGCTACGTGGGAACGAGAAGATCACCTTCGTTCCGAGTACCCTTGCTTCTTCCAGTCCAAGATCTCGGGACGAGATCTTTTCGAAGTAGAGGAGAGTTTGTAATGCCCCGGATGTAATACTTTTCCTTTTGGGCAATATATATATCTTTGGCTTCATCAGTTCCATTCCTGGTTCTTCGTCTTTCGGGTTTTCGTCGTTTTGTTGTGTGCGTGTGTGGCATTCATCCATGTCATGTTGTCATGTGCATTGCATTGCATTTGTGTTGTCGTTTGCATCCGGTCTCACTCGTTCCTTCCCGTTTTCCGTTTCGAGTTCCGGAGCTCTCTCACGTGTCCGTGGCGTCCCCGAGGCATACTTTTGTGTTTGGTCGTGTAACATTTCCAGTTTCGCGTGAGACTTGTCGTGCGATGTTGTTTTGATGTGTGTAACCCGCCTGTCAAATCTCGTCGCATTTGGAGTTCGTTTGCTACTCCAACAGTTATTCTCGTGGGCTGAAAGTACCTCCTCTTTGAGGCCCAAGACACCCCTCCAACAGCCCACCAACCCAACTCAAACCCCTCCCTTCATCTAGGCCATCCAATTGTGATCTCGTGGCCGAAAACCTCCCCTCATTTGGACAACCCTAGCTCCTTGTGCCTATATAAACGTCCACCTCCTCCAAATTTTGCGCCCAGAAACCCTAATGCTTCCACAGGTCGCCGCCGGTGCTTCCACCGTTGAAGCGCGGTGCTTCCACCGTTGACACGAGGTGCTTCCGATCTCACTGCTCCTGTGCTTCCGACTCGAGCCGCCGTGCTTCCGAAGTTTCTGCGGCGTGCTTCCGAGCCGGCCACCTCGTCTCCTACCTCCAGTCGCGCCGCCGCCGTGTGGGCCCTCGCCGGAGCCCCTTCTTCCCCGCCTCCGGCCTCTCCGTACCACCGCCGGCCACCCACCTCGCCTCCCGCCGGCCAGGGACCTCGCCGCCGGGCCCCCAGCCGGCTGCCGCACCCGACGCCGCCTCCGGCGCCGCTCGCTGGCCAGCCGCCCCCCCACCGGCCGGTCCCAGCGCCCCTCGCCGCCGGCCCGCCTCTCGCCGGCGAGGCTGCACCGCGTCGCGCCGCCCCTTCTTCCCAGCTCGCCGGCCACCGCGTCGAAGGCCGAAGCCCGAGCCTGGGAGATCGCCAGATCCCGATCGCCCCGCTCCACCCTAGCGGGCTGGTGGGCCGCGCCCGACCCGATAGCCCGGCGGATCCGGCCCGCTCCGCAAGCCCGCGACCCGATCTGGCGCCGTTAACCAGATCCGCCCGCATTGACCGTGCCCTGAGGTTGACTCCGTTTTTTTCACTAAGTCCCTAGAATTTTCAGTTTCTGATGCTGTTTTGTGAGGTGGATAACTTTTACTGTGCATGTCCGATTTGAGCATATGATATGTCAAAATGATCGTGGTGACTTGTACTATGTTTTGTTCCATTGTGCCATGCATGCAGGGCTGGAATTCGAGCCGAGTCGAGCCAGCTTGGCTCGACTCGCTAGAGCTCGTTATGTTAACGAGCTAGCTCGACTCGACTCGTTACTATAACGAGCTCAAACCCAAGATTGGCTCGACTCGTTTAACTCGCGAGCTGGCTCGTTTAGCTTGTTAAGCTCGTTAAAGATATGAATATAAAACCTCAAATATGATAAAAATGGTTATATATATATGAAACATATACATCACCAAAAAATTATAATTTCCTTGTAACGCATGAGTCTTTTGGGCGGCTGGGCCTTCAATGGTTGGGCCATGTGTTGTGCGGCTGGAATGCGGGGTGGTGAGTGGCTGATTTTTTTTGGATTGGGAGTGGCTGATGTTTTGTACCGAGACTAACGAGTTACACGAGTACTCATGAGATTGGCTCGTTTAACTCGCTCTGTAAACGATCTTAGACTAAAGCTTGGCTCGACTCGTTATTCTTCGAGTTCGAGTCAATTCGAGCCGAGTCACGAGTTACTCGTTTAGCTCGCGAGCTTCGAGCTTTTTTTCCAGCCCTACATGCATGTTTGGGGTCATCTAGATGTATTAATCTTCATGGGAAGAGTGCTACTTGTGATAAACTGCTGCTATTATATGTTTTCATGCCATGTTTGCAATGTGATAACTTGTTGCATGTTTATCCAAATGAAGCAAATGATATGTCCACATGTTCATCTTGAGATGCTCTACATGTTGATTGCTTTAGCTTGCATGATAGATTTCATCTTGCCATGTTTATCTCCTTTGCAAAAGTGTATGTGGCTGTTATGTTGTTAAACTTGTTACGAGATGCCTAGTTGAGGAGCTCGTTGCTATTGATGTGGTTGTCCCCTTGATGCATGCTTAGATGCTTTGGACTCCCCATCATGTGTACTTGCTGTGGTGATAACCACTTGCCATGCTTTGCTTTGAGGTGACTTAAACTTGCTCACAAACATGCTGATACGTCCAAAACGTATCTATAATTTCTGCTTGCTCCATGCCACTTTTGGGTGATATTGCTATGATATTTATACACTTCCATACACTTTTGATCATATTTGGACTAACCTACTAATCCAGTGCACCCCAGTGCCAGTTTCTGTTTTCGGCTGTTTTTGTATTTCAGGTTTTCACGTTACGAGAACTGCCAGGAAAAATCCAGAAAAATTATATAAAAAATCAGCGTTCCAGAACCTACCTTGCGCCCGAAGGACAGCCGGGGGGGGCCACCAGGGCTCCAGGCGCCCTGGCGGCGCCCCCCTGGGCCGCGCCGGGGGGGGGGGGGCGCCTGGGCCCCCCGAGCCCCGTCTGATGCCCCCCTTTGGCATATATTTAGAGCGTCCTTCGAAACCCTTGGGACGGGAACTCTTTTTCGCGATCTCATCTCTGTTCCGCCGCCGCCGCCGCTTCCAAGATCGGGAGCACCAGGAGAACTCTTCCCGGCACCCTGCCGGAGGGGAGGATCACCATCGGGAGCCTCTCCACCACCATGGACGCCTCCCGGATGAGTTGTGAGTAGTCTCCCTTGGACCATGAGTCCATGACCATTAGCTATGTGATGTTCTCCTCCCGTTCTTGTGCTTCACTAATTAGTCCTCGTGAGCTACCCTACATGATCGAGGCACCTATGTAATCCTTATGCTGTTGCTATGATGAGTTCGCTGGGATCCGATGGATTATGAGATTGTGTTCAGATTGTTCTTGAGTAATATATTTGATCTACCTCTTTTATATTTATGTTCATAAGTAATTCTTGCATGTTCTCCGTTGTTATTTATTGCTTTGGCCAAGTAGTAGGTAGTGACTCCAAGAGGGAACGTTATGCTCGATTGTGGGTTCATGCCCCTCAATGACTAGTTTGAGTGACAGAAACATGAGTCTAGGGGATGTGCTGTTGCCACAAGGGGGAAAACAACGGTGCTTGTGCCCGCGGGTGCAAGGATTGTTTACTTTACGCAAAGTTCTTTTAATGCAGTTGTCTGTTGCTTTGAGTTTACACTATGGGTGGGGCTCGCAACTTAATACCAGCGAGATGTTCTGGATAGATATCTCAAGGTGGATGATTAGTAGTAGATATTGATGAATTTCGGTCTACTTACTTTGGCGTACCGCCCATGCTTTGAACCTCAACCTTTCTTGCAATGTAGTCAGCATTGGTTTGCGTTCGTGGTCCTGTCAATTGCCCAGCTGTAATTCGTTTACCTCACATAGCTGTTTTATCGTCTTTT
>LR738712.1:717892240-717926791 GCA_902687465.1 Secale cereale | reverse complement strand
CCCCCCGAATTACGTCGAAGTCGAACACCAAGCGAGCACCCATGACCTCGGCGTGGCTGTGGATTTGTTGGCTCCATATGGACCATTTAGTTATTCATCGATCCATTCGTTCGCCAGGGCCGAGGTGGTACTGGTCACCACATACTACTCAACGGGATGCTATATTCGTGGGATCTTACATATGTGAAAAAAATAGTTTTTTTTACATGTTATGCACTCGACTCAAACTTAGTTAAATCTTAGTCGACCAAGACCTAGCCACACCCACTACCAAACATGAAAGTGAAAGGGAACTAACGTTATGTATGTAGGTACGATCGATGACAGATAACTGCTCAAAATGGGACGAGATCTATGCGACAATACTGCATGTCCGTCGATCCGCCCATTTTACCTCCGCTGCAGGATGCAGCATGATCATTCGTCGCCGAGGTAAATGCACTGGTGGTGCATGAAGTTGCACAGGACATGCAGTTTGGTGCTACAAGTTGAAAAATAGGGAAAATTGGTGTCGGAACTTGTCTCAGCGAGTATATATGGCTTAATTCTCGTCTGTAGCCGTACATGCTGCTCGCATGGCATGACGTGTGGTGTCGGGCCCACAACTGCTCCAAACCTTGTTTTTCTAGCCACACAACCAATAAAACTCTATTGATCATGTACGATAATTCTTTTTTTTGATACATTCATTTACGATTACTTTTTCTTGTTGAGAAAAAATCATTTACGATAACTAACACTATTCAGCTAAATATCAACTCGCACACGGGGTTGCAGTCATTGCAGCCCATTTTCATATGTTAGATTTTATTTCCTTTTTAGAATTTTGTGAAACTATGTAAATTTTAATGATAGTAAAATAACAAAGATAGAATATTTGTGTATTCTAAATAATTTAAATACAAATAAAATAACTTATTTCAAAAAATGTTCATGTAACACTAAGATACGTTCTTGTTTTACTTGAATTGTTTTTATAATAAATGTAAATTTTATGTATTATAATAATGTTTGTATAATTCAAAACAATGAACGTATATTTAATAAAATATACGGACAGTTTAAAAGAACTATATATCTGACTAAATATTCATATAATTTTGGAAAGTGTTCATGTTTTTAATTCATATAGGACATCGAAAATGTTTATGTTGTTTTGAAAAGAGTTCACATATTTTTATAGAGTTTGTGTGTTTTCAAAAATATTTATTTATTCTTAGACAATAATAAATAATAAGATTTATGGAAAATTATATACAAGCCTAGTACATACTAGACTACAGATCTGCAAATGAAAATTCTTAAATATTATTTTAAAATATATGAACTTCCTTATAATTTTTACTTAGTGATTTGAATACTTTTGAAGTAATATTTTTTATTAAATGTATCACAAACATTATGTTATTAGTTTTTTATGTGAACCCTTTTTCATGGAACTCTCTAAAATATATGAACACAAATATTTGAACTATATCTTTTAATGTCATTATGATTTACATATGTGTTACGAAATTCCAAAAAAAAAAAAACTAACATATGAAAATTTAGCCGCACTGTCTGCCACCCATTTAAGTACCCTGCGCGTCTTGGTCACTGATGATTAGACATAGTTATCTTATATCCACGACGAACTCAAATTTGTTAGGTGTCTAGCATAGCTCGATAGGTTTGGGAGGTCGGAGGATCGATTTTCATATGAATTATCCCTTCGTATCATTTATAATATTTGCTTTTAGTTTAGGGGGTTCCTGCAAAAAAAATGTCGCCCCAACGCATCCTAGCCACTGTTAGTGGCCTAGGTGCCATGCTGTCACACGACCTGAGCGTCATATACGGCTACATCGGAAAATTGAACCGTATTTTGAGACAAGTTTCACCACCAGTTTTCTGTATTTTTCAACTTGTGAAACCAAACTGCACATGTTGTTCAACTTCATGCACCACCGTTGTATTTACCTCTTGGTTACCAGATGTACAACAATGTATGGATGCATGGTGCAGGAGTCTTTGTGCGCGTCGTGATAGCCGGTGACGCCACCGTACTAGTACGTACGTGCTGGTACCCATGTGTCCAGAGACGGATCGACACAGGTGCATGCGGCCCGGTCCCAGCTGTGGTCTATGCACTGTCCTTGTCTATTCTGCCACGCACAATTTCCACTATGCGGATGTCGCCGATTTTACCCGTTTTCATCTACAGAAGTACTCCCTCTGTTGATCCGTCGATCGATCCATACATTGGCTATCTAGCTCAACCACGGCAGACGCAGCGGCCGGATGGGGGGCCCAGCCCCATCCCTTAAAATCAAGGGGAGATGATTAGATTAGAAAGAAAAAAAGAAAAAGAACAACCGTAGGATGAAGTGGGAGCACGAATGGGAGCAGTGAAGGGAGCAGGCAAGCCGGATCGCCGGATGGGACCACCTCATCTACCACGACAACGACGGTAGCTCGCTAGGGCGTGGCCAGGGACGGACATGGCGCGCGAGCCCCACCTCCACGTGATCCGTCCGTGCCGATAAGATGGCTCCCGGCGGTCCCGTACGTCGCCCTCTCTCGGTCCATGTGATGTGGCCTTCTGGAACGGCGCCCGGGCGATCTTCCCCACGGCGCCAACGCCATCCACCGCGACGCGCCAGGAGGATCGATCGGCATCGAGCAGCGTCCAGCGCGCGTCGCCGTCGCGGCCGGGACGAGGCCACGGGATCAATTGACCGATGCGAACAGGTGATCGCCCCCTCCAATCACGGCACGCTTTGTTAGGCCAGGGAATCGCGGAGAGCGACGGCGCGCAGCTAGCTGGGCGGGAGGGTTCGCGCGCGTTCGAGCAGTCGCTTGCGCCGCCCGCCGGCGTGGCGCACCTTTCACTTTCAGGGAGCCTTTGCTATCGCCGAAGGTCGGCAAAGGAGAAGGGCTGCGGCAGGGGCCAAGCTAAGCCAATGCAAGATCCCAAAGGTGTAGTGGCTGATAGGAAGGAGTATCAACTGAAACAGGAGTACCAGTTCGACCTGCAGCTCGCGCTTCTACGATCGAACAGGACAAACGCATCATCGCCGGCATTCCATCGATCGATCAAGGGTACTGTTACTGTTAGTATATGCACGGGCTAGCTGTGATTAGTACCCCCTCTGTAAACTAATATAAGAGTGTATAGATCACTATTTCAGTGATCTAAACGCTCTTATATTAGTCTACGGAGGGAGTATATGCTTGGCATATGATGAACCGGGTCTCGCATCAACCATTTATCCATCTATCCACCTTCCTTTCCCTACACTACTACCCCGTCGACGGAACCACCCATGCGACGTACGACAGCATGGAGCGGGTCCCGGCCCCGACCGAGAACTGGAGATGGACATATGGATATATGCTTTGCGCTTTGCGCGTGGCATGCACTATCTATATCTAGCTGACTTGACTAGCAGGAGCAGCTACGAACTAGTACGTGCGTAACCCTAACTAAAATCCCAATCTCATGCTGCGTGCACAACTTTCAGTTGGATGCCAGAACGGCAGAAACACGCACGCACGCACGCAAGCACGATGTGGATAGGATTGGCTAGCTAGCTACTCACTCCGTTCGGAATTATTTGTCTCGAAAATGGGTGTATCTCTAGAACTAAAATACGTCTAGATACATACATTTCTGCGACGACTAATTCCGAACGGAGGGAGTAGCTTTCGTGGACGGACAGCGGTACCACACACACCATCGACTTGTCCGGGGGAGCTAGTGCATGCCTAGTGGAACATGCATGGTGGATTGGTGGTGGTGGTGTGCCTCTCCCGACTCCGGAGTAGATGGACGTGGATCGGTCGGATGGAGGTGCGGCGTCAGGTCCCGGCGTCGCGGCACAGCGCCGGTTGGGTCCTTTTTTTCCTTTTGTTTGCGGGTGCGTGGCAGGGCGAGGATGAGTGGAGGCCATGGACGAGGACGAGGATGGCAGCTTCCAGCGGCGAACCAAGGGCCACGTAGAGTGGAGGCCTATTCTTCCTTCTTCGTCGTTGCTAGAACCAAGGAACAACACACGGTTCTAGAAAAAAAATCAACTCCTCAAGGGCTAACCCACATTGGCTTTCTTTTAATAAGAGAAACTCCGCGCATCCAAGCCGGGACGTGAACTCAGGTGGGCTGCCAACTACCGCAACTACCTAGCCACCGGATCGACGCTCCGTCCCCAGCACACGGTTCTGAATGGTATCTGCTTCGCCTTTGGATGGAACGAACACCAATGTTCGACGATTTTTTGTCATTTATTATTCTTTTCAATGTTCTTATGAATTTCACATAATCTATTTTGAATATCTGATGATTTGTTCTTTTAAGAGCAGGAAATATGAGGAAGCATATGTGTATATTTTCACATAGACTAGTGCATGCACGTACTAACTCATCTTTGGCTTGTCGTTTGTGCATGGAAAATGGGCTACCTACTGATGCATGCATGCATGTATGCTTGTCGATTACATGCATAGTATGAGCTACACTACATGTATTTGATCATGTATCTGGCTAACTATGCAGATGTAAAGACTCGGTGCAGCTCCCGTCGACGTCTCGCTGAATCGTACATACACCCGAACGCCCGCCTGTCAGTTCCAAGTACCCGTATACCGGCACCCTGGCCGGCACGTATTATACATCTCCAAATACCCGTTTTACCAGCCAAAAGTAAAAAAAAAATTTGGTGGACTGCCGTGACGGTTCGTGTGGCAAGTGGTTTGGCCCACCGGCAGCCAGGTAACTAGGCACGTATGCGGTGATTTTTTTTTGCTTTTTTCTTTTTGTGTGCAGGCGTATGCCTCAAGAAGAAGGGAGATAAACATCAACGAGCTGATAAGATTCGAGGTTTTCGGGGGCGCTGATTTCTGTTTGGCAACGATGACGGCGTCGAGAGGAGCTTGGTCGCGGCTAGGGCTTCGGTAGTCGGATCTTCCCGGCGTGTCCGAGGTGCTCTTCCGTTGATCGCTTGGTTGTTTTGAAGTCGGAGCTGCGGTGGAGTGTGTCCATGTGGTGACGATGACAGACGCTCGGTGGTCGGCTACGGCCAGGCCCGGTCCAGAGATTTTAGGGGCCCGGGGCGACATGAGAATATGGAGCCCTTTTAGAAAGAAAGATGCTTAGATACAAAGTCTCTGCTGATGGTATCAATTGAAGAAGAACTAGAGATACATCATGGCGTTGTCATGCTGACGAATGTGTGGTGTGTTCTTCTATCGGTGTAGAGGCATGGAGCGGGTGATGGGGTGTCTTTGCCTAGGGTGCACAAGAGATCATGTATTGGTGGGAGGCAATCAGGTAGGGAGTGACTAATTGCATAAACATAATGTTCTAGGACATAAATCTTTAATTAGTGAATACTAGTCATGTTTTCCGGTTTCGATATCGTTGAGGTATGTATACATCTGGTCGGCCTAACGTTGAACACGTGTGATGCTTCTGCCATCATACTTTAGTTCACTAATTTCTGTAGGGTTTGTTGGGCCCTATTGTATTTTTGGTCAAACTTTGACCATCTAAATAGTTTACAAAATATGAGGCATATGTTACAATTTTTTATTTATATTGGAATAAATTTCCCACAATATAAAGTTTTTTATTTTATTATTGAATTTATAGTTAAAATTTGAATCAAAATAAGTGGGGTTTAATAAACTGAGACGGAGGAGGTAGTTTGCTAAGTTGTGCCCCTTACGGCAAGCATGCAAGTATCCATCAATTGATCCTCAATTTCGGGTTCCTTTTAATAAACACTTGGCTGATACAAACATCTTGAGATCCTTAATTTCATGCAAGAATAAAAGTATCTAAGCATGAAAGTATTACTTTTCACACACAAAAAACATGGAAGCAGTACTTGTTTTAGGGGAGGAAGCACTACTAAATCGACGGGCTCCCTCCCGTGATCTGATGTGGCCCACAATTACTTTTTCAAGAAAATGGCCCACCACCACTTGACCATCCACGTTCTTTTTTTATGCTAAAGAAAAAACGGCCCAAGGCCCAGTTCGCTAGAAGAGATAACGTTCTTCCTTCTTCGTGGAGACATCGAAGTACAGAAGAACAGCTTTGCTCCAATGGCGGCTAGGACAGATCGGAAGGGGTGCTTGCAGCTACTTCGGATGGGGGCCCCTTGGTCCCGAGGGCCCGGGGCGGCCGCCCCTCCCGCCCCCCCTCAGGGCCGGCCCTGGCTACGGCGGGCACGATCGGCGCAAGTCCTGCATATTTCCATTGTGATGATCGTCGTCAGAGTCGGAGCTGTCAGTTGTTCGCGCGTGTGGCCTTCTGTCGGCATGTGCCGTCTTGGTTTCGGTGCAGCTGTTTGTAGCTCTATGATCCCATGTCGGTGACCAGGTTGGCCGGTGGTACCCATGTTACATGGGTTGGTTTGTATCGATTTTAGCCCGGTTTTCCGTCAATTAACCGGACAATTCTCGTTCTTCTTAATCAATGAAAATGACAAGTCTTTTGCCTTGTTTCAAAAAAAAAAAAAAGATTCGAGACGGGGTTGCAGTCCATATCCCTTCCGTGAAAATCTACAACAGCCGAACGGCCGTGGCTTTGGCGGCGCATCGCCAGCTCCAACCCCGCTGCCTATATAAAGAGGCACAAGGCCATTCACAGGGGTACGACGCACGCACGGCTAAAGGAGGCGAAGCCATACGGCCATCCATCCATCAGGCAACACCTCCCGCATCCGGCCATTGCATCGCATCACATCCATTCGTTGCCGGCGCCACATCCATCTGTCGCCAGCGCACTCACCAGCCACCAAGCACGCATCCAGCCAACTCAATGGTGAGATGATCGTCTGAATTTTCTTTTGTCTCTCTCCTTCACATCCAGCATGCATGCATCACATCGAGGTACGTGCCGGTCACCGGAGATGACGCTCGCGTATGCCGTCGCCGATGCCGGAGACGACTTCACCGCAACATAAAACTGCATCGGCACCATCGGGGTTTGTCTACGCGAAGTCTTTCTCTTTCAGGTGTTATATGCTTGGCTGGAGATGACTTGGGAGCAGCCGGAGCTCGCCAACAACGCAGCCCAACCGCCAGCCCCGGTGCTCTACCATGGCAGACTACATGTCGCCGACGAACAGGTCACGACGCACAGGTCACAACGAACAGGCCACCGGTGCACAGGTCCATGGCGTTCCGATAGCGGTGCACAGGTTTGGTGTCTTGCTTCCCGGATGAGACGGCGGGGCAGACCCGGAGCACGGTAATGACGCGGCCCGGGACTCGCTTCCCCCTTCATGGCGCTCAGTGAACACCTCATGGCGTACAGGTCGTGACGCACATATGGCGACCAACAGGGCCACGGTGAACCCAGGTTCATGGTAAAGGGTACACCGATGTACAGGTTTTGCATCACGCTCTTGGAGGTGACGAAGTGGCGGAACCGGAGCTCGCCGACGACATAGCCCGAGGCTCGCTTTTCCCTTCACGGCGTATAGGTCCTTGGTGGAACCAATGTCCGCAACGACGGGTCTAAGACCGGTTCTTCCTTCATGAGGCACGCGTACCCGACAGATAGTTCAATGGCAAACAGATCATAGGCGTACATGTTTTGCACCACGTTTTTGGAGGAGACGGTGTGGCGGAACCGGAGCTCGCTGATGACGCAGCCCGAGACTCACTTCTCCCTTCATGGTGTACAGATTTTCGTCCGAACTAGAGTTTGCAACGACGCAGTACCAAACCGGTCCCTCCTTCGAGAGGTGCACCAAACCGGTCCTTGGCGTACAGGTCCACGGCGTTGCCGGCGTACAGGTCACCCTTTGGCGTAGCACCAGCCCAACGCGACGCGGCCTCTACAACGCTACCTTTTCACGGCCCTGTGTGGTGGCGCCTTTGCGTTGGCAGACCGCCAAATATTTGGCGTCTAGCCAAGATGAGGAGCCAACCACCCCGGCCACGCCAATGTGAGCGTGTGTCAGTTTACTTTACACTGACGCCGGTCTCCCCAAACCGTTACTCCCGCAAGGCGTAGCCACTTGAACACCCTGATGAAGCAACAGGTCATCAAGAAGTCTGAGCAGACCGCGACCCATGCTACCCCAACACCAACTACTCCAATGCCGCAAAGACCGACGAGGCACGACGGCGAGGGCGGGCGTGGCCACCGCAAAGGCCACGCTACTTGCGGCGCGTGTACCGACGAGGACACGGGCTCTGCCGCCGCCCACACACACCACCATCATCATCCATGGAGAACGCGAAGCGAAGACGACGAAGACGAGCACACAGCTCAATCAGAGGTATCTCGCGGAGCACTCTGCCGGGGCCGGACGTGGCGCGCGAGCCCCACCTCTACGTGATCCGTCCGTGCCGATAAGATGGCTCCCGGGCTGTCCCGTACGTCGCCCTCTCTCGCTCCATGTGATGTGGCCTTCCGGAACGGCGCCCGTGCGATCTTCCCCACGGCGCCAACGCCATCCACCGCGACGCGCCAGGAGGATCGATCGGCATCGAGCAGCGTCCAGCGCGCGTCGCCGTCGCGGCCGGGACGAGGCCACGGGATCGATCGATCGATGCGAACAGGTGATCGCCCCCTCCAATCACGGCACGCTTTGTTAGGCCAGGGAATCGCGGAGAGCGACGGCGCGCAGCTAGCTGGGCGGGAGGGTTCGCGCGCGTTCGAGCAGTCGCTTGCGCCGCCCGCCGGCGTGGCGCACCTTTCACTTTCAGGGAGCCTTTGCTATCGCCGAAGGTCGGCAAAGGAGAAGGGCTGCGGCAGGGGCCAAGCTAAGCCAATGCAAGATCCCAAAGGTGTAGTGGCTGATAGGAAGGAGTATCAACTGAAACAGGAGTACCAGTTCGACCTGCAGCTCGCGCTTCTACGATCGAACAGGACAAACGCATCATCGCCGGCATTCCATCGATCGATCAAGGGTACTGTTACTGTTAGTATATGCACGGGCTAGCTGTGATTAGTACCCCCTCTGTAAACTAATATAAGAGTGTATAGATCACTATTTCAGTGATCTAAACGCTCTTATATTAGTCTACGGAGGGAGTATATGCTTGGCATATGATGAACCGGGTCTCGCATCAACCATTTATCCATCTATCCACCTTCCTTTCCCTACACTACTACCCCGTCGACGGAACCACCCATGCGACGTACGACAGCATGGAGCGGGTCCCGGCCCCGACCGAGAACTGGAGATGGACATATGGATATATGCTTTGCGCTTTGCGCGTGGCATGCACTATCTATATCTAGCTGACTTGACTAGCAGGAGCAGCTACGAACTAGTACGTGCGTAACCCTAACTAAAATCCCAATCTCATGCTGCGTGCACAACTTTCAGTTGGATGCCAGAACGGCAGAAACACGCACGCACGCACGCAAGCACGATGTGGATAGGATTGGCTAGCTAGCTACTCACTCCGTTCGGAATTACTTGTCTCGAAAATGGGTGTATCTCTAGAACTAAAATACGTCTAGATACATACATTTCTGCGACGACTAATTCCGAACGGAGGGAGTAGCTTTCGTGGACGGACAGCGGTACCACACACACCATCGACTTGTCCGGGAGAGCTAGTGCATGCCTAGTGGAACATGCATGGTGGATTGGTGGTGGTGGTGTGCCTCTCCCGACTCCGGAGTAGATGGACGTGGATCGGTCGGATGGAGGTGCGGCGTCAGGTCCCGGCATCGCGGCACAGCGCCGGTTGGGTCCTTTTTTTCCTTTTGTTTGCGGGTGCGTGGCAGGGCGAGGATGAGTGGAGGCCATGGACGAGGACGAGGATGGCAGCTTCCAGCGGCGAACCAAGGGCCACGTAGAGTGGAGGCCTATTCTTCCTTCTTCGTCGTTGCTAGAACCAAGGAACAACACACGGTTCTAGAAAAAAAATCAACTCCTCAAGGGCTAACCCACATTGGCTTTCTTTTAATAAGAGAAACTCCGCGCGTCCAAGCCGGGACATGAACTCAGGTGGGCTGCCAACTACCGCAACTACCTAGCCACCGGATCGACGCTCCGTCCCCAGCACACGGTTCTGAATGGTATCTGCTTCGCCTTTGGATGGAACGAACACCAATGTTCGACGATTTTTTGTCATTTATTATTCTTTTCAAAGTTCTTATGAATTTCACATAATCTATTTTGAATATCTGATGATTTGTTCTTTTAAGAGCAGGAAATATGAGGAAGCATATGTGTATATTTTCACATAGACTAGTGCATGCACGTACTAACTCATCTTTGGCTTGTCGTTTGTGCATGGAAAATGGGCTACCTACTGATGCATGCATGCATGTATGCTTGTCGATTACATGCATAGTATGAGCTACACTACATGTATTTGATCATGTATCTGGCTAACTATGCAGATGTAAAGGCTCGGTGCATCTCCCGTCGACGTCTCGCTGAATCGTACATACACCCGAACGCCCGCCTGTCAGTTCCAAGTACCCGTATACCGGCACCCTGGCCGGCACGTATTATACATCTCCAAATACCCGTTTTACCAGCCAAAAGTAAAAAAAAAAATTGGTGGACTGCCGTGACGGTTCGTGTGGCAAGTGGTTTGGCCCACCGGCAGCCAGGTAACTAGGCACGTATGCGGTGATTTTTTTTTGCTTTTTTCTTTTTGTGTGCAGGCGTATGCCTCAAGAAGAAGGGAGATAAACATCAACGAGCTGATAAGATTCGAGGTTTTCGGGGGCGCTGATTTCTGTTTGGCAACGATGACGGCGTCAAGAGGAGCTTGGTCGCGGCTAGGGCTTCGGTAGTCGGATCTTCCCGGCGTGTCCGATGTGCTCTTCCGTTGATCGCTTGGTTGTTTTGAAGTCGGAGCTGCGGTGGAGTGTGCCCATGTGGTGACGATGACAAACGCTCGGTGGTCGGCTACGGCCAGGCCCGGTCCAGAGATTTTAGGGGCCCGGGGCGACATGAGAATATGGAGCCCTTTTAGAAAGAAAGATGCTTAGATACAAAGTCTCTGCTGATGGTATCAATTGAAGAAGAACTAGAGATACATCATAGCGTTGTCATGCTGACGAATGTGTGGTGTGTTCTTCTATCGGTGTAGAGGCATGGAGCGGGTGATGGGGTGTCTTTGCCTAGGGTGCACAAGAGATCATGTATTGGTCGGAGGCAATCAGGTAGGGAGTGACTAATTGCATAAACATAATGTTCTAGGACATAAATCTTTAATTAGTGAATACTAGTCATGTTTTCCGGTTTCGATATCGTTGAGGTATGTATACATCTGGTCGGCCTAACGTTGAACACGTGTGATGCTTCTGCCATCATACTTTAGTTCACTAATTTCTGTAGGGTTTGTTGGGCCCTATTGTATTTTTGGTCAACTTTGACCATCTAAATAGTTTACAAAATATGAGGCATATGTTACAATTTTTTATTTATATTGGAATAAATTTCCCACAATATAAAGTTTTTTATTTTATTATTGAATTTATAGTTAAAATTTGAATCAAAATAAGTGGGGTTTAATAAACTGAGACGGAGGAGGTAGTTTGCTAAGTTGTCCCCCTTACGGCAAGCATGCAAGTATCCATCAATTGATCCTCAATTTCGGGTTCCTTTTAATAAACACTTGGCTGATACAAACATCTTGAGATCCTTAATTTCATGCAAGAATAAAAGTATCTAAGCATGAAAGTATTACTTTTCACACACAAAAAACATGGAAGCAGTACTTGTTTTAGGGGAGGAAGCACTACTAAATCGACGGGCTCCCTCCCGTGATCTGATGTGGCCCACAATTACTTTTTCAAGAAAATGGCCCACCACCACTTAACCATCCACGTTCTTTTTTTATGCTAAAGAAAAAACGGCCCAAGGCCCAGTTCGCTAGAAGAGATAACGTTCTTCCTTCTTCGTGGAGACATCGAAGTACAGAAGAACAGCTTTGCTCCAATGGCGGCTAGGACAGATCGGAAGGGGTGTTTGCAGCTACTTCGGATGGGGGCCCCTTGGTCGCGGGGGCCCGGGGCGGCCGCCCCTCCCGCCTCCTCTCAGGGCCGGCCCTGGCTACGGCGGGCACGATCGGCGCAAGTCCTACATATTTCCATTGTGATGATCGTCGTCAGAGTCGGAGCTGTCAGTTGTTCGCGCGTGTGGCCTTCTGTCGGCATGTGCCGTCTTGGTTTCGGTGCAGCTGTTTGTAGCTCTATGATCACATGTCGGTGACTAGGTTGGCCGGTGATACCCATGTTACATGGGTTGGTTTGTATCGATTTTAGCCCGGTTTTCCGTCAATTAACCGGGCAATTCTCGTTCTTCTTAATCAATAAAAATGACAAGTCTTTTGCCTTGTTTCAAAAAAAAAGATTCGAGACGGGGTTGCAGTCCATATCCCTTCCGTGAAAATCTACAACAGCCGAACGGCCGTGGCTTTGGCGGCGCATCGCCAGCTCCAACCCCGCTGCCTATATAAAGAGGCACAAGGCCATTCACAGGGGTACGACGCACGCACGGCTAAAGGAGGCGAAGCCATACGGCCATCCATCCATCAGGCAACACCTCCCGCATCCGGCCATTGCATCGCATCACATCCATTCGTTGCCGGCGCCACATCCATCTGTCGCCAGCGCACTCACCAGCCACCAAGCACGCATCCAGCCAACTCAATGGTGAGATGATCGTCTGAATTTTCTTTTGTCTCTCTCCTTCACATCCAGCATGCATGCATCACACCGAGGTACGTGCCGGTCACCGGAGATGACGCTCGCGTATGCCGTCGCCGATGCCGGAGACGACTTCACCGCAACAGAAAACTGCATCGGCACCATCGGGGTTTGTCTACGCGAAGTCTTTCTCTTTCAGGTGTTATATGCTTGGCTGGAGATGACTTTGGAGCAGCCGGAGCTCGCCAACAACGCAGCCCAACCGCCAGCCCCGGTGCTCTACCATGGCAGACTACATGTCGCCGACGAACAGGTCACGACGCACAGGTCACAACGAACAGGCCACCGGTGCACAGGTCCATGGCGTTCCGATAGCGGTGCACAGGTTTGGTGTCTTGCTTCCCGGATGAGACGGCGGGGCAGAGCCGGAGCTCGGTAATGACGCGGCCCGGGACTCGCTTCCCCCTTCATGGCGCTCAGTGAACACCTCATGGCGTACAGGTCGCGACGCACATATGGCGACCAACAGGGCCACGGTGAACCCAGGTTCATGGTAAAGGGTACACCGATGTACAGGTTTTGCATCACGCTCTTGGAGGTGACGAAGTGGCGGAACCGGAGCTCGCCGACGACATAGCCCGAGGCTCGCTTTTCCCTTCACGGCGTATAGGTCCTTGGTGGAACCAATGTCCGCAACGACGGGTCTAAGACCGGTTCTTCCTTCATGAGGCACGCGTACCCGACAGATAGTTCAATGGCAAATAGATCATAGGCGTACAGGTTTTGCACCACGTTTTTGGAGGAGACGGTGTGGCGGAACCGGAGCTCGCTGATGACGCAGCCCGAGACTCACTTCTCCCTTCATGGTGTACAGATTTTCGTCCGAACTAGAGTTTGCAACGACGCAGTACCAAACCGGTCCCTCCTTCGAGAGGTGCACCAAACCGGTCCTTGGCGTACAGGTCCACGTCGTTGCCGGCGTACAGGTCACCCTCTGGCGTAGCACCAGCCCAACGCGACGCGGCCTCTACAACGCTACCTTTTCACGACCATGTGTGGTGGCGCCTTTGCGTTGGCAGACCGCCAAATACTTGGCGTCTAGCCAAGATGAGGAGCCAACCACCCCGGCCACGCCAATGTGAGCGTGTGTCAGTTTACTTTACACTGACGCCGGTCTCCCCAAACCGTTACTCCCGCGAGGCGTAGCCACTTGAACACCCTGATGAAGCAACAGGTCATCAAGAAGTCTGAGCAGACCGCGACCCATGCTACCCCAACACCAACTACTCCAATGCCGCAAAGACCGACGAGGCACGACGGCGAGGGCGGGTGTGGCCACCGCAAAGGCCACGCTACTTGCGGCGCGTGTACCGACGAGGACACGGGCTCTGCCGCCGCCCACACACACCACCATCATCATGCATGGAGAACGCGAAGCGAAGACGACGAAGACGAGCACACAGCTCAATCAGAGGTATCTCGCGGAGCAACCCGCGGGAGTAATTAACCGGGAGTCTTCCGAGGCCCCGGGAACCAGGAGACCGCAATCGCCACAGTCAGGCTGGCCGTACTAGTAGGCCATGGAGCGCACTTCTTATTTACGGAATCTTGTACTTTTGTTTCTCTAATGAGATTAATGAAATACTTGTTTCCCGCATCCTTTTATTTGTGCACTACGGTACACTGGCACGCCTGCATGCTTATTTTTCTTTTCCCGGCGTACGAGAGAAACACACCCTTCTTCCCTTCTCCCCTTCTCCCTGGAGCTTTAGATATTTTTCTCGTGTCAAACAAAATGGCACGCCCGGTGGGACCTGGTTCTCCTCCCATCTCTGCTTCGCTGTGGTCATCTGAATCGTCTTCGCCCGTCTCCCAATCCACACAGCATGCTGCATGTCAAGGCATCGACGAGGATTTCCGTTGATCAAGATCCCTTTTTCTGCAGGCGGACTCTCACACGGAAGCAACTCGGAGCCATCGGTGCTTCAGCTTGGATCGATGCCAGCAATGATCGTCATCGAGTTTGGTGACAAGGTCTACGTGCATGAAGCTCAAGATCCTGCGCAATTCCAAACTGTGCAGTCGAAGAAGGCGCAAAGGCGGGAGGCTGCCAAGGCGAAGAAGGAGCGTCGCGAGCTAATGCTCGAGGCACGTGCCCTGTTGAAGGAGTCAATAAGGGCGGATATGAAAGGAGACGTGGAGGTGGCTCAACGCCTTCGCGCCAAGGCCGCCAACAGGCGGGCAAAAGCGGCGTCCCATCATGCCCCTACCCCATTTCCACACTCGAAGCCTTCACGACCAGCACCCCGACGCACCGAGGTTGAGCTGCTCGAAGGTTTGGAGGCCATCGCCCAGAACTAGTGGAAACTTATGGCGAACGCACGTTTATCGGAAAGCCCGCACCCCCTTCGGAACTATAGGAGGAAGTATCGCAAGGTACAACGACTCCACCAGCAGGTTACCTCACGCCTTGCTCAGAGCACAGTCCCGGAGGAGGATTGGTCCCTCGGAGCAAGGGACTTGGCGGGCAAGGTGTTCACTTACCAGAGCATACAGGCCCCTCCGTACGACTTGTTTCCTGACGACTGGGCGTACGAGCAAATCAAGATCAAACAGCTGGTGAGGCGGGCCTGATACGTCCAAAACGTATCTATAATTTCTGCTTGCTCCATGCTTCTTTTGTGTGATATTGCTATGATATTGATGCACTTCCATGCACTTTTGATCATATTTGGACTAACCTATTAACTCAGTGCACCACAGTGCCAGTTCCTGTTTTCTGCTGTTTTTCTATTTCAGGTTTCCCCCATATTAAAAGTGCTCCAAAAATTCCAAGAAAAATATAGGAAAAATCAGCGTACAGGAAGCCTCGCGAAGAACCAAAGATGGGCCAGAGGGGAGCCAGGGGAGGCCCAGGCGGCCACCTGGTGCGGCCCACCCCTGGCCGCGCCAGGGGGGGCGCATGGGGCCCCTGCTCCGCCTCTGGCTGCCCCCCTTCGCATATATATCCCTCTCGTCCCGAAACCCTCGAGGACAGAACCCTTTTTCGCGATCTCGCCTCTGTTCCGCCGCCGCAGCGCTTCCAAGATCGGGAGCATCAGGAGAACTCTTTCCAGCACCCTGCCGGAGGGGAGAACCACCACCGGGAGCTTCTCCACCACCATGGACGCTTCCCGGATGAGTCGTGAGTAGTCCACCTTGGACCATGGGTCCATGATCAGTAGCTATGTGATGTTCTCCTCCCCTCTTTGCTCTTCATGGTTTAGACCTCGTGAGCTGCCCTACATGATCGAGGCACATATGTAATCTTTCTGCTGTTGCTTTGCTGAGTTTGCTGGGATCTGATGGATTATGAGACTATGTTCAGATTGTGTTTGAGTAATATATTTGATTCACCTCTTTTATATCTTTGTTCTTGAGTAATTCTTGCATGTTCTCCGTTGCTGTTTATTGCTTTGGCCAAGTAGTAGGTAGTAACTCCAAGAGGGAGCGTTATGCTTGATTGTGGGTTCATGCCCCCTGATGACTAGCTTGAGTGACAGAAACATGAGTCTAGGGGATGTGCTGTTGCCACAAGGGAGAAAACAACGGTGCTTGTACTTGCGGGTGCAAGGATTGTTTACTTTACGCAAAGTTCTTTTAATGCAGTTGTCTGTTGCTTTGAGTTTAAACTTTGGGTGGGATTCGCAACTTAATACCAGCGAGATGTTCTGGATAGATATCTCAAGATGGATGATTAGTAGTAGATGCAGATGGATTTCGGTCTACTTGCCTTGGCGTACCGCCCATGCTTTTGAACCTCTATCTTTCTTTGCAGCATAGTTAGCATTGGTTTGCGCACATAATCCTGTCAATTGACCAGCTGTAATTTGTTTACCTCGCTTTGCTGTTTTATCGTCTTTTGGGAAAGAGACATCACTAGTGAACATCATGGGACCCCGGTCCATATTACCACCGCTGATCACACCTTCTATTTACTTCCTGTTTTTATTTCCTAGTTGCAGTCATAGCTATCATTATTATCTCTTGTGTTTGATCCTTTGTAAACAACAAGGCCGGAGGGATTGACAACCTCTCTATACTCGTTGGGAGCAAAGTTATCTGTATCTGTGTACAGGTCCCGTCAACCGCTAAGTTTCTGGCGCCGTTGACACCTACTTGTCGACCCTCGGAGTCTCACGGGATTCGATCCTTGGTATCTTTGCCAAGGGAAATTTGCCGCTACGCTACATCTCAACCTTCCACTTGGGGTAACCAACGAGGGGCGAGAAGCCATCAAGCAAGTTTCTGGCGCCGTTGCCGGGGACTCCACTCTTCAAGATAGGGGAGTTGCACGCTATCTTTTATCTTTGCTTTTTAGTCTTGTTAGTTTACCTTTCAGTTTTTGCTTTAGTGTCCTTTATCAAAAATCACAAAAAAAATTATTTGCTTTTCTGTTAGTAGTCCTTTCTGTTTAGTCAAGCATGTTAGGACTTGGTGCTTTGAAGGAATCAGAAGTTCTAGATTTCCATCGAAGGGATGGAGAAAATATGAAGAAGGCATGGGACAGAATTTCTGATGCACATAGGAGAATTATGCCTTGGATACCTATAAAAATTGTGCTTAGAAATTTTTACCATGGTCTTTTTAAATGGTGTAAACACTCTCTTGATATTATAGCTGAAGGAGATTTCCTAGAGTATGATGAAGCTAGAGCTCTTGAAATTATACATGGTCTATCTAGTTACTTTGTTTATGTTCATAGTTTTGATACTGTCATAGATAGACTTGCTACTATTGAGAAGAGAATGGATGCTCTAGACTTGATGAAGGTAGAGAAACCCAAACCCAATAAGAGAGATATTTTGGAAATAGACAATGATTGGGAGCCTTTTGTTAGGATTAGCATCTCTAATCAAGACTTCCTTGCTTATTGTGATATTGGATCTAGGTTTCTACTATGCCAAAAATTGTTCATGATTCTTTAAAATTTAACATGGGCAAATTATCATCCTATCATGAACATGCTAATGGAGATATTTCTGAGATCCAGGGAAGAATAAAGACGTACCAGTTACATTCCTTAAAGGGATTGTAATGGTTGATTTCATGAAGCCAAACCAAGGAAATATAGTGCTTGGAAGGGACTTCCTCCGAGCCGTAAAAGGCTTCATCAATATAGGTAAGGGACAAATCCGCCTACGCGGGAAGGCAAAAGGTACGTACCCCTTTCCTAGAAGGAACAAGGATGAACTTGTTGAGGAACCATTTGAAGCAATTTATAACTCCGATTATTATGATGACTTTTGATTCCTCCTTTTTGCATCATGCCTAGCTTAAAGGCATAAAAGAAAGCGCTTTTGGGAGGCAGCCCACAACGAATTAGGTTTTATTTTGCTTTTGTTGTGTCTTGATGTTTGTTACTACAGTAGCATCATCATTGTATCTTTTCTTTTTAGCTTTGTGCCAAGTTTAGCCTCCGATTGCAAGAAAGTTCAAAAGCTGTGACGTGCTGTCCAGAAAACTGATTCTGTCCTTGGACAGAAAAATTCGAATAAAATCACCAGATCATCTTTTTGATCTGAATTTTTTTGAAAGAGTGCTCTATACAATTGGCTTTCGAGCGTCTGTTCTGAGTTTTTTGATTTGAGTTGCAGAAGTGCCCCAAAAAAATTATTTACTACCTGCTGGTCTGTTTTTCACAGATTCTGTCCTGTTTTGCCTTTTCTTCGTTTTGCAAACCTTGAGCTTGCTTTTTCTTTGCAAAAACCTTTTGGCAATCTTGAGAAACAGTATCTCTTCAAGATTATCTTTATTTCCAGTAGGGAAAAATTATTTTATTGTGGGTACTAACCTCGCTAATCAGATTATGATGAGTTATGTATGAAGGGAGTTTTCAAGTGTGCGAGGGAAGATGATAAAAGAAGATTCAGGAGGGTCAAACGTGTTGGGTAACGTAGTATTTTCAAAAAATTCCTACGATCACGCAAGATCTATCTACTAGATGTATAGCAACGAGAGGGGAGAGTGTGTCTACGTACCCTCGTAGACCGGGAGCGGAAGCGTCAAGTGACGCGGTTGATGTAGTCGAACTTCTTCGCGATCCAACCGATCAAGCACCGAACGTACGGCACCTCCGCGTTCAGCACACGTTCAGCTTGATAACGTCCCACGAGCTCTTGATCCAGTTGAGCTTCACGGGAGAGTTTCGCCAGCACGACGGCGTGGTGACAGATATGATGTATCTACCGGCGCAGGGCTTCGCCTAAACACTGCAACGGTATGACCGAGGTGTGTTTCTGTGGAGAGGGGCACCGCACACGGCTAAAACAATTCAACTTGTGTGTCCTAGGGTGCCCCCTGCCCCCGTATATAAAGGAGCAAGGGAGAGGCCGGCCCTAGAGGGGGCGCGCCAAGTGTGGGGAGTCCTACTAGGACTCCCAAGTCCTAGTAGGATTCCCCTTTCCTTTCCGAAGTAGGAGAGAAGGAAAGAGGTGGAGAGGGAGAAGGAAAAGGGGGCTGCACCCCTTGTCCAATTCGGACGAGAGGGGGGGGGGGCGCCTCCTTCCTTTTGGCCTTTCTCCTCTATTCCCGTATGGCCCAATAAGGCCCATATACTCCGAAAAATACCCGAATCACTCGGAACCTTTCCGATTTCCGAATATAGTCGTCCAATATATCGATCTTTACGTCTCGACCATTTCGAGACTCCTCGTCATGTCCCCGGTCTCATCCAGGATTCCGAACTCCTTCGGTACATCAAAACTCATAATACCAATCGTCATCAAACGTTAAGCGTGCGGACCCTACGGGTTCGAGAACTATGTAGACATGACCGAGACTCATCTCCGGTCAATAACCAATAGCGGAACCTGGATGCTCATATTGGCTCCTACATATTCTACGAAGATCTTTATCGGTCAAACCGCATAACAGCATACGTTGTTCCTTTTCTCATTGGTATGTTACTTGCCCGAGATTCGATCGTCGGTATCTCTATACCTAGTTCAATCTCGTTACCGGCAAGTCTCTTTACTCGTTCTGTAATACATCATCTCGTGACTAACTCATTAGTCTTTTGCTTGCAAGGCTTATTATGATGTGCATTACCGAGAGGGCCCAGAGATACCTCTCCGACACTCGGAGTGACAAATCCTAGTCTTGATCTATGCCAACACCACGAACACTTTCGGAGACACCTGTAGAGCATCTTTATGATCACCCAGTTACGTTGTGACGTTTGATAGCACACAAGGTATTCCTACGGTATTCGGGAGTTGCATAATCTCATAGTCATAGGAATATGTATAAGTCATGAAGAAAGCAATAGCAGTAAAACTAAACGATCATAGTGCTAAGCTAACGGATGGGTCTTGTCCATCACACCATTCTCCTAATGACGTGATCCCATTGATCAAATGACAACTCATGTCTATGGTTAGGAAACATAACCATCTTTGATCAATGAGCTAGTCTAGTAGAGGCATACTAGGGACACTCTGTTTTGTCTATGTATTCACACATGTACTAAGTTTCCGGTTAATACAATTCTAGCATGAATAATAAACATTTATCATGATATAAGGAAATATAAATAACAACTTTATTATTGCCTCTAGGGCATATTTCCTTCAGTCTCCCACTTGCACTAGAGTCAATAATCTAGCTCACATCGCCATGTGATTTAATACCGATAGTTCACATCGTTATGTGAATAACAACCATAGTTCACATCGCCATGTGACCAACACCCAATGGGTTTACTAGAGTCAATAATCTAGTTCACACCGCTATGTGATTAATACCCAAGAGTAATAAGGTGTGATCATGTTTTGCTTGTGAGAGAAGTTTAGTCAACGGGTCTGTCACATTCAGATCCGTATGTATTTCACAAATTTCTATGTCTACAATGCTCTGCATAGAGCTACTCTAGCTAATTGCTCCCACTTTCAATACGCATCCAGATTGATACTTAGAGTCATCTGGATTTAGTGTCAAAGCTTGCATCGGCGTAACCCTTTACGACGAACTCTTTATCACCTCCATAATCGAGAAACATTTCCTTAATCATCCAGTTACTAAGGATAATTTTGACCGCTGTACAGTGATCTACTCCTGAATCACTATTGTACCCCCTGACAAACTCATGGCAAGGTACACAACATGTTTGGTACACAGCATGGCATACTTTATAGAACCTATGGCTGAGGCATAGGGAATGACTTTCATTCTCTCTATATTTTTCTGCCGTGGTCTGGCTTTGAGTCTTACTCAACTTCACACCTTACAAGTCAGGCAAGAACTCCTTCTTTGACTGATCCATTTTGAACTACTTCAAAATCTTATCAAGGTATGTACTCATCGAAAGTCTTATCAAGCGTCTTGATCTATCTCTATAGATCTTGATGCCCAATATGTAAGCAGCTTCACCAAGCTCTTTCTTTGAAAAACTCCTTTCAAACACCCCTTTATGCTTTCCAGAAAATTCTACATCATTTCCGATCGACAATATGTCATTCACATATACTTATCAGAAAGGTTGTAGTGCTCCCACTCACTTCTTGTAAATACAGGCTTCATCGCAAGTCTGTATAAATCTATATGCTTTGATCAACTTATCAAAGCGCATATTCCAACTCCGAGATGCTTGCACCAGTCCATAGATGGACCGCTGGAGCTTGCACATTTTGTTAGCACTTTTAGGATTGACAAAACCTTCTGGTTGCATCATATACAAGTCTTTTTTAATAAATCCATTAAAGAATGCAATTTTGTTATCCATTTGCCAGATTTCATAAAATGCGGCAATTGCTAACATGATTCGGACAGACTTAAGCATCGCTACGGGTGAGAAAGTCTCATCGTAGTCAACTCCTTGAACTTGTTGAAAACCTTTCGCAACAAGTCGAGCTTTGTAAACAGGAACATTGCCGTCAGCGTCAGTCTTCCTCTTGAAGATCCATTTATTTTCGATGGCTTGCCGATCATCGAGCAAGTCAACCAAAGTCCACACTTTGTTCTCATACATGGATCCCATCTCAGATTTCATGGCCTCAGGCCATTTTGCGGAATCTGGGCTCATCATCGCTTCCTCATAGTTCGTAGGTTCATCATGGTCCAGTAACATGACTTCCAGAACCAGGTTGCCGTACCACTTTGATGCGGAACAAACTCTGGTTGATCTACGAAGTTCAGCAGAAACTTGATCTGAAGTTTCATGATCATCATCATTAGCTTCCTCACTAATTGGTGTAGGAATCACTGGAACTAGTTTCTGTGATGTTTCACTTTCCAATTCGGGAGAAGGTACAATTACCTCATCAAGTTCTACTTCCTCCCACTCACTTCTTTTGAGAGAAACTCCTTCTCTAGAAAGGATCCACTCTTAGCAACAAAGACCTTGCCTTCGGATCTGTGATAGAAGGTGGACCCAACAGTTTCTTTTGGGTATCCTATGAAGATTTACTTCTCCGATTTGGGTTCGAGCTTATCATGTTGAAACTTTTTCACATAAGCATCGCAGTCCCAAACTTAAAGAAATGATAGCTTAGGTTTCTCGTCAAACCACAGTTCATACGGTGTCATCTCCACGGATTTAGATGGTGCCCTATTTAACGTGAATGTAGCTGTCTCTAATGCATAACCCCAAAAGCGATAGTGGTAGCTCGGTAAGAGACATCATCGATCGCACCATATCTAATAAAGTACGTTTATGACGTTCGGACACACCATTACACTGTGGTGTTCCAGGTGGCGTTAGTAGTGAAACTGTTTCACATTGTTTTTACTGAAGGGCAAACTCGCTAACTCAAATATTTTACCTCTACGATCATATCGTAGAAACTCTTATTTTCTTGTTACGATGATTCTCCACTTCACTCTGAAATTCTTTGAAATTTTCAAATGTTTCAGACTTGTGCTTCATTAAGTAGATATACCCATATCTGCTCAAATCATCAGTGAAGGTCAGAAAATAACGATACCCGCCGCGAGCTTCAACACTCATTGGTCCACATACATTTGTATGTATGATCTCCAACAAATCTGTTGCTCGCTCCATTGTTCCGGAGAACGGAGTTTTAGTCATCTTGCCCATGAGGCATGGTTCGCAAGCACCAAGTGATTCATAATCAAGTGATTCCAAAAATCCATCACTATGGAGTTTCTTCATGCGCTTTACACCATTATGACCTAAACGGCAGTGCCACAAATAAGTTGCACTATCATTATTAACCTTGCATCTTTTGGTTTCAATATCATGAATAGGTGTATCACACGATCGAGATCCAACAAACCATTTTCATTGGGTGTATGACCATAGAAGGTTTTATTCATGTAAACAGAACAACAATTATTCTCTAACTAACATGAATAACCGTATTGCAATAAATATGATCAAATCATATTCATGTTCAACACAAACACCAAATAACACTTATTTAGGTTCAACACTAATCCCGAAAGTATAGGGAGTATGCGATGATGATCATATCAATCTTGGAACTACTTCCAATACACATCGTCACTTCATCCTTTAACTAGTTTCTGTTCATTATGCAACTCCCATTTTGAGTTACTACTCTTTAGCAACTAAACCAGTATCGAATACCGAGGGGTTGCTATGAACACTAGTAAAATACACATCAATAATCTGTATATCAAATATACCTTTGTTCACTTTGCCATCCTTCTTATCCACCAAGTATCTAGGGCAGTTCCACTTCCAGTGACCATTTCCTTTGCAGTAGAAGCACTTAGTTTCAGGCTTGAGTTTAGCTTTGGGTTTCTTCATGGGAGTGACAACTTGCTTGTCATTCTTCTTGAAGTTCCCCTTCTATCCCTTTGCCCTTTACTTGAAACAAGTGGTCTTGTTAACCATCAACACTTGATGCTCTTTCTTGATTTCTACCTTCGCCGATTTCAGCATCGCGAAGAGCTCAGGAATTACTTTCGTCATCCCTTGCATATTATAGTTCATCACGAAGTTCTACTAACTTGGTGATAGTGACTAGAGAACTTTGTCAATTACTATCTTATCTGGAAGATTAACTCCCACTTGATTCAAGCAATTGCAGTACCCAGACAATCTGAGCACATGCTCACTGGTTGAGCTATTCTCCTCCATCTTGTAGGCAAAGTACTGCCAGAGGTCTCATACCTCTCGACACGGGCATGAGTATGAAATACTAATTTCAACTCTTGGAACATCTTATATGCTCCGTGGCGTTCAAAACGTTTTTGAAGTCCTAGTTCTAAGCCGTAAAGCATGGTGCACTTAAACTATCAAGTAGTCATCATACCGAGCTTTTGTCAAAACGTTCATAACGTCTACATCTGCTCCTGCAATAGGTCTGTCACCTAGCGGTGCATCAAGGACATAATTCTCTGTGCAGCAATGAGGATAATCCTCAGATCACGGAACAATTCCGCATCATTGATACTAACATCTTTCAACTTAGTTTTCTCTAGGAACATATAAAAATAAACGGGGAGCAACATCGTGAGCTATTGATCTACAACATAGATATGCTAATACTACGAGGACTAAGTTCATGATAAATTAAAGTTCAATTTAATCATATTACTTAAGAACTCCCACTTAGATAGACATCCCTCTAGTCATCTAAATGATCACGTGATCCAAATCGACTAAACCATGTCCGATCATCACGTGAGATGGTGTAGTTTCAATGGTGAACATCTTATGTTGATCATATCTACTATATGATTCACGCTCGACCTTTCGGTCTCCAGTGCTCCGAGGCCATATCTGCATATGCTAGGCTCGTCAAGTTTAACCCGAGTATTCTGCGTGTGCAAAACTGGCTTACACCCGTTGTATTTGAATGTAGAGCTTATCACACCCGATCATCACGTGGTGTCTCGGCACGACGAACTTTCGCAACGGTGCATACTCAGGGAGAACACTTATACCTTGAAATTTAGTAAGGGATCATCTTATAATGCTACCGTCGAACTAAGCAAAATAAGAAGCATAATAAGATAAACATCACATGCAATCAAAATATGTGACATGATATGGTCATCATCATCTTGTGCTTTTGATCTCCATCTCCAAAGCACCGTCATGATCACCTTCATCACCGGCGCGACACCTTGATCTCCATCGTAGCATCGTTGTCGTCTCGCCAACTATTGCTTCTACGACTATCGCTACCGCTTAGTGATAAAGTAAAGCAATTACATGGCGATTGCATTTCATACAATAAAGCGACAACCATATGGCTCCTGCCAGTTGCCGATAACTTTACAAAACATGATCATCTCATACAAAACCGTATAACTCATCATGTCTTGACCATATCACATCACAACATGCCCTGCAAAAACAAGTTAGACGTCTTCTACTTTGTTGTTGCAAGTTTTACGTGGCTGCTACGGGCTTAGCAAGAACCGTTCTTACCTACGCATACAAAACCACAACGATGTTTCTTCAAGTATGTGTTGTTTTAACCTTCACAAGGACCGGGCGTAGCCACACTGGATTCAGCTAAAGTGAGAGAGACAGACACCCGCCAGTCACCTTTAAGCAACGAGTGCTCATAACGGTGAAACCAGTCTCGCGTAAGCGTACGCGTAATGTCGGTTCGGGCCGCTTCATCTCACAATACCGCCGAAGCAAAGTATGACATGCTAGTAAGCAGTATGACTAGTATCGCCCACAACTCATTGTGTTCTACTCATGCATATCATCTACGCATAGACCTGGCTCATGATGCCACTGTTGGGTAACGTAGTATTTTCAAAAATTTCCTACGATCATGCAAGATCTATCTACTAGATGTATAGCAATGAGAGGGGAGAGTGTGTCTACGTACCCTCGTAGACCGGGAGCGGAAGCGTCAAGTGACGCGGTTGATGTAGTCGAACTTCTTCGCGATCCAACCGATCAAGCACCGAACGACGGCACCTCCGCGTTCAGCACACGTTCAGCTTGATAACGTCCCACGAGCTCTTGATCCAGTTGAGCTTCACGGGAGAGTTTCGCCAGCACGACGGCGTGGTGACAGATATGATGTATCTAGCACTGCAACGGTATGACCGAGGTGTGTTTCTGTGGAGAGGGGCACCGCACCCTTCTAAAACAATTCAACTTGTGTGTCCTAGGGTGCCCCTGCCCCCGTATATAAAGGAGCAAGGGAGAGGCCGGCCCTAGAGGGGGCGCGCCAAGTGTGGGGAGTCCTACTAGGACTCCCAAGTCCTAGTAGGATTCCCCTTTCCTTTCCGGAGTAGGAGAGAAGGAAAGAGGTGGAGAGGAAGAAGGAAAAGGGGGCTGCACCCCTTGTCCAATTCGGACCAGAGGGGGCCGCGCGCCTCCTTCCTTTTGGCCTTTCTCCTCTATTCCCGTATGGCCCAATAAGGCCCATATACTCCGAAAAATACCCGAATCACTCGGAACCTTTCCGATTTCCGAATATAGTCGTCCAATATATCGATCTTTACGTCTCGACCATTTCGAGACTCCTCGTCATGTCCCCGGTCTCATCCGGGATTATGAACTCCTTCGGTACATCAAAACTCATAATACCAATCGTCATCAAACGTTAAGCGTGCGGACCCTACGGGTTCGAGAACTATGTAGACATGACCGAGACTCATCTCCGGTCAATAACCAATAGCGGAACCTGGATGCTCATATTGGCTCCTACATATTCTACGAAGATCTTTATCGGTCAAACCGCATAACAGCATACGTTGTTCCTTTTCTCATTGGTATGTTACTTGCCCGAGATTCGATCGTCGGTATCTCTATACCTAGTTCAATCTCGTTACCGGCAAGTCTCTTTACTCGTTCTGTAATACATCATCTCGTGACTAACTCATTAGTCTTTTGCTTGCAAGGCTTATTATGATGTGCATTACCGAGAGGGCCCAGAGATACCTCTCCGACACTCGGAGTGACAAATCCTAGTCTTGATCTATGCCAACACCACGAACACTTTAGGAGACACCTGTAGAGCATCTTTATGATCACCCAGTTACGTTGTGACGTTTGATAGCACACAAGGTATTCCTACGGTATTCGGGAGTTGCATAATCTCATAGTCATAGGAATATGTATAAGTCATGATGAAAGCAATAGTAGTAAAACTAAACGATCATAGTGCTAAGCTAACGGATGGGTCTTGTCCATCACACCATTCTCCTAATGACGTGATCCCATTGATCAAATGACAACTCATGTCTATGGTTAGGAAACATAACCATCTTTGATCAATGAGCTAGTCTAGTAGAGGCATACTAGGGACACTCTGTTTTGTCTATGTATTCACACATGTACTAAGTTTCCGGTTAATACAATTCTAGCATGAATAATAAACATTTATCATGATATAAGGAAATATAAATAACAACTTTATTATTGCCTCTAGGGCATATTTCCTTCAAAACGCTCAAGCTTGGGGATGCCCCCGTGCACCCCCAAGAAATATTCAAGAAGACTCAAGCGTCTAAGCTTGGGGATGCCCCCTTGCATCCCCTTCTCCATCAACAATTATCAGTTCGTCTTTCGTTCCACTATATTCTTATCACTTCATGCGTTATGTGCTATGCTTGGAGCGTCTTGCTCTTAGTTTCCTTTTTTAGTTTTCTTTAGCTTTGCTTGCTGTTCAGAACAAGTTAGAACCCAGCTTTCTTTGTGTGGGAGAGAAACACGCTCCACTTCAACCTAGAACACAACATAGGATTTTCATGCTTATCTTTGCTGTGTGTGTTCTTTGTCTTTCCATAGCTGCTGTCATGTTTAGCTCTTAGTTTTCATGCTTTTCTTTTTAAAGAGCTTTTGTTTAGTTGGTTGCTGAACTCTCTTGAGTTTTCATGTTTATCTTGTTAAGAGAGTTTGCCTGTTGCACTGAGTTGTGTGTCTTAACTTAAAGTAGGTAATTGAGGTTGCTATTTAATTTTAGTAGTAACTTGCAATAGTTTTGAGGTATTGCCATGAGTAATGTCTGAACTTTTGGTGTCAAGAGCTTTAGCCTATTAGTGATAGATGTCGTATTTTGGGCAATCCGTGTTTATTTTCGAAAACCTACAAAATAGTTGAGAACTTTAGCTACTAGATGGATCACTAATCTTTGGAGGCATCGAATATTAGAGTACACTCACGTACCATGAGTCGAGGATGCGCAAGGATAACCAAACCCCCATACACTCCTCCTCGGGGTACTTGTCTCTTTGTGAACCTCCTAATTAGATTGGGAGTTACCGATAATAAGTGCATGAGTTCTTCGGACTAATGTGAGTATTCGAAAGTTGACACTTCCACCTAGCCATATTTTTCTAGCCTCTTCGGTACCGTGCATTGCCCTTTCTCACCTCGAGAGTTGGCGCATACTTCGCCGGTGCATCCAAATCCTTGGCACGATACGCTCTGTCATCATAAGCCTCATTATATCCTTCCTCAAAACAGCCACCATACCTACCTATTAAGGCATTTCCATAGCCTTTCCGAGATACATTGCCATGCAACATCCATCTTCTCATGACTTGATCTTCATGTCATACATGCTTTTTGTTTGATCGATGAGCCGCATGCTAGTTGGGCCTTGCCCTAATCATTGCTACATGACGCGCTGGTATCATTGCATATCCTGCTACACTGGCAGAGGCATACATTTGCATACATCATGATAGTTTCATCTTCTTTATGTTGAGTACTCTTGTAAAGTGTGAAAGATCTTCTATACTTCTTGTAATTTATAGAGTGTTGCCCCTAAAGTGAGGAAAAGATCCCAAAGAGGACAAAATCAAAAGATCCCAAAGAGGACAAATGAGAATTAAATAGAAAGAGCCATTGATGCCACAAAAAAATAGAAAAAATAGAAAAAGGAGAAAAAGAAATAAAAAGAGAGAAGGGGGCACACTACTATTCCTTTTGAGAGATCCACACTCGTACTCCATCTTATACCTTTTACTCCATAGAGATTATCATTCATGCATATAGCTATGTGGGGACCTTCACACTATAGAACTTGGCTTGTATATTCCAATGATGAGCCTCCTCAAAAAAGCTCTAGGTCTTCTTGAGCGAGCAAGTTGGATGCACCCCCACTAGTTCCATTGGAGAGCTTACCTTAGCTCATATGTGCATCCGTTGCATGGCAATCCCTACTCCTCACATCATATCTATCATTTGGCTTTCTCTCGCCTATGATTGTCCTCATTGATGTGAGCCTTTCACACCTTTTTTGTCTCCCCCCTTCATCATTTTTCTCTCTTTGCCATCCTAAGTGTCAACTTTCTTGCTTACGCTCATCCATTGCATGAGTGCTCAAAATATCGAAAGGGAGTGGATCATTTTGACTTGTACCTGGCTAGTGGTCTGGGGATGAGTCAAGATAAGATTACAAATAAAGTCCAAGTGTGAAACTTTAGTAGATTATGTTCTCAACAATACAAAAACTATGTTTTACTCTCTCGTATATCCCTATCCCCTTTCTTGCACGCAAACACCATTTGGAGACATTCGAGTCACGGACAGCGAGAGCTCTTGCACCTTTATGTTCTTATGTTACTTGTTACAATGCTAATATAGACTCTTGCTTGTTATGACTTGAATTGAATTACATGCCTTGATTGCTTTACTTAAAAGTTCTTATATGGTTGATAGCATGTCACCACAGAAATTATGCTTGTTATCATTTACCTACTCGAGGACGAGCAGGAATTAAGCTTGGGGATGTTGATACGTCCAAAACGTATCTATAATTTCTGCTTGCTCCATACTTCTTTTGTGTGATATTGCTATGATATTGATGCACTTCCATGCACTTTTGATCATATTTGGACTAACCTATTAACTCAGTGCACCACAGTGCCAGTTCCTGTTTTCTGCTGTTTTTCTATTTCATGTTTCCCCCATATTAAAAGTGCTCCAAAAATTCCAGGAAAAATATAGGAAAAATCAGCGTACAGGAAGCTTCACAAAGAACCAAAGATGGGCCAGAGGGGAGCAAGGGGAAGCCCAGGTGGCCACCTGGCGCGGCCCCACCCCTGGCCGCGCCAGGGGTGCGCCTGGGGCCCCTGCTCCGCCTCTGGCTGCCCCCCTTCGCATATATATCCCTCTCGTCCCGAAACCCTCGAGGACAGAACCCTTTTTCGCGATCTCGCCTCTGTTCCGCCGCCGCAACGCTTCCAAGATCGGGAGCATCAGGAGAACTCTTCCCGGCACCCTACCGGAGGGGAGAACCATCACCGGGAGCTTCTCCACCACCATGGATGCTTCCCGGATGAGTCGTGAGAAGTCCACCTTGGACCATGGGTCCATGATCAGTAGCTATGTGATGTTCTCCTCCCCTCTTTGCTCTTCATGGTTTAGACCTCGTGAGCTGCCCTACATGATCGAGGCACATATGTAATCTTTCTGCTGTTGCTTTGCTGAGTTTGCTGGGATCTGATGGATTATGAGACTATGTTCAAATTGTGTTTGAGTAATATATTTGATTCACCTCTTTTATATCTTTGTTCTTGAGTAATTCTTGCATGTTCTCCGCTGCTGTTTATTGCTTTGGCCAAGTAGTAGGTAGTAACTCCAAGAGGGAGCGTTATGCTTGATTGTGGGTTCATGCCCCCTGATGACTAGCTTGAGTGACAGAAACATGAGTCTAGGGGATGTGTTGTTGCCACAAGGGAGAAAACAACGGTGCTTGTACTTGCGGGTGCAAGGATTGTTTACTTTACGCAAAGTTCTTTTAATGCAGTTGTCTGTTGCTTTGAGTTTACACTTTGGGTGGGATTCGTAACTTAATACCAGCGAGATGTTCTGGATAGATATCTCAAGGTGGATGATTAGTAGTAGATGCAGATGGATTTCGGTCTACTTGCCTTGGCGTACCGCCCATGCTTTTGAGCCTATACCTTTCTTTGCAGCATAGTTAGCATTGGTTTGCGCACATAATCCTGTCAATTGCCCAGCTGTAATTTGTTTACCTCGCTTTGCTGTTTTACCGTCTTTTGGGAGAGAGACATCACTAGTGAACATCATGGGACCCCGGTCCATATTACCATCGCTGATCACACCTTCTATTTACTTCCTGTTTTTATTTCCTAGTTGCAGTCATAGCTATCATTATTATCTCTTGTGTTTGATCCTTTGTAAACAACAAGGCCAGAGGGATTGACAACCTCTCTGTACTCGTTGGGAGCAAAGTTATCTGTATCTGTGTGCAGGTCCCGTCAACCGCTAAGTTTCTGGCGCCGTTGACACCTACTTGTCGACCCTCGGAGTCTCACGGGATTCGATCCTTGGTATCTTTGCCAAGGGAAATTTGCTTCTACGCTACATCTCAACCTTCCACCTGGGGTAACCAACGAGGGGCGAGAAGCCATCAGGGCCATTATGAAGGAGTTTTGGAAGCGGCGTTCACGCAAGGAGCATGTTCTACCGGGCCCTACAGTCTCCATCAACCTTGAAGATACTCGACGGGGGGCATGGGCGCCATGCCTCCACACTTCAGCGGTCGACGGACGATCACTCACCAATGACAACAGGTTTTCTGTCCTTCGCCATGAAGCACCAGCGCCACGTGACGAATACCTGCGGCGAGAATTTCGCCAACTCCAAGAGCAGATGAACAACATTCAGAGGCGGCTACTTGATCCAGCGGCACCAGGTACATCATTAACACAAGGTGCATCTGGGACCAGGCGTCAAGCCCCGAGTCATCGCCCTCAACATGAGCGCCACACGTTGGCACCTCGACGACCACCGTCACCAACCCGACACTTTTAACAACGGAGGCATCCCAACATGCCCCCACATTGGAACCGATGGTCAAGACGCTAGGAGGAAGAAAGGAGCACACGACCCACTCAGCAATGGTGACCATGGGATCCTCCGCGGCCAACGCTTCCACCATGGCCATCTTCTCCTCCCAAGCGGGGAGATCGTCCACAACTACATGCAACGATGGACATGACTTCCTCATCTGCAGAATGACCTGCACCACCACTTCTCCCCACGCCACCAGTGCCACTAAGGGCTGGCAGCGTTCCGACGGATAACCAACGCAAGCGCGAGAGGCGTCGGAGAAACCGCCAAGTTCTATATAAAGAACTCGAGGACTTAGTCCTTCGACACACCCAGGTACGTCTACGACCCGATGGCGTGGCCGTTCAAGAAAATGACAGGATCAGGTTCCGCATCTCCCCTGCTTTAGAGCGTCACGAGCGGTATAACTACCTGCTCAGTCGTTTGGCGCCAAAACCGCGCAAGTCCTCCACAAGCAGCGCAGAGCAAAGGAGCAAGGAGATGCCTTCTTCATCCCTTCCCCCAAAATATGGTGAACATGTGAAGGCGGCCATGACACCACCCCCATTGGAGGATCCGAAGACGCCGCCCCCATCGGCCACGCCAATGGACGGCATTGAAGAAACCAAGCCAACGACCTCCACCAGCAACGAAGCGACTCCTGAGGCTACATCCAAGGCCGCTCTCCAACCAGGCGCGACACTTTCCATGAATCCTCCACTTGTTCCCTTTGACAGGTTGGACCAATATGGGGAGGCTAATAAGCTTCGGCACGAGGCAGACAAAGCAAAAGAACCAGTTGAGAAGAACCTTGCTTTATGTGGCACCCTAGGAGTGCAACCCAGTCAAGAGTCAAGTAACGGATGGCGACCTCCTCGCATCACCCAGGAGTTTGCCTATCCTTCAGATGAAGAGATCGTGCCAAACCCTAAGGCGGACTTCCGAAAGACTTTCTTACCCCGCCTTGGCCATGTGTGTGCATGGTTCAAAGGAGCAGAGGGGGGCCCCAAGACAAGCTCCTCATCATCACAAGAAGGTGCAAGATCCAAGGCCCCATGTCTTTCTGTAACTGCAGGCAAAGGATTGCTAGCAGATGAAGTACTTCACGACATCGAGACATATCGCCACGCTGCTACATCGACATCGAGGCTCGTCTTCCTGAAGACCCTAACGAGCTTCACCAGGTTGCAAGTCGGCCTGGAGCTAACATGCGACTGAGGTCCATCGCACGTCAGAGCGTAACAGATAGGCCTGTGGGATATGGAGAGCAACATGACGACCTAGACGATGAAGAGAGCTCCTCCGACTCATCTTCTTCGCCTTCATTGGAGATGCACCCGAACTCCCCTCCTTACCAAGACCTTTTTCCGTCTGACTTATCAGATTCTGAAGATGGTATTGGAGATCTCCACACTGCGCCACTCTGCATGGTGAACAGTGGCGAAGCCCCTGAAGATCCTGGTGTCGTCGCCCCGGAGCCAGGTGCCGCAAATGTGTTAGCGGTGCGTCAAGATTCCTTAGAAGAACGGGTCAGGGACCAGCGTCAGACAATCAACCAGTTGTCTTCAAAGCTCGACCAGTTCATCGAGCTCATGATGAACAACCAGGGCGCTCCATCACGAGGCGTGCCGCATCGGGTGGTGGATCGACAAGAAGAAGAGCTACTTGGTGACACTCATGTAGTGCCACCAATTAATGATGTGCGTCAATGCCAAGACCCTAGCACACACGCTCGACCATTGGTTAGCCCCCTTGTTTCTGCCAACGTGGCGCCAAATGTGAGCATGTTGAAGGACTGCCACGACATCGTTGAAGATATGGTGGCCAAAAAGTTCAAGCAAATGACGATAGATCAGGCCCCTCGCACCTAAGAGAGTGAGCTGGAGAAGCCTTATGAGGCCTGGCACGACATGGTCGCATACCCCTCAGGGTGGCACCCACCGAAGTTCCGCCAATTCGATGGAACCGGTGATGCAAGGGAGCACTTGGCGTACTTCGAGGCGGCATGCGGCGACACGGCAAACAGCTCGTCACTCCTCTTGCGTCAATTTTCAGGGTCGATAACATGACCTGCATTCCATTGGTACAGTCGTTTACCGGTTGGATCCATTGGAAGTTGGGCGGGCATGAAGGAAGTCTTCAAGAAGCACTTCGTCGCCATGAAGAAGGACTTGTCCATCGTCGAGCTGGCGCAAGTCCGACAACGACGAGACGAGTCCATCGACGACTACATCATTAGATTCTGCAATAGCTATGTGCGCCTCGCTAGAGAGATGCACCTTGAGGACGCCATTGAGATGTGCGTCCATGGGATGCAACAACATTGGTCACTTGAGGTCTCTCGGAGCGAGCCTAGAACCTTTAGTGCCCTAAGCACGGCGGTAGCAGCCACGAAGCTTGAGTTCGAGAAATCACCGCAGATAATGGAGCTCTACAAGAATGCCAGCGCATTCGACCCTGCCAAGCGCTTCGCCGCGACATCCAAGCAAGCTAACATTGGGGGCAAGCTGAAGGCGCTGGCGGAAGCGAACACCACCAAGATTTTCTCGTCTGCACCCCAAGGCCAGGTGTCCGTCTTGGGCGCAAGACGCGAACAGGCAGTAGGAAGACAACGCCCGTCGATCCAGGAGCTCCTCAAGAAGTAGTACATCTTCCGTCGTGAACTTGTCAATGACATGTTCAGTCAGCTAATGGAGCATCAAGCATTGAACCTTCCAGAACCTCGGAGGCCTGATCAGGTAAGGATGACTGATAATCCATTGTTTTGCCCATACCACAGGTATGTGGGTCACGTCATCGAGGATTGTGTCACCTTCAAGGAATGGCTCCAAAGAGCTGTTAATGAGAAGTTATAAACATTCTACTCCGAGTGAAGAGCGACCCTCTCACTCGGGGGCTTAGCTGCGACCCCGTGACTCGCCTAAGTTAGAACTATCTACTCTGAGTGAAGAGCAACCCTCTCACTCGGGGGCTTAGCTGCGATCCTCCGAGCTACGTCACAAATACAAGGCGGTTCGGTCCTCCGAACTCTGCCACAAGTACAACGTAGCTTGGAATCGCCTAAGTTATAAACATTCTACTCCGAGTGAAGAGCGACCCTCTCACTCGAGGGCTTAGCTGCGACCCCGTGACTCGCCTAAGTTACAACTATCTACTCCGAGTGAAGAGCAACCCTCTCACTCGG
>LR738712.1:717863107-717892230 GCA_902687465.1 Secale cereale | reverse complement strand
GTTCGGTCCTCCGAACTCCGCCACAAGTACAACGTAGCTTGGAATCGCCTAAGTTATAAACATTCTACTCCGAGTGAAGAGCGACCCTCTCACTCGGGGGCTTAGCTGCGACCCCGTCACTCGCCTAAGTTACAACTATCTACTCCGAGTGAAGAGCAACCCTCTCACTCGGGGGCTTAGCTGCGATCCTCCGAGCTACGTCACAAATACAAGGCGGTTCGGTCCTCCGAACTCCGCCACAAGTACAACGTAGCTTGGAATCGCCTAAGTTATAAACATTCTACTCCGAGTGAAGAGCGACCCTCTCACTCGGGGGCTTAGCTGCGACCCCGTGACTCGCCTAAGTTACGACTATCTACTCCGAGTGAAGAGCAACCCTCTCACTCGGGGGCTTAGCTGCGGTCCTCCGAGCTACGCCACAAGTACAACGTAGCCTGGAATCGCCTAAGTTATAAACATTCTACTCCGAGTGAAGAGCGACCCTCTCACTCGGGGGCTCGACCACAGACGTCGACTCAAAGATCCCAAGCAATCAAAAGAAGAGCGTCAAACCGAAGGATCGAAATCAAATAAAAAGCCCCGTAAGGTTCGGGCAAGAGTACTTGAGCCACAGACCCACCAGAGTTTAATGAATACAGATCCACGCGGCATTCCGCGGCAAATAAAGTCAATGTATCAAAGTCATGGCTCGGGAGGAGGCGGGCTTGTAGGCACGACAAATTTGTCCAGATCAATCCCGTCGGCGATACGAGTGGCGGCTTCCAAGAAAGTCTCCATGAAGGTCTGGAATTGGAGCTCCTTCGTGTTTGCGACCTTCAGCGCAGCAAGCTTCCTCTCCTTCACCTCCTTGCAGTGCACTCGGACCAAAGCCAGCGCCACGTCTGCTCCTCCCCGGGCAGCCGAATTCTTCCATTCCTGCACTCGGTCGGGGACCTCATTAAGTCGAGTCATCAAAGACTCGAGGTCGTTCTCCTGCACGACTCCCCTCCAGAGTGCTGCGTCGATACGGGCCATCACCGCCTTCAGTCGTCCCAGATAATCAGTGGCCGCAGTGAGGCGAGACTCCAGCCTCAGTATGTTCATGGAAACCTCGTCCTTCACAATGGAGTTGGCGGGGTCCAAGCCAGGCTCGACCCGGCTAGTCTCCTCTCCGAAGTTACGGCAGAACTCTGCACCAAGAACAGCAGTCGAGTTAGCAGATGCAACACGGGTCAACCAGCCCAAGGTAAACCAATCTAAAGAGGACATACCTTCGAGCACGAGGTACCATTTTTTGGTGAGGTCGCCCAAATACGCCTCAAGATCAAGCCTCTTCCGAAACAGAGCCTCATACTTGTCATTCAAGTCGGCCCTGGACTTCTTCAGCTGAGCCACCTCCTTGTTGGCCGTGTCGAGTGAACCTTTAAGTCGGGTGATCTCCGCCTCGAGTGCGCCCACAGAAGCCAGCTTCTTCTCCGCCAGCTCCGACTTCTCCTGGGCCGCCTGCTGCGCCGCCGCCAAGTCAAGGTCCTTTTGCTCCAAAGCTGCCCGCAGTTGACCTACCAAGGCCGCCACTGGACAGATGAACATGAAGGAACACTCTAAGCGAAAAATCAGTCGACGGGAGACAGAAGTAAGTTACCAGCCGCATCGTCTTGCGTCTTCTTCAGATAATCCCGGGCCAACTGCAAGTCAAGATTGACCTGGATTTGCTTCTGCTCAAGATCCACAAACTTGGCCCCAAACTCGCAAGATTTCCGCATCAACAAGACAAAGCAAAGATCATAAGACTACAGTCGAGTCAGATCACTCAACTGCAGCCTCGGGGACTACACCCAGTGGGTGCACTGAGCGTGCCCCCACTGGTTTCACTCGACCAAGATCAGTCTGGCGCGAGCAAAAAAAACAACACATGGAAGTTCTATAATAAGACCATGGCCGACTGCAATCAGTCGACCACGGTCTCGGGGGCTACACCCAGTGGGTGCACTGAGCGTGCCCCCACTAGTTTCACTCGGCCGAGATCAGTCCGGCGCGAGCTCAAGGAAGACAGGAAAAGAAGAACACCCAGTGGGTGGTGTAATACCTCACAAAGCAAAACAAACAGATTTTCTCCCGAAATCAGAAAGTACTCCGACAACATACCTGGACGTTGACCCGAAGAGCAGAGCTAGCGTCGTAAGCCGCCATGCTGGCTTCATACGCCGCCTTTGTCCGCCCCATCATCACCTCCGCCTGGCGAACGACCTCTTGTGCCGCCCCACAGGGTCCTCCAGGAGGCGATAGGTGGAGAAAAGGACAGACGAAGCAGCGGGTGTCGAGCCGGCCGCAGGCGCAGGCGCTGGATCGATGGCGCGAATCGGCGCTGAGTCGACAACCGGAGTGAACGCCGGGTTGACGACCGAGGCAGGCACTGGGTCGACGCTCGGCGCAGACGGTGGGTCGACGAAGGGCACGGTCGACACAGGGGAAGCAAACGAGACCGCGGTTCGGGTCGCGTCCACGGGTCGCTGGGCCTCCGAGCCGGAAGGCGCCTTCCGGCCCTTCCTCCTTGCGCGCCGATAGTCCTGCCTCAGAGGCTCCTCCTCGTCGTTGTCGTCCGGCAACTCTATGACATGGCGCGGCACTTCGAGTCAAACAGGGAACCAAGTCAATCAACTATCGCCCGCGAAAGAAAAGAAGGACAAAAACGGGTCTCACAGGACCCATACCTGCTCGGGATGTCGCGACATCCGCCATCTCCTCGTCGTCTCGACCCCGGTCGATGTCCATCGAGGTCGTGGAAGCGGCGGCTCTGAAAAATTTGATCAAGAAATGAATCGACCAAGACTGCAGTCGACCCCCAAGAAACAAAGAAAAGCAAGCCCGAGCGACACTTACGCGGAGGCGATGGGTACGTCCACCTTGATCCTTGGCAGGGCCCTCCGGGGCTTGGTGGTGGTGACTTTGGGCTGCTTGGGCGTCTTCTCTGCTGGCTCGGGGGTGGTCGTGCGGGTACGCTTGGGCGTCCGGGACCCCGAAGGACCCACCTGAGGTCAAGCGGCCCCTGGGTCGTTCTTCTCCTTGGACCGGCGCTCGACGCGGGGAGGTGACTCAACCTCCTCCCCGCTGCTGTACTCGTCACTCTCCTCGGTCTCCTCCTCCGACTTCCACTCGGCGGCGTCGCCCGTGCCCTCCTCGACCTCCTGGCCCGAGGCTCCGTTGGGCAGCGAGTACATCTCCGTATATATCTGCAAAGGAAGGAAATTCACCAAATTCCAATCTGAATCATCGACAAAGATCACGAACCAATCGACAGATACGTCACTCGGAAGCGGAAGGCTAACCTTGTCTGGCAGGTGGTCAGCGTCGAATGGGACGATCCTCCCCGACCCCCTGGGGTTGTCCTTGTTCCCGGTAACGCTCTTCAAGCACTGCACCACGTACTTCGGGTTGGCCGCCTCGGGGTGGATTCGTGACGAGTCGTCAGGGCCGGAGTACAGCCACATCGGGTGGTCCCGGGCCTGGAGCGGTTGGATCCTCCGCGAGATATACACCTCAAACAAGTCCATCCCCGTGACCCACTCGCGGACTAGCTGGACAACCCTCTCCATCAGCATATCTACCTCGGCCCTCTCGGCCTTTCTCACAACCATCGAAGGAGGCGGACTGGCTCGACCCAAGGTAAACGAAGGAAGGCCGGTCGACTGACCAGGAGTCGGACTGTCCCTGTAGTAAAACCAGGTCGACTGCCAGCCCCGGATCGACTCTGGAAGGTTCATGGGGGGAAAGGCACTCCTATTCCTAAGCTGGATCCCGAGCCCGCCGCACGCCTGAAGGACGTGCGTCTTGCCGTCACTCGGGTTCACTCTCTTAATGGTCTGGGAGCGGCAGGTGAATATATGCTTGAACAATCCCCAGTGCGGTCGACAACCGAGGAAGTTCTCGCACATGGAGACAAAAGCGGAGAGAAAGGCGATGGAGTTGGGCGTGAAATAGTGCAGCTGGGCACCGAAAAAGATCAGAAATGCGCGGAGGAAAGGGTGTGGAGGAGTTGAAAAACCTCGGTCGACGTGGGTGGCATGGAGTACACACTCGCCCTCGCGTGGCTCGGGCTCGAGCTCTCCTCCCGGCACCCGCCAGAAGCCGCCGGCGATCAGCCCCTCCTCCTCCAGCTCCTCCAGATCCTCCACCACGACGCTGGACCGGATCCAATCCCCCTGGATCCATCCAGCGGGGAGCCCGGACCTCGACGACGATCCGACCCGGCCGGCTCGCCGCCCCTTCCCCGACGCCGCCTTCTTGGAGCGCTCCATGGCCGCAGTCTTGTCCTTAACCATGGCTCGTGGGACGGCGGCTGCAGCGGAGAGAAGCAGAGAGGATTGGGAGCGCGGCGGAGAAGCAAAGGCGCTGCGGAGAAGGTAGGCGAACATGGGAAAGCTGGGCGCACCGTACCCCCCGCAGCAGACTCAGCGCGCTTTTATAACGAACCGGTCGAGTGGCTGACCGGTGGCCCCAGACGATCTTATCCGATCCCGTAACAGGCGCTGGCGCGATACGTGGCGAAAAAGGAGGCGCGGGAATCGAGGCGTTCGAACCGCACCTCTCCGATTGATGCGGCACGCCCCGTCTCGCGCGCTTCCCCAAATTTCAGAAGCCCCGCCGAATCCGACGGACAGAGGGCAACCGATTCCGTCGGAAACGGCGCGCACTCATGGCACCCAACGCCCGGCGCAAAACCCAGTCGACGCAAGACGTCCAGTCGACGCGAAGACAACTGATTCACCAATGGCTTCAGAATCGATCGAGGCGACCAAGACACAGTTGAGAGCCCGAGTCACAAGCTCCAAAGCGATCTGCCTCGAGGACGTCGAGTCAGTACCTGAGCTTCCCTCAGCATGCCCTTGCTCAAGCCCCGATCCATTCGGGGGCTACTGGCGAGGTTACAGACCTAGGGTAGGGTCATAGGCCTGACCTAAAGGCCCCTCCCAAGGTCACTATCCTAAGAGATCAAAAGACAAGACCTACGACGGTGGAGATAGTCGACTGAGATAGTCCAAGGTGACACTTCACTCGACTGACTCACGTACCCAGGACGACTCAACTCCACTCGACTGGATCATGCACTCGGCCCCCGAAGACTAAACACCTCTTAGACGGCAACGGTCATATATTTACTCACTGTAATAAACCCCATAACTATCCTTTATTGCAGGCGTTATCAGTAACGCCCGCCTTAATGTACCTTTAAGCCATTGGTAACGTGGAGCATGGCTGGGGTCTTGGCATACTATATAAGCCACCCCTCCTCCAGTACAAGGGTTCGCACCTCTGTAACACATACATACACACATCAGTCGACCAAGCCTCCAGGCAACGAGACGTAGGGCTTTTACTTGCTCCGAGAAGGGCCTGAACTCGCAAACACCCTGTGTACAACTGCGCCATAGCTAGGACCTTGCCTCTACATTCGTACCCCCTACCTTCACTGTCAGACCTAGAACCACGACACACCCCTCGTACTGCGGTATGGTTGGGCTCAGGTTTGAGTGACATTGTAAAACTTGTTTTGGCTGATTTGCCTCCTTAAGTAATAGAATCTTCCTTTACCCCGCAAAAAAAGTATGGATGCATGGTGCAGAACTTACGTCGACTTAGGTGCTGGTCCGTCGATCGATCCATACATTGGCGCCACCGTAATAGAATCTCCCTTTACCCCGCAAAAAAACTTGTTTTGACGCCACCGTACTATTATACGTACGTGCTGGTACCCCTGTGTCCAGAGACGGATCGACACAGGTGCATGCGGCCCGGCCCCAGCCGTGGTCTATGCACTGTCCTTGTCTATTCTGCCACGCACAATTTCCACTATGCGGATGTCGCCGATTTTACCTTGTTTTCGTCTACAGAAGTAACGTCTTACATTATGGGACGTAGAGAGTAGCTAGCTAGATTCCACCCGGACAGCTGCTGGTCCGTCAATCGATCCATACATTGGCTAGCTAGCTCAACCACGGCGAGTAGACGCAGCGGCCGGATGGGACCACCTCATCCACGACGACAACGACGGCAGACAGCACTCTGCCGGGGACGGACGTGGCGCGCGAGCCCCACCTCCACGTGATCCGTCCGTGCCGATAAGATGGTGACCGGCCGGGCTCCCGGGCGGTCCCTTACGTCGCCCTCTCTCGCTCCATGTGATGTGGCCTTCCCCACGGCGCCCGGGCGATCTTCCCCACGGCGCCAACGCCATCCACCGCGACGCGCCAGGAGGATCGATCGGCATCGAGTAGCGTCCAGCGCGCGTCCCCGTCGCGGCCGGGACGAGGCCACGGGATCGATCGATCGATGCGAACAGGTGGTCGCCCCCTCCAATCACGGCGCGCTATGTTAGGCCAGGGAATCGCGGAGAGCGACGGCGCGCAGCTAGCTGGGCGGGAGGGTTCGCGCGCGTTCGAGCAGTCGCTTGCGCCGCCCGCCGGCATGCATGGGTGCGTGGCACACCTTTCACTTTCAGGGAGCCTTTGCTATTGCCGAAGGTCGGCAAAGGAGAAGGGCTGGGGCAGGGGCCAAGCTTAAGGCGCCAATGCAAGATTCCAAAGGTGTAGCTGATAGGAAGGAGTATCAACTGAAACAGGAGTACCAGTTCGACCTGCAGCTCGCGCTTCTACGATCGAACAAGACAAACGCATCATCGCCGGCATTCCAGGGTACTGTTACTGTTAGTATATGCACGGGCTAGCTGTGATTAGTATATGCTTGGCATATGATGAACCGGGTCGCATCAACCATTTATCCATCTATCCACCTGCCTAAGGGCATCTTCAGCCGCGTCCCCAACAGGCCCCACAAGGCCATTTTTTAGGTGCCGGCGACGAAAAAATGGCCCAGTCGTGTCTCCAGGAATCCGAAAATCGCCGGATTGGGCCGAAACTGGCGCCGGCGGACCCAACCCGAACCCGGGGCGCTGGGGGTCGCCTGGGGGCGCCGGGCGAGGCGTTTTTTGCCGCGAACGGGATGGGCCCGCCCTGTCAACGATGTGCTGCGTCGTCGTCCTCATCGCCTCGGTTCCCGCGGGAATCAATGCCAAAGCTGCCGCACTGTCGAGCCGTCGCCTGCCATTGATGTCGCCCCTAGCGACCCGTCGCGTCGCCCGGCACCACCGGCGACCGCCACGCGTTGCCTGGCACGCGCCTCTCGCCACGCGAGCTCCGGCTATAAAAGCATCCTATCTCGCCGGTGAACGCCCACACCGCAGCCACATCGTCCACCTCACTCTCCTCCGCACTGCGCCGCCATGCCGCCTCGCCGCCGGGGAGGTGCGGGCTACCACGGCGTCCGGGTTCGTCCGTCCGGCATCTACTCCGCCGAGATTCAGTGGGGCGACGTGCGCCTCCGCCTCGTAACCTTCGACACCGCTCAGGAGGGTGCCCGGGCGTACGACGCTGCGGCGTGGCGCCTCCGGTGTTCCCGTTGGGACATGAACTTCACAGACGTGCCGACTCTGAAGCGGGCACAGGAGCTGGCGCCTCCCCCGCGGCTTAGAACCGACGAAGATCGTCGGAAGAACCGTAGGCAGGCGCATCGTCTCCACTTGGCCGAGATGGATGAGGAAGCCATGGCGACGTGGCGCCAAAACTTCCCGCAAGACTTCATCGACGAGCACCGGTTCTTGGCCGAGAGGAGGGCGGAGAGGAAGAAGAGGAGGAAGGAGCGAGCGGCTTATCGCGAGGACAACGTCGAGCAAGGAGATACGTCCTCTTGGGACTTCACCGACGAGCGGTTTCTTGACGCCTACGCTGAGACGTCGGAGGAGGACATCACCGAGGAAGAGTCCGAGTCGGAGAATGACTAGTAGTAGGTCGTAGGAGAAGACTATGTGAAACTATCTATCTATCTATATATGTGAACTATCTATTAACTATCTATCTATATATGTGAACCATCTATTAACTATCTACGAGAACGTCGAGCTTGGGCCATTTTGCGCCGGAAATGAGCTGAAAAGCGACGAAAATGGGCTGAAAACATCGAAAATGGACCGATATCGGCGCCTGAGGACGACCCGAGGGGCCGGCGACTGAGAACGAACTGACACCCAAGCCGAAACTAACGCCGGCTCGCCCCGGTTTTCGACGCGTCCTGGGGGGCCGAACGGCTGAAGATGCCCTAATTTTCGTACTACCCCGTCGACCCGCCCATGCGACGTACGACAGCATGGAGGTGGTCCCGGCCCCGACCGAAAACTGGAGATGGACATGGATATATCCATCTAGGTGACTTGACTAGCAGGAGCAGCCACGTACTCCGTGCGTACCTAACTAAAATCCCAATCCCAGTTGCCGCCTGCTACGTGCACAAATTTCAATCGGATGCCGGAAAGGCAGAAACACGGACGCACGCACGATGTGGATAGGATCGGCTAGCTAGCTAGCTAGCGTTCGTGGACGGACAGCGGTACCACACACACCGTTGACTTGTCCCGGCCGGAGAGCTAGTGGAACATGGTGAATTGGTGGTGGTGGGTGCCACTCCCGACTTCGGAGTAGATGGACGTGGATCGGTCGGATTGAGGTGCGGCGTCAGGTCCGCACAGTGCTGGCCCGGCTGGATCCTTTCTCCTCTTCTTTGCGGGTGCATGGGCGGACGAGGATGGCAGCTTCCAGCGGCCAACCAATAGACGCCTTGTGACGTCCGAGACCGACGTCCCAGAAGATTCCAGAAGATTCCAGATGTTCCGGGTTGCCCGTGTGTTCTTTGTGCTTGTGTTATTTTTTTTACATTGCATCATGTCATCATGCCATCATGTCTTTTTTTTATTTTGCATCCCAACCTTAATAATCCGTGGGGACCTTCGGTCCATTTAAATCGAGGGAAATTTGTCTTCTCTTTATAACATATAAAAGTCTCTCAATATTTAGGGAGCTATATTTATTAATTATTCCAATTGTTTGGGATCACCGTAACACACTTGCAATATTTCTCCATGCATTTCTATCTCAATTCTTTGCCTCAAACCTTGCTATAATTCTTTTCAGTGTTTCGAGGTCCTTCCAAAAACCCTCCTTCTATTTTATTTAAATTCCTGGCTTTTTGGTGAATCTAGTAAAATTGATCTCATGCCCTAATTCTCTCCTAACCTTCTCCTCTCTTTTCTTTCTTCCTATTTCTTTTCTGTAATTCTAAGAGTAGAAGAACAGCAGCAGTTTTAAAAGAGTCCAGCAGGCCTGAGGCCATCTGGGCCTCCTCCTTTTCCCACCTAGGCCCAGCCGGCCGAACCTTCTGCTCCCTGGCCCATCGGCCCAAACCCACTCCCTCTAACCCTAGCGTGTGCCTCTCCCGCATCGCTCTCCCCTCGCTCTCCCTCTGCGCCGCCATCCCTCGCTCCCAGTCTCGATCCCCCATCTCCCTCTCCCTCGCGCACCTCTCTCTCAGTCCCCGCTCGCTCGTGCCCGAACCCCTCGACCCCGCACCTCGCGCCGATCTCCCTTCGTCCCGATCCCATCGATCTCTCCCCCTCGTCAGAGACCCCAGAGCCCCGAGCGCCTCGTCAGTACCGGGAGCAGCTCGAGCCCTGATCCTTTCCTCGCCCCGCTCCTCCTCTGGCAGGTGCCGGCCGCCCCGAGCGCGACCCTTCCGCCTCCTTCATCCGCGCCGTGGCTCCCTCCGCGCCGGAGCAGCCCGGCCAGGCCAGGCTCCCGCCGCCCCCTCGGCCAGGCAGCGCGCGAGCGGTCTGCCTCCCTCCGTCCTCCAGCGCTCCTCCTCCGCCCGAGCCCGGAGCGCCCCTCCTCCATCTTCAAACGCGGCCAGAGCGCCCCGCCTCGGCTGGTGCCGCATCTTCTTCGCGCCGGTGTCCCATCCAGCACCTCCTCGCCTTGGTCGACGACCGCCGCGTCGGCCTCTCCAGCTCCAGCACCGGGGTCTTCCTCTCCGCGCCAAGCCGTGGTCCTCCCCGTGCTGCCTCCTGCGCACCCCGGGGCTCCATCTCGTCGACCTTCAGTAGCTGCAACCACCTCGCCAAGTGCCGCTGCCGTATTGTTGTTTTGTGATCTGCGCTGTTGTTTTGCCAAGGACCAGTGTACGGTTTCAGGTTTTCACCAAGTACCTCTACACGTGACGTTGAACGGCTACGAGCTCGAGAACGACTACATGAACGCCTACACGACGACCGACTCGACAAGTACCACTACTACCACTACCGTCGCCGGAAGCGCCAAGTACCACGACTACTCGGAGACCCCAAGTACCCCTACCGTCGCCCATGTACCCCTACGGAACGTCTTCGACCAAGTACCCCGACGTCGCAAGTACCACGACACGATGACGTGAACCACTGCTTCCTCTACGAGTTGCGAGAACAACTACTTCCCTCTACGGAACGACTTCTTCCTCGTCGGACACGTGAACGCCTTCTTCCTCTACGCTCTCGAACCGCCCCGTGAACGTTTGTTCCGAAGGTATAACCCCGAGACGTGACCCGTGGATGCATGCTTGTGTTGTATGAAATGTCTGCCTTGTGTGCTTCGTGCCGTTTTCGTCCGTTGTCGTGTTCCTCGGTTGCCTCGTCACCGACTCGTGGGAACCCGGTAACGGGATCGCCCCACCTTCATCTCGTTTGACTCACCCACGCCATCTATCTTTTGCACCGGACTCTCAACAAGTTACCGGAACCGAGATGTTGCGTTGCATCATTTTGGTTATCGTTGCCGTGGCACTCTTTTCTTTCCACCACGGTGACAAATGCTTCTTATCCCTTTTAAGTCAACCTTTTAATAAACTTGCATAAACTTGATCATGTCATCCGCATCATGTTAACAACACTAAATGCTTAATTGTTGTTGCTTTATAATTATTAAACATGCTCATGGGGATTTTCCGGATATGTTGTTGTTATTCTCCGGCCTCATTTAAATGTCTTAATAGTGTAGTTTTAATTATGCTTCACCTCTTGCCATGTTAAAAACAATTAATCTTGTCTTGTAAATAAACGAGAGTCAATTAAATAATTAAATGTGGTGTTTCGTCAATATGCAACTCGTTGCATATTGATCTCCACTTAACTTGTAGTTTTGTTTGTGCATCTTGCCATGCCATGCATAATTAATCCGGACATGCATCATATTTGGATGTGCATCGTATGCCATGTTTATGATATGTGTGTTTACCGTGTTGTTTCTTTCTTTCCGGTTGCTTCTCTTGTTAGCTTCGGTTTCGATCCGGAGTTGTGAGGATCCGCTCGACTGTTGCTCCGTCTTCTTCTTGGACCCGTTCTTCTCCCTTGTGGAATTCCAGGCAAGATGACCGAACCCGGATACCATTACTATCTTTGCCTATTGCTAGTAGTTCCGCTCTATAGTTTTGCCTTGATGCCCATGTCTTTCTTGTCAGCCTCCTACTTGTAACCATGAACCTGTTTAACCACCCTACCTATGCAAACCGTTGCTTGGCTAAGTACGCTTCGCTCAGCCCTTCTTATAGCATTGTTAGTTGCAGGTGAAGATCGAAGATGCTTGCTTCATGTTGAAGTTTGGTTGGGTTATATCACACTATATAAATGCTTAAAATGAAATCATCTATATATTGGCAAGGGTGGAAGGCTAAGCCTTTTGCTTGGTGATTTGTTCCACTCATGCCGTTAGGAACCGTATAAACCGGTGTTATGTTCCTTGATTATGCGTTCCTAACACGGTTGGGGTGTATGGGACCCCCTTGATAAACCGCTAAGTGCTAAGTCTTTTCCAACAAGTCCCAACATTGGTACTATTTGCCGAATAACTAATAAAACTTGCATGTGGACTAGCTATCCCTTTTATTTTATTCAACAACCCCGGGCCAGTGCTCCACATGTGTGACGACCTCGGCCCGACCGTGCACTAATCATACACGCAATTGCACACGATCAAGCCTAAGGACTCACGTGAAGGAATCACAACACAACTCTAAAACATAAATAAATACATACAAGTCATATATTACAAGCCAGGGGCCTCGAGGGCTCGAATACATAACATGATGTCTCACACATAGTCAGCGGAAGCGTTAGGTATCTGGGTACAGATACAACACAACAGAAGATAGGCCTTTTACAAAGGCGGGGCAAAAATAAAAGCTACGATCGAAAAGGCGCAGGCCTCCTGCCTGGGACCTCCGATCCTACTCCTGGTCGTCGTCCGCCGGCTCCTCGTAGAAGTACTCGCCGGCCGGGTAGTAATAGTAGCCAGCCTCGGGCTGGTAGTAGTAGTCGTCGACGGGGGCTGCAGGCACCATGGCTCCGTCGTCTGGTTTATCAAGCGGGTAGGACAAAAGAGGAAGCAAAGCAACCGTGAGTACTCATCCAAAGTACTCAGCAAGACTTACATCAGATCTATACTAGCAATGCATCATTATCAAAGGAGGCTTTATGTGGGTGGACTAGTCTGCAGAAAGCCAGAGTAGAGAGGGGAAAAGCCTAGTCCTGACGAAGACTAGCATCTTCAGCGTCTTGCAGCAAATAGAAGGGAACAGAATAGTTTCATAATAATAATGTATAGTGTTTGCAGCAACATCATCTTCATATCTCATATCTCAAGTCACCAGTTCTAGTTGTACCGAAGTGGATACAACTCCGAGTGTCCGTTACCGTAGGACAGGCTATCGATAGATTGTTTCTTCCCTGCAGGGGTGCACCAAGTTACCCACCACGCTCGCTTAACTCCGGCCGGACACACCATCAGGTCGTGCCCGCCCTCGGCTAAACAATACGCCGCAACCCGACCGGATACCGCCAGAGAGGATCGAGCACGCCGGACTAAACCTATGCCCCCAGGGGTCTTGGCCATCGCCCCGGACGCTCCTGCACGTTACGTGGCCGTTCGGTAGCAGACCTAGCAACCCCTTATACAAGCACGCAGTTGCATCCTAAGTCCAATCCGAACAACCCGCTCAATCGCTGACGTCGTGACGACTCCGGCTGATGTATACGACGCAGAGCACCCACTCACACCCACGTGGTGGTTAGTGCTATCGGCCCGGAGGCCCTCGGATCAAATATCCAAATCGCTTAGTGTGTTGGGAGCGCGCGGTAACGAGCAGAGCCTACGATACTGTTGGCCCCTTCGTCCCGTCTCGAGGACTTGTGACAAGGACTGGGAAAGACCGGCCACGCCTCGTAGTTATCTCGCGGGTACCCTCACTGGTCACCCGACTCCACAGCTCACGCCTCAAAGGCACTCGCGGGTACCCCTCTGGGTCAACCCGCCTCCATCCAACATGTGTAGTAGTAACTTCAAAGTGTCATCAGACGCACGATACCTCTGGCCGCACGCCTTTGTTCCTGGCGACGTCCGGCCTCGGGGATCGATACGTCTTTAAACACGGTATAACTTCAAAGTGTCGTCAGACGCACGATACCTCTGGCCGCACGCCTTTGTTCCTGGCGACGTCCGGCCTCGGGGATCGATACGTCTTTAAACACGGTGTGGTGAACAGGGCATCCGTGTGGTTTCCATGCCGATGAGGAATCCGAGGAATCACCCTCGTTGGACTCCTATACGACAAGTCCCGTTAAGGTGATACCGGAGGAATCACCCTCGGCGGTAACCACCATAGCGGATGCACGACAAAAGCTAAGTCGGAAGTGGGAAGAGGAATCACCCTCGGTAACCCACAACGAGCTAGCTATAATACAGGGACAACATCAGAAGTGAGTTCGGAGGTATCACCCTCGTCACCCGATGTTAACTCTGCGGAGTCGAGCATATTAGGGGGGGTTGTGCGGTGCTGTGAAGAAGGTCAGGGGAAGGGGGCTCGATCGCTTGATCGAGGCAAGGGTACTATGCGAGGCAACTACGAGAGTGTGGGGCCAAGCAGTGCTACCCAACCTATACTAAGCAGTTTATGAATAAAGGCAGGTATCAACAATTTAGCAAAAACAGGCTATGCAACAGTAATAGGAGCAGTAGCAGTAGCAGCAATTCTAATGCAAGAATTAAGAGAGAATAGACATAGGCGATATCGGAAATGCTCAAGGGGGGGTTGCTTGCCTGGTTGCTTGGCAAATGAAAAGGAACAACGACGGTGAAGTAGTCGATCACCAGGGCATCGTTGGCGGTCTCGGGGTCTACCGGGAAGAAAGGGGGAGAGGAAACAATATAAATACACGGTAACAAAAGTAATTACCAAGCGTGACAACTAACGCAGTGCTACCGAAAACGAAGAAGGGGAACCCATCCGGGAATTATTCCCGGTTCCGGACGTCTGTCAGACAGATGAACCGGAGGGGGAACGGTTTCACGTACAGGTAGTTCGAGGTAGGTGACGGCCAGGATGCAGTGCAGGGTTGTCTAAAGATATGTCTAAGTCATATTGGTTATTTTTAGGATTTATCTGGAATTACTTACCGGTGTGTGTGCACTATTCATCTACCGGAAACAGGCTAAAAGTTGCGGGTTCACCTCCGTAGAGGGTCCCGACATGGAAACAGACGGCACGGTCGGATTCGTCTCGTTTTTCTGATCAACTTTCATGTAGAAAGTTTTTCGATCCGATCTACGGATAACTTTCTATGATTTTTCAAAGATTTAAACTATTTTCTTAAATTGCTGGATTAATTTTAATTTGAATTATTAAATAGCTAAATTGTTAGGCACATCCAGAAGTGTACCCAGCCAGTGGCTGAGAGGAACTGACAGGTGGGGCCAGTCAGCAGTTGACTGGTCCACGGTTGACTGGTCAAAGGTCCAGTGGGACCCAGCTGTCAGCCTCAGAGGGTTAAAACATATTTAAATTTAAACTAACAGAGGATTAGTCAGTGGGTCCAGCCTGACAGTGAGTTAAATAATTAACAGTTTTGACTAATTATCGGTTAGCAGTTAATTACCCGAGCGGGCCCACACGTCAGGGACAGAAATGAACAGTAAATCGGCGTTGACCCGTTCAACGAAGTCAACAAGGGCCAGGGGCCCACTGTCAGTGTCGCCGGGTGGGTCCCAGCCTGTGCCACGTCGGACGCCGGCGCCGGAGAAAGCTCCGGCGAGCTCCTCGCGGCGGCCGAACGCCGGCGTCGATTGGATTTCGCGTACGGGTCACCTTTTCGCGTGATTTTGGGTGCGTTCAAACGAGCAGCTCGTCCCGCGTCGATCTAGCGCCGTTCCAGGTGCGGGGGTGGCCGGAGTGAAGCTCAACGACGACCGTGGGCGGCGCCGGAATACGGGCATCTCCGAAAACCGCACAACGAGCCGTGTTCGAGCCAACAAGCAATCCTAGCGGGCTCTACGGACCTCCAGAAACTCGATGGAGGCCATGGCTTGGCTCGGGGATGGGCGAGATGAGCGCAACGAGCTCGCAAATGAGGCAGCACGAAGCAATGATGGCGGTGGCACGGCAAGCTAACTACGGCGCGCGAGGAAGAACTAGATGCAGGACGGGGTGCAGAGGCTTACGGCGTGGCACACGGAGGCCCTTGGATGGCTTAGTAGCGCAGAGGTGAGAAGAAAAGGCAACAGCGATCTCGGCGACCCGAGGTAGACGAAGGAGGCGCGGGAGCGATGCGGTGCCGCTGAGCTCGCGTTTTTGGGTGTGGAAGAAGAGGCGGTCGCCGGCGAGGCTTCTGGACAAGGCGGACAGCCGAATGGGCGTCGGTGGCCGCGAATCGACGGAGGAACATCGGCGGCAGCACACAGGCAAGCTCCCGTTCGAGAGGGAGAAGGTGAGGGGAGGAAATGGAGAGGGGCCGAGGCATCCGGGGTCACGGGGCGAAGCTTATCCCCCTCCTCCCACCAACTCCGTCGCCGTGGCAAGCGTGGACGGCGCCGCGTGCGCGTCGGACGCGGGCGAGGCGACACGGCGAGCGGGAGCAGGTAGACGAATAGGAATGGGCCGGCTAGGCTGCAGGTGAGCACCAGGTAGGCTTTTCCTTTTTCAGTTTTTCTGTTTTTCTTTATTTATTAACAGAAGCTGTATAGAAATAATTAGGGCTGCCAAAACACTTTTGATAAATGTGGGACTAGGCCACATAAATACTTTGTGAATTTTGGCACTGCCACATAAAGTTTGGGCATTTTTCGAAATCATTGTAATTTTCCAAAAATGGAAATTGGCATCTTTAAAGTGCTGTTTGACACTGTTTTTGATGCTACTGTCCAATTTAGCACCAGGGTGATGTTGTTTTCCTTCATCATTATGATCCAGGGAATTTTTAGAGAATGATGAACATTTTAGTTTCAAATTTGGAACAACTTTTATTTTCACTTTAAGTTCGACAATCCATTTGAATTGGAATTTGAAATGAGATATGACACTAGTGATGATCAAGCACTGTTGAACATGATGACTTGGCATGATTAAGAAGTGGTCACTGTGGTGTGAGGCTGGGGATGTTACAAATCTCCTCCACTACAAGAAATCTCGTCCCGAGATTTAAGTGGGGAAGAAAAGGGTAACTTCGGAAGAATGGACCTTTTACAAGGTCGACTATTCGGCAGATAGTTCAAAGGATGTGGCAGAAATATCTCTCGGGTTAGAACTTAGGAAATCATCGAGAGCAACGTATAAAGGTTCAATAAGAAGTTTCAAAGGAAGGGACATCTGATCGTCACCTGAATAGATTGTGAAAGGGGTTCAGAGCATCGGGAATAGATCATGTCTCGGAGGGTGGCTCGTGATAACACACAAAGAGAAGGGCAAAGGATACTTCAAAAATCAAGGAGGTACAGGAGAGTCAGGTTCCGATCCTGAGGAACTGTGGTGAATGTCGATCGAGAGTAGGGAGAACGGGGTCATTTGCTCGAATATGACAGCAAGGACTGTCAGGGAGCATCCTGTCAGTTATGTTGGCAACAGCGTCGGTACCAAGGGCGAGGGACGAAGAGAACCATATTCCTGCTCGTTGAACGAGGCGGACCAATAGGCAAAGTTCTCGTCCATCGGTGGTTACCGGAAAATCATCAACAATAGCAACAGGGTCTCTCTGACTGAGTTGCAGACCGAGGTATTTTCATAAGCAGGGAATTATTCCTGCTCATGTCTTAATGATCTCAAGAAAGGTTAAACAAACAAATGGAAAGGAAAATGTGATTAATTGATTAATCACGCCAATGGAAAGAAATAAGTGTTTACACACAAGTTTTAGGGGTATATCATTTCGCAAAAAAGAGCGGAGCATGATATACATGATAGGGCAGCAAGTTCAAAAACATTTGGATAAAGGGACGAGAGAAGAATCTTGATATTACCCATACGATGTTGTGTGGATAATGGATCAAGAAACATTTTGTCGAGAGATTTCACGAGGATGCCATCGAACAGCGACGGCATCGATAAAAGGAATGATGAAGCGAGAGGGTTAATGGAGCCATGGATACGGCACAAGCTCGAAATCAAGCTTGTTGTTCGAGGTGAAATGATAAAATGAAGAAGATCGAAGTGAGCTTCGCTCTTCGTCGGAAGTTGTGCTCTGGGCATAAAGACCAGGTAACACGGTTAAAATTTAGCTTGATGAAGATATAGCCGATCAGGCTAGGAATGACTTGAAGGATTATTAAACTCTTAAGCAACGAGGGTTACTTAGAGCTATTGAATCGAAGTGCGGAATCGATTCACTTATCGGTGTTCTTGAGTGGCAATCAACTCAGAACCCGAGGAAAATCGGAATTGGTGATTAATGATAGTTGAAGAAGAACTCATAAGAGGTTATGTAGTTTCCTGTGACATACTCGTGATACCAGGGGTAACACTCAAGGTAGCTCAGTATAAAGGTTGAACAAGCTTAATGATTTGAAGAGAGCAAGTGCTTTAACTTGTCCGTGAAATGGGATCAAGGAGAACAACCACGGTCGGAACCACGGGTGCAAAGGAACATTGCAAAATGCAAGATGAATTTACATCAAGGGATTATTATTTTACGAGCAGCTTCCATGATAGGTTCTACATCGGGTCCATGGGCATGAACACAAGGTTCAAGGTCGACTCCCACTTATCCAATGCATAACCTTTCATTCACTTCTCGTCTTCGAAGAATTTGTAGAGTCGAAAAATTTATTCGACAGAACGCGAGTGGATATATCTCGCATAGCTTTTGATTCACACAGACTAGAGAAAGCATATGTTCAACCCATCGGGGCAATTTAAGAACATATACCGCATACTTGAAGGAGTAATGAACTCAAACTCGGAAGCAGAGCATGATTGACAAGGGCAAGGGATACAATTTTACCAAAGGCAATATGTATCAAGGGGAAAGCGCACAATATTTAGAATATGAAGGACAATGTCGGATATTAATCCAACAGAAGGTCAAGTGGTCGACAAAGGATCTGATATGAGTATCGGCATTCAACCAGAAGAAGGAGAATGCAAAGGCATCGGTTTGTGGAAACATCGAAATAATTCGACGCTTAAGCACAAGGGGATCAAGATTCCAAAACAAAAGATCAGAAGCAGAGGCTCTGATCAAAGGAAGAATAAGTTGAATAGAGCTAGAGGGACAATCAATTATAATATGATTGGCCAGGATCCAACTCATGACTAAATAACGTCTGAGCCGGAAGGATGGATTAGTAGGAATCAACTGATGATTACGAATATTCGCAAAATATTGAATCAAGGGACGCATAACGATAGCGACAAGTATGTCAACGAAGGTTATATGGAATTTACTATGATGCAGACAGACAAAAATTTCAAGAGCAAGAGTCTGTAGAGGATTTTTGGGAGATCAGATAGCAATACGAAGTATTTCATGGAACACAAGAACAACTGGGGATGAATGGATCATCGGTGTTGTGAGGAATTATCCGCAGTGCGGAAGGAACTGCACGGCAGTAGACAAAATGGATTCTTGGAACAACAAAGAGTATTTCGGGGTATCTTGTACCTACAGGAGTAACGGGGCATGAGGATTCAAACGGCAAAGATGTGTAGAAATTCACGGGGATCCTATCGGTGGTAGGGAACTGCTAAAGCAGTGGGCACAAGGGTCTCGGGAAACTTCAGGAAGTATCTTCGGAGTCTTCAGATGATGACACGTCATCTTCTGATCAAGGGCTCTCCGGAAGAAAGCGGTTACGAGAACCTAATGTCGGAGTTTAGTAAAATCGTTTAACCCGAATAGAAGAGAGGTTCAGAGTCCCAGAGTATAGACGAGGAATAAAAGAAGCTACACCACCCAATTGGCGACGTGGGGCCATAAGCCACACAGCCAGGTTAGTAAAACATTTTTGGACCTCTAGACTCGACTTCGGCCAAGGAGTTGGAAAGGGGTTCCTACAGGCAGTCGGCTCTGATACCAACCTGTGACGACCTCGGCCCGACCGTGCACTAATCATACACGCAATTGCACACGATCAAGCCTAAGGACTCACGTGAAGGAATCACAACACAACTCTAAAACATAAATAAATACATACAAGTCATATATTACAAGCCAGGGGCCTCGAGGGCTCGAATACATAACATGATGTCTCACACATAGTCAGCGGAAGCGTTAGGTATCTGGGTACAGATACAACACAACAGAAGATAGGCCTTTTACAAAGGCGGGGCAAAAATAAAAGCTACGATCGAAAAGGCGCAGGCCTCCTGCCTGGGACCTCCGATCCTACTCCTGGTCGTCGTCCGCCGGCTCCTCGTAGAAGTACTCGCCGGCCGGGTAGTAATAGTAGCCAGCCTCGGGCTGGTAGTAGTAGTCGTCGACGGGGGCTGCAGGCACCATGGCTCCGTCGTCTGGTTTATCAAGCGGGTAGGACAAAAGAGGAAGCAAAGCAACCGTGAGTACTCATCCAAAGTACTCAGCAAGACTTACATCAGATCTATACTAGCAATGCATCATTATCAAAGGAGGCTTTATGTGGGTGGACTAGTGTGCAGAAAGCCAGAGTAGAGAGGGGAAAAGCCTAGTCCTGACGAAGACTAGCATCTTCAGCGTCTTGCAGCAAATAGAAGGGAACAGAATAGTTTCATAATAATAATGTATAGTGTTTGCAGCAACATCATCTTCATATCTCATATCTCAAGTCACCAGTTCTAGTTGTACCGAAGTGGATACAACTCCGAGTGTCCGTTACCGTAGGACAGGCTATCGATAGATTGTTTCTTCCCTGCAGGGGTGCACCAAGTTACCCACCACGCTCGCTTAACTCCGGCCGGACACACCATCAGGTCGTGCCCGCCCTCGGCTAAACAATACGCCGCAACCCGACCGGATACCGCCAGAGAGGATCGAGCACGCCGGACTAAACCTATGCCCCCAGGGGTCTTGGCCATCGCCCCGGACGCTCCTGCACGTTACGTGGCCGTTCGGTAGCAGACCTAGCAACCCCTTATACAAGCACGCAGTTGCATCCTAAGTCCAATCCGAACAACCCGCTCAATCGCTGACGTCGTGACGACTCCGGCTGATGTATACGACGCAGAGCACCCACTCACACCCACGTGGTGGTTAGTGCTATCGGCCCGGAGGCCCTCGGATCAAATATCCAAATCGCTTAGTGTGTTGGGAGCGCGCGGTAACGAGCAGAGCCTACGATACTGTTGGCCCCGTCGTCCCGTCTCGAGGACTTGTGACAAGGACTGGGAAAGACCGGCCACGCCTCGTAGTTATCTCGCGGGTACCCTCACTGGTCACCCGACTCCACAGCTCACGCCTCAAAGGCACTCGCGGGTACCCCTCTGGGTCAACCCGCCTCCATCCAACATGTGTAGTAGTAAGTTCAAAGTGTCATCAGACGCACGATACCTCTGGCCGCACGCCTTTGTTCCTGGCGACGTCCGGCCTCGGGGATCGATACGTCTTTAAACACGGTATAACTTCAAAGTGTCGTCAGACGCACGATACCTCTGGCCGCACGCCTTTGTTCCTGGCGACGTCCGGCCTCGAGGATCGATACGTCTTTAAACATGGTGTGGTGAACAGGGCATCCGTGTGGTTTCCATGCCGATGAGGAATCCGAGGAATCACCCTCGTTGGACTCCTATACGACAAGTCCCGTTAAGGTGATACCGGAGGAATCACCCTCGGCGGTAACCACCATAGCGGATGCACGACAAAAGCTAAGTCGGAAGTGGGAAGAGGAATCACCCTCGGTAACCCACAACGAGCTAGCTATAATACAGGGACAACATCAGAAGTGAGTTCGGAGGTATCACCCTCGTCACCCGATGTTAACTCTGCGGAGTCGAGCATATTAGGGGGGGTTGTGCGGTGCTGTGAAGAAGGTCAGGGGAAGGGGGCTCGATCGCTTGATCGAGGCAAGGGTACTATGCGAGGCAACTACGAGAGTGTGGGGCCAAGCAGTGCTACCCAACCTATACTAAGCAGTTTATGAATAAAGGCAGGTATCAACAATTTAGCAAAAACAGGCTATGCAACAGTAATAGGAGCAGTAGCAGTAGCAGCAATTCTAATGCAAGAATTAAGAGAGAATAGACATAGGCGATATCGGAAATGCCCAAGGGGGGGTTGCTTGCCTGGTTGCTTGGCAAATGAAAAGGAACAACGGCGGTGAAGTAGTCGATCACCAGGGCATCGTTGGCGGTCTCGGGGTCTACCGGGAAGAAAGGGGGAGAGGAAACAATATAAATACACGGTAACAAAAGTAATTACCAAGCGTGACAACTAACGCAGTGCTACCGAAAACGAAGAAGGGGAACCCATCCAGGAATTATTCCCGGTTCCGGACGTCTGTCAGACAGATGAACCGGAGGGGGAACGGTTTCACGTACAGGTAGTTCGAGGTAGGTGACGGCCAGGATGCAGTGCAGGGTTGTCTAAAGATATGTCTAAGTCATATTGGTTATTTTTAGGATTTATCTGGAATTACTTACCGGTGTGTGTGCACTATTCATCTACCGGAAACAGGCTAAAAGTTGCGGGTTCACCTCCGTAGAGGGTCCCGACATGGAAACAGACGGCACGGTCGGATTCGTCTCGTTTTTCTGATCAACTTTCATGTAGAAAGTTTTTCGATCCGATCTACGGATAACTTTCTATGATTTTTCAAAGATTTAAACTATTTTCTTAAATTGCTGGATTAATTTGAATTTGAATTATTAAATAGCTAAATTGTTAGGCACATCCAGAAGTGTACCCAGCCAGTGGCTGAGAGGAACTGACAGGTGGGGCCAGTCAGCAGTTGACTGGTCCACGGTTGACTGGTCAAAGGTCCAGTGGGACCCAGCTGTCAGCCTCAGAGGGTTAAAACATATTTAAATTTAAACTAACAGAGGATTAGTCAGTGGGTCCAGCCTGACAGTGAGTTAAATAATTAACAGTTTTGACTAATTATCGGTTAGCAGTTAATTACCCGAGCGGGCCCACACGTCAGGGACAGAAATGAACAGTAAATCGGCGTTGACCCGTTCAACGAAGTCAACAAGGGCCAGGGGCCCACTGTCAGTGTCGCCGGGTGGGTCCCAGCCTGTGCCACGTCGGACGCCGGCGCCGGAGAAAGCTCCGGCGAGCTCCTCGCGGCGGCCGAACGCCGGCGTCGATTGGATTTCGCGTACGGGTCACCTTTTCGCGTGATTTTGGGTGCGTTCAAACGAGCAGCTCGTCCCGCGTCGATCTAGCGCCGTTCCAGGTGCGGGGGTGGCCGGAGTGAAGCTCAACGACGACCGTGGGCGGCGCCGGAATACGGGCATCTCCGAAAACCGCACAACGAGCCGTGTTCGAGCCAACAAGCAATCCTAGCGGGCTCTACGGACCTCCAGAAACTCGATGGAGGCCATGGCTTGGCTCGGGGATGGGCGAGATGAGCGCAACGAGCTCGCAAATGAGGCAGCACGCGGCAATGATGGCGGTGGCACGGCAAGCTAACTACGGCGCGCGAGGAAGAACTAGATGCAGGAGGGGGTGCAGAGGCTTACGGCGTGGCACACGGAGGCCCTTGGATGGCTTAGTAGCGCAGAGGTGAGAAGAAAAGGCAACAGCGATCTCGGCGACCCGAGGTAGACGAAGGAGGCGCGGGAGCGATGCGGTGCCGCTGAGCTCGCGTTTTTGGGTGTGGAAGAAGAGGCGGTCGCCGGCGAGGCTTCTGGACAAGGCGGACAGCCGAATGGGCGTCGGTGGCCGCGAATCGACGGAGGAACATCGGCGGCAGCACACAGGCAAGCTCCCGTTCGAGAGGGAGAAGGTGAGGGGAGGAAATGGAGAGGGGCCGAGGCATCCGGGGTCACGGGGCGAAGCTTATCCCCCTCCTCCCACCAACTCCGTCGCCGTGGCAAGCGTGGACGGCGCCGCGTGCGCGTCGGACGCGGGCGAGGCGACACGGCGAGCGGGAGCAGGTAGACGAATAGGAATGGGCCGGCTAGGCTGCAGGTGAGCACCAGGTAGGCTTTTCCTTTTTCAGTTTTTCTGTTTTTCTTTATTTATTAACAGAAGCTGTATAGAAATAATTAGGGCTGCCAAAACACTTTTGATAAATGTGGGACTAGGCCACATAAATACTTTGTGAATTTTGGCACTGCCACATAAAGTTTGGGCATTTTTCGAAATCATTGTAATTTTCCAAAAATGGAAATTGGCATCTTTAAAGTGCTGTTTGACACTGTTTTTGATGCTACTGTCCAATTTAGCACCAGGGTGATGTTGTTTTCCTTCATCATTATGATCCAGGGAATTTTTAGAGAATGATGAACATTTTAGTTTCAAATTTGGAACAACTTTTATTTTCACTTTAAGTTCGACAATCCATTTGAATTGGAATTTGAAATGAGATATGACACTAGTGATGATCAAGCACTGTTGAACATGATGACTTGGCATGATTAAGAAGTGGTCACTGTGGTGTGAGGCTGGGGATGTTACAACATGAGTGTTGGTCCGAAACGGGGGTTCTGCGGGGCCACCTCGAGGAAACTCAAGGTTTGGTAAAAACCTGTAGAATCGCCCATCCGGTCGTGTCCTGAGACTAGATACGCGCGGCTACCTATCAGGGTGTCGACACGCCGGGAGGATTTGCTGGATTAGCCTTACCTTAGTTCGGTTTAACTCGAGCACGGGATTCCGAGAATACTCGGGTCTTCCCACCTATGGAGTTGCGACTCCGCGGATCGTGGGCTTGTAATGGGTCAAGTTGGAACACCCCTGCAGGGTTTGAACTTTCGAAAGCCGTGCCCGCGGTTATGTGGCAGATGGGAGCTTGTTAATATCCGGTTGTAGATAACTTGACACAATGATTCAATACACTACCAGCGTGTGTACCGTGACTGTCAATTTCCGAATAGGGATTCGGGAGTTGAACACGGTGGGGTTATGTTTGACCGGCTTTAGTTAGGATCACTTCGTGATCATCTTTCGACCGAGGCACTTCTCTTCTCGCTCTCTTATACGTAAGTTAGTGCTAGTTGCTGCTGCAGACTCTTGTTGTTCCTTCACCTCTCGTTCTTTCTTCAGCCTTGTCCACACCCAAGGCTTAAATAGTCTTGTTACCCGGGAACGGGATTGCTGAGTCCTCTGTGGCTCATAGTTACTTCACCACACCAGATGCAGGTTCAGCCGAGTTTGATGCAGGAGTTGGTTCAGTTCTTCACCCGGGAGCTCGATGAAGAGTTTGACCGTTTGCTTGTGACGTTTCGATGTTCAGTAGTGGTTTCTACTAGGATTCGATCCTGACCTGTGGCTTTATGTTGTTTGGTATCTTTCTTTTGGATCTTCGCCCGTAGTCGGGTTGTGATGTTTTGAATGATGTCTTGCTTATGTAATGTATTGTGTGAAGTGGCGAGTGTAAGCCAACTATCTCCTTTTGCAATTTTAATCCCTCTTTTACATGAGTCGTGCAAAGATACCAAACTTGAGATCATTCTAGGATGGGCTTATACCTTTAAGTCGTGCCTCGACACGTAGGAGGTATAGTCCCATCCTGGGCATTACAAGTTGGTATCAGAGCCTTCTCCGACCTAGAAGCCCCCACTGATTGATCGAATCGTTGACGGTTGAGTCTAGGCACACACTGAGAACTTTTTGAGTCCTATATTATATCGGAGAGTAGGATTTCTTTGCTTCTCATCCCCTTTCTCCTTGGTGAGGACTCCTGACGATTACTCTTACCTCTTCTACTTTCAAAATTGCACCAAATTTTTTTTAGGATCTCGCGAGTATTCTGGGATTGTTTCGATGTTCTTGTGACAAGGATATTGTTCTCGATGCCTCCTGTTACCGAGGAGTTGAGCTTCGGGGTATCATTGACACAAGTATATCGCGGCAGTACTAAATACTTAAGACGTCCGACATCGAAAATCTCTCCTATACGGCCAGTGGCAAGATAACCCCGACATCACCCAGTACTGGGGAGGTAGCTCGAGAGTATTGCCATAGCTTGTATAGTGGATGCTTTTCGAAGGTCCGAGGTAAACAGTTTCCGAGAAAGACTGGTTATGTGTTGAAGGATGGATACACCTGGATGTAGGTTTAGAGTTGATTGCGCGGTGCTTCCCGTGCATCCCCAACACCTGATTGCATAACTGGAAACTTTCGGAAATCTATAGGTGGGTTCATCTAGTAGTTCTAGGCATTCTTCCAACGGATGCTCGATATGAAGTTTGGGGTTCTACATTGAGTGAAGTGGTTTTATGGACTTGTTCTGATCGGGAGTTGCATCTTAAAGGGTCCTTGGCTATGCTGATCCGGGGATTGCAAAACCCTTTTGTAACACGTTCCATGAGCTTTCAGCACGAAGATGTCGAACGAAACTTCTATCTTGTATTTGTTCTATCTGTTCCTTGTTCCTTTTTATTTTCATTTTGTTCTCCAAGTGGCTTCTCGACAAGTGATGTACCGGCGGAATTCATTCGTTCAATTCTTTGCTCGGATGATATTGTGAAGATGATGCTGCGAGATATCTATCCTTTGTTTTGTTCTGATTCTGGTATTCGAGTTGCTTCGATGTCAAATGTTGATTCCATACCTTCCTAATCGGTATTCTCATATTTCTATGGGAGTGCTAGTCCTTCTTAATCATCAAGATGGTTATGTTAAATTCTTTTTCAACCGGTGTCCATCTTGTTCGTCTCAAGTTGTCTTGTTTCCCCACCCTCCCACCCTTTTTCTTCTTGGAGCCAGAAATTCTTAATGAAGTATCCATTTTATTCATGTGATATTTCTTCATTTCTTTTCCTTCAATGTTCTTATCCGGTGATTTTATCGTGAAGATGCTCAAGAGCTTCAAGTTCATCATTCTTAATTCCAATAATTCTGCCGGTGGTTGTAATTCAAGATTTTGGTGTTGATCTTATCCTTTTCCTCTTTTCACTATGCTTTCTTATTCCGGTGCACCAATTAATCATTCTCCTCTTGTTATTCATATCCGGAGTGCTGAAGATTCATAATTCCATTCTTAATCCGTTCAAGCTATTTTGAGGATTGCTATCTTATTCAAGCCATTTAATTCAACCGGTGCAATATCTCTTAAGCAATCTTTTCCAACGGTGATTTCTTTAGTGGGCCCTAACCCACAGGTCTTTTCCAAGGATCTTACCTGACTCTTCTAATTATTCTGGAGATATACTTAATTTTTTTTTTCAAGTGTGACGTAAGAATGATTTTCATCAGTCACATGCCTTCTCCAAGATCGCTTTCAAATTCTTTTTCATCATTGGTTCAACCTTTTTAATTCTTCTTTCCGGAGTGTTAAACAATTCTTCATGGCATTTCTCATCTTCATTCTCAACATTTCAAAATCGGAGAAGAGTTTCTCTTAAATTTTGACCCGTTCTCTTGAAGATTCGTGGTTCTAGCCTCTTGCCATCCTCTTTATTGTTCCGATTGTGAGGAATTCTTTTATACCCATCCGAAGCATTCTTGAATTCTTTTCTTTGTGATCCTCCGAAGGCCATCATTTCAGAAGATTCTTCGTTCTCAGTTTTCAACTTCGTTCTCCAAATATTCTTCATTGATGTCTCTTTGTTCGTCTCCATATTTTTATGGTGGTTCGTTCAAGTTTACCCTTTCGTTGTTATCGTTTTAATTCATTTGTTCTTTTCACAATCCTACCAGTGCTTCGTTGAAGATTTATCCGAGCTTGTGCGAGATCTATCTTTAATTCTTTCCAACGAGAATAAGTAGTTTGCCAAATCCTTTGGTTGTCATCAGTTTAAATTGGTGAAGGAGATGCATAACATAACTCTTATTCTTGTTCCTTCAGGTGATTTAATTCTTTTGTCTGGAGCTTGTTCATCATATCATATCCTTGGTGTTAAGTTGTTCATCTTGTTTTCAGGAGCTTCAAGCTATTTCATTATATCATTTCAACCTTCATCTAATTCATCACAGGCCTTGAATCTTATTCTTTTCATCTTTCACTTCTCATGCTTTCATTACCGGAGTTCTTCATGGTGGTTCATCATATTTTAATTCATCCTTGAAGTCTACATCAAGATTCTTGTTGGAGCTCAAGCATTCTTCATCATGCATTCCAAGTGCAATCCTTTCTACCTATTCTTTTCAGATGGTGGTATGCCATTTTTGACAATTTTCTTCATGTTTCATGATTCACAAGTTGTCAGGAATGAGATATTTAAAACCATCTTTTTTTTCCTTGTTCAGGAGATCTTTCCAACCCTTCAATTTATTCGTTGGAGTCATCTTGGGTTGTATTTCACCTAAAGCTTTCCCTGAGGATTGTTGTTATTATGGTGCTTATAAATGACCCAAGTTCTTCATTTTTCATTTCGGTGAAATAAGTTTTCGTCTCCTTGTTGATCTCAATCCATTCAAATGTTCTCGTAAGTGGCTGGTTATCACCTCTTAATTTTGAGATGTTTTCCATAAGCCCACATCAAGCTTATTCTTTCGTAGTTGAATTTCCAACAACTCCGTTCAACCCTTCTTCGTAAGGATGCTCTTTCAAATTCAATTTTCGGAGAAGTTGTCTTTTTCTTCTCCATTCATTCTTCATTGAGTTATATGCTATTCTGTCATTCCGGAGGCTTTGTGATATTGCTCTCTTCAACCATCATCTCGTTTTTATCAAGATCATGTTCTTTCCCTTGCTTATCATTTAACCGGAGTGTTGTATTCTTCATTCAAGTTCCGTCATTTATCTAGTTTGCCTCTCTTTTCAACCGGAGTGCTGTCTGAATTCTTTCTTACCCCTTGTGCCATTCTTTCAATTGTTTCGGAGGCAATATGCTATTGTTTTCATCAAGTATCTTCCCTTCTTCTCAAGTTCTTGTTAATTTCTTCCATTTTCAGACGGAGTGCTGTCCAAATTTTGTCATTCTTATTCCTTGGCTATACCCCTGCAGTTTCATATTCTTTTGGTCCGTGAGCTCTTGTTTCATGTCTTTCAACCTTCAAGGTTCTCATAGTGCTCCTTGTTCCTCTTTTGTAACGGAGTGTTTCATCTTCGTTCATCTCCGTTGCATTCTTTCTTTCAACTTGTTCAACCTCTCAAGGTTCCTGGTTTCACTCGTTTCTCGAAGAAGCAACTTTGTTTTACCTCTTCCTCTTCCGTTTTTACCCGGTGATATCTCTAGGATCTCGGGTCGAGATCCTCTGTTAGTGTGGGAGAGTTGTGACGCCCGAGACCGACGTCCCAGAAGATTCCAGAAGATTCCAGATGTTCCGGGTTGCCCGTGTGTTCTTTGTGCTTGTGTTATTTTTTTTGCATTGCATCATGTCATCATGCCATCATGTCTTTTTTTTATTTTGCATCCCAACCTTAATAATCCGTGTGGACCTTCGGTCCATTTAAATTGAGGGAAGTTTGTCTTCTCTTTATAACATATAAAAGTCTCTCAATATTTAGGGAGCTATATTTATTAATTATTCCAATTGTTTGGGATCACCGTAACACACTTGCAATATTTCTCCATGCATTTCTATCTCAATTCTTTGCCTCAAACCTTGCTATAATTCTTTTCAGTGTTTCGAGGTCCTTCCAAAAACCCTCCTTCTATTTTATTTAAATTCCTGACTTTTTGGTGAATCCAGTAAAATTGATCTCATGCCCTAATTCTCTCCTAACCTTCTCCTCTCTTTTCTTTCTTCCTATTTCTTTTCTGTAATTCTAAGAGTAGAAGAACAGCAGCAGTTTTAAAAGAGTCCAGCAGGCCTGAGGCCATCTGGGCCTCCTCCTTTCCCCACCTAGGCCCAGCCGGCCGAACCTTCTGCTCCCTGGCCCATCGGCCCAAACCCACTCCCTCTAACCCTAGCGTGCGCCTCTCCCGCATCGCTCTCCCCTCGCTCTCCCTCT
>LR738712.1:717849185-717860906 GCA_902687465.1 Secale cereale | reverse complement strand
GGAGCCAGAAATTCTTAATGAAGTATCCATTTTATTCATGTGATATTTCTTCATTTCTTTTCCTTCAATGTTCTTATCCGGTGATTTTATCGTGAAGATGCTCAAGAGCTTCAAGTTCATCATTCTTAATTCCAATAATTCTGCCGGTGGTTGTAATTCAAGATTTTGGTGTTGATCTTATCCTTTTCCTCTTTTCACTATGCTTTCTTATTCCGGTGCACCAATTAATCATTCTCCTCTTGTTATTCATATCCGGAGTGCTGAAGATTCATAATTCCATTCTTAATCCGTTCAAGCTATTTTGAGGATTGCTATCTTATTCAAGCCATTTAATTCAACCGGTGCAATATCTCTTAAGCAATCTTTTCCAACGGTGATTTCTTTAGTGGGCCCTAACCCACAGGTCTTTTCCAAGGATCTTACCTGACTCTTCTAATTATTCCGGAGATATACTTAATTTTTTTTTTCAAGTGTGACGTAAGAATGATTTTCATCAGTCACATGCCTTCTCCAAGATCGCTTTCAAATTCTTTTTCATCATTGGTTCAACCTTTTTAATTCTTCTTTCCGGAGTGTTAAACAATTCTTCATGGCATTTCTCGTCTTCATTCTCAACATTTCAAAATCGGAGAAGAGTTTCTCTTAAATTTTGACCCGTTCTCTTGAAGATTCGTGGTTCTAGCCTCTTGCCATCCTCTTTATTGTTCCGATTGTGAGGAATTCTTTTATACCCATCCGAAGCATTCTTGAATTCTTTTCTTTGTGATCCTCCGAAGGCCATCATTTCAGAAGATTCTTCGTTCTCAGTTTTCAACTTCGTTCTCCAAATATTCTTCATTGATGTCTCTTTGTTCGTCTCCATATTTTTATGGTGGTTCGTTCAAGTTTACCCTTTCGTTGTTATCGTTTTAATTCATTTGTTCTTTTCACAATCCTACCAGTGCTTCATTGAAGATTTATCCGAGCTTGTGCGAGATCTATCTTTAATTCTTTCCAACGAGAATAAGTAGTTTGCCAAATCCTTTGGTTGTCATCAGTTTAAATTGGTGAAGGAGATGCATAACATAACTCTTATTCTTGTTCCTTCAGGTGATTTAATTCTTTTGTCTGGAGCTTGTTCATCATATCATATCCTTGGTGTTAAGTTGTTCATCTTGTTTTCAGGAGCTTCAAGCTATTTCATTATATCATTTCAACCTTCATCTAATTCATCACAGGCCTTGAATCTTATTCTTTTCATCTTTCACTTCTCATGCTTTCATTACCGGAGTTCTTCATGGTGGTTCATCATATTTTAATTCATCCTTGAAGTCTACATCAAGATTCTTGTTGGAGCTCAAGCATTCTTCATCATGCATTCCAAGTGCAATCCTTTCTACCTATTCTTTTCAGATGGTGGTATGCCATTTTTGACAATTTTCTTCATGTTTCATGATTCACAAGTTGTCAGGAATGAGATATTTAAAACCATCTTTTTTTTTCCTTGTTCAGGAGATCTTTCCAACCCTTCAATTTATTCGTTGGAGTCATCTTGGGTTGTATTTCACCTAAAGCTTTCCCTGAGGATTGTTGTTATTATGGTGCTTATAAATGACCCAAGTTCTTCATTTTTCATTTCGGTGAAATAAGTTTTCGTCTCCTTGTTGATCTCAATCCATTCAAATGTTCTCGTAAGTGGCTGGTTATCACCTCTTAATTTTGAGATGTTTTCCATAAGCCCACATCAAGCTTATTCTTTCGTAGTTGAATTTCCAACAACTTCGTTCAACCCTTCTTCGTAAGGATGCTCTTTCAAATTCAATTTTCGGAGAAGTTGTCTTTTTCTTCTCCATTCATTCTTCATTGAGTTATATGCTATTCTGTCATTCCGGAGGCTTTGTGATATTGCTCTCTTCAACCATCATCTCGTTTTTATCAAGATCATGTTCTTTCCCTTGCTTATCATTTAACCGGAGTGTTGTATTCTTCATTCAAGTTCCGTCATTTATCTAGTTTGCCTCTCTTTTCAACCGGAGTGCTGTCTGAATTCTTTCTTACCCCTTGTGCCATTCTTTCAATTGTTTCGGAGGCAATATGCTATTGTTTTCATCAAGTATCTTCCCTTCTTCTCAAGTTCTTGTTAATTTCTTCCATTTTCAGACGGAGTGCTGTCCAAATTTTGTCATTCTTATTCCTTGGCTATACCCCTGCAGTTTCATATTCTTTTGGTCCGTGAGCTCTTGTTTCATGTCTTTCAACCTTCAAGGTTCTCATAGTGCTCCTTGTTCCTCTTTTGTAACGGAGTGTTTCATCTTCGTTCATCTCCGTTGCATTCTTTCTTTCAACTTGTTCAACCTCTCAAGGTTCCTGGTTTCACTCGTTTCTCGAAGAAGCAACTTTGTTTTACCTCTTCCTCTTCCGTTTTTACCCGGTGATATCTCTAGGATCTCGGGTCGAGATCCTCTGTTAGTGTGGGAGAGTTGTGACGCCCGAGACCGACGTCCCAGAAGATTCCAGAAGATTCCAGATGTTCCGGGTTGCCCGTGTGTTCTTTGTGCTTGTGTTATTTTTTTTGCATTGCATCATGTCATCATGCCATCATGTCTTTTTTTTATTTTGCATCCCAACCTTAATAATCCGTGTGGACCTTCGGTCCATTTAAATTGAGGGAAGTTTGTCTTCTCTTTATAACATATAAAAGTCTCTCAATATTTAGGGAGCTATATTTATTAATTATTCCAATTGTTTGGGATCACCGTAACACACTTGCAATATTTCTCCATGCATTTCTATCTCAATTCTTTGCCTCAAACCTTGCTATAATTCTTTTCAGTGTTTCGAGGTCCTTCCAAAAACCCTCCTTCTATTTTATTTAAATTCCTGACTTTTTGGTGAATCCAGTAAAATTGATCTCATGCCCTAATTCTCTCCTAACCTTCTCCTCTCTTTTCTTTCTTCCTATTTCTTTTCTGTAATTCTAAGAGTAGAAGAACAGCAGCAGTTTTAAAAGAGTCCAGCAGGCCTGAGGCCATCTGGGCCTCCTCCTTTCCCCACCTAGGCCCAGCCGGCCGAACCTTCTGCTCCCTGGCCCATCGGCCCAAACCCACTCCCTCTAACCCTAGCGTGCGCCTCTCCCGCATCGCTCTCCCCTCGCTCTCCCTCTACGCCGCCATCCCTCGCTCCCAGTCTCGATCCCCCATCTCCCTCTCCCTCGCGCACCTCTCTCTCAGTCCCCGCTCGCTCGTGCCCGAACCCCTCGACCCCGCACCTCGCGCCGATCTCCCTTCGTCCCGATCCCATCGATCTCTCCCCCTCGTCAGAGACCCCAGCGCCCCGAGCGCCTCGTCAGTACCGGGAGCAGCTCGAGCCCCGATCCTTTCCTCGCCCCGCTCCTCCTCTGGCAGGTGCCGGCCGCCCCGAGCACGACCCTTCCACCTCCTTCATCCGCGCCGTGGCTCCCTCCGCGCCGGAGCAGCCCGGCCAGGCCAGGCTCCCGCCGCCCCCTCGGCCAGGCAGCGCGCGAGCGGTCTGCCTCCCTCCGTCCTCCAGCGCTCCTCCTCCGCCCGAGCCCGGAGCGCCCCTCCTCCATCTTCAAACGCGGCCAGAGCGCCCCGCCTTGGCTGGTGCCGCATCTTCTTCGCGCCGGTGTCCCATCCAGCACCTCCTCGCCTTGGTCGACGACCGCCGCGTCGGCCTCTCCAGCTCCAGCACCGGGGTCTTCCTCTCCGCGCCAAGCCGTGGTCCTCCCCGTGCTGCCTCCTGCGCACCCCGGGGCTCCATCCCGTCGACCTTCAGCAGCTGCAACCACCTCGCCAAGTGCCGCTGCCGTATTGTTGTTTTGTGATCTGCGTTGTTGTTTTGCCAAGGACCAGTGTACGGTTTCAGGTTTTCACCAAGTACCTCTACACGTGATGTTGAACGGCTACGAGCTCGAGAACGACTACATGAACGCCTACACGACGACCGACTCGACAAGTACCACTACTACCACTACCGTCGCCGGAAGCGCCAAGTACCACGACTACTCGGAGACCCCAAGTACCCCTACCGTCGCCCGTGTACCCCTACGGAACGTCTTCGACCAAGTACCCCGACGTCGCAAGTACCACGACACGATGACGTGAACCACTGCTTCCTCTACGAGTTGCGAGAACAACTACTTCCCTCTACGGAACGACTTCTTCCTCGTCGGACACGTGAACGCCTTCTTCCTCTACGCTCTCGAACCGCCCCGTGAACGTTTGTTCCGAAGGTATAACCCCGAGACGTGACCCGTGGATGCATGCTTGTGTTGTATGAAATGTCTGCCTTGTGTGCTTCGTGCCGTTTTCGTCCGTTGTCGTGTTCCTCGGTTGCCTCGTCACCGACTCATGGGAACCCGGTAACGGGATCGCCCCACCTTCATCTCGTTTGACTCACCCACGCCATCTATCTTTTGCACCGGACTCTCAACAAGTTACCGGAACCGAGATGTTGCGTTGCATCATTTTGGTTATCGTTGCCGTGGCACTCTTTTCTTTCCACCACGGTGACAAATGCTTCTTATCCCTTTTAAGTCAACCTTTTAATAAACTTGCATAAACTTGATCATGTCATCCGCATCATGTTAACAACACTAAATGCTTAATTGTTGTTGCTTTATAATTATTAAACATGCTCATGGGGATTTTCCGGATATGTTGTTGTTATTCTCCGGCCTCATTTAAATGTCTTAATAGTGTAGTTTTAATTATGCTTCACCTCTTGCCATGTTAAAAACAATTAATCTTGTCTTGTAAATAAACGAGAGTCAATTAAATAATTAAATGTGGTGTTTCGTCAATATGCAACTCGTTGCATATTGATCTCCACTTAACTTGTAGTTTTGTTTGTGCATCTTGCCATGCCATGCATAATTAATCCGGACATGCATCATATTTGGATGTGCATCGTATGCCATGTTTATGATATGTGTGTTTACCGTGTTGTTTCTTTCTTTCCGGTTGCTTCTCTTGTTAGCTTCGGTTTCGATCCGGAGTTGTGAGGATCCGCTCGACTGTTGCTCCGTCTTCTTCTTGGACCCGTTCTTCTCCCTTGTGGAATTCCAGGCAAGATGACCGAACCCGGATACCATTACTATCTTTGCCTATTGCTAGTAGTTCCGCTCTATAGTTTTGCCTCGATGCCCATGTCTTTCTTGTCAGCCTCCTACTTGTAACCATGAACCTGTTTAACCACCCTACCTATGCAAACCGTTGCTTGGCTAAGTACGCTTCGCTCAGCCCTTCTTATAGCATTGTTAGTTGCAGGTGAAGATCGAAGATGCTTGCTTCATGTTGAAGTTTGGTTGGGTTATATCACACTATATAAATGCTTAAAATGAAATCATCTATATATTGGCAAGGGTGGAAGGCTAAGCCTTTTGCTTGGTGATTTGTTCCACTCATGCCGTTAGGAACCGTATAAACCGGTGTTATGTTCCTTGATTATGCGTTCCTAACACGGTTGGGGTGTATGGGACCCCCTTGATAAACCGCTAAGTGCTAAGTCTTTTCCAACAAGTCCCAACATTGGTACTATTTGCCGAATAACTAATAAAACTTGCATGTGGACTAGCTATCCCTTTTATTTAATTCAACAACCCCGGGCCAGTGCTCCACATGAGTGTTGGTCCGAAACGGGGGTTCTGCGGGGCCACCTCGAGGAAACTCAAGGTTTGGTAAAAACCTGTAGAATCGCCCATCCGGTCGTGTCCTGAGACTAGATACGCGCGGCTACCTATCAGGGTGTCGACACGCCGGGAGGATTTGCTGGATTAGCCTTACCTTAGTTCGGTTTAACTCGAGCACGGGATTCCGAGAATACTCGGGTCTTCCCACCTATGGAGTTGCGACTCCGCGGATCGTGGGCTTGTAATGGGTCAAGTTGGAACACCCCTGCAGGGTTTGAACTTTCGAAAGCCGTGCCCGCGGTTATGTGGCAGATGGGAGCTTGTTAATATCCGGTTGTAGATAACTTGACACAATGATTCAATACACTACCAGCGTGTGTACCGTGACTGTCAATTTCCGAATAGGGATTCGGGAGTTGAACACGGTGGGGTTATGTTTGACCGGCTTTAGTTAGGATCACTTCGTGATCATCTTTCGACCGAGGCACTTCTCTTCTCGCTCTCTTATACGTAAGTTAGTGCTAGTTGCTGCTGCAGACTCTTGTTGTTCCTTCACCTCTCGTTCTTTCTTCAGCCTTGTCCACACCCAAGGCTTAAATAGTCTTGTTACCCGGGAACGGGATTGCTGAGTCCTCTGTGGCTCATAGTTACTTCACCACACCAGATGCAGGTTCAGCCGAGTTTGATGCAGGAGTTGGTTCAGTTCTTCACCCGGGAGCTCGATGAAGAGTTTGACCATTTGCTTGTGACGTTTCGATGTTCAGTAGTGGTTTCTACTAGGATTCGATCCTGACCTGTGGCTTTATGTTGTTTGGTATCTTTCTTTTGGATCTTCGCCCGTAGTCGGGTTGTGATGTTTTGAATGATGTCTTGCTTATGTAATGTATTGTGTGAAGTGGCGAGTGTAAGCCAACTATCTCCTTTTGCAATTTTAATCCCTCTTTTACATGAGTCGTGCAAAGATACCAAACTTGAGATCATTCTAGGATGGGCTTATACCTCTAAGTCGTGCCTCAACACGTAGGAGGTATAGTCCCATCCTGGGCATTACACGCCTATTCTTCCTTTCTTGTCGTTGCTAGAACAAAGGAACAGCACACGGTTCTGGATGGTCACCCTGACTGGATGGAACGGACACCAACACCATGACCATGACCATGCATCGTCTCCTTTATTTTTGCTCAGGAACGCGGATGAAACCGTGGTGGTTGTGGGGAAAGCGTGTGCTCGCACGAGTAATGCTACATTCATTGCTGAGATTTGGTCGAATAAGTGTTTTTACCGGTGCCGGGAGGTACCGGTGTTTGGATCCATCATCCATCAATGCTTCTAGATCTGTGCGGCTGGGTCCCACATGATTTCTTTTTGCACCTCCGATTCGGGATACGGGAGCCTATACATATGCAATACGAGACCCCACGACAGATATTATCCACCCCACGCCGCTGTTTCTTTCCCACATCGAGCTCTCTCCCCCCTCCCTCTCTCTCGTGAGTTCCACGCCGGTCACCGGCGGCAGTAGATCCGGCTTCTCCACCAACCTCCGGCAGCGAATCCGGCTTCCGCGGCTGTCACTACGACGGGTGGACACAGGCAAGACCGACGGCGGCGCGGCTGTACCACGAGGCCGGCGACGAGCGGCGCCGGATCACGCTGGGGGACGACGGATACGCCGCGGTGGGCATTGGGGATAGCTACTCCGGCAAGGTTCCACCACGACAGGTCACCGGGCACGGGCGGCGCTGGATCCGGCGACTCCAAGTAACCGCAACCAGATCTGGTGAGTACTGACTACTGAAGCCCATCTCCCGTAACCTGTCTCCATCTATACTTAATGATTTCTGTTTTATTTTGCATGATTTGAACATCCCTTGCTTCTTTACCAGTTGGATGGCCTCCCCTGCTCCTTCAATTTCAGATGTTTGGACTTTCTGATGGATGGCCTCCCCTAACATCTCTCTCTCTTTCTCTCTGGACCTTGATTTTTGTTTCATGCTATATGATTGGAGCTGCCCCCGTTGCTTTTTCACCAGATGGACAGTCCCCATGCTTGTGAAATGGAAATATATATAAATGTTTCAGTTGTGGAATCTACCAAAATATTCAGCAAATGAAAGTGAAGGTCTCAAATTGAATCGAAGTGAAGATTTGAAGCAGATTGTGTGATATATGTGATATATGTTAAATTGTTGTTCCGAAATTGAAATAGATATGTAGATATGGGGAACTGCTATAGGTGATGTGAAATGCAGATTTGTGAAACTAATATATGTGATGTGAATATTTCACTCTTTTAAATTGAAAATTCATATGTCACTCCTTTGTAATAGTCATTTTCTCTCTCAAATTCACTCATATAGAAGTGGAAATTACTGAAAATGGTATGTGTATGAAATATGTCACTTCGTCAAATTGAAATTTATATCAGTGATGTGAATATTTCACTCTGAATTTCACTCATTTGGAAGTGAAATTTACTGAAAATGGTATGTGTATGGAATATGTCACTCCTTCGAATTGAATTTTTTTATGCCACTCTTTTTAACAGCTCGGCACAAAATGTGAAAATGATATTTCAATGTGTTATTGCATCTTGTCAAATATGTGAAATTATATGAAATTAGATCTCTGAAATATATGAAACTGCTATTTCACTTATTTGAAACATCTTATTTTAGTGAGATATGTAATGAAAAATATGAAATTACTTCCCTCAAATGTATTTCAATGTGGTGTTACACGTTGTGAAACTAAGTTATGTGAAAATGTATGAAATTAGATCTCTGAAATATATGAAATTAGATCTCTGAAATATATGAAACTGCTATTTCTCTTATCTGTAACTTGTTATTTCAGTGAGATATGTATTGAAAACTATGAAATTAGTACATTGAAATAGGTATCAATATGGTGTTACATGTTGTGAAACTAATTTGTGTGAAAATATATGAAATAAGCTCTGAATATATGAAACTGCCATTTGTCATATTTTTATTTTATTATTTCAGTGAAATATGTATTGAAAACTATGAAATTACTAGTTCCTGTGAAAAAAATATGAAATTAGTTCTCTGAAATATGAGTTGAAATGATATTTCAGTTACATATGAATTGAAATAGCTATGCAGCTAATCTGTTTTGAAAGGAAAAAGTCAAACTGACATTTAAAGTGGAAGAGAGATTGATCCTTTGAAAACTAAGCTGAGATTTTCTGTACCTGTGCGAAGTGAACTGGGTTAGGCGTCGCATGTGTAAAGTGAGGAGCGTGGTTGAAATCACGTGGGTAGGCCCAGCATGTCAAATCAGGTGGTGGGGTCCAGCTAGAGAAATACAGTGGCTTAAATGATGAAATATGTGGAATACAAAGATACAACATCTGACAAATTTTGATGTGGCAAAATTCTATTGATTGGAGAACCTCCGGTAGATCCTAGCACCGGTAAAAAGAGGTTTGCGGAGATTTGGCACATTGTGATTGGTTTAAGGGGTGAGACGGGCCCCACCCACTTGAAAATCAGGGGGGGAGATGAAGAGAATTAAGGCAATGGCCCGTAAGAACATGGTTAATAATAGAGCTAGCTGATGGCTATAAGAAACCGCCAGGTCATCTATAGCCATCATCTATATGCACTCATACAATAGTGTGAGCTATAAGGTTGGCTATTGCATTAGTACTTTTTTCATCTTCTCTCTATCTCTTTCTTCACATTTATTGCATTCACCTAGGAATGCCCATATAGGTAGGCTCTTGCATGAGAGCCCACTCCTCCTACTTTTTCATCTCTCTCTTCTCCACATAGGCAAAAATGCCATGTAAGCGGGCTATAAGCCCACTATTGTACTTGCTCTAATACTCCGTAACGAGCCCGTTGATCTAGTATTTTCCGTTTTCACGCATGTTCCACCGGAGCGAAAACGAATGGAACTGAGTGCTAACATATTTGTTTTCATGTATTTTTGCAGAAGCGGAAACAAATATGGAAACCCCGAAAATGCATACGGAAACAGGTACTGCCGAAAATGGATACGGAGCGAATACAAAGTGGACACGGAAATAAAACTAGGCGTTGGCCGGAACATAAAAACCCCTTGAATCATAGAGAAAGACGCACAAAAAGAAACATTTTATGAATTCTTAACATGTTTCACCTATGAACATAGGAAATGTCCTCTGACGACGAAAACAATGTTGTTATGTGCGAACACTGCGAAGACCAGCGCGGTCTGTGCGACGGAAATTTCCTAATTGATGATAGGCGCTTCAGCATCAAGCTGGATGAGACCTTCGAAGTGGATACTGTAAGTCACAACGACAATTCTTTTTTCATAATTAAGCATGACTTATATGCTTCATTTGCTTCAACTTATAATTTTAAATTTTTACTATTCTACTAGCGTATCCCCTGCCATGCAATAATTTTTGTCTTGGATAAGATAGGTTTCAGTCCTAACAAAACTATGAAGGTAAAGAGAGTTTATTTGAAGACCGAGCATGGTTATACCTTTCAACGCCAAATTATACAATGCAGACACGTACACCTATTTTGAATGCAAAATTGGCAAGCACTATGCAAAGCTTATGCATTTGAGCCTGATATGCTTATCACCTTTGATATTCGTCCGGAAGATGATATTGAAGGTAATAGAGACATTTGGGTCGATGTGCAGACGTCTCCAGTTCTACCATTATGTGAGTTTCTCAACCATATTTATGTCTTCGATATTGTATTCATAAATAGCTGACAACTAATTTATATTGACAGCTTATTTCCATTCAAGCAAACATGTCCAGCGCTTGGTAGACAGGACCGTCCACTGTCCCGGGGCTGAACTAAACTGTGAGGAGATAAGTCATTATGTTTCATGGCTTGAAGATCTTGATGCTGTCAAGAGAAATTATTTTACTGAATTTGAAAATCTTAGTACTCAAAACGTGCAACCAATAGTGCTCGTATTGAACTATGGTCACATCTATTTACACAAGATGGTAATATTTTTACTATTTGTCCTTAGTGCATCTTTTGCATACATTATTTTGCAAGCTAAACTTCATTGCTAAGTATGTTACTATATGATGTTCTTTAACAGGGACTCCCGATGACAGTTGTGCCTCAGTGGATCGGTAATAAAGATCGCATGTCAATTGTTAGCTTACGGCCAAGACATCCTACATTGCACATGAGTGCATTCATTCTGAAACCGAACAATGCTTAATAGTGAAAGACTGGAGCAAAATTGTGAACGATCATAGAGAAGTACTAGGGGGCAGCAATCAGAAGCGCATCCCACAATTAGGAGACATGTTCATCTGCATGCTCCAATATGATGAATCAGGAGAGCTACATATGTTCTATGCTATTTTACCTGAGAGAGATCAGCAGGAGTGATTAGCTAGTTCATGCTCTTAGTACTTGTCCTCTCATGTCCGTGTTCTTCGTCTTGAACTTAATCTCAAGTGATTTCCTTTGGGGTCTTATGAACGCTTATAATCTCATGACCATGTTGAAATCGATGATATCTTTGCTTCTGGTACAAGTGAATGTTTTTTCTTTAAGCTAGAGTTCACGGTGATTAGATAGCGCTAATGACTATGATGATTAAATAGTGGTAATGACTACTATGATGATCATTAGCTGGCTATAGTACTGTTGTTGGTGATGATATGATGCATGGATTTTATATTAATATGATGATGATGATGATGATGATGATGATGATGATGATGATGATGATGATGATGATGAGTTATTATATCATTTATGAAAGAAACCGCATATTATAATGAGTTGTTAAATCACTAGGAGTATCGCGGATTAGCTAGTTCGAAGTGGATATGGATCATCGTAAGTGATCAAGTATATTACTTGATCACTTAGGATGATCCATACTTGATAACTTAGGATGATCCATATCCACTTCAAACTAGCTAATCCGCGGTACTTTCCCATATTGATTTAACAACTCATTATAATGTAAAAACAATCTCTAAATTAAATTGATAACACAAAATTAAAGGAAAATAAAAAATAAAACCAAAACCCCCCAAACCTTTAGTACCGGTTGGTGTTACCAACCGGTACTAAAGGTATCCC
>LR738712.1:717818630-717849144 GCA_902687465.1 Secale cereale | reverse complement strand
CCCCCCCCCCCCCCCGCCCAGACTCGTGCCATGTGGTGGGACTTTAGTGACGGTTCGTGTTGAACCGATACTAAAGGGGGGACCTTTAGTCCCCATCCTTTAGTGCCAGTTACAGAATCGGCACTAAAGGCCCCTACGAACCGGTGGTAAAGCCTGGTTCTGCACTAGTGGATGAAGCTCATGGTGTCTAGCCGGTGACAATGGAGATCATGACGATACTTTGGAGATGGAGATCAAAAGCACAAGATGATGATGGCCATATCATGTCACATATTTTGATTGCATGTGATGTTTATCTTATTATGCTTCTTATTTTGCTTAGTACGGCGGTAGAATTATAAGATGATCCCTTACAAAATTTCAAGGTACAAGTGTTCTCCCTGAGTATGCACCGTTGCGAATGTTCGTCGTGCCAAGACACCACGTGATGATCGGGTGTGATAAGCTCTACGTTCAAATACAACGAGTGTAAGACAGTTTTGCACATGCATAATACTCGGGTTAAACTTGAGGAGCCTAGCATTTACAGACATTGCCTTGGAACACTAGAGACCGAAAGGTCGACCGTGAATCATATAGTAGATATGATCAACATAAGATGTTCACCATTGAAAACTACTCCATCTCACGTGATGATCAGGCATGGTTTAGTTGATTTGGATCACGTGATCATTTAGATGACTAGAGGGATGTCTATCTAAGTGCGAGTTCTTTAGTAATATCATTAATTGAACTTTAATTTATCATGAACTTAGTCCTGATAGTTTTTGCATATCTATGTTGTTGTAGATCAATGTCCCGTTCTACAGTTCCCTTAAATTTTAATGCATTCCTAGAGAAAGCTAAGTTGAAAGATGATGGTAGCAACTACACGGACTGGGTCCGTAACTTGAGGATTATCCTCATTGCTGCACAGAAGAATTATCTCATTGAAGCACCGCTAGGTGACAAGCCCCCTCCTTCTAATGTAGATGCTTTGAACGTCTGGCAGACGCGGTCTGATGACTACTTGATAGTTTAGTGTGCCATGCTTTATGGCTTAGAATCGGGACTTCAAACACGTTTTGAACATCATGGAGCATATGAGATGTTCCAAGAGTTGAAGTTAACATTTCAAGCAAAAGCACGAATTAAGAGATATGAAGTCTCTAATAAGTTCTATAGCTGCAAGATGGAGGAGAACAGTTCTATCAGTGAACACTGATGGGCCTCGAACCCCTCGTTGGATTACCCCAAGTGGAAGGTGTAAGATGCAGTAAGTAGAAGTGTTTTCCCCTAGCAAAGATGCCAAGGATCGAATCCCCAGAGACTCCTAGGTTCAACAGGTAGGTGTCAACTGCTAATGGCGCAATTAGCAATCAACGTGGACCTGCACACAGATACAAATAACTTTGCTCCCAACGAGTACAGAGAGGTTGTCAATCTCTCCGGCCTTGTAGTTCACAAAGGGTAAAAAGCAATATGATAGTGGTGATAGATAGTATTTTGCAATAGTAAATAAAATAGCGAAAAGTAAAATAGTGTATGTGATCAATGATGGTAATATGGACCGGAGTCACATGATGTTCACTAGTGATGTCTCTCTCCCAAAAGACGATAAAACAGCTATGTGAGGTAACAAATTACAGCTGGGCAATTGACAGGACCACGAACGCAAACCAATGCTGACTACATTACAAGAAAGGTTGAGGTTCAAAGCATGGGCGGTACGCCAAAGTAAGTAGACCAAAATCCATCTGCATCTACTACTAATCATCCACCTTGAGATATCTATCCAGAACATCTCGCTGGTATTAAGTTGCGAGTCCCACCCATAGTGTAAACTCAATGCAACAGACAACTGCATTAAAAGAACTTTGCGTAAAGTAAACAATCCTTGCACCCGCGGGCACAAGCACCGTTGTTTTCCCCCTTGTGGCAACAACACATCCCCTAGACTCATGTTTCTGTCACTCAAGCTAGTCATCGAGGGGCATGAACCCACAATCGAGCATAACGTTCCCTCTTGGAGTCACTACCTATTACTCAGCCAAAGCAATAAATAACAACGGAGAACATGCAAGAATTACTTATGAACTAAAATATAAAAGAGGTGAATCAAATATATTACTCAAGATCAATCTGAACATAATCTCATAATCCATCGGATCCCAGCAAACTCAACATAGCAACAGCATAAGGATTACATAGGTGCCTCGATCATGTAGGGCAGCTCACGAGGACTAATTAGTGAAGCACAAGAACGGGAGGAGAACATCACATAGCTACTGGTCATGGACTCATGGTCCAAGGGAGACTACTCACGAGTCATCCGGGAGGCGTCCATGGTGGTGGAGAAGCTCCCGGTGGTGATCCTCCCCTCCGGCAGGGTGCCGGGAAGAGTTCTCCTGGTGCTCCCGATCTTGGAAGCGGCGGCGGCGGCGGAACAGAGATGGGATCGCGAAAAAAAGTCATGTTTCAAGTGTTACGGGGGACCCTTTAAATATCTGCCAAAGTAGGGCACCGGGGGGCTCTCGGGGGGCCGAGGCGCCCCCCCGGCGCGGCCCGAGGGGGGGGGCGCCCACAGGGTGCCTGGAGCCCCTGTGCCCCCCCAGGCTCCCCTTCGGAAGCAGTGTCGTTCCCGAAACGCTGATTTTTTATATATTTTTTCTGTATTTTTCTGGGCAGTTCTTGAAACGTGAAAACCTGAAATACAAAAACAGCCGAAAACAGAAACTGGCACTGGGGTGCACTGGATTAGTAAGTTAGTCCAAATATGATCAAAAGTGTATGGAGGTGTATGAATATCATAGCAATATCACCCAAAAGTGGCATGGAGCAAGCAGAAATTATAGATACGTTTTGGACGTATCAACATCCCCAAGCTTAATTCCTGCTCGTCCTCGAGTAGGTAAATGATAATAAGAATAATTTCTGTGGTGACATGCTATTAACCATATAAGACTTTCTCGTAGTCATATGACAAAAGCTTACTGAGACAATGATTTTAAATTAACTAAGTTGTCTCAAGAGAAAATCACAAATGACTGAAAGTTTTACAATATGAAACTGAAACATCAAAAAGATTTGCAATGAACATGATGTGCAAATATGATCAAGTGATATCTAGCTTGCCCCTTTTAGTGATGCAAAACATAAATGCAAGGGCACCTTCAAGGTTTAAGTGATGACTAGATACAATCATTTCAGAATAAACGATATCACAATCATGCAAAAGACAATGCTACTTTGGGACAATGCACATTACACTCAGAATGACAATCATGCTCTCAGTAGTTGATGCTTGAAGTGCTAGAGCTTTTTATTATGAAATATGGAAGCAATTGTGTCAACGGTAGTAGTACCTAATATGTGTCATGTATAAAACATCTTATAAGTTGCAAGCCTCATGCATCGAATACCAATAGTGCCCGCTCCTTGTCCTAATTAGCTCGGATCCCCATGGGTTATCATTGCATTGCATATGTTTTTACAAAGTGTCACAAAGGGGTACCTCTATGCCACCTGTACAAAGGTCCAAGGAGATAGATCGCATTCGATTTCTCGTTTTTGATAGATCTCAACTTGAGGACATCCATACCGGGACAACATAGAAAATAGATGATGGGCTCCTCTTTAATGCATAAGCATATTCTCATGAGAGATTGAGGATTAAGGTCCAAGCTAAAACTTCCACCATGATGCATGGCTTTGGTTGGCGGCCCAATGTTCTTCTCTAACAATATGCATATTAATTCAACCCACGGTAAATCACCCTTACTTCAGACAAGACGAACATGCATAGCAACTCACATGATATTCAACAAAAGTGTGACAGTTGATGGCGTCCCCAGAAACATGGTTACCGCTCAGCAAGCAACTCATAAGAAATAAGATACATAAGCAACATATTCTTTACCACAATAGTTTTTAGGCTACTTTCCCATGAGCTATGTATGCATGGTTAATTTGCTTAGTGCAGGTGGAGGTTAGCAAAAGACTGGAGCGACCAACTAAGAGAGCAATGACAGTCATAATCATGCAGAGTGACAAAGCAATATTGAATCAGGCATGGTAGTTATATCGCTACTTAGGAACAAAAGATCATCAAGGCTTGACGGACTTTCTTTACAGTCTTGAATATGCGTGAGCATACGCCAAGTCAATCAAAATAAATTCTCGAAGGAAGATATTACTAAACCATACCACATCATAGGCAAACAAACCAAGTTGGTATTCCAATGACACATTGGGAACCCCCCAACTATTCGAGATTAACCAAAAGAAAACCTGAACTACTAAGCACCATCATGAAAGTAGCATATTTATCATAGACATATTAACCCATGTAACGGAAGCAAACTCTCTTAATAAGGTGAGCATGGTAATTAAAGAGAGTTCAAGCAACCAACTAAATAAAAGCTCTTTGAAAATATAAGCATGAATACTAAGAGCAAAGCACGATAGTAGCTATTAAAAAGACAAAGAACACACACAGCATAGATAGACATGAAAATTCTATGTAATGTTCTAGGTAGAGGTGGAGCGTGTTTCTCTCCCACATAAAGGAATGCTGGGTTCCGACTCGTTATGAAAAACTAAAAAGAAAACTAAAAGCAAGACGCTCCAAGCATAGCACATAACACATGAAGTGATAAAAATATAGCGGAACGAAAGACGAACTGATAATGTTGATGGAGAAGGGGATGCACGGGGGGCATCCCCAAGCTTAGACGCTTGAGTCTCCTTGAATATTTCTTGGGGGTGCACGAGGGCATCCCCAAGCTTGAGCGCTTGACACTCCTGAATCTTTTTATCATCTTCCCTCGCACACTTGAAAACTCCCTTCATACATAACTCATTCATAATCTGAATAGCGAGGTTAGTACCCTTAATAAAATAATTATACCTTGCTGGAAATAAGGATATTCTTGAAGTTCTACTGTTTCTCAAGATTGCCAAAAGGTTTTTGCAAAGAAAAACCAAGTTCTTAATTTGCAAAGTGAAGGTAAGGCAAAACATGACAGAATCTGTGAAAAACAGAACAGCAGGTAGTAATTGACCTGTTCGGGATACTTCTGCAACTCAAATCAAAAAACTCAGAACTGATGCACGAAAGAAAATTATATAGAGAACGCTGTCGAAAAAATTCAGACCAAAAAGATGATCTGGTGATTTTATACGAATTTTTCTATCCAAGGACAGAATCTGTTTCCTGGACAGCACCTCACAACTTTTGAACTTTCTAGCAATCAGAGGCTATACTTGGCACAAATATGAAAAGCAAAGATACAATGATGATGCTACAGCAGTAAACAACATCAAGACTCAACAAAAGCAAAAAATTTATTCATGTGGGCTGCCTCCCAAAAGCGCTTTCTTTTATGCCTTTAAGCTAGGCATAATGCATAGATCAAGTTTTATCAATTGTAAAAGAATAACTAGCCCGTACAACGGACTCAAAAGGTAACTTGACCTTCTTACGAGGGAAGTGTTCCATCCCTTTCTTGAGAGGAAACTGAAATATTATATTACCCTCTTTCATGTCAATGACAGCACCAACGGTGCGCAAAAAGGGACGTCCCAAAATAATTGGACATGAAGGATCACATTCAATATCCATAATAGTGAAATCAACGGGCACATAATTATCATTGACAACAATAAGAACATCGTCGATTCTCCCCAAAGGTTTCTTTATGGAAGAATCAACGAGATCATTACCAAAAGAACAAGAATCAAAAGGTTTCAATTTAAGCATATCATATAGTCTTTTGGGCATAATAGAAGTACAAGCTACAATATCACATAAAGCAAAGCATGAGAAGTTATTTATCTTAATTTTAATCATAGAACCCCAACCATCTCCTATCTTTCTAGGTATGGAGGCTTCTACTCTGAGTTTCTCCTCCCTAGCTTTGATGAGAGCATTAGTGATATGCTCTGTGAAGGCAAGATTAAGCGTGCTAGTGTTGGGATCCTTAGCCATTCCTTGTAGAAAGGTGATAACTTCTGAAATACTACAATTATCAAAATCAATTTTATCATTAGTGGGCAGAATTGTAGTGTCATCCTCTTTGTTTAATTCGCTCTCTATTATAAGAGTTTGAACATCTTCCCAAGTTTCGGGAAGCTTAGGAGCAATTTTAAACAGAGGCTCATACTTTTTTCCTGGAAGACCATGCCATGGGCATAACTCTCCGTCATAACTAGTGTAGTCACAAGGTTTATCTTTTTTGTAAACCCCGTCAGAGATAAGTGGGGCAATGGAAGTAGGGGTGTACCCCTCCCATTTAGTGTTTTTGGTAGAACCCATAGTAGCAAGCAAGCAAGATAATTATTTTTGTGATTTTCGATAAAAGGAACTAAAGCAAATAATGAAAGGTAAACTAGCAAGACTAATAAGCAAAGGTAAAAGATAGCATGCAACTCCCCTATCCTGAAGAGTGGAGTCCCCGGCAACGGCGCCAGAAAATACTCCTTGATGGGCCTCGAACCCCTCGTTGGATTACCCCAAGTGGAAGGTGTAAGATGCAGTAAGTAGAAGTGTTTTCCCCTAGCAAAGATGCCAAGGATCAAATCCCCAGAGACTCCTAGGTTCAACAGGTAGGTGTCAACTGCTAACGGCGCAATTAGCAATCAACGTGGACCTGCACACAGATACAAATAACTTTGCTCCCAACGAGTACAGAGAGGTTGTCAATCTCTCCGGCCTTGTAGTTCACAAAGGGTTAAAAGCAATATGATAATGGTGATAGATAGTATTTTGCAATAGTAAATAAAATAGCAAAAAGTAAAATAGTGTATGTGATCAATGATGGTAATATGGACCGGAGTCACATGATGTTCACTAGTGATGTCTCTCTCCCAAAAGACGATAAAACAGCTATGTGAGGTAACAAATTACAGCTGGGCAATTGACAGGACCACGAACGCAAACCAATGCTGACTACATTACAAGAAAGGTTGAGGTTCAAAGCATGGGCGGTACGCCAAAGTAAGTAGACCAAAATCCATCTGCATCTACTACTAATCATCCACCTTGAGATATCTATCCAGAACATCTCGCTGGTATTAAGTTGCGAGTCCCACCCATAGTGTAAACTCAATGCAACAGACAACTGCATTAAAAGAACTTTGCGTAAAGTAAACAATCCTTGCACCCGCGGGCACAAGCACCGTTGTTTTCCCCCTTGTGGCAACAACACATCCCCTAGACTCATGTTTCTGTCACTCAAGCCAGTCATCGAGGGGCATGAACCCACAATCGAGCATAACGTTCCCTCTTGGAGTCACTACTTACTACTTGGCCAAAGCAATAAATAACAATGGAGAACATGCAAGAATTACTTATGAACTAAAATATAAAAGAGGTGAATCAAATATATTACTCAAGATCAATCTGAACATAATCTCATAATCCATCGGATCCCAGCAAACTCAACATAGCAATAGCATAAGGATTACATAGGTGCCTCGATCATGTAGGGCAGCTCACGAGGACTAATTAGTGAAGCACAAGAACGGGAGGAGAACATCACATAGCTACTGGTCATGGACTCATGGTCCAAGGGAGACTACTCACGAGTCATCCGGGAGGCGTCCATGGTGGTGGAGAAGCTCCCGGTGGTGATCCTCCCCTCCGGCAGGGTGACGGGAAGAGTTCTCCTGGTGCTCCCGATCTTGGAAGCGGCGGCGGCGGCGGAACAGAGATGGGATCACGAAAAAAAGTCCTGTTTCAAGGGTTACGGAGGACCCTTTAAATATCTACCAAAGTAGGGCACCGGGGGGCTCTCGGGGGGCCGAGGCGCCCCCCCCGGCACGACCCAGGGGGGGCGCGCCCACAGGGCGCCTGGAGCCCATGTGCCCCCCCAGGCTCCCCTTCGGAAGCAGTGTCGTTCCCGGAACGCTGATTTTTTATATATTTTTTCTGTATTTTTCTGGGCAGTTCTCGAAACGTGAAAACCTGAAATACAAAAACAGCCGAAAACAGAAACTGGCACTGGGCTGCACTGGATTAGTAAGTTAGTCCAAATATGATCAAAAGTGTATGGAGGTGTATGAATATCATAGCAATATCACCCAAAAGTGGCATGGAGCAAGCATAAATTATAGAAACGTTTTGGACGTATCAAACACTTGCTCAGAATGTCTGGGTACTACAATCATATGACTCAACTTGGTTGCAAAGTTGATGAAGATAGTGTTATTGATAGAGTTCTTCAATCACTGCCACCAAGCTATAAAGGCTTCGTGATGAACTATGACATGCAAGGGATGCAGAAGACAATTCCCGAGCTCTTCGCTATGCTCAAAGCTGCGGAGGTAGAAATCAAAAAGGAGCATCAAGTGTTGATGGTTAACAAGACCACTAGTTTCAAGAAAAAGGGCAAGGGAAAGAAGGGAAACTTCAAGAAGAATAGCAAGACAATTGCTACTCCCGCGAAGAAACCCAAGTCTGGAGCCAAGCCTGAAACTGAGGGCTTCTACTGCAAAGGGACTGGACACTGGAAGCAGAACTGCCCCAAGTATTTGGCGGATAAGAAGGATGACAAAGTGAACAAAGGTATATTTGATATACATGTTATTGATGTGTACCTTAATAATGCTCGTAGTAGCACCTGGGTATTTGATACTGGTTCGGTTGCTAATATTTGTAACTCGAAACAGGGGCTACGGATTAAATGAAGATTAGCTAAGGACAAGGTGACGATGCGCGTGGGAAATGGTTCCAAAGTCGATGTGATCGCCGTCGGCATGCTACCTCTACATCTACCTTCGAGATTAGTTTTAGACATGAATAATTGTTATTTGGTGCCAGCGTTAAGCATGAACATTATATCTGGATCTTGTTTGTTGCGAGACGGTTATTCATTTAAATCGGAGAATAATGGTTGTTCTATTTATATGAGTAATATCTTTTATGGTCACGCATCCTTGAATAGTGGTCTATTCTTGTTGGATCTCGATCGTAGTGATACACATATTCATCATATTGAAACCAAAAGATGCTAGGTTGATAATGATAGTGCAACTTATTTGTGGCACTGCCGTTTAGGTCATATTGGTGTAAAGCGCTTGAAAAAACTCAATACTGATGGACTTTTGGAATCACTTGATTATGAATCACTTGGTGCTTGCGAACCATGCCTCATGGGCAAGATGACTAAAACTCCGTTCACCAGAACAATGGAGCGAGCAACAGATTTGTTGGAAATCATACATAGTGATGTATGTGGACCGATGAGTGTTGGAGCTCGCAGCGGGTATCGTTATTTTCTGACCTTCACTGATGATTTGAGCAGATATGGGTATATCTACTTAATGAAACACAAGTCTGAAACATTTGAAAAGTTCAAAGAATTTTGGAGTGAAGTAGAGAATCATCATAACATGAAAATAAAGTTTCTACGATCTGATCATGGAAGCGAATATTTGAGTTACGAGTTTGGTCTTCATTTAAAACAATGTGGAATAATTTCACAACTCACGCCACCCGGAACACCACAATATAATGGTGTGTCCGAACGTCGTAACCATACTTTATTAGATAATGGTACGATCTATGATGTCTCTTACCGACTTACCACTATCGTTCTGGGTTATGTTTAGAGACAGTTGCATTCACGTTAAATAGGGCACCATCTAAATTCGTTGAGACGACGCATTATGAACTGTGGTTTGGCAAGAAACCAAAGTTGTCGTTTCTTAAAGTTTGGGGCTACGATGCTTATGTGAAAAAGCTTCAACCTGATAAGCTCGAACCCAAGTCAGAGAAATGTGTCTTCATAGGATACCCAAAGGAAACTGTTGGGTACACCTTCTATCACATATCCGAAGGCAAGATATTCGTTGCTAAGAATGGATCCTTTCTAGAGAAGGAGTTTCTCTCGAAAGAAGTGAGTGGGAGGAAAGTAGAACTTGATAAGGTAATTGTACCTTCTCCCGATTTGGAAAGTAGTACATCACAGAAACTAGTTCCAGTGATTCCGACACCAATTAGTGAGAAAGCTAATGATGATGATCATGAAACTTCAGATCAAGTTACTACTGAACCTCGTAGGTCAACCAGAGGTTGTTCTGCATGAGAGAGTTACGGTAACCTAATACTGGAAGTCATGTTACTAGACCATGATGAACCTACGAACAATGGGGAAGCGATGATGAGCCCAGATTCCGCAAAATGGCTTGAGGCCATGAAATTTGAGATGGAATTCATGTATGAAAACAAAGTGTCGACTTTGGTTGACTTTACCAATGGTCGGCAAGCCATTGAAAATAAATGGATCTTCAAGAGGAAGACAGACGCCGATGGTAATGTTACTGTCTACAAAGCTTGACTTGTTGCAAAATGTTTTCGACAAGTTCAAGGAGTTGACTATGATGAGACTTTCTCACCCGTAGCGATGCTTAAATCTATCTGAATCATGTTAGCTATTGCCGCATTTTATGATTATGAAATCTTGCAAATGGATGTCAAAACAGCATTCCTTAATGGATACCTCAAAGAGGAATTGTATATGATGCAACTAGAAGGTTTTGTCGATCCTAAAGGTGCTAACAAAGTGTGCAAGTTCTAGTGATCCATCTACGGACTGGTGCAAGCATCTCGGAGTTGGAATATATGGTTTGATGAAGTGATCAAAGCATATGGTTTTATACAGACTTTTGGAGAAGGCTGTATTTACAAGAAAGTGAGTGGGAGCTCTGTAGCATTTCTAATATTATATGTGGATGACATATTGTTGATTGGAAATGATATAGAATTTCTGGATGTCATAAATGGATACTTGAATAAGAATTTTTCAATGAAGGACCTCGATGAAGCTGCTTATATATTAGGCAGCAAGATCTATAGAGATAGATCAATACGCTTATTTGGACTTTCATAAAGCGCATACCTTGATAAAGTTTTGAAGAAGTTCTAAATGGATCAGTTAAAGAAAGGGTTCTTGCATGTGTTACAAGGTGAGAAGTTGAGTAAGACTCAATGCCCGACCACTGCAGAAGATAGAGAGAAAATGAAAGTCATTCCCTATGCCTCAGCCATAGGATCTATCATGTATGCAATGATGTGTACCAGACCTGATGTGTGCCTTGTTATAAGTTTAGCAGGGAGGTACAAAAATAATCCAGGAGTGGATCACTGGATAGCGGTCAAGAACATCCTGAAGTACCTGAAAAGGACAAAGGATATGTTTCTCATTTATGGAGGTGACAAAGAGCTCGTCGGAAATGGTTACGTCGATTCCAGCTTTGACACTAATCCGGATGACTCTAAGTCACAAACCGGATATGTACTTTTATTGAACGATGGAGCTGTCAGTTGGTGCAGTTCCAAGAAGAGCGTCGTGGCGGGATCTACGTGTGAAGCCGAGTACATAGCTGCTTCGGAAGCAGCAAATGAAGGAGTCTGGATGAAGGAGTTCATATTCGATCTAGGTGTAATACCTTGTGCATCGGGTCCAATGAAAATCTTTTGTGACAACACTAGAGCGATAGCCTTGGCGAAGGAATCCAGGTTTCACAAGAGAACCAAGAACATCAAGAGACGCTTCAATTCCATCCGCGATGAAGTCAAGGAGGGAGACATAGAAATTTTCAAGATACATACGGATATGAATGTCACAGACCCGTTGACTAAGCCTCTTCCACGAGAAAAACATGATCAGTACCAAGACTCCATCGGGGTTAGAATCATAATTATGTAATCTAGATTATTGACTCTAGTTCAAGTGGGAGACTGAAGGAAATATGCCCTAGAGGCAATAATAAAGTTGCTATTTGTATTTCCTTATATCATGATAAATTTTTATTATTCATGCTAGAATTGTATTAACCGGAAACTTAATACATGTGTGAATATATAGACAAAACAGAGTGTCCCTAGTGTGCCTCTACTAGACTTGCTCATTGATCAAAGATGGTTTTGTTTCCTAGCCATAGACATGAGTTGTCATTTGATCAACGGGGTCACATCATTAGGGGAATGATGTGATAGACAAGACCCATCCGTTAGCTTAGCAACTTGATCATTTAGTTTTACTGATATTACTTTGTTCATGACTTATACATGTTCCTATGACTATGAGATTATGCAACTCCCGAATACTGGAGGAACACCTTGTGTGATATCAAATGTCACAACGTAACTGGGTGATTATAAAGATGCTCTAAAGGTGTCTCCGAAGGTGTTTGTGGTGTTGGCATAGATCAAGAATAGGATTTGTCACTCCGAGTGTCGAAGAGGTATCTCTGGGCCCCCTCGCTAATACACATCATAATAAGCCTTGCAAGCAAATGACTAATGAGTTAGTCACGAGATGATGTATGACGGAACGAGTAAAGAGACTTGCCGGTGACGAGATTGAACTAGGTATGATGATACCGACGATCGAATCTTGGGCAAGTAACATACCGATGACAAAGGGTACAACGTATGTTGTTATGTGGTTTGACCGATAAAGATCTTCGTAGAATATGTAGGAACCAACAAGAGAATCCAGGTTCCGCTATTGGTTATTGACCGAAGATGAGTCTCAGTCATGTCTACATACTTCTCAAATCCGTAGGGTTTGCATGCTTAACGTTTGATGACGATCGATATTATGAGTTTATGTGTTTTGATGTACCGAAGGTAGTTCAGAGTCCCGGATGTGATCACGGACATGAAGAGGAGTCTCGAAATGGTCGAGACATAAAGATTGATATATTGGACGGCTATATTCGGACACCAGAAGTGTTCCGGGTGATTTCATAGAAAACTGGAGTACCGGAGGGTTACTGGAACCCCCAGGGAGAGATAATGGGCCATAAGGGCCTTAGTGGAGAGAGAGAGAGGGCCGGCCAGGGCAGGCCGCGCGCCCCCTCCCCCTCTGGTCCGAATTGGACTATGGAAGGTGGGGCGGCGCCCCCCTTTCCTTCTCCCTCTCCTCCTTCCTTTCCCCCTCCTAGCAGGAGAAGGAAAGGGTAGTCCTACTCCTACTAGGAGGAGGAGGACTCCTCTCTCCCGCGCGCCCTAGGGCTGGCCGGCCTCCCCCTTGCACCTTTATATATGGGGGTAGAGGGCACCCTAGAACACACAATTGAGCATCAGTTTTAGCCATGTCTGGTGCCCCCCTCCATAGATACACACCTCGGTCATATCATTGCTGTGCTAACGAAACTCTCTCGTGACGCTCAACTGGATCAAGAGCTCATGGGACGTCATCGAGTTGAACATGTGCTGAACGCGGAGGTGTCGTACGTTCGGTGCTTGGATCGGTTGGATCGCGAAGACGTTCGACTACATCAACCGCGTCACTAGACGCTTCCGTTTTCGGTCTACGAGGGCACGTAGACACACTCTCCCCACTCGTTGCTATGCTTCTAGTAAATAGATCTTGCGTGATCGTAGGATTTTTTTTTGAAATACTACGTTCTCCAACAACCGCGACGACAATCCTTGAGCCGTCTTCTTGCCCTTCGCCGCCTCCTTCTTTGCGCACTCCGCGGCTGCGATCTTCTCCTTCGCCTTGGCAGCAGAGCACGAGCAGGGCAGGCGGAAGCGTCGAGAGCAGAGAGGAAGAAGATCGAATGAGGCGCACTGTGCATTACCTCGGCCTCGACGCCTTTTATGGGCCCGCTTCCGAGTGGCTGACCTGTGGGCCCGAGCAATCCTATCACATCCCGCAACATATGCTTGCCCGATACGTGTCGAAAAAGGCGGCATAGATATCGAGGCGCCCCTGTCTAATCGCTCCGTTTACTGCGGCACGCCCCGTCCCGCGCGCTTCTCCAAATTTTCGAATCATGTAAGATCCGGGAACCGCAGAGCAATCAACAGCGCCAAGGATTTCACACTATAATTCACTAGACGACCACATAATCGATCAAGACGACTGAAGCAACGTTAAAACTCCAGTATGGTTTCCAGACTTCGATAGAATGCCTCCGAAGCATAGAATCGAGTCGCAAGCGGCTTCAACCTTACTACACTCGGACCTCAATCCATTCGGGAGCTAATGACGATGACATGCACCTAGGGTAGGTTAATAGGCCTGACCTAGACGTCCTTGTGACACACTGAGTCCGGTGCGCCAGATATCATCCACTTATTCGTTGTTGTTACCATGCCATTCGCTTGCGTGTTGCACTTTGCCATGTCATCATGTGCATTTCATCTGCATAGTCTTCAAAACTTGCATCCGTTCGCAGTTGCCCGTCTCTCGGTTCTCTCCATTGTCCGTTTTGAGCCTAGACACACTCGCCCACGCCCGCGGCACCTCCGATAATTTATTTTATAAGTGGCTGAAAAATGTTCTCGGAATGGGTTGAAACTTGGCATGCGGTCTTATTATAGTGTACGTAGACCGCCTGTGAAATTTTGTCGCTTTCGGAGCTCGTTTGATAGCCCAGCCATTAAACTATAGCGGCACTATCGCCGGACAAACGCCGGACAAACGCCGGACGTTTTCGGCCTCCGAGACTGCCGCCGGACCTCTCTCTCTTCTCTCCCCCGCAACCTTGCTCCTCTCTACACAGCACACTAGGCCCAGCCTACTCCCCCTTTGTCCGGAGCCGCACGATCGCGATCGTACGGTCTGAAAACCCCTCTAAGTCCCCGAACCCTAGCCCTTTTTGCTTTATACAGACCCCTCCCTTCCAAAATTGGGCACCCCTAGTCTTCCCCTACCTCCCAGCCTCCTCCACCTCAGAATCCGTGCCTCCCAGCTCCCCCATTGCCACTTTTCACCGCCCAACTCGCCCCGCCGCCACCAGATTCCACCTACACCGCTGCCTGGGGCCAGTGGCAAGGCGCCACGTACCCTCCAGCTCCTCCCACCGCCGAAGCCCAGGCCAGGCCCGCCCGGGCCCCGATCTGGGCCACGAGGCCCGCAGCCGCCCGCTGCCAGGCCCAAGTGACCGCTCCCCGCGTCGTGGCCTCCCGCTCGCCTCCCGCACCGGTGCCCATTGCTCCGCCCCGCCGCCTCGACCCCACCGCCGTGGGTCCTTCGCGTCGCCGCCGCCCGCAACAACCTCGTCGCCGCGAGCCTCCCTACTCCTCTATGGCCACCGCCCGTAGCCTCAAGCCGCCACCAGCCCCGACGCTCGCCTACGCCAGTGGCCTCCTCTGCCGCGCCCCACGCCTCCGGTCCCGGGCCCGACCTCGCCACCGGCCAGATCTGGGCAGGCGCACCCAGATCCGCCGCCCCGTCCTCTTCCTTGCCGTGCCCGGCCTCCTCCGCCGAGCCCCGCCCTGGATCCGTCGTCCCCGTACCACGTCGGCGCTCGCTCCTCTACCCCAGCCGCCGGACATGTCCGGCCGGGCCCGAACACGTCCGCCCAGTCAGCGCTGGAGGTCTAATTTTTCCCTAAGTTTTTTCTGTAAAACATCATCTATGCATGTTTAGATGGCTGTATCTCTGTGCATGTGTGTCTGATTGGAGCATATAATTTGTCAGATGTTCATCTCTGAGTGCTCTACATGTTTGTTGCTTTTGCATACATGTTAGGGTGCATTTTGACATGTTAATCTCTGTTGCAAAAGTGCCAAGTGTTGTTAACTGCCGAAAACTAATATAACTTGCTCATTTGTCATTTTCATATATTTTTGTGTGATTTTTTTTGAGCATCATGTCAACATGTTTTTGGAGCATAATCATGTCATCTTTGCAATGGCGTATTCAACTTTTCATGATATGCCTTGTGGTGAGTGGAATAAGCTTGCAAAGTGACCTACTCGTTGTTTGCTGTTTCTTAAGACTTGTTAAAAACTGCTAAGTCTTAGTCTGTTATATTGTGATGCCATGTTTGCTTGATGCTACAGTCTTATCTATGCACATTTGGAAATGTCCAATGATCATGTCTTTAAGTCCATATTATGCTCTATCCGTACATGCCCTTGTTTGCAATCATAAGTTGATGTAACATGTCTCTTTCTTGCTCTCAAGTTGTCATCATGATAAATCTATCAGCCTGTCAACAACATGTTCCGTTTGGCAAAGCTTATTGTAATCAATCCATGTATATTATGGAGTTTTGCCAATGGAGTTATTTGGAGTATGCCATGCCTACTACATGTTCATGACCTTTTCATACTTATTAGAATTGCTATGCTTCCTGTTATGTGACTCCTAAGGCAGCATCATGATGTTCTTTTTTGCATTCCCAGATTTTCACCAAGTCTGAGAATTTGCCATATCATGTTTGCATCTTGTTTTGATGAATGCCATTAACATGTTCCTCCCATGTATATGTCATGTTGTGTTCCTTGAGCTCCATGTTATGTTCTAGCATGTGATGCTTTTGCTTTCCGTGATATTGCACTGTAGTTTAATTATTCCTTGCCTCCAACATGTCATATTAATTATGCTCATGTATGTGCCTTGTTTTCCACTAAATCATAATCTGTGATATAAGATTTGCTTGTTGCCTTGATCATGGTGGATTACTCTTGATGCCTATGAACTTGATCCTTATTGATTCTTGAAGCATGTAATCTGTAATTTGAGTGCATGCCATGCTTGTGCCTATCTTGTACTTGTAGCATGTTGTTTTGATGCTTGTAAGATGCCTAGTTGCTGTTTTGGACAGCTTGCCCTCCAAACTTGTTTCGTGTGTATGTGTTGAACCGTTGCTCCATTTTGAGCATGCTCTATATGAAACTTGCTTCGTTTTGCATGTAGATGCATCATGTCATGTTGCATCCATGTTTTAAGTGTTGTGCTTGATGTTTGAATGCATTTTGCATCAATGCCATGCTTAACTTGTTTTGCTCAAATCTTCTAGGCCGTAGCTCCGAATTAAATGAACTTTATATGTAACCTGACTAGAAAATCATGTAGATCATCATGGTGCATATTAACTTGTTGTTTAACAATTCTAACATAAGGTTTGTTCAGATCTGGACCAATTTCGAATTTTGCATACAAGGACTTACCGGAATTGTTATATGTTGTTTGCGGCCTCATTTAAACTTGCTTTGTTGTGATGTCTTGTATGCTTCTTCTCTTGCCATGATTAGCATCATGTAGCCTTGTCATGCACCATACTTGGTTGAGCATGATGTCTTGTTTATGTGTTGTGTGTTTACCGTGTTGTTTGCTTCTTCTCGGTAGTTCCTGTTTCGTTGCGATCGTGAGGATTCATTCAACTACGCTTGGTTCGTCTTCGTGGATTCATCTTCTTCATGGACTCGTTCTTCTTCCTAGCTGGATCTCAGGCAAGATGATCGTCACCTTGGATCTCATTACTATCATTGCTATGCTAGTTGTCTCAATGCTATCGCTATATGTCGCGCTACTCACCACTTGTTTATCAAGCCTCCCATTATGCCATGAAACAACCTCTAACCTTTGTTTCCATCATCCTAGCAAACCGCTATTTGGCTATGTTATCGCTTGCTCATCCCCTCTTATAGTGTTGTTAGTTGCAGGTGAAGATGAAGTTTGCTCCATGTCGGAACTTGGATATTTGGAATATCACAATATCTATTACTATAATTAATGCACCTATATACTAGGATATGGGTGGAAGGCTCGGCCTTTTGCTCGGTGTTTTGTTCCACACATGCCGCCTTAAGAACCGATAAACCGGTGTTATGTTCCTTGATTTTGCGTTCCTAATGCGGTTGGGTTTATGGGCCCCCTTCGATAGTTCGCTTTGAATAAAACTCCTCCAGCAAGGCCCAACTTCAGTTTTAATTTGCCAACATAATAAAACTATTAATTAATTAATTAATTTCGCATAGGCGGTCGCGTCCTTGGGGATTCTTAATTCAACATAATACAAGGGGCCAGTGCTGATGGTGCTGGTCCAAACTAGAGCCACTTGCGGAGCCACCTGGGGAAACTCGGGTTTTTGGCTGCTGTACGTAGTGTTCATCCGGACGTGGCCTGAGACGAGATACGCGCGGCTACTATCAGGGTGTCGGCACGCCGAGAGGTCTTGCTGGACTTGTTTTACAATTGTCGAAATGTCTTGTGCACCGGGATTCTGAGTCTGATCCGGTGGTCACAAAGACAAGAGGTTTTACCTCTGCTGATCGTGAGAGCTTGTGATGGGCTAAGTTGGGACACCCCTGCAGGGTTTTGATCTTTCGAAAGCCGTGCGCGTGGTTATGTGGCAGATTGGAATTTGTTAATGTCCGGTTGTAGAGAACTTGACAGAGTATCCGAAATAAAATACACCAACCGTGGGAGTAATCGTGATTGTCTCTTTTCGAGTAAGTTCGGGGAGAGAACACGGTGGGGTTATGTTTGACTCATAGGTAGTTCAGGATCTCTAAGTGATCATTACTAGTTGCGACCGTTGGCGTAGATGCTCATCTTATTCTTGTACTCGTAAGTTAGCCACCATACAATGCTTAGACGTTGCTGCAACCTCACCACTATCCTTTCCATACCCTTTAGGCTTTGCTAGTCTTGATACCCATGGTTATGGGATTGTTGAGTCCTCGTGGCTGACAGATACTACAACAACAGTTGCAGGTGTAGGTTTCCGATGACTTGACATGAGAGCGATGTTTACTTGTGTTGGAATTCTTCCTTCTTCTTCTTTGTCAGTCTTGGGATAGGTTCCTGGTCAGCAGGCTGGGATAGCAGGATGGATGTCATTGTGTTTTTCATGTGTTTTCATCCGTAGTCGGATGTCTTGTGTATGATGTGTTGTATTCATGTGGCAATTGGATGACTTGTTGTATCCCCATCTATTTATGTAATGGTATGATGTAATGATATCCATCTTGCTAAGCGCCCGAAATGCGGTTGTGCCCCAATCACGAGTTTATCACGTGATTGGAATAGATTCGCATCTTGGGCGTGACAAGTTGGTATCAGAGCCTCGACCGACCATAGCAGCCCCCTTGATTGATCGTAGTTTGGCCGTTGTCGAGTCTAACAAAAACTATTTTGGAGTCTAGTTATCGGAGAGTAGGATATTTTTACTCCTCAGCCCCTTCGTCGCTCTGGTGAGGAATCTTGACGTAGTTGTTTTGAATTACTCCTCCTCCCCTTCAATTATTTTAGGATCACGCGGTTAGTTTTCCGATTGTTGCGATATCAGTTCTTTTCATCCGGCGCACTTCCCTTTGAGTTGATTCGATCCTCTTCATCTTTGCAAGTTCAATCCCCGGTTCTTTTCGACCGGCGTCGTTTTCCCCGTCCAAAGTGGTCTTTCTTTTTCCCACCCGCCCACCCTTTTTCTTCTTGGAGCCGAAATCCTTAATCGAGTATCCATCCTATTCGTGCGAAGTTTCTTCATTCTTTCCTTAATTATTTCAACGTGTGAATTCTCGTCTAGTTCGTCATTCTTCATCTCTTTTTCTTTTCCGGTGGATTGAATTCAAGTATTCAGTGTTCATCATATTATTTTCCCTCGGTTCAGATGTTTCCTCTTCCTTGTTAGCCTCTCGCCATTTAATTATTCCTAAGTTCCGAAGACATCTCAAGAGATTCGTCGGTGTTCCAATTAATTCGAGGTTGTCACCTCATTCTAGCTTTTCAGTCGTTCTGGTGCATCATTTCTCATTCGAATAATCCTTTTCAACGGTGCTTTCTTTCACTGGGCTCATAAACCACATGTCTTTTCCTAGGATCTTACCTGACTCTTCTAATATTTTTCCACATTTATTCCATAATTCTTTTGATATACATCCAAAGCATTTCGTGAATTCGTTCCATTGTGATTCTCCGAAGGCCATCATTTCAGAAGATTTATTCGTTCTCAGTTTTTAACTTCATCCTCCAACTGTTCTCAATTGATGCCTCTTCATTCGTCTACATATTCTTCCGGTGCTTCGTTCAAGCATTCCTTAATCTGTTCGACGTCTCTTCGTTGTTTTTCTTTGTTCGTATTCTAATTCTTCCCGATGATTCATTTTCTTTTTCGTCACTCTGTTTCAATTCTTACAGTGATTCGTTCAAGAGTTCTTTTTCTGTGTTATCGTATCAATTTATTCGTTATTTCCAAATCCTACCAGTGGTTCATGAAGACTTTCGCAAGTTTAAGCTATATCTTTCCTTAATCTCCTTCATCGTGAATAAGTAGTATGCAAATCCATTGCTTCGCATCAATTTAATTGGTGGAGGATAAGCATAACATAAATATTATTGTTCTTTCATCAAGTCGAGTAATCCCTTCCTTCCGAGTTTGTTCATGATGAATATATTCTAGTCCCAAGTGCTTTCATCTTTTCTTCTCCGGAGTTCAAGTTTCCTCAGCACTCTCGTCGGTAACCTTCTTCTATCGCAAGGCCCTAGACTTATTTTTTAGCCTTCATTCCTATGTCATCCTCCTTTTGTTACCGAGTTCTTCATGGTGGTTCTTTGTGATTTAAATCATTCTTCAAGTATTCATCAAAATTCTCGTGGAGAAGCTCAAGTATTCTTCTTCTTGTATCACAAAGTGCAATTAATTCTCCGTATTCTTTTGAAGTGGAGTTTTGCATTTCTTCGTTCTTCTCAGCTAATCAATCTTTTCGTAGTGGCTGAAGTTCACCTCAAGTTTTGAGATGTTTTCTATAAGCCCACATCAAGCTAATTGATGTCTACTATGCAACCTTCTTCTTGTAGACGTTGTTGGCCTCCAAGCTAATTGATGTCTATAAGCCCACAGAGGCTTTTAGCGGCGGAACTCCAGATCTAGGTCATTTTCCGGAGGTTTCTGTATATATATGAGGTGTTGGAGTCGAGGCCAAGCAAAGGGGGTCTACGGGCTATCCACGAGGCAGGGGGCGCGCCGCCTACCCTCACGGGCAGCCCGTGGGTCTTCTTGTCCCCCTCCGACACTTCCTGGGCTTCTTCTGGTCCAAAAACATTCTCCGTTGAATTTCAGGTCAATTGGGCTCCGTTTGATATTCCTTTTCTGCGAAACCCTAAAATAGGAGAAAAACAGAAACTGGCACTGGGCTCTAGGTTAATAGGTTAGTCCCCAAAATAATATAAAAGTGTATATAAAAGCCCATAAAACATCCTAGAAGGATAATATAATAGCATGGAACAATAAAAAATTATAGACACGTTGGAGATGTATCAGCATCCCCAAGCTTAATTCCTGCTCGTCCTCGAGTAGGTAAATGATAAAAATAGAATTTTTGATGTGGAATGCTACCTAACATAATTATCAATGTAATTTTCTTCATTGTGGCATGAATGTTCAGATATGAAAGATTCAAGAAAAAAGTCTATATCGACACAAGAATAATAATACTTCAAGCATACTAACAAAGCAATCATGTCTTCTAAAATACTATGGCTAAAGAAAGTTGTCCCTACAAAATCATATAGTCTGGCTATGCTCCCTCTTCATCACACAAAACATTCATATCATGCACAACCCCGGTTTTAGCCAAGCACTTGTTTTAATACTCTATTCTTTCAAACCTTTCAACTTTCACGCAATACATGAGCGTGAGCCATGGACATAGCACTATGTGGAATATAATTGTGGTTGTGGAGAAGACAAAAAGGAAGGAGACAGTCTCACATCAACTAGGCATATCAACGGGCTATGGAGATGCCCATCAATAGATATCAATGTGAGTGAGTAGGGATTGGCATGCAACGGATGCACTAGAGCTAAAAATGTATGAAAGCTCAACAAAAGAAACTAAGCGGGTGTGCATCCAACTTGCTTGCTCATGAAGACCTAGGGCATTTGAGGAAGCCCATCGTTGGAATATACAAACCAAGTTCTATAATGAAAATTCCCACTAGTATATGAAAGTGACTAAACATGAGACTCTCTATCATGAAGAACATGGTGCTACTTTGAAGCACAAGTGTCGAAAAAGATAGTAGCATTGTCCCTTTTCTTTTCTTTTTCTTTTTTCTTTTTCTTTTTTCATTTCTTTTTTCTTTTTTCTTTTTTTGGGCCTTTCTTCTTTCTTTGGCCTTCCCTTCTTTTTTTTCTTTTTTGGAGGGGCTTTCTTTATTTAGCCTTTCCTCACATGGGACAATGCTCTAATAATGATGATTATCACACTTACATTGAATTACAACTCGATACTAGAACAAAGTATGATCCTATATGAATGCCTCCGGCGGTGTACCGGGATGTGCAATGAATCAAGAGTGACATGTATGAAAAATTATGCATGGTGGCCTAGCCACAAATACGATGTCAACTACATGATCATGCATGGCAATATGACAATGATGAAGTGTGTCATAACAAACGGAACGGTGGAAAGTTGCATGGCAATATATCTCGGAATGGCTATGGAAATGCCATGATAGGTAGGTATGGTGGCTGTTTTGAGAAAGATATATGGTGGGTGTATGGTATCGGCGAAAGTTGTGCAGTACAAGAGAGGCTAGCAATGGTGGAAGGGTGAGAGTGCGTATAATCCATGGACTCAACATTAGTCATAAAGAACTCATATACTTATTGCAACAATTTACGAGTCATTAAAACAAAGCAATCAACGCATGCTCCTAGGGGGGAGGTTGGTAGGAGTTAACCATTGCGCGCCCCCGACCTCCACACAAAGGATGACACTCTACAAATACCTCATGCTCTAACTTCGTCACATAGCGGTTCACCATACATGCATGCTACGGGAATCACTAACTTTAACACAACTATTTCTCAATTTCATAATAACTCCACTAGCATGACTCTAATATCACTATCCTCATATCTCAAAACAATTATCAAGCATCCAACTTCTCATCATATTCAATGCACTTAGTATGAAAGTTTTTACTACATTGATCTTGGATGCCTATCATGTGAAGGCTAGTTTTATAGCCAAAGTACAGTACCATGCTGTTCTAATAGACTCTCAAAAGGATATAAGTGAAGCATGAGAGATCAACAATTTCTACAAAATATAATTACCACCGTGCTCTAAAAGATATAAGTGAAGCACTAGAGCAAAAACTATTCAACTCAAAAGATATAAGTGAAGCACATAGATGAAGGAAATATGCCCTAGAGGCAATAATAAAGTTGTTATTTATATTTCCTTATATCATGATAAATGTTTATTATTCATGCTAGAATTGTATTAACCGGAAACTTAGTACATGTGTGAATACATAGACAAAACAGTATGTCCCTAGTATGCCTCTACTAGACTAGCTCATTGATCAAAGATGGTTATGTTTCCTAGCCATTGACATGAGTTGTCATTTGATCAACGGGATCACATCATTAGGAGAATGATGTGATGGACAAGACCCATCCTTTAGCATAGCACTATGATCGTTTAGTTTTACTGCTATTGCTTTCTTCATGACTTATACATGTTCCTATGACTATGAGATTATGCAACTCCCGAATACCGTAGGAACACCTTGTGTGCTATCAAACGTCACAACGTAACTGGGTGATCATAAAGATGCTCTACAGGTGTCTCCGAAAGTATTCGTGGTGTTGGCATAGATCAAGATTAGGATTTGTCACTCCGAGTGTCGGAGAGGTATCTCTGGGCCCTCTCGGTAACACACATCACAATAAGCCTTGCAAGCAAAAGACTAATGAGTTAGTCACGAGATGAAGTGTTACGGAACGAGTAAAGAGACGTGCCGGTAACGAGATTGAACTATGTATGGAGATACCGACGATCGAATCTCGGGCAAGTAACATACTGATGACAAAAGGAACAACGTATGTTGTTATGCGGTTTTGACCGATAAAAGATCTTCGTAGAATATGTAGGAGCCAATATGAACATCCAGGTTCCGCTATTGGTTATTGACCGGAGATGAGTCTTGGTCATGTCTACATAGTTCTCGAACCCGTAGGGTCCGCACGCTTAACGTTTGATGACGATCAGTATTATGAGTTTATGAGTTTTGATGTACCGAAGGTAGTTCGGAGTCTCGGATGAGATCACGGACATGACGAGGAGTCTCGGAATGTCCGAGACATAAAGATTGATATATTGGACGACTATATTCGGACACCGGAAGTGTTCCGGAAAAGTTTCGGATTTAACGGGATTGCCGGAGGGGGTTACCGGAACCCCCTACGAGGGGGGATGGTCCATAGTGGGCCTTGAGGAAAGGAGAGAGGCAGCCCATAGAGGCTGGCCGGCGCCCCACCTAGGGATCCTAGTTGGACTAGGATTGGGGGGGCGCCACCTCTCCCTCCTTTTTCCTTTCCCTCTCTTCCTTCTTTGGTAGTTCCTACTAGGAATAGGATTGCAATCCTATTCCTAGTAGGATTGCACTCCTAGCCGCACCATAGTAGGGCCGGCCGGCCTCCCCCCTTGCTCCTTTATATACGGGGGCAGGGGGGCACCCAAAGAGACACAAGTTGAATTGTTCCAGCCGTGTGCGGTGCCCCCCTCCACAGAAACACACCTCGGTCATACCATCGCGGTGCTTAGGCGAAGCCCTGCGCCGGTGAATACATCATATCCGTCACCACGCCGTCGTGCTGACGAAACTCTCCCGTGAAGCTCAACTGGATCAAGAGCTCGTGGGACGTCACCAAGCTGAACGTGTGCTGAACGCGGAGGTGCCGTACGTTCGGTGCTTGATCGGTTGAATCACGAAGAAGTTCGACTACATCAACCGCGTCACTTGGCGCTTCCGCTTCCGGTCTACGAGGGTACGTAGACACACTCTTCCCTCTCGTTGCTATGCATCTGGTAGATAGATCTTGCGTGATCGTAGGAAAATTTTAAAATACTACGTTCCCCAACAGTGGCATCATGAGCCAGGTCTATGCGTAGATGATATGCACGAGTAGAACACAATGAGTTGTGGGCGATACTAGTCATACTGCTTACCAGCATGTCATACTTTGCTTCGGCAGTATTGTGAGATGAAGCGGCCCGGACCGACATTACGCGTACGCTTTCGCGAGACTGGTTTCACCGTTACGAGCACTCGTTGCTTAAAGGTGACTGGCGGGTGTCTGTCTCTCTCACTTTAGCTGAATCAAGTGTGGCTACGCCCGGTCCTCGTGAAGGTTAAAACAGCACATACTTGACGAAACATCGTTGTGGTTTTGTATGCGTAGGTAAGAACGGTTCTTGCTAAGCCCGTAGCAGCCACGTAAAACTTGCAACAAGAAAGTAGAGGACGTCTAACTTGTTTTTGCAGGGCATGTTGTGATGTGATATGGTCAAGACATGATGAGTTATACGGTTTTGTATGAGATGATCATGTTTTGTAAAGTTATCGGCAACTGGCAGGAGCCATATGGTTGTCGCTTTATTGTATGAAATGCAATCGCCATGTAATTGCTTTACTTTATCACTAAGTGGTAGCGATAGTCGTAGAAGCAATAGTTGGCGAGACGACAACGATGCTACGATGGAGATCAAGGTGTCGCGCCGGTGACGAAGGTGATCATGACGGTGCTTTGGAGATGGAGATCAAAAGCACAAGATGATGATGGCCATATCATGTCACATATTTTGATTGCATGTGATGTTTATCTTATTATGCTTCTTATTCTGCTTAGAACGACGGTAGCATTATAAGATGATCCCTTACTAAATTTCAAGGTATAAGTGTTCTCCCTGAGTATGCACCGTTGCGAAAGTTCGTCGTGCCGAGACACCACGTGATGATCGGGTGTGATAAGCTCTACGTTCAAATACAACGGGTGTAAGCCAGTTTTGCACACGCAGAATACTCGGGTTAAACTTGACGAGCCTAGCATATACAGATATGGCCTCGGAACACTGGAGACCGAAAGGTCGAGCGTGAATCATATAGTAGATATGATCAACATAAGATGTTCACCATTGAAACTACTCCATCTCACGTGATGATCGGACATGGTTTAGTTGATTTGGATCACGTGATCATTTAGATGACCAGAGGGATGTCTATCTAAGTGGGAGTTCTTAAGTAATATGATTAATTGAACTTTAATTTATCATGAACTTAGTCCCCGTAGTATTAGCATATCTATGTTGTAGATCAATAGCTCGCGATGTTGCTCCACGTTTAATTTTTATATGTTCCTAGAGAAAACCAAGTTGAAAGATGATAGTAGCAATGATGCGGAATTGTTCCGTGATCTGAGGATTATCCTCATTGCTGCACAGAAGAATTATGTTCTTGATGCACCGCTAGGTGATAGACCTATTGCAGGAGCAGATGTTGACATTATGAACGTTCTGACAAAAGCTCGATATGATGACTACTTGATAGTTTAGTGCACCATGCTTTACGGCTTATAACCGGGACTTCAAAAACGTTTTGAAACGCCACGGAGCATATGAGATGTTCCAAGAGTTGAAATTAGTATTTCATACTCATGCCCGTGTCGAGAGGTATAAGACCTCTGACAGTACTTTGCCTACAAGATGGAGGAGAATAGCTCAACCAGTGAGCATGTGCTCAGATTGTCTGGGTAGTACAATTGCTTGAATCAAGTGGGAGTTAATCTTCCAGATAAGATAGTAATTGACAAAGTTCTCTAGACACTATCACCAAGTTAGTAGAACTTCGTGATGAACTATAATATGCAAGGGATGACGAAAGTAACTAACGAGCTCTTCACGATGCTGAAATCGGCGAAGGTAGAAATCAAGAAAGAGCATCAAGTGTTGATGGTTAACCAGACCACTTGTTTCAAGTAAAGGGCAAAGGGATAGAAGGGGAACTTCAAGAAGAATGACAAGCAAGTTGTCACTCCCGCGAAGAAACCCAAAGCTAAACTCAAGCCTGAAACTAAGTGCTTCTACTGCAAAGGAAATGGTCACTAGAAGGGGAACTGCCCTAGATATTTGGCGGATAAGAAGGATGGCAAAGTGAACAAAGGTATATTTGATATACATATTATTGATGTGTATTTTACTAGTGTTCATAGCAACCCCTCGGTATTTGATATTGGTTCAGTTGCTAAAGAGTAGTAACTCGAAATGGGAGTTGCATAATGAACAGAAACTAGTTAAAGGATGAAGTGACGATGTGTATTGGAAGTAGTTCCAAGATTGATATGATCATCATCGCACACTCCCTATACTTTCGGGATTAGTGTTGAACCTAAATAAAGTGTTATTTGGTGTTTGTGTTGAGCATGAATATGATTTGATCATGTTTATTGCAATACGGTTATTCATGTAAGTTAGAGAATAATTGTTGTTCTCTTTACATGAATAAAACCTTCTATGGTCATACACCCAATGAAAATGGTTTGTTGGATCTCGATCGTGTGATACACATATTCATAATATTGAAGCCAAAAGATGCAAGGTTAATAATAATAGTGCAACTTATTTGTGGCACTGCCGTTTAGGTCATATTGGTGTAAAGCGCATGAAGAAACTCCATAGTGATGGACTTCTGGAATCACTTGGTTATGAATCACTTGGTGCTTGCGAACCATGCCTCATGGGCAAGATGACTAAAACTCCGTTCTCCGGAACTGTGGAGCGAGCAACAGAGTTGTTGGAAATCATACATACTGATGTATGCGGACCAATAAGTGTTGAAGCTCGCGGCGGGTATCATTATTTTCTGACCTTCACTGATGATTTGAGCAGATATGGGTATATCTACTTAATGAAGCACAAGTCTGAAACATTTGAAAAGTTCAAAGAATTTCAGAGTGAAGTGGAGAATCATTGTAACAGAAAATAAGAGTTTCTACGATATGATCGTAGAGGTAAAATATTTGAGTTAGCGAGTTTGGCCTTCAGTAAAAACAATGTGAAATAGTTTCACTACTCACGCCACCTGGAACACCATAGTGTAATGGTGTGTCCGAACGTCGTAACCGTACTTTATTAGATATGGTGCGATCGATGATGTCTCTTACCGATCTACCACTATCGCTTTTGGGGTTATGCATTAGAGACAGCTACATTCACGTTAAATAGGGCACCATCTAAATCCGTGGAGATGACACCGTATGAACTGTGGTTTGACGAGAAACCTAAGCTGTCATTTCTTTAAGTTTGGGACTGCGATGCTTATGTGAAAAAGTTTCAACATGATAAGCTCGAACCCAAATCGGAGAAGTAAATCTTCATAGGATACCCAAAAGGAAACTGTTGGGTACACCTTCTATCACAGATCCTAAGGCAAAGTCTTTGTTGCTAAGAGTGGATCCTTTCTAGAGAAGGAGTTTCTCTCGAAAGAAGTGAGTGGGAGGAAAGTAGAACTTGATGAGGTAATTGTACCTTCTCCCGAATTGGAAGTACATCACAGAAACTCGTTCCAGTGATTCCTACACCAATTAGTGAGGAAGCTAATGATGATGATCATGAAACTTCAGATCAAGTTTCTGCTGAACTTCGTAGATCAACCAGAGTTCGTTCCGCACCAGAGTGGTACGGCAACCTAGTTCTGGAAGTCATGTTACTAGACCATGATGAACCTACGAACTATGAGGAAGCGATGATGAGCCCAGATTCCGCAAAATGGCTTGAGACCATGAAATCTGAGATGGGATCCATGTATTAGAACAAAGTATGGACTTTGGTTGACTTGCCCAATGATCGGCAAGCCATCGAAAATAAATGGATCTTCAAGAGGAAGACATACGCAGACGGTAATGTTACTGTTTACAAAGCTCGACTTGTTGCGAAAGGGTTTCGACAAGTTCAAGGAGTTGACTACGATGAGACTTTCTCACCTGTAGCGATGCTTAAGTCTGTCCGAATCATGTTAGTAATTGCCGCATTTTATGAAATCTGGCAAATGGATAACAAAACTGCATTCTTTAATGGATTTATTAAAGAAGACTTGTATATGATGCAACCAGAAGGTTTTGTCAATCCTAAAGGTGCTAACAAAATGTGCAAGCTCCAGCGATCCATCTATGGACTGGTGCAAGCATCTCGGAGTTGGAATATACGCTTTGATAAGTTGATCAAAGCATATAGATTTATACAGACTTGCGGTGAAGCCTGTATTTACAAGAAGTGAGTGGGAGCACTACAACCTTTCTGATAAGTATATGTGAATGACATATTGTCGATCGGAAATGATGTAGAATTTTCTGGAAAGCATAAAGGAGTGTTTGAAAGGATTTTTTCAAAGAAAGACCTTGGTGAAGCTGCTTACATATTGGGCATCAAGATCTATAGAGATAGATCAAGACGCTTGATAAGACTTTCGATGAGTACATACCTTGATAAGATTTTGAAGTAGTTCAAAATGGATCAGTCAAAGAAGGAGTTCTTGCCTGACTTGTAAGGTGTGAAGTTGAGTAAGACTCTGTGACGACCCCGGCCCGACCGTGCACTAATCATACACGCAAATGCACACGATCAAGCCTAAGGACTCACGTGAAGGAATCACAGCACAACTCTAAAACATAAATAAATACATACAAGTTATATATTACAAGCCAGGGGCCTCGAGGGCTCGAATACATAACAAGTGTCACACAAGGTTAGCGGAAGCGTTAGGTATCTGGGTACAGATACAGAACACAAGTACAGATAGGCCTCATACGAGGCGGGGCAAAAGAAAAGCTACGATCGAAAAGGCGCAGGCCTCCTGCCTGGGACCTCCGATCCTACTCCTGGTCGTCGTCCGCCGGCTCCTCGTAGAAGTACTCGCCGGCCGGGTAGTAGAAGTAGCCAGCCTCGGGCTGGTAGTAGTAGTCGTCAACGGGGGCTGCAGGCACCATGGCTCCGTCGTCTGGTTTATCATGCGGGTAGGACAAAAGAGGAAGCAAAGCAACCGTGAGTACTCATCCAAAGTACTCAGCAAGACTTACATCAGATCTATACTAGCAATGCATCATTTTCAAAGGAGGCTTTATGTGGGTGGGCTAGACTGCAGAAAGCCAGAGTAGAGAGGGGAAAAGCCTAGTCCTGACGAAGACTAGCATCTTCAGGGTCTTGCAGCAATTAGAAGGGAAAAAGCCTGGTCCTGACGAAGACTAGCATCTTCAGGGTCTTGCAGCAAATAGAAGGGTGCAGATTATTACATCATAATGTAAAGTGTTCATAGTAATACAACCTCGGCCGGGGATCCTTCCTCGACTCCCTGCGAGAAAGCAATCCCAGAGCCCTACCTCATATCTCAAGTCACCAGTTCTAGTTGTATCGAAGTGGATACAACTCCGAGTGTCCGTTACCGTAGGACAGGCTATCGATAGATGTTTTCTTCCCTGCAGGGGTGCACCAAGTTACCCACCACGCTCGCTTAACTCCGGCCGGACACACCATCTGGTCGTGCCCGCCCTCGGCCAAACAATACGACGCAACCCGACCGGAAACCGCCAGAGAGGATCGAGCACGCCGGACTAATCCTATGCCCCCGGGGGTCGGGGCCATCGCCCCGGACGCTCCGCACGTTGCGAGGCCGTTCGGTAGCAGACCTAGCAACCCCTTATACAAGCACGCAGTTGCATCCTAAGTCCAATCCGAACGGACCGCTCAATCGCTGACGTCGTGACGACTCCGGCTGATGTATACGACGCAGAGCACCCACTCACACCCACGTGGTGGTTAGTGCTATCGGACCCGAAGGCCCCTCGGATCAAATATCCAAATCGCTTAGTGGATTGGGAGCGCGCGGTAACGAGCGTTGCCACCACACCGGTGGCCCCGACGTCCCGTCTCGAAGACTTGTGACAAGGACCTTACGGACCGGCCACGCTTCGTAGTTATCTCGCGGGTACCCTC
>LR738712.1:717795212-717811648 GCA_902687465.1 Secale cereale | reverse complement strand
TGAAGGAAATATGCCCTAGAGGCAATAATAAAGTTGTTATTTATATTTCCTTATATCATGATAAATGTTTATTATTCATGCTAGAATTGTATTAACCGGAAACTTAGTACATGTGTGAATACATAGACAAAACAGTATGTCCCTAGTATGCCTCTACTAGACTAGCTCATTGATCAAAGATGGTTATGTTTCCTAGCCATTGACATGAGTTGTCATTTGATCAACGGGATCACATCATTAGGAGAATGATGTGATGGACAAGACCCATCCTTTAGCATAGCACTATGATCGTTTAGTTTTACTGCTATTGCTTTCTTCATGACTTATACATGTTCCTATGACTATGAGATTATGCAACTCCCGAATACCGTAGGAACACCTTGTGTGCTATCAAACGTCACAACGTAACTGGGTGATCATAAAGATGCTCTACAGGTGTCTCCGAAAGTATTTGTGATGTTGGCATAGATCAAGATTAGGATTTGTCACTCCGAGTGTCGGAGAGGTATCTCTGGGCCCTCTCGGTAACACACATCACAATAAGCCTTGCAAGCAAAAGACTAATGAGTTAGTCACGAGATGATGTGTTACGGAACGAGTAAAGAGACTTGCCGGTAACGAGATTGAACTAGGTATGGAGATACCGACGATCGAATCTCGGGCAAGTAACATACTGATGACAAAAGGAACAACGTATGTTGTTATGCGGTTTTGACCGATAAAAGATCTTCGTAGAATATGTAGGAGCCAATATGAACATCCAGGTTCCGCTATTGGTTATTGACCGGAGATGAGTCTTGGTCAAGTCTACATAGTTCTCGAACCCGTAGGGTCCGCACGCTTAACGTTTGATGACGATCGGTATTATGAGTTTATGAGTTTTGATGTACCGAAGGTAGTTCGGAGTCTCGGATGAGATCACGGACATGACGAGGAGTCTCGGAATGTCCGAGACATAAAGATTGATATATTGGACGACTATATTCGGACACCGGAAGTGTTCCGGAAAAGTTTCGGATTTAACGGGATTGCCGGAGGGGGTTACCGGAACCCCCTACGAGGGGGGATGGTCCATAGTGGGCCTTGAGGAAAGGAGAGAGGCAGCCCATAGAGGCTGGCCGGCGCCCCACCTAGGTATCCTAGTTGGACTAGGATTCGGGGGGCGCCACCTCTCCCTCCTTTTTCCTTTCCCTCTCTTCCTTCTTTGGTAGTTCCTACTAGGAATAGGATTGCAATCCTATTCCTAGTAGGATTGCACTCCTAGCCGCACCATAGAAGGGCCGGCCGGCCTCCCCCCTTGCTCCTTTATATACGGGGGCAGGGGGGCACCCAAAGAGACACAAGTTGAATTGTTCCAGCCGTGTGCGGTGCCCCCCTCCACAGAAACACACCTCGGTCATACCATCGCGGTGCTTAGGCGAAGCCCTGCGCCGGTGAATACATCATATCCGTCACCACGCCGTCGTGCTGACGAAACTCTCCCGTGAAGCTCAACTGGATCAAGAGCTCGTGGGACGTCACCAAGCTGAACGTGTGCTGAACGCGGAGGTGCCGTACGTTCGGTGCTTGATCGGTTGAATCGCGAAGAAGTTCGACTACATCAACCGCGTCACTTGACGCTTCCGCTTCCGGTCTACGAGGGTACGTAGACACACTCTTCCCTCTCGTTGCTATGCATCTGGTAGATAGATCTTGCGTGATCGTAGGAAAATTTTAAAATACTACGTTCCCCAACAATAGAGTGTTCTATCAATTCCTAGGCCATATTTCTCTCTCTCAAAAGGTGTGTCCAGCAAGGATAATTGTGGAAAACTAACAAGCAAAGACTCAAATAATACATGACGCTCCAAGTAAAACACATATCATGTGGTGAATAAAAATATAGTCCCTAGTATAGTTACCGATAGATGAATACGAAAGATGGGATGCCTTCCCGGGGCATCCCCAAGCTTAGGTTTTTGGTTGTCCTTGAATTTTACCTTGGGGTGCCTTGGTCATCCCCAAGCTTGGGCTCTTGCCACTCTTTGTTCCGTAGTACATCAAAGCAATACTCAAAACTTGAAAACTTCACAACACAAAACTTAGACAAAAATCTCGTGAGCTCCGTTAGTATAAGAAAACAAACCACCACTCAAAGGTACTGTAATGAACTCATTCTTTGTTTATATTGGTTTTAAACCTACTGTATTCCAAGTTCTCTATGATTCATAACCTCCAATACTACTCATAGATTCATCAAAATAAGCAAACAACACACGAAAAACAGAATCTGTCAAAAACAGAACAATCTGTAGTAATCTGTAACTTTCGAATACTTCCGTCACTCCAAAAAAATTGAAATAAATTTGTAAACGGAGGAACTTTTCTATTAATCATCTGCAAAAATAATCAACTAAATAGCACTCTCCAGTAAAATCTGGTGACTATTCTAGTGAGCGCTAACGTCTCTGTTTTTTACAACAAGATCATATAAACTTCACACAAGTCTTCCCAAAGGTTCTACTTGGCACAAACACTAATTAAAACACAAAACCACATCTAAACAGAATCTAGATGCAATATTTATTTCTAAACAGAAGCAAAAGCAAAGAAACTAAAATAAAGTTGGGTTGCCTCCCAACAAGCGCTATCGTTTAACGCCCCTAGCTAGGCATAATGATTTCAATGATGCTCGCATAAAAGATAAGAATTGAAACATAAAGAGAGCATCATGAAGAATATAACTAGCACATTTAAGTCTAACCCACTTCCTATGCATAGGGATTTTGTAAGCAAACAACTTATGGGAACGAGAATCAACTAGCATAGGAAGGGAAAACGAGCATAACTTCCAAACATCAAGCACATAAAGAGGAAACTTGATATTATTGCAATATGTAGAAGCATATGATCCTCTCTCATGATAATTTTCAGTAGCATAATGAATGAATTCAACCATATAACCAGCACAAAAATCATTCTTTTCATGATCTACTTGCATAGAAATTTTACTACTCTCCACATAAGCAAATTTATTCTCATCAATAGTAGTGGGAGCAAACTCAATAAAATAACTATCATGTGAAGCATAATACAATTGAAAATTAAAATCATGATGACAAGTTTCATGGTTATCTTTATTCTTTATAGCATACGTGTCATCACAATAATCATCATAAATAGGAGGCATGCTTTCATCATAATAAATTTGCTCATCCAAACTTGGGGGACTAAACATATCATCTTCATCAAACATAGCATCCCCAAGCTTGTGGCTCTGCATATCATTAGCATCATGGGTATTCAAAGAATTCATACTAACAACATTGCAATCATGCTCATCATGCACATATTTTATGCCAAGCATTCTATGTAATTCTTCTTCTAGTACTTGAGCACAATTTTCCTTCCCATCATTTTCACGAAAGATATTAAAAAGATGAAGCATATGAGGTAACATTAATTCCATTTTTTTGTTTTCTTTTATGGACCAAACTAGTGATAAAACAAGAAAATAAAAGATTCGATTGCAAGATCTAAAGATATACCTTCAAGCACTCACCTCCCCGGTAACGGCGCAAGAAAAGAGCTTGATGTCTACTATGCTACCTTCTTCTTGTAGACGTTGTTGGGCCTCCAAGTGAAGAGGTTTGTAGGACAGTAGCAAATTTCCCTCAAGTGGATGACCTAAGGTTTATCAATCCGTGGGAGGCGTAGGATGAAGATGTTCTCTCTCAAGCAACCCTGCAACCAAATAACAAAGAGTCTCTTGTGTCCCCAACACACCCAATACAATGGTAAATTGTATAGGTGCACTAGTTCGGCGAAGAGATGGTGATACAAGTGCAATATGGATGGTAGATATAGGTTTCTGTAAACTGAAAATATAAAAATAGCAAGGTAGCAAGGGGCAAAAGTAAGCATAAATGGTGTTGCAATGATAGGAAACAAGACCTAGGGTTCATACTTTCACTGGTGCAAGTTCTCTCAACAGGGATAACATAATTGGATCATATTACTAGCCCTCAACATGCAACAAAGAGTCACTCCAAAGTCACTAATAGCGGAGAACAAACGAAGTGAATATGGTAGGGTACGAAACCACCTCAAAGTTATTCTTTCTGGCCGATCTATTCAAGAGTCCGTAGTAACGTTCAATCTATCATAGAGTTCATACTAGAATAACACCATAATACACAAATCAACAAAAACCCTAATGTCACCTAGATACTCCGTTGTCACCTCAAGTATCCGTGGGCATGATTACACGATATGCATCACACAATCTCAGATTCATCTATTCAACCAACACAAAGTACATCAAAGAGTGCCCCAAAGTTTCTACCGGAGAGTCAAGATGAAAACATGTGCCAACCCCTATGCATAGATTCCCCGGGTCACGGAACCCGCAAGTTGATCACCAAAACATACATCAAGTGAATCAATAGAATATCCCATTGTCACGACAGGTATCCCACGCAAAGACATACATCAAGTGTTCTCAAATCCTTAAAGACTCAATCCGATAAGATAACTTCAAAGGGAAAACTCAATTCATCACAAGAGAGTAGAGGGGGAGAAACATCATAAGATCCAACTATAATCGCAAAGCTCGCGATACATCATGATCGTGCCATCTCAAGAACACGAGAGAGAGATCAAACACATAGCTACTGGTACATACCCTCAGCCCCGAGGGTGGACTACTCCTCCCTCGTCATGGAGAGCGTCTGGGTGATGAAGATGGCCACCGGAGAGGGATTCCCCCCTCCGGCAGGGTGCCAGAACGGGGTCTAGATTGGTTTTCGGTGGCAACAGAGGCTTTCGGCGGCGGAACTCCCGATCTAGGTTATTTTCCGGTGGTTTCTGTATATATAGGAAGTGTTGGAGTCGGGGCCAAGCAAAGGGGGTCTACGGGCTGTCCACGAGGCAGGGGGGCGCGCCCAGTAGGTGGGGGGCGCCCCCTACCCTCGTGGGCAGCCCGTGGGTCTTCTTGTCCCCCTCCGGCACTTCCTGGGCTTCTTCTGGTCCAAAAACGATCTCCATTGAATTTCAGGTCAATTGGGCTCCGTTTGATATTCCTTTTCTGCGAAACCCTAAAACAGGAGAAAAAAACAGAAACTGGCACTGGGCTCTGGGTTAATAGGTTAGTCCCAAAAATAATATAAAAGTGTATATAAAAACCCATAAACCATCCTAGAAGGATAGTATAATAGCATGGAACAGTAAAAAATTATAGATACGTTGGAGACGTATCACTAATTCTTTTTTTGTTAATTTTCTCAACAACTTCGTTCAAGCCTTCCTCTTGAAGATTCAGTTTCAAATTCAATTATGGTACTAGTGGTCACCTTCTTCTCCGTTCTTTTCAAACAACTCGTTCAATTCTTCCGGAGGCATTGTGTTGTCATCTCGTCAAGTATCGTTCCATCGTATAATGTTCTATTCATTCCATTTTCAGCTGGAGTGCTACCCAAATTCCTTCGTTCGAATTCCTATCTATCTCTTATTAACCGGAGTGGTTTCGAATTCATTCTTGTTCCAGCAACTCTAGTTTTATTCTTTTCAAATTACAAGGTTCTTGTAAGGTTCCTTGTTCCTCTTTTGTAATGGTACTCCTCAATCTCATTCATCTTCGTTGTGTTCTTTCTTTCAAGTTGTTCAGCTCCTCAAGCTTCTTTGGTTTCAATCTTTTGTTCAAGAAGCAGCTTTGTTCTTCTTATTCCTCTCCCGTCCCATTCCTAAGATCTCAGGACAAGATCTCTTGTTAGTAGGGGAGTGTTGTGACACCCCGAGTCCGGTGCGCCAGATGTCATCCTCTTATTCCTTGTCGTTGCCATGTCATTCACTTGCGTGTTGCACATTGCCATGTCATCATGTGCATTTCATCTGCATAGTTTTCAAAACTTGCATCTGTTCATAGTTGCACGTGTCTCGGTTCTCTCGTAATGGGTTGAAACTTGGCGTACGGTCTTATTATAGTGTAGGTAGACCGTGTGTCAAATTTCATCGCATTCGGAGCTCGTTTGATAGCCCAACCGTTAAACTATAGCGGTACTATCGCCGAACAAATGTCAGACGTTTTCGGCCTCCGAGACTACCGCCGGACCTCTCTCTCTTCTCACCCCGCAGCCCACCTCCTCTCTACGCAGCCTAGTTGGCCCAGCCTACTCCACCCTCTGTCCGGAGCCGCACGCACTACACCACGGTCAAGTTTCGGCGACACGTCAATCTGTTGGCATATGGTACCTTTGCCGACACATAGCTTGTCGCTGACACATATGCTGACAAAAGAGAAAACAGTCGGAGGACTTGCTGTGGGGAAAGGCATTGCCGACAGAAGTTCACTTGCCGACACTTTTTCAGACAGTATACACCCTACCTACGCCGAAAGTTTGCTTGTGGACATACACCCTACTTACCCCGAGGGATGGTTTGTGGGCATACATCCTAGGTATGCCGACAGTTCAGGTGTGCACTTACACCCTACGTTTGTCGACACATATGTTGTTCTTCTAGGTATATATCTATCCCGACACATATTCAGCTTGGATATATTTGCACCTTTGCCGACACTTATGTTGTCCATATAGGCATATATCTTGGCCAACACATAGTCTGTTCGTCTAGGTATGTATGTTTGCTGACACTTTTCATGCCTAGCTAGCTAGTAGCCATGGCCGACAGTTGCTCTGCAAGAATTTGTTTACTAACAAATAACTTGTTGGTAAGTAGTGCACAACCAAACCAATAATTTCACATATATACTGAAATGCAATCGATAAACAACATCACAATGGACACATTGGACAACAATGATCATAGGTTCACAAACAGACATATATATACTGACATAGGTTCTCAAATAGACATATACTAACATAGGTTCACAAATGGACATATATATCGACATAGGTTCACAAGCACAACTAGAGCACACAAGTCACATCCATGAGCACAAAGTTTCTACTCCAAAACACTTGAAGCACCAAATGGTCCGAAACACACATCAGATTCGTGACATGATTGAAGTTGGCTTCCAAAATACCGCGCACAGCCATGTATGTTCCATGATACTCCAAGTCCTCCTCACATCCAATGCTAGGTGGCTAAGTACCTGAAAATATTCCATACAAATTTGTCAATAATTGTCAAGAAAGTGTAATCAACCAAAAAGTTGTTCAAAGCTCATGAACAGTGATATGGCATTACTGTACATGTAGTCAACTGTTGAATGCATGTATCATTCATGTTTTTCCTCTTTTTCTTTCTTTTAAAATGCAAAAAGAGCATGACAGTGGGGAGACCAATTAGAATGGACAGAAACGTACAAAGAAACATCCCAGAAAAAACATGCAAAGAAACATGGTACAGAATCACTATTTTGTATACTTTTTATTTGTTGAACTAGCTGTTGTAAGTCAATTTGTGCACACCTTGGGGAAAAGTGCACAAGAAAACATAGTGAAATGGCCCCAAGCTAGTATGTAACAGAACACTCTAGAAAATGGTCCAAGCTAGTATGCCAAAAATACGATATACTCACTTGTCAGATTACATAGTTACCAAATAAAACTTAGTTCGACCAAGATGCTCGAAACACACTAGTTGTATCTACTTTTTTGTCTGGATAAATATGGAGCTATAAGCAGAAATAGGTGCACATAAATATGGAGATTGACAAATAGCTGCAGATTTTTACTTGTTAAATTTCTCCAATGTAGGAGAAGTGCCAAGTGATGGAGATAAAAAGGTGCACACAAATATGGAGATTGACAACTATTCAATACATCAATGGTCTTATAGGATAGATAAGTGGGCAGAAACAAACTAAGGCACATTAATTTTAATTGACATGTAAATTTGATGTATATCATAGTACCTGCACCTCCTGGCACATTAGATGTCTTCTTGGGATCTTTGATCTGCAACAACAGTCACTACTTAATAACTGACAGATTAGCACAAAAGAAAAGAAACCAAGTGCTCTAGATTATTACCATAGCAGCTGGCCATGCAATCGATTTCCCCTTAGCATCTCCCATGGTCAACACATTCCCATACGGATGAGGCAATTGAGTATCCCTTTTAAACACCGAATAGATGACAATTTTGACATATTGAGAACCTAGGGGCTCACCCCCCACCACAACCTTTGGATTAGTTGATTGAATTGTTCCTTTGGCAATAGCGACATCTAAAGGTCTAATCATGCTATATAATACCACATCTCTTCCACCCTAAGGGAAAAATTTGCAATTCAGAATATAATCATGGTAAAGAAACAAGTTCATATAGCATCATATTGGCAATTAAAGGCCAAAAGGAAATGAAAGATTTACCCCTTGTTGTCTGTTATGTTTGTCAACATTAACAATTCTTCTTCCAGTAAGAGTGTCATGATTCTGCATAGAAGCATTTGACTCAGCCACCTCCTCTAGATGAGCATTGCCTTTTCCAATATTATTGGCTTCTCTTGTCCTTATGTTCTACATCGGAATCAAGCATTGTAGATGTTAAATATAATAAACTACAACGAGATCACAACATTACATGTTCCACTATGGCAGAGGTACAATATAATAGAACTAGTGCTACCTGGTGTGGAGTATTTGGTTCATGTTCAGGTGTGCTATTGGTTTCATCTTGTTGCCCCTGTGAAGATAGAAAAAGTTGCCTCATCTCAGCCATTTGCTTCTTCATGTCATCCATGTGGTCTTGCAGGTGTTCCACTTTTCGGTTAGATACACGACACTTTTCCATTGCTATTTGTAGCTTTGTAGATTTATACTGTTGTGTTCCTAGCAACTCTAGGTCAGATGGAGTTGGTCCCAAACCAACAGCACATACATATCCATGTTTTTCTTTTCCACAAAAAAATGAAAACAAATCACCATCCTTAATACCATTCTCCAACAATTCTGGGTGCTTTAATGCTTCATCTTGAAGTTCTTTCTGTAGATTTCAGGAATTGTTATGTGTCCCTAGCACTTACTAAATAAACAAAAATATGAAAGGAATCGAGAAATTAGAGTGCATCTGAACTTACAATTCTTAGTGCAGACCCTTCTTGAGGAAGTCCACTAATTCAATGTGTATGTGTTTCAATAAACAATTCATGTCTATGTGGGCGGCGCTTGAGCTCCTCGTTCTATGTCAAGTGATAAAAAGGATTAAAACAATGAGCAAAATGTACAAACATCGAAGTTTACAACAAGAATAGCATGGTTGCATACCATTTCAGTGTCAACCCGAGCAAAACTCTTACTTCCAGATGTGTGATTTTGCGTGTGATGTGCTCGATTATTTTTACCTCTTATTGAGCGAGCCTACCAAATGGTTTGATAAAGATCATGTCACACAAGCAATCATGTCACACAAGTAGAATCAAAGGTCAATACTAACCTAACAAAGAGCATACCTTTGCTTTTGGAGTCAGCCAAAATGCAACAAGCAACTTCCATTGGTCGGGATGAACTCTAGCATCACATGATGCTATAAGTTCATCATATTCATATGATTCATCATAATAATCCCTCATTAGTCTGATTTGAAGTCTTTCCATTTAATTTGTGTTGTTTTCATATACCATTGGAAAACTCGTTCGTCTAATTCCCAAAACAACTGAAAAATTGGCATTTGGAAATAAGCATTACAGAACAATACAACATAAACTAACTCATTAGTCACTCCTAAACATGAACACTAAGATATCATCCAGGAACTCACTAACCAATAAAATTATAGTAACATAGCAGCAACCAATACAATATAGCAGCAGCAACCAAGTATTACCTTTGCCTCGGTCCATAAAGCAAGTTTTTTAGACAGATCAACCTTCCTCCAATCATCAAATTCAATTGGAAAACCCTTGGTTCTTATTTTTGTTCCAACAAAGTTGGCGAACCGTGTAGCAGATTTACCACAAGGCTGACCATACTCATTGATTTCCAACTTGAGTTTAGGCTTATTTTGCCTTCCCCATATGCTTTTCATAGCAGTAACTTTCCTAACCTCCCTTTCCTGGACTGATATTCAATAAATGCAGAAAATAGGTTTAGTACTATGAATGCATTATCATTCAATTGCTAATCTTGAAGGTACACACATCAAAGTAAAGAAACATACCTTCAGGTTCATTCAATACAACCTCAGGTTTAGTTGAAATTTCAGTATTTAATCTTGAAGAAGACCGCAGTTGCCGATCTGGAGCTTGAGTTTGTGAAATAGGAGTTCGCTTTTGTCTCTACAATTAACCACATAAATCAGTGTTAACTATGCAAAAAGGGATAGCAGATAGTGTGCTGGAAATAGTGCATATGTATGTGTGGATGATGTAATAGTTTTAGTAGTATATGATGCAAATACCTTTAACTTCTTTTGGGGACCAGGTTGGCCTTCCGCCTCAAATGCATCTGCTAGACCTTTAAGATTCAAAGTTCTCTTCATGTTCTCATTTTGTCTTCTACGTACTTCAAGTACATTTGTGTTCCTTTTGAGTTCATATTCAGGAGTTCTTTCTACGCTTCTTGCTGCAGCTGCCATTTTTGCTCCTGCTCCTGTAAGTGCTTACAAATGAGTTAGCAGTCCATACAACATGCAAGTATTTCAACTGAAGTAACAACCAAATTTTACACAGCTACCAAATAAAATGCGGAAAATCATTATCACACTTACTTCCTTTTTGGTGCAGCAACAATTATTCCATCTATATCAGTCCTTACATGAGAAAATTTCATATAATCAGTGTCAGGATCAACATCTGTGTGTAGATCAATTAACAACCCCTTATTAGCATTATGAAGATCTACATTTTCATCATCCACAGCCGCCATAGAGTAGGTGCCATGTGGTTTTGTGTTCTGGACAACTGCACACCAGCCTTTATCATCAACCTCTGGGACATAGAAAATTTGTGCAGCTTGTGATGCTAAGATAAAAGGTTCATCTGATAACTTATCATCACTACTGAATAAATGGTTGATGTTAACAATAGTAACCCCAAACTAGTCGGTTTTTACCCATTTGTCTTGTTCACGATTGTCAACCCAATCACATCGAAATAACACCATATATCCTTTTTGGCGGTAGTTTAGCTCAACTATCTCCCTAATAATGCCATAATATATCTCTACTCCTCTTGAATTTTGTGCAGCTATAGTTACTCCACTGTTTTGAATAGGTCTACCATCATCACTTGAGTGTGTATGGATATCGAACCCATTAGTAGTATAGCTATTCAATTTTCTAGCAATCATGAAAGGCTCTTGGGCTAAAATTTGCATTTCTTCTGATACTTCTACACCTCTTTCAACTAATGACAACACCTGAGTATAGAATTGTTGTTAGTTACAATAGGTTAACATGATTAATGTTGAGCACAAAAGGTCAACTGATGTCCTACTTACATGCTCTCGAAACCACTCATGAAACTTCTCATGTTGCATAGTGTTGATTGCTTTTTCATTGGGAAGACCAATTGATGATAGGTTCTCGCGGTGCTTCCTATAATTGCGTATCAAATTAAATATTATAAGAAAGATAAGAAAGAGATAATATTACTGTAGTGTGGGAAGCTTACATCACATAAGGTTCTATTTCATTGTGGTTGAACAAGACATATCTATGTGCTTGGATCCAAGAATTATTTGATAATGATACAATGCTACCCAATCCTTGCCCCTTCTGGTACAAGTATGGACTGGTGTTGGACGTTTCATTATTCAGCACCTCAACATTATTGTCTTGTCGAGTGAACCTAGTCTCACACCCTTTGAGATAGCAAGAACATAATGTAAGGCCCTCATCAAACAAATAACCCTCGGCGATTGATCCTTCCGGATGGCTTCTAGTGCGAACATGTCCTTTGAAGTGCCCCAAATACCTACATACTACAGATTGTAAGCCTATTTGCAAAATATGTTGCTATAAGACTTTGTTTAGAAGATCACCTTTCTACTGACCACATGCTCCGGAAGTGTACTGGGCCACCAATTCTAACTTGGGCAGGCAAATGAACCATCAAGTGGACCATGACATCAAAAAAACTTGGCAGGAATATAGTTTCAAGTATGCTTAAGGTCTCAGCTATTTCAGCCTCTAGAATTTGCATATCACTGACGCGGATAACAGGTGAGCAAATCTTCTTGAAGTAGTTACTAACACGAGTCAATGCAGCACATACTCTTGTTGGCAATATTTTTCGAATCGCAAGTGGAAGAAGGTGCTGCAACAGAATGGGATTATCCTGGCTCTTCAGTCCAGAAATCTTCTTCTCGCCAACATGGATATAACGCCGTATATCAGTTGCAAAGCCTTGTGGAAACTTGACTCCCATCAAGACTTGGAGAAAATGTTTCGTCTGATCGGGTGTCAAAGTATATTGTGCTGGAGGTATATACAATTTACCCTCTTCTACTTCAACAGGATGCAGTTCCCCCATAATACCCAAAGCTTGGATGTCTAAGCGAGAATTTGTGTTATCCTTTGATTTTCCCTCAAGGCCCAGAAGTGTGTTAACTATGTTATCACATACATTTTTTTTCTATATGCATAACATCAAAATTATGACGCAACATCAGATCTTTCCAATAGGGCAACTTAAACCACACAGATCTTCTTTTATACAAGGGAGGGGATTCACCTTGTTTGCATTTTCTCTTTGTTGTCTTCTTGGCAGCTGGATCTTTTCCAAAGGATGTTTCAAGATTTGCTGTCAAACCATCGATTTCCTCACTAGTAAGAGGTATAGGTGCTATCCTATGTTCTGACTTGCCATCAAATAACTTTTCATCTGACCTAAACTTATGATTGGATGATACCTACGATGTCCCATATAGCAATATTTGCTGCCCTTTTTTAATTGCAGAGAACAAGTGAATGAATGGCACTCATGACAAGCTACCTCACCCTGGGTAGCACACCCATGAGTGTAGCCTAAACCAGGAAAGTCATGTATGGTGCAAAGATGGCAGCACGAAGATCAAATATTTCAGACTTAGAAGCATCAAATGTCTTTACACCATGATAGTACATATCTACTAGATCATCTACCAAAGGTTCAAGATAGACATCCATATCGCCACCAGGTGCCTTAGGGCCAGGAATGAGCAAAGAAAGGATAAAATTAGTCCGCGTCATGCACATCCAAGGAGGAAGGTTGTATGGAATCAAAAAGACTGCCCAAATATTGTAGGTACTCCTTGTTGACCTAAATGAATTAGAGCCATCAGTTGTTGCAGCCAATCTAAAATTCTGACTATCATCACCAATTAGTGGATGTTTGGAATCAAAATCCTTCCAAAAATAGCCTCCGTTGGGCACCTAATCAAACCATCTTTGGTCCGTTGTTCATCATGCCACCTCATGTCAGTTACAGTTTTAGAGGACATAAAGTAACTTTGAAGCCTTATTTTAATAGGAAAATAGCGAAGAACCTTTCTAGGAACTCTATGGACCATTTTCCCATCAGGACTCTTCTTTTCTGATTTCCACCTTGAAGTTTTACACTTTGGACATTGATTCTCCTTATCAAATTCATTTCTGAACAGTACATAATCATTTTCACAGGCATGAATACTAACATACCCAATAGATTTAACTATTTTCTTAGCTTCATTGAAATTGTTGGGAAGTACTGAACCTTTGGGGAATGCATCACTAAGTAACTCAAGCACCATGTCAAAACTTTTGGCACTCCATCGCCCAAGAAGTTTGATGTGGAGCAATTTGATAATAAAACGCAATTTTGAGAAGTTTTTACACCCGGGGTATAGTTCTTTGTTATCATCATCAACCATCTTCAAATAAGCTTTGGTATCATCATCAACATCCGTCCTAGGGTTGTTATTGTCCTCATTGTTCTCTTCCAACACCCCACCCTCATCTAATCCACAAGCTATGTCTCGCAAGAAATTAGCTAATTCATTTTCTGCCGGTGAACTCTCTACTTCTACCTCCTCAATATTTTTTTTAGAGAAAAGGCGATCGCCCGACTTTATAAATAAAGCCACCAGGCAGAGTCATAACACCAGCACATAACACCACATAAGTTTAGCAGAATAGGGCTAAGAAGTACGAGTACAAGGCATCCAGCCTAACATGGCACGCAGGCCGATCAATAGAAATAGTTAGGAATCCGTCCTCCTAGAGTGCCTCAGCAGGGAAGACGCCGTAGATTTCATTTTAGATAACATGTCGTCGAAAGCCTCTAGGTCCCCTTCCTTAGTCAATGATCTCCACTGCTGCAAAATGACATTGGCTTTAAATAAGCAACTCACAGGATTAGCCCGGAAAATGTGTTCAATAGTGAACTTGTTTCTAGTAGTCTATAGCGACCAATAGATCGCAGCCCAGCCCACCAAGAAAACCCTCTTAGACTGGCCTGATAGAGAATTAATACAACACCATAAATCCTCAAAAGAAGATGGGTTCCAATTAACACGAAGCCAAAGTCTAATGCAACTCCAAATGAATTTAGCCAGAGAGCATTGAAAGAAGATATGTTCGGTATTCTCAAGAGCACCACATAACTGACATCTATCAGAGCCCGGCCCGTTCCTCTTCTTAATCTGATCAGCCACAGGGAGTTTACGACAGAGAGCTTGCCATAGGAAGATTTTAATCTTAGGAGGAATGCGGGCTGACCATATATTCTTAAACTTCGCAGTACGCCGCCGGAGATAAGTTTTGAATACGCCGATTTAACAGAGAAACACCCCAAGGAGGAATGGGGCCAAACAACGGAGTCCTCTTCCTCCGAAAGCAAGGGGAAGCGGGCAGTAAGGCGCTGCCATTCTTCCAACTCCACAGGGGAAAGAGAATGCCGAAAATCTAACACCCAGTCTTGAACCGAGAGCTCAAAGATAGAGATCTCGGGATCAGCACAAAACAAAAACAAAGTCGGATAAGCAACCGCAAGTGTGGTATCCCCTACCCACCAGTCTAACCAAAAACGAGTAGATTTACCATTCCGAACTACAAATTTAACAAGAGATCGGAAAATCGGTCGAACTTTACCAAGATGATGCCAGAATTGAGAACCACCAGAAGAGGGTGCGAACATAGGGCTCGAGGAGGGGAAGTATTTAGCTTTGAGAAGGGAAAGCCAAGTAGGACGATCCTCAAGGTACATTATCTTCCACCACCATTTTAACATAAGGCACTTGTGCATGATCCGAGTATTAATGATGCCAAGGCCCCCCATGTTCTTAGGTCTACAAATGAGGTCCCATTTAACCATCCTATATTTGCGTTTATTATCGGAGGAATTCCAATAGAAGGCACCCCTGTGCTTGTCGAAACCAGTGTGTATCCCTCCGGACAGTAGATAGAAGCCCATTAGAAACATCAGAAGGGAGGAGAGGCACGATTTAGTAAGGGCAACCTTCCCGCCTGAGAGTTATAGAGACCTCTCCACGGCAAAACTCTATTGCCAACTTTAGTCATTGCCGGGGTGAAATCTTTCGCCAAAAGCTTGAGAGGGGAAATAGGTAAGCCCAAATATTTGAGAGGGTAAGACCCAAGAGAGCAATTCAGAAGATGTGCCACCCGCTGAGCTTCCGAATCAGACACCCCAATAACAATGACCTCGCTCTTAGAGAAGTTAATTTGAAGACCCGAAAGAGCTTCGAAGCATTGAAGAAGAAATTTCAGATTCGTGAGACTGTTCTCATTAAGTTCAACCATAATGATGGTATCGTCCGCATATTGGAGGTGATTGATGCCATTAGGGATAAGGTGAGAGCTAACAGGCGAAATGTGTCAAGCAGCCGCAGCACGAGAAAGAATGTGAGATAGAGCATCGGCTACAAATTTAAAAAGCAATGGGGACATCAGATCCCCTTGTCTCAGGCCCCCACCATTAGCAAAAAAGTTACTAGTTTGACCATTCACCGCCACAACCGTGTGCCCACCGGATACTAGCTGCATCAAGCGGTGCAGCACCGAACCCTCGAAGCCCTTAGCCAACAGAACTTGGCGGACGAAATTCCAACTCACCGAGTCATACGCCTTTTTGAAGTCTAGTTTAAGGACCACGGCCTTAGTGCTCTTACTTCGCAGATCATGAATTATCTCATGTAAGCAAAGCACCCCATCCAAGATAAATCTCCCCTTTATGAACGCAGATTGGAAATGACTAATGACCCGATGGGCGATCGGAGAAACCCTAGTAGCCATGCCCTTAGCAGGAATCTTCGCAAAGTTGTTAATTAGAGCAATGGGCCTAAATTGGGAGATCAAGTCAGCACCTTTGACCTTAGGAATGAGGGTGAGTACCGCATAGTTAAGTCTCGAGATTTCAACAGTTCCCAGCCAAAACCCTTGTGTAATAGCCTTAAAGAGGCCTTTTAACTGAGGCCAGAATTGCCGGAAGAAAGGGATGGAAAAGTCGTCAGGTCCTGAAGCCGCATTAGAGTTGGCAGCATGAATCGTCTCAAAAATTTCCTCTTCAGACG
>LR738712.1:717765967-717788488 GCA_902687465.1 Secale cereale | reverse complement strand
GCAGCGGTGGGGGAGGGGGGCGCGACGACGGCGAGTCGATCTAGGGCTGGAGCTCGGGGGAGGGGGGTGCGAGGACGGCAATGGAGCTCGAAAGGAGGGGGCGCCAGGATGGGGTGGAGCGCGAGGGCGGCGACGATGGCGGCAGGACTGGATGGGCGCGAGGGCGGCAGTCGATGGAGTGGATCGAACGCGAGGGCGGCGGCGGCAGCAGGCACGGGTTAGGGTTGGGGTCGATTTGGGGTAGTTTGCGGGAGAGGGGAGTATTTTGCGGGGATACTTTGCACGAACGGCAAAAATTTCGCTCGCGCGCCAAGGCAGTCGATTGACGCATGTTCCTCTACACCGACACTTAATGTGAATCTATACATCCCATATACGCCGACACATTTTATATCGCTAAATACGTACCTACACCGACTGATAAACTGTCAAAGCCCATACATATGCAGACACATAACACGTTATTAAGCGATTACTGACAAATACATAGTTATTTAGTGGTTGCCGACACATAATGTGTCTACAGTGATGTACCTTTGCCTACACATTTTCCGATAACAAAATTTAAAAGCTACGGTGACAGTTATTTTGTGAAGATTAGTGGACCTTTGCCGACATAAATGTGTCACATAAGCTCTACCGTGGTGTAGTGACGATCGCGATCGTACGTTCCGAAAACCCCTCTAAGCCCCCTAACCCTAGCCCTTTTTGCTTTAAATAGACCCCTCCCTTCTAAAATTGGGCATCCTTAGTCTTCCACTACCTCCTAGCCTCCTCCACCTCGGAATCCGCGCCTCACAGCTCCCCCTCGCCACTTGTCGCCGCCCAACTCGCCTCGCCGCCACCAGATTCCACATGCGCCGCCGCCTGGGGCCAGTGGCAAGGCGCCACGTGCCCTCCATCTCCTCCCGCTGCCGAAGCCCAGGCCAGGCCCGCCCGGGCCCTGATCTAGTCACCCGCCGCCGGGCCCGAGTGCCCTCTCCCCGTGCCCTGGCCTCTCGCTCGCCTCCCGCACCGGCGCCCGTCGCTCCGACTCGCCGCCTCGACCCCGCCGCCGTGGGTCCTTCGTGCCGCCGCCGGCCGCAACAACCCCGCCGCCGCGAGCCTCCCTGCTCCCCTTCGGCCGCCGCCCGTAGCCCCGATGTAACACCCCGGACACACCCGCCGTTGGTCGTTACTCTAGGTGTGATCTAGACTGACCCCACGGATCAATACTAGTCTTTCTTACGAACTTTGTCCTCACTCATGCGCACCTGGGAGCTCATGTGCACCCGGGAGCAACTTCCCGGTCGGTCATCCATACTGAAATTACTCCAAGCTGAGCACGCTTAACTTTGTAGTTCTGTCCGAATGGGCTTCCGGAAAAGAAGGAATTCCTTATTGATATGAATAGTCTATCATCCCTAATAAGCCAAGTTATCACACCAGAGCCGCCGCCATCCCGCCGCTCGCCTACGCCGGTGGCCTCCTCCGCCGCGCCCCGCGCCTCCGGCCCCGGCCCAGATCCAGGCAGGCGCGCCCGGATCCGCGCTGCCCCGTCCTCCTCCTCGTTGTGTCCGGCCTCCTCCGGTGAGCTCCACCCCAGATCTGCCGTCCTTGTACCACGCCGACGCTTGCTCCTCTGCCCCAGCCGCCGGACATGTCCGGCCGGGCCCGGACACGTCCGCCCAGTCAGCCCCGGAGGTCTAATTTTTCCCTAAGTTTTTTCTGTAAAACAGCATCTATGCATGTTTGGATGGTTTTACCTCTGTGCACGTGTGTCTAATAGCATATAATATGTTAAAATGTTCATCTCTGAGTGCTCTACATGTTTGTTGTATTTTAATACATGTTAGGGTGCATTTTGACATGTTAATCTGTGTTGCAAAAGAGCTAAGTGTTGTTAACTGCTGAAAACTAATACAACTTGCTCATTTGTCATTTTCGTATCTTTTTGTGTGATTTTCTTTTGAGCATCATGTCAACATGTTTTTTGGAGCATAATCATGTTTTTGGAGCTCGTGATGATCTCGTCCATGTCGGCTTCTGTCGCGTCGGATCAAACACATACACTTAACTTATGTTGGCTATCGGTTATAGCTGAACTAAGTTGCATCGAAACTTGTACCAAGTGGCACTACCTCAGACTTGTTTTTGAACACTACAAACCCAACATTTGTTAGAGCTGAGATGCACCAAATGACATTTTGAGGTAGTGACAAATACCTCAGGCTTGTTTTTTTAGGTTAAAACAAGATATAGTTCTACGAAACAACAGCATGACAGAAATAATTTGGCATGATATTATTAACACAATCATAGCATTATTTTCAGCCAAAAGATAACAGTATTATGATGTCCAGAACATGAGTTAAATGAATAATGATTACTACTGAGAATTCGCGGCTAGTAGTACTTCTGACAGCACCATATGAAATGTGATTCAAAGATGAAGGTGGTGGTGATGACAACCTAATTTGTTTCTTTATTTGGCTTGTTTCATGAGTGAAGGATGTAATCTTGCACATTTTCTTCTGCTTTTTGTAGTAGTGCAAATACCATAAATTCTATGCATTCAAAATTTCAAACAGAAGAAGACATACACTACTTTGTATAAATATTATCCTCAGCATCGCCTGCTCGATTCTTTCTCGCCCTGAGTTCCACCCTGTCATGTCCCTCAGTCTTTGCAATTACAATTGACCGTTCCTTCGCTGCTCGTCAATGGTATGTACTATGTAGCACTCCCTATAATTTTTTATAAGATGTTTTTAGACACTGTCATAGACTTTTAAAATGTCTTGTAAAAGTTACAGAGCGAGTAGCAGCGACAGGGTTGTTAGTGTTTTTTCAATGGTAACAAATCATGAAGGGGTTTCTTGCCGTAGCGTTTTCACAAAAGCATGCATTGGATTCGTCAGACAGAGCATAGCTCTCTCTCTCCCCCTCCCGCTCCCTCCCTCTCTCTCTCAAACCACACAAAAATCCTCAAAAAGCTCACTTTCTCTCTCTCGATAAGAACAATGTATTTACCGTTTCCTATATTGTATCACATTTCGTACTTGTGTACGCTAATCCAGAGTGCATGTGTAATGGTAATCGCGTTAGGGAGATCGATGATGCGACCAGATCCATTCTTACCGCCGACCAACTGAGTCGCTAGCGCCTAGCGGACTGATTTACAGGTTAACTAATGCCTAGTGACGGGTGATGCATAGTGAATCGGACTATAAACTCAAAAGTAGTGATCTAATACATCGGTTAATTAGGGCAAAGCATCATGCATGCAGTTAGGCGTGCGGACAAGCGCTGCAAGCCCCAATGCCTGCGTGCACGTTACTAGATTCTTGATTCCCATGAACCTTTTGGAGCAACGTACCGCCCACACACAGACAAGTACCAATGCAAAAATGTATATACTCCGTACTTACTTTTGACTCGACCCATGCAGGAGCGCATGGCAATACGTACTTAATTAAGGCAAAAATGTGTGTGAAAGTGAAATCACCCACCCACCCACCCACCCAGACGATTAGAGCGTGCTTAGTGAATGCAAACCTTACGAACACACTGACGATACGACCACAGATCCACACACTAGTGCTACTTGGTGCTTCTCTCCCTGGTCTCTGGTTCTCTGCGGCGACTACGGTGGTCGATCTCCTCCCAATCTGCCACGACGACGACAACGCCAACGGTACTCTTCACCCGTCTCCTCCGCGTCTTCTGTTGAATACATAATTTGTTTCAGCCTCCTTAACTCGTTCTAGTTTTGATGCAGATCCATGATGTGCACAGTTCAGTGATCAGGACGCTCTTGATTGAGCCAAGCGAGGTGATGCTTCTGCTCAATCTGATCCTCCCTCCATAATCTCTTGTTGCTATTCCGTCCATTTGAATGGTGATGCATCCGTGAGCTGTTGCTTTCACGAACTAAAAAATGTCGAGCTTCCTCGTGATATGAAAACAATTAGTAGTAGATAGTCATCACGTTCTCCTGATTGAACCAAGCTAGTCAGGTGATGCATTTTTGCTCATCCTTTTTATTTTTTTGAGCACCATTTTTGCTCATCCTGAAAACAAACGATTGTGTTTCGGTTACAGCCGTGTCCGTGTGTGCGTAGATCGGGAGATCCGCCAGCTTTTGCTCCATGATGGATAATCTCTTGTTGCTATTCCGTTCATATATAGTTGTTGCTTTCACGGACTGAAAATGTCCACCTTTTGCTCATCCCGTGGTTCTCTGAAAACAATTAGTATCTTCTAAGTAATAGTTGTCTCCTCTTCCTCCTCGTCTCTACAACCTTTTTTTTTTTTTTTTTGGTTTTGTTTGATATTTGCTGGTTCTGATGACGTGAATTAATGATGTGCAGAACTGGATCTATTCTCCACTGGTTCATCTTTGGTACCCATTACAAAGAACTCCGCGTGCAAATTGGATCTGAAGAGCTGCTATTCAGGGTAGGTACCCGGCCTTCTACTACTTCTGGTTTGTCGGATAGCTACAGGATGCACTGCATGTGTTCTGTCTTCTGTGTACCGTTACATTCACCAGCCAATAAGGTTCAGGTTTCGCTTCTTCCGTCTTCTGAAAACCATTATGTTTGCATTGCAGAGTTTCAACCCAAGGGCAATGCTATAGTGGTGTGCTGATCGAGAGCGAAGACAGATAAAGGTCGAGATATGGAGGTTGCTGCTGGGGCCATGGGCCCCGTCATCCGTAAGCTCGGTGAGCTGCTCGTCCGAGAATGCAACCTGAAGAAGCGAGTAAAGAAAGGTGTTCAATCGCTCATTACAGAGCTGGAGATGATGCACGCCGTACTTCGCAAGGTTGGCGAGGTGCCATCAGACCAACTTGAGGAGCCGGTCCGGATTTGGGCTGGCAAGGTGAGAGACCTCTCTTGCGATATGGAAGATTCTGTTGATGACTTCATTGTGCGTGTGGATGAGGGTTCTAGCAACAAGCCAACAAACATGAGGAATCGAGTCAAGAAGTTTCTCAAGAAGACCACCAAACTGTTTGGTAAGGGCAGAGCACTTCATCAAATCTGTGATGCCATTGAAGAAGCTCAGGATCTTGCCAAGGAGTTGGCGGACCTGCGTAAAAGGTATGAGCTTGACATGTGTAGCACTAGCAATGGTGCTACCATTGACCCTCGTGTATTAGCTCTGCACAAACATGTAGGGGAGCTTGTGGGCATTGAACGCACAAGGGATGAGCTTATCAAAACACTGATTTGTGAGGATGGGAGTTCCGAGGAGCAATCGAAGACAATCTCTATTGTTGGTGTTGGTGGGCTGGGCAAGACAACCCTAACCAAAGCAGTTTATGAGAAAATCAAAGCCCAATTTGATTGTGCGGCTTTTGTCCCTGTGGGTCAGAAACCAGATATCCGGAAAGTTTTCAAGGACATACTCCATGGCCTTGACAAAGTAAAGTTCCGTGATATTCATAATACAACAAAGGGTGAAAATCTACTCATCGAGGATATCAGTGAATTCCTTGTGGATAAGAGGTATGCATCACATAGTGCTTGTCTTTTTTTGTATATGTTAAATGTGTGAAGGAGTCAGATGTTTATTGAATTTCATATCTTCATTTCCTTTCTTGTCGTACTTTTATATCTGTAGTAATCCATTTCTTGTCAACCAAATTCTACTTCTTTCTTTTTTGCACACGTGCCTTATTTTTGTTAGTCTTGTAGACTTTTAATCAATTTCTGTTGCATTAATTTTTATTTTTTTTGCATGCATATCCTTAATGGTTATATAAACGTATGGTTTGTCTTAGTACCTTACAATTTATCCTTGTTAAAAAATTCAGTTGTATATAGACGACTAGCCAACTAATGATATCAAAATAATTGGCATAGGTACCTCATCGTAATTGATGATATATGGGAAGAAGAAATATGGAGATATATAAGTTGTGCTTTGTATAAAAACAAACTCCATAGTCGGGTAATCACAACAACCCGCAATGTGAGTGTGTCTGAAGCATGTCTCTCTTCCAGTGATGACATGATTCACAGAATGAAGCCTCTTTCTGATGAAGACTCACAAATACTCTTCCATAGAAGAATATTTCAAAGAGAGGAGAAATGTCCACAAGATTTGCATGTAGTATCGAGAGATATCTTGAAGAAATGTGGTGGTGTACCATTAGCCATCATTACAATAGCTAGCCTCCTGGTTAGTAGTCAATGGGTAAAGCAAAAACATGAGTGGATGCATGTGTACAATTCGATGGGCCGTGGAGTTACACAAAGTGGTATTGCAAAGGACATGAAGAGGATATTATCACTCAGCTATTATGATTTGCCTCCTCATTTGAAGACCTGTTTATTATATCTAAGCATCTTTCCTGAAGACTTTGAGATTAATAGAGATTGGTTGATATGGAGGTGGCTTGCCGAAGGTTTTATTCAGTGTGACAAAAAAGAAAGCAGCTTATTTAAAATCGGAGAAAGCTACTTCAATGAACTCATGAATAGAAGCTTGCTCCAGCCAGCGTATATCAATGAGGAAGGGTCGGTATTAACTTTCCGTATACATGATATGGTTCTTGATCTTATCTGCTCACTATCAAGTCAAGAGAATTTTATCTCCATATTGGATAATGATGAATGGCATGCTCCTAATCTGCAAAGGAAATTTCGCAGGTTATCACTTCATAATATCAAGGCAAAGGTTCAGAACGAACAGTTTGATAACACTAGCCTGTCAAAAGTGAGGACCTTTGCTATTTTCACCCCTGTTACCTGTGATTGGTTGCCATCTCTCTCAAGTTTCCAATTTTTACGTGTGCTGGATCTTGGAAATTGTGGCAGCCGAGAAAGTAGCTCTGGTATCGGCCTCAAGTATGTTGGGAATTTAATTCACCTAAGGTACCTAGGGCTCAGGAATACAGATGTTCGCGAACTCCCAATGGACATATGCAAATTGCAACTTTTGCAGACACTGGATATAAGATACACTAGTATAAAAGAATTACCTGCAACTGTTGTTCAGCTCACAAATTTGATATGCCTATATGTTAATTATAGCTTGAGGTTGCCTAAAGGAATGGGGAACTTGACATGCCTTGAAGTGCTGGACAGTATAGGATTATCCTCGTCTCCTCACATTGTGAAAGAGCTGAGTCATCTGACAGAGGTTAGGACACTCGGTATTGACTGTGATAACATTGACGAGGATCTGATGGATATATTAATCAAGTCTCTAGGCAACCTGCAAAAATTGCAAAATCTGCGTATTGATGCTGGTGGCAGATTGTTAGATCGCATGGATGAAAGCTGGGTGCCCCCTCCAAACCTCCGTTGTTTTGTTTCATCGGGGCCACCTTTTCCTGCGTGGTTCTCACGACTTCCAAAGTGGGTTAATTCAAGGTCGCTTCCCCACCTCTCCCGCCTGGAAATAGATGTGGAAGAACTGCAAGGGGATGACATTCAGATCATTGGGATGCTGCCTGCTCTTCGGTTTCTGCGGCTGTGTGCAAGTCGCGTGATGGGAAGGTTGGTTGTGAGGGCTGATGCATTCCCATCTGCGAGGTGCTGCATCTTCAGAGAATTTCGGACAGGGCCGTGCCTTTTTCCACCTGGAGCTATGCCGAGGGTTCAGCGCCTTAAGTTCGAGGTGTCTACACCTTCGATCGCAAGTGGTGAGGTTGACTGCGGCTTGGGGCACCTCCCTTCTCTCGAGCATGTTCAGGTTTGTCTGAAGCGTGAGGATTCCAGCGATGAAGAGAATGAGACAGCCATGGCTTGGCTGAGGAGCGCAGCAGAAGCCCATCCAAAACGTCCCACCATTGAAATCAAGCATAACAATTGGGAGCTGAGCTGGTAGTGACATACCTCCGCGGCTCTGCCACTGGTAAGGTCTAATCATCTGAGCAACCATGAATCCCCTTTTCCTGAATATATGCTCGTTACCATATTTTCTGATTTACCTCTCTTAGTTTCCCCAGTTGCATGCCTTCAATGAAATCCTGGAGTGAGGTACTGTTCCAACACTACGATAAGCAACAAACAATTCACTGGGCCACTGCAGGTCGCAGGCTAGCAGAAACTCATGTGATTGGTGTACGGCTACAGCTCCAAATAACGAGGGCTCATTCTCTCCACCTATGTTCGGATTCTGTCCTTTGCTAGACAGAGGCTTCCGCGTGTAGTTCATGTTATTTTTCTGCATTTGCTGGCTTTCAGCAATGCAGTTCTGCAGCGTTGTTAGTTCCTTATTGTCACTGCTTAATTTCCTTGGGTCGGCTATGATTGGGACTCCTTTTTCTTTATCCAGTCAAGACTCGTACAATAATCGGTTACATTCCGTCTGTACGGTATTCTGATGCCCCTCTTCAATTTCTAATGCTACCTCTGCATTTTAATTTCTTCATTTGCTTGTTCACATAGAACAGTGTTATGTTTTTATTGGCTTATTAATGAAGAGCACCTGGGTAGTTTGTTGAAATGCTGTCGTAGCTTTGCATGTTGCTCGTGATGAACTGTTGTTTTCTCTGCGTATGCTTTGGGCAATGCAATGCCTTAATTCGTTCCTAATTGTACTGCTTGATTTCCTTGTGTGGGCTTTAATTAGGACCCCATTACTCTTAGTACAATGAAAGGTTGCATTCCGTTGTGTACGGTATTCTGAGGGCCCTCTTCATTTTGTAACTCTGCCTCTACGTCGTTATAATCTCTTCATTTGCTTGCTCACATGCAGCATTATTTTGTTTTAATGAAGAGGATCTGAGTAGTTGATTGGACTCCTGTCGACTGTTGTAGCTTCAGACTTGCGTCCTGTTGTTGGTTCAGTGCTGAAACCAAGAACTGTCCCACACGGCTTCCCCTTTTCTGCAACTTAGCGGAGAAATCCAGAGTTGCATCTCTGAATGTTCGCTTCCTCAACCTGCTGCCCCGGTTCCGATTCTGAGGAGCCATACATCGACTAAAATGTTTTTATTAATTTTGATTTTCTGAATTTATAGCGCAACATAAATTTAGTTGATATTATGACAAGACTTTGTCAAATTCAAATGTTCACCCGATTAGGCAAAGAGCAGGAAGTGTCCAACGAATTTTTTTTTTTTGGAGGAGTGTTTCCGCTCACGACACCCTTCAATTGGTCATGCTTTTCTTGTTTCTCTCCTTTTGGTTTGTCCACCTTACCTTCTGGCGCAACGCTCCGGTCATCATACTACCGGAATGTGATATGGTCTCAGATTCGCGCACCATTTTGATTTCCTCTCAGTATCTCGCATCTTGGCGGTCGTTTTGCTATCTCTAATAGGAATCTGCTTGTCGATTGCATGGCATTGAACCTAGATCACTAAAAGCTTTGCGTCCATCTGGCATTGTCGTTATAGATGAGGCAGAGACTAGTCGAAGGTGGGTTTCCTGGCTCCATTTTCATGTTGGTTGCTTTGAATTCTCAACTTACTAAAGTTGTTAAAGAGGCTGATGTGCAAGTTCTCAACCTTCCTTTCCGTAATTACCTTTGGCACTGAATTTTTTTCTACTTCGTTTGGCCGCCCCCCTATACCTAAATCATGGCTTCGCCCCTGCCATTGATAATGAAGTGTTCATAATAACTTCATGAATTTTCAATCTGTGCAACTTCGACCAAATTTCAGTAGCCGGTGCGCAAGTGAGCGTCGGCGTTTCTAAAAAATCGATTGTCCAGAAAGGAAAATACACTTGTGCCCTCTCTCTCTCTCAAAAGAAAAGAAGGAAAAAACACAAAAGACGAGCGCACCCGGTGCGACCGACCGATGGAGAGCCGTCTGAACCGCCGGCCGTCTGCGGCGAATCCAACGGCCGGCGGCGATGCCGTATCCCACCGGCTCGCCGAAACCGCCGCGTCGTCCGCACGCGCGTCAGTCCCTCGTCGGCCGCCGCACTCCCTCGATTCCCGCCGGCGGCGACAACTTCCGCTTACGCGCGCGCGGGATGGCGTCCGCGCTTTGCTCTCCCGGCCACCACCGCCACCTCCGCCCCTCCCCTCCCCTCCAGGTATATTTCACTCTCAGGATTCGTTTCTTATAGCTCCATCCCGGTTCCTGCCGTAGCGTTTTTGGTTGGAATGGGAAGAACAGGAATTTGCAATTTGCGACTCCGATGCCTGCTGGTTTCATGGGATTGGATAGTTTTGGTCTGCATGAGCGCAGAATCAGGCAGGGATTACATTATTTCGAATGTGCCTGGAAAATTATTTTTTTCTGAACTACTAGCTAGGAATCTGCTTGGTTGGAATACATACAGCATCTCTGCCTACGGAAAGGGTGGTGTGTCTACTCTGAATTCTTATACTGTATATCACTAAAATGGTGCAATCGTCAACATATGTAGGGACCTAACCCAATTTTGAAGATGGTGGTGTGCCAACTTCGATTCACTTTGTCTGAATGAATCAAGTCGATGCTCGGGGCCTATTAATTGGCGGATTAGTTTTTCACTAAACAATTTTGCTCCTCACTGTGTACTGAAGTGTGCCACTGTTTTGTGTTTATGCAGGATTGAACACCACAAAGTTCCTTCGTTCCCACCCAATGTCCACCGGTAGGGGCTGTCCCGCCTCGCATTCGTCCATGGAAGCATCCAACAGCAACCAAGGACCAGAACATCTCATTGTTCTGGTTCATGGTATCATGGCATGGACAGGCAGGGGCGGGCCCACCTCAAGTCAAGGGTATTCAGTTGAATACCCATTTTTTTGCCAAAAACTAGGTATATATGTACTGTATATCATGTGTATGTACAAGAAAAAATGAAACTAATGCAATAACCGTGCTAGATAACCAATTCAGCCCAAAAAAAGAGGCTAGCCCAGCTTGCAATCCCCCCTCACCACCCACGCCATGGCCCATAGGCCCAAATTGCTTCAGGTTGCACCTGCGCGCACGCCATGCATCCCACGCCATGGCCCATAGGGCCGAACTGCTTCAGGTTGCATCGCTAGTTCAGTCATCCCACCTGTTCCCAAATTCTATCGATCTAGGTCTCACGAACCGGCGGCACCACGGCAGGCACGGGCGAGCGCCGCATCATCCAGATTCCAGCGGTACATGTACGTCATCCATCCCCCGCTCCCTATGGTACTGATCTTTGCACACATCGGTCTTCAATTTTAAATCCCTAGGATCACATAGCAATACATATGATCTCTTCATCGAAATTAGATGTATTCACCTTCAAATTAGATCTTGGTTATTGATTTCTCGCTGTATCTCATGATTCTCAGCTTGTCTTTAAATAGTTCAATGGAGAGAATACCCTCTAACAGACTAGCAAACTAAAATTCCTCTAGTGTTGCCAAACATGCAGATTCTTAGTTAATCTAAACTCATTTTCAAGGCATCAAGGATAGGACAGTCATCCTATAATTTGTCAGCTTTTTTATCATTATTTATTTTGCATCTCTCTATATATCTTAGATGTTGCTACTTCGATCTTTGAACAATTAGTATTTTCTATAAGATGGAAAATTGTATGATCAATTCTATGAATATATTATATTCTAGGTTTCCTTATGTATTACCCAATTTATGTAAAGTGGCACTAGAATCCGTTATACTCCCTCTATACCATAATATTTGTCTTTCTAGCAGTTCAAATTGAGCTGCTAGAAAGACAAATATTATGGTACAGAGGGAGTATATGCCAAAACAAGGCTTTAGACTTAGAAAAAAACAGCCTTTGAAATTTTGAATACACACTCTTGAAATCCTGGGCCCGCCCCTGTGGACAGGGTAACAGCCATACATTCTAGTCCCACCATAGCTGTTCATAAATATAGGATGAGCTGCCCCTGCATATCAAAAACACATTAATTTCCCTGCGCCGCTTTCTCTAGAGCTTAATTTCATTGTTACTGGCTACATATTTCCTTTCGACTTGGCCTGGATTTTGGGTTGATTGGTATGAAAATACAATTCAGAACACCCCCTTGGTCATTGATGGTAGTGCTATTGTCGGCTGCTCCCTCTGATTTACCTTTTCCTGGATTTTAAGACGCACTTTAACTTTTCAAAGTGTATATCTGAACTTTGATGAGTAAAATCGTATGGCATACATCTGTATTTTAAGTTTTAACTGTCAAAACTCATAATACGCACCCGTGTTTGTAAAAGTAAATAAATAGTCCAAGCTTTGAAAAATGCTCAAGGCATATTTATGTTTGACACAATTTACTCAACAACACTTTAGTCAAGCTGTACATGTTGGCGTTTTTACTGATGATTTTCCCTTGTTCTTCTTTGAATATAGCCCCAGTGACTGGATAAGTGGATATATGGGGAAGCAGTGCTGAAAAAGAGGCTAGGTGATGATTTCTTCATGTATGGTATGTGTGTATTTTAACTCTATGTAGTAGATTTCTTCCGTTTTGCACATATGAAAATCAGTTCTTTGTTCCAAAACAGAGGAGATGATTCGTGGGTTGGAAGAAAGTAGATGTCAACTTCCATGCATCACTATGGCCTTACTCTGCTCAACATGCATGTATGTACGTGTGCACCCACATGAGTCCCCTGAGGACATACATTTTTTTTTGCTTGACTACATCATCTTCAAATTCATGAAAATAAATGGTACGTATCGATGCAGGTTAAGAATGAGTGGCTTCATAACACTGGTGCCGGCGTCATTGCCCACGTCGTGGACAGCACGAAACAAACAAACATGCCTGCCTGCCCACCTGTAAGATTTGCACTTGGGATGCTTGCATTGGCCACGGTTAGTAACTCTATCAGTAAACTTTTGAGCAACTTGTTCTTCCCAGCTTTTCCCAAGCAACACAAAGGTTTTGCCAATATTCGAAGATACAGTAATCCATAAATTGATTGCCTAAAGGTTAATTGCTTGTCAGATTGTTGCTTCGATGCCTGTATATATTATCAATCTCTCACGAGGAAACGTATTTGTGCTGCGCATCTGTATGATTACTGACACATTTTGTTGCTGATGGTTCGCAAATCAGATGTAGAGTTAGGTGCCGGCACAAACTGAAAATGAAAAAAAAACCCGAAGGGGATGATATTTTTCATTCAGATGATAGATGACATTACGCCATAGATAGGTGTCGACATCTCATAGCGATGGTGGATACCACTATTGGTCTTCATGTTAATATTGTTGAGGGGTCGTGCTGGAAATGTACCGCTCACATTCCTCAAGGTTACACGTATAGACAGGTGCAGAACAAATTTCCATTCCAAATCAATCAAAGTTTTAGGTTTGTCCTACGTTGAACTTTTTTAAGTTTGACCGAGTCTTTTGCTCAAAATGTCCCCAGGATCCAGTTTTTTTCTGTGGCACTTGTCTCAGAACAAAATCATGACTATGGATATATAACCTGATGAGAAAGAGAATACCAAGACCACTTGAATGTCGGCACCGTACTGAAACTGAATCTGTGCATCAACTGTTCTTTGAGTGCATACTAGCTAAAACTTGTGCACGAAAAAAACCGAACACCAACGGCTGGGCTCCGTGAATGCAACGTAATGAATAAACACTATATGGTCTGTATGTTGCTTAACATGTTGACAGCTTAAGTAAGCATTGCGGATATGTTAGTAATCTGGAAAACGCAGGCATTTTTTTTTTGCGAAAACTCAGGCATTTTCAAGACTGAAGCCTGATCGTTGTGGATATGTCCTTTTCTTCTTGACCCAACAAGAATGAACTTATGATGATACTGAGAGTTGATGGATGCTGAACTTGAAACAGTGTGTGATAAAGCAGGGAGCAGCACTGCAGTAGCTCACATGCAGGGGAGTGAATGCAGTCTGCATTATGAGCAGCACTGTGTGTGAGGCAGTGCAATGGTCTGGACAGAAGGGAGGACCACAGGTTGTATTTATTACAAGAAAAATAGTTAAGGAAATCAAATTTAAATTAAAGGTGGGAACTCAGTTTTTTTGGAAAGAAATATGTATGTGAAAAACTCTATTCAAAAATCAGAAAAATTATAAAACGAAAAACCACAAAAATTCGGAAAGAAAGAAGAATATTCTAGAAAAGACTAGAAACCACAAGTGACAAAAATATTGTACAAATATCAGGGAAATATGATCTATTTTGGAATATATTGTGTTGTCTCCAAGTTTTCTACTGTACTTATTTTATTCTGAATTCCCTAGCTTTTTTGTCGACGATGTTAGTCTTGTACAATTCGGTTTCCAACTTATGTCCCATTTTTTATTTGTTTAGTTGGTAATAATGCACACGAGAACACATGTCGGTTGAAATAGTGAATGGAACTGTTCCAATTGAAGGCTGCTGCCTACACAGTGACATTTACTGCTGAGCCTGAGTGAATCTGCAAGTGTATGGAGACGAGATGACCACAGCCACAAATCACTCCAGATCCACAATAATACTTGCTGCTTCTCTCCTTGGGCTCTCGCTCTCTGCGGCGACTTCTAGCGGTGGTCACTTACAATCAGCGACGGTGCCAAAGGTACTCTTCCGCTTCTGCTGTTCAATAGATTCAGTTCAGCTCTCGATCCGTGACGTGACGTGCAGAGGTGCCCTTCTTCAGCTCTTGCTCCATCTGGAGGTGCTCTCACTCAGCAGAGGGCATTGCCAACTGGAGGTGCCCTTCTTCAGCTCTTGCTCCATCTGTTCTCCCCTCCTTAATATTTTGTTGCTCTTCTTCAGCTTGTGCCACCTGATAACGACTGTGTTCCATCTGTTCTCCCCTCAATCTTTTGTTGCTATTTTATTTTAAATTTTTATAGTGAAAAGGTTAAAATGTCAAAGTAAAAGGGTTTAAATATGTAGATCAGGGATTTTTTTAAAGAATAAGAACAAAAAATAAAGCAAATGGAAAATGGTCAGTGCTCAGAGCTTAGTACCTATCCATGTTCTGAGGGGTGCTGCATTTTTTTTTCCTTTTCACTCTGTGACCAACCAAAATCGGATCATGCTTTTCCAAGATCTTTTCACTCTGAGTTTCATTCTATCTCTTGTTGTTATTCCATTGATAGGAAAGGTAATGCATATTCATAAGATCTTACTTTCACAAACCAAAATATCCAGCTTTTGCTCATCCAGTGGTTCTCTAAAAACAATTACGTGGTATCTTCTAGCTGTCTCCTCTTCCTCCTCTGTACAACTTTCTTCTTCTTTTTCTTTATGATTTTTGGTGATTCTGATGTTAATTTATGACCTGCAGAACTGGATCTACTCTACAACAACAGTTCATTTTAGGAGCTGTTGCAAAGGACCCTGCAAATTGGATTTGAAGGAGCTGCTATTCCGGGTACACTACATCTACTTCTGCTTTGGATAGCCAAAGCAGGCACTGTTACTTTCATCAACCAGCAAGTTCAGGTTTTGCTCATTATGTCTTCTGAAAACCGTTATGTTTGCAGTACAGAAGTTCAACCCAAGGACAGTGCTATAGTGGTGCGTTGAGATATGGAGGCTGCTGCTGGTGCGTTGAGCCCTGTCCTCCGTAAGCTCGGTGAGCTGCTCGCCGGAGAATACAACCTGGAGAAGCGAGTAAGGAAAGGTGTACAATCACTTCGTACAGAACTGGAGATGATGCACGCCGTACTTCGTGAGGTTGGCAAGGTGCCACCGGATCAGCTCCAAGAGCCAGTCCAGATTTGGGCTGGCAAGGTGAGAGACCTGTCTTGCGACATGGAAGACGCTGTTGATGACTTCCTGGCGCGTGTCGGTGAGGTTTCAAGCAGCAAGCCAACGGACATAAAGAGTCGAGTGAATAAGTTCCTCAAGAAGACAACCACATTATTTGGTAAGGGCAAAGCACTTCATCAAATCTGTGATGCCATCAAAGAAGCTCAGGATCTTGCTAAGGAGTTGGCGGAGCTGCGTAAAAAGTACGAGCTTGACATGCGTAGCACTAGCAATGGTGCTACCGTTGACCCTCGTGTGTTAGCTCTGCACAAAGATGTAGGGGAGTTTGTTGGACTTGACCACACAAGGGATGAGCTTATCAAAAAACTGATTTCTGAGGAAGGGAGTTCTAAAGAGTGGTTGAAGACAATCTCTATTGTTGGTGTTGGTGGGCTGGGCAAGACAACCCTCACCAAAGCAGTTTTTGAGAAGATCAAAGCCCAATTTGATTGTGCGGCTTTTGTCCCAGTGGGTCAGAACCCAGATATCAGGAAAATTTTCAAGGACTTACTCTATGGCCTTGACAATGAAAAGTTCAGTGACATTCATAATACAACACGGGATGAAAATCTACTCATCAAGCAAATCAGTGATTACCTTGTGGATAAGAGGTATGCATCACGTAGTGCTTGTGTCCTTTTGTATATATTTCGGAAATGTGTGAAATAGTCAGATGTATACTGAGAAGGACAGGCCTCATGCAGTGGTGAAATACACACTTGTGTCAAAAGATTCTGGATTCGACACAACCTCTCTGCATTTCATTGTGCAGGGCTAACGCTTGCCTCAAATAATCCTTCCCCATACCCCATTTGGTGTGGGAGCTTCTACCACTGGGTCTGTCCTTTAGTCAGATGTATAGTGAATCTCATATTTCATTTCCTTTTTTTGTAGTATTGCGTTTCTTTTTAAGCAAATTCCACTTCTTTCTTTTGTGTTCACGAGCATTATTTTCGTTAGTCTTGTAGACTTTTAAGAAATTTTTGTTGCATTTCTTAATATTTCTGCATGCATATCCTTAGTGGTTATATAACTCTTGTGGTTTGCTTTAGTACCTTACAATTTATCCATGTTACAAAATTCTGTTGCATATAGATGACTTGCCAACTGATAATATCAAAATAATTGGCACAGGTACCTCATCGTAATTGATGATATATGGGAAGAAGAAATATGGAGATATATAAATTGTGCTCTGAATAAAAACAAACTCCATAGTCGGGTAATCACAACCACCCGTAATGTGAGTGTGTCTGAAGCATGTCTCTCTTCTAGTGATGGCATGATTCATAGAATGAAACCTCTTTCTGATGAAGACTCGCAAATACTCTTCCATAGAAGAATATTTCAAAGCGAGGAGAAATGTCCAGAAGATTTACGGATAGTATCGAGAGATATCTTGAAGAAATGTGGTGGTGTACCATTAGCCATCATTACAATAGCTAGCCTCCTGGTTAGTAGTCAACGGGTAAAGCCAAAACATGAGTGGATGCATGTGTACAATTCGATGGGTCGTGGAGTTACACAAATTGGTATTGCGAAGGACATGAAGAAGATATTATCACTCAGCTATTATGATTTGCCATCCCATTTGAAGACTTGTTGGTTGATATGGAGGTGGCTTGCTGAAGGGTTTATCCAATGTGACAAAGAAGAAACCAGGCTGTTTGAGATCGGCGAGAGCTACTTCAACGAGCTTATGAATAGGAGTTTGATCCAGCCAGCAAAAATCAATAAGGAAGGAACGGTAGTAACTTGCTGTATACATGATATGGTGCTTGACCTTATATGCTCACTGTCAAGTGAGGAGAATTTTATCTCCATATTGGATAATGATGAGTGGCATGCACCTAATCTGCAAAGGAAATTTCGCAGGTTATCACTTCATAATATTAAGGCAAAGTGTCAGAACCATCAGTTTGATAGCACTAGCCTGTCAAAAGTGAGGACCTTTGCTGTTTTTTCTCCTGTTACTTGTGATTGGTTGCCATCTCTCTCAAGCTTTCAATTTTTGCGTGTGCTAGATCTTGGAAATTGTGGCAGCCATACAAGTAGCTCTGATATCAGCCTCAAGTATGTAGGGAATTTAATTCACCTAAGATATCTAGGGCTCAAGTATGCAGATGTTTGCGAACTCCCAATGGACATAGGCAAGTTGCAGCTTTTACAGACATTAGATATAAGAGAAACTAGTATAAAAGAATTACCTTCAAGTGTTGTACAACTCAGAAATTTGATATGCCTATGTGTCAATTCTTGGGTGAGGCTGCCAAAAGGAATGGGGAGCTTGATGTCCCTTGAAGTGCTGGAACGAGTAGGCTTATACTCATCTCCTCACATTGTGGAAGAGCTGAGGCATCTGACAGAGGTTAGGACACTCGGTGTTGACTTTGATGACATGTACGAGGATCTGATCAATATGGATATATTAATCAAGTCTCTAGGCAACCTGCACAAATTGCAAAATCTGCGTATTTATGATGGTGGCAGATTGACAGATCACATGCGTGAAAGCTGGGTGCCCCCTCCAAACCTCCATAGTTTTGATTCATGGAGCCCCTATTTTCGTCCTGAGTTGTTCTCGCACCTTCCAAAGTGGGTTAATTCAAGGTCGCTTCCCCACCTCTCCCGCCTGGAAATAGATGTGGAAGAACTGCAAGGGGATGACATTCAGATCATTGGGATGCTGCCTGCTCTTCGGTTTCTGCGGCTGCGTGCAAGTCGCGTGATGGGAACATTGGTTGTGAGGGCCGATGCATTTCCATCTGCGAAATGCTGCAAGTTCATACTGTTTCTGATGCCGCCGTGCCTTTTCCCACCTGGAGCTATGCCAAGGGTTCAGCGCCTTAAGTTCTGGGTCTCTGCACCGTCGATCACAAGTGGTGAGGTTGACTGCGGCCTGGGGCACCTCCCTTCTCTCGAGCATCTTCAGGTTTGTCTGGTGCGTGATAATTCCAGCGATGAAGAGATGGAGACAGCCGAGGCTTGGCTGAGGCGCGCAGCAGAAGCCCATCCAAAACGTCCCACCATTCAAATCAAGCATAACAATTACCTCCGCGGCTCTGCCACTGGTAAGGTCTAATCATCTGAGCAACCATGAATCCCCTTTTCCTGAATATATGCTCGCTGCCATTTTGTCTGATTTGTCTCTTTTAGTTTCCCCAGTTGCATGCCTTCAATGAAATCCTGGAGTGAGGTACTGTTCCAACACTACGATAAGCAACAAACAATTCACTGGGCCACTGCAGGTCGCAGGCTAGCAGCAACTCATGTGATTGGTGTACGGCTCATCCTCTCGACCTATGTTTGGATTCTGTTCTTTGCTAGACAGAGGATTCCGCATGCTGTTCACGATGAACCGCAGGCTGTTCCTGCCTTGTTAGTTCCTTACTTATTGTGTCACTGCTTAATTTCCTTGGGTCGGCTATAATCGGGACTTCTTTTTCTCTATCAACTCAAGAATCGTACAATAATAGGTTACATTCTGTCTGTACGGTATTCGCATGCCCCTCTTCAGTTTGTAATGCTACCTCTACATTTTAATTTCTTCATTTGCTTGTTCACATAGAACAGTGTAATGGTTTTATTGGCTTAATGAAGAAACTGTTGTTCGTTCAGTGCTGAAACATAACACTGTTCCACGCGGCTTCACCTTTTCTGCAACTTAGGCGGAGAAATCAACAATGTATCTCTGAACGTTCGCTTCCTCAGCCTGCTGCCCACGTTCTGATTCTGACGAACTACACATCCACACCAAGAATGAGTTCTACATCAGCCGTCCATGGACTCTGATGGGGATTCCGCCCGCTTGCTGCAGCCTCATATTGCAGTTAGACCTGTGGCCGAACAGAAGAGGTAAGGTGTGTTAGAATTATGTTGTGGTCTACCCCCTATTCCTCCGCGCTTATCCGTGGTGCCGCTCACAATCGCATCTCCGAGGCTAGGGGGTAGGAACTTCTTATACTGTGTTTCCAAAGAGTCCGCCTCTTATACAGTTATAAGATTCCTAGTCTTTAAACTAGTTTCCGGATAGAGTCCAGATCAAACTACCAACCACGATATAATTTGTCTGTTAGCGGATCCTATCCGTCGAGTCCCCGAAGCACGTGCTTGTGAGCAACACGTCATAATAGAGTATAAATTCCTCTAATTATGTAGATCAACATTAGGGCCGTAATCTAATTACACGATCTAGCTTCTTCCAATTATCAGCGTACCCGGGTAGTCTTTCCAATATATCAAACATATTGTATTCCACCGATAATTGACCGGCTTCCTCAAGCATGCAACACTTAAGTACATTCCAGCAAGAATAATTCCATGCACAAGACACATGTATAATTCCATACGAGGTATTCTGATATTAATGATAATAAGTATGTTTGAATATAGTTGTAGGACACATAATCCCAACATCTCCCACTTGTCCAAAACGATCATTCAAAAATACGTAAGCCCATAGCCTGAACATGCTTACCAAATACCACCTGACTAAGTGACTTAGTCAAGGGATCAGCAACCATATCAGTACTAGGTAGAAATTCTAAAGAAACTGATTTAAGTCTATTAATTACATCACGTATATAGTGATACCTTCCCTCAATATGTTTGATCTTGCTGTGGAACTTGGGATATCTGGAAACCTTTATTGCAGCCTGAGTATCACAATACACCACCACTGGTTTGCTAGCACTTTCAATAATTTTCAAAGTCGAAAGAAATTCCTTTAGCCACACCGCCTCCTTGACAGCTTCTGACGCAGCAATATACTCCGCCTCCATGGAAGATAATGCCACAGAATCTTGCTTCTTACTACTCCAAGATATAGCGCCACCAGCTAATGTAAATAGATACCCAGACGTAGACTTCCGGTCGTCCAGATCACCCTGCCAATCAGCATCAGTATAGCCCTGCAGCTGTAGATCCGTTTGGTTAAAACAGAGTGAATAATCCAGTGTTGCTTGAACATAACGAAGAGCATGTTTAATCTGATTCCAATGCCCAATTCCTGGATTCATTTGATATCTACTCAATACTCCAACGATATAGCACAAATCTGGGCGTGTGAATAACATGGCATACATCAAAGATCCCAAGGCAGAAGCATATGGAGTCTTCTCCATTCTCTTCTTTTCCTCAGGAGTTTTAGGACACATCCCCTCACTGAGTTTAATTCCTACAGCCATGGGCACTAAAGCAGGCTTGCAGTTTTCCATAGAGAAACGTTTAAGAACAGATTTTAAATAATTCCTTTGAGACAAACCCAAAGTTCCTTTATTCCGATCTCTAAGTATTTCCACTCCTAAAACATAGGAAGCGTTTCCCATATCTTTCATTTCAAATGTAGAAGATAACCAAGTTTTAACTTCTATCAACATTTCCTTACTACTAGAAGCAATAAGTATATCATCAACATAAAGTGACAAGAGTGTAAAATTTCCTCCCACTATTTTAAAATAAATGCAATGATCTCCTTCCATCATAGAAAACCCATATGATGTGATAGCATCATCAAACAAAATATTCCATTGCCGTGAAGCTTGCCTAAGACCATAAATAGATCTATTCAGCTTACACACTTTTCCCTGATTTTCGTATTCAACAAAACCATCAGGTTGAGACATATAAATCTCTTCTTTCAAATGACCATTCAAGAAGGCGGTTTTAACATCCATTTGATGAAGTTCCAGATCAAAATAAGCAGTTGACGCAGCAATAATACGAATAGAAGTAAATTTTGCTACAGGGGAAAAAGTTTCCACAAAGTCAATGCCTTCCTTTTGTGTATACCCTTTAGCAACCAACCTAGCTTTGTATTTTTCAACATTACCAGAAGCATTCAATTTCCTTTTAAAAATCCACTTCGATCCAATTGCCTTTCGGTCATTAGGTAGATCAACCAATTCCCAAACTTTATTCTTTTCCATGGAGTTTAGTTCCTCACGCATGGCTTCCATCCATAACTTTGATTCTGAACAAGACATGGCATGTTTAAAAGATTTTGGTTCTTCCTCTAAACTAGAAGTTTTAGAGTATACTTCCCCCATAAATACATAATAATCATCAAGGTATGATGGGGCTGCTACATTCCTCCCACTTCTCCTAGGTAAACTAGTTATGGGAGTCTCAACATTTATGTTGCCATCAATTTGGTTTTCCTGATTGTTAGAATCAGTTTCAGCATTAGTATCTAACGGGGTTGTCAATAATTCCACTCTCGCACGTTTTGCACGACGAGGTGTATCTTGATCTAGAAAAATGGCATCTCTACTTTCAATTAACTTCTTCTTCTCTGGATCATAAAATCTATAGCCATTTGAACCAGAAGCATATCCAATGAATATTCCTGGAAAACTGTTAGGTTCCAGTTTTGTTCTTAGTTGACTAGGTACTCTAATCTGTGCATTGCATCCCCACACTGCTAAGTTCAACAATGTAGGTTTCCTCCCTTTCCATAATTCATAAGGAGTTGAACTAACAGATTTAGAAGGCGAATGATTAAGCAAGTAAATAGCAGTATGAAGAGCCTCTCCCCAAAAGGAAAAAGGAAGATCAGAATATGCCATCATAGACCTAACCATGTCCATTAAAGTTCTATTCCTCCTTTCAGCTACGCCATTTTGCTGAGGGGTATTGATACGTCCAAAACGTATCTATAATTTCTGCTTGCTCCATGCCACTTTTGGGTGATATTGCTATGATATTCATACACTTCCATACACTTTTGATCATATTTGGACTAACTTACTAATCCAGTGCACCCCAGTGCCAGTTTCTATTTTCGGCTGTTTTTGTATTTCAGGTTTTCACGTTTCGAGAACTGCCCAGAAAAATCCAGAAAAATTATATAAAAAATCAGCGATCCGGAAACAACACTGCGTCCGAAGGGCAGCCTGGGGGG
>LR738712.1:717715452-717765943 GCA_902687465.1 Secale cereale | reverse complement strand
CACAGGGGCTCCAGGCGCCCTGTGGGCGCGCCCCCCTGGGCCGCGCCGGGGGGGGGCGCCTGGGCCCCCCGAAGCTTGTCCGGTGCCCCCCTTTGGCATATATTTAGAGGGACCTCCGAAACCCTCAGAAAAGGAACTCTTTTCGCGATCCCATCTCTGTTCCGCCGCCGCCGCCGCTTCCAAGATCGAGAGCACCAGGAGAACTCTTCCCGGCACCCTGCCGGAGGGGAGGATCACCACCGGGAGCTTCTCCACCACCATTGACGCCACCCGGATGACTCGTGAGTAGTCTCCCTTGGACCATGAGTCCATGACCAGTAGCTATGTGATGTTCTCCTCCCGTTCTTGTGCTTCACTAATTAGTCCTCGTGAGCTGCCCTACATGATCGATGCACCTATGTAATCCTTATGCTGTTGCTATGTTGAGTTTGCTGGGATCCGATGGATTATGAGATTATGTTCAGATTGATCTTGAGTAATATATTTGATTCACCTCTTTTATATTTTAGTTCATAAGTAATTCTTGCATGTTCTCCGTTGTTACTTATTGCTTTGGCCGAGTAGTAGGTAGTGACTCCAAGAGGGAACGTTATGCTCGATTGTGGGTTCATGCCCCTCGATGACTAGCTTGAGTGACAGAAACATGAGTCTAGGGGATGTGCTGTTGCCACAAGGGGGAAAACAACGGTGCTTGTGCCTGCGGGTGCAAGGATTGTTTACTTTACGCAAAGTTCTTTTAATGCAGTTGTCTGTTGCATTGAGTTTACACTATGGGTGGGACTCGCAACTTAATACCAGCGAGATGTTCTGGATAGATATCTCAAGGTGGATGATTAGTAGTAGATATTGATGGATTTCGGTCTACTTACTTTGGCGTACCGCCCATGCTTTGAACCTCAACCTTTCTTGCAATGTAGTCAGCATTGGTTTGCGTTCGTGGTCCTGTCAATTGCCCAGCTGTAATTTGTTACCTCACATAGCTGTTTTATCGTCTTTTGGGAGAGAGACATCACTAGTGAACATCATGAGACTCCGTTCCATATTACCATCATTGATCACATCCACTATTTACTTTCCGTTATTTACCTACTATTGCAAAAACTATCTATCACTACTATCATTGCTTTTAACCCTTTGTGAACTACAAGGCCGGAGAGATTGACAACCTCTCTGTACTCGTTGGGAGCAAAGTTATTTGTATCTGTGTGCAGGTCCACGTTGGTTGCTACTAATCTGGCGCCGTAGCAATTGACACCTACTTGTTGAACCTAGGAGTCTCTGGGGAATCGATCCTTGGCATCTTTGCTAGGGGAAAACACTTCTACTTACTGCATCTTACACCTTCCACTTGGGGTAACCAACGAGGGGTTCGAGGCCCATCAAGGAGTATTATCTGGCGCCGTTGCCGGGGACTCCACTCTTCAGGATAGGGGAGTTGCATGCTATCTTTTACCTTTGCTTTTTAGTCTTGTTAGTTTACCTTTCATTTTTGCTTTATTTCCTTTTATCGAAAATCACAAAAATAGTTATCTTGTTCTTTAGTTGTCACTATGTCGGGTCCTTTTGTCTTTGACGAGGCAGAAGTTCTCACCTTTAGACAAAGAGGTGGTGAAAGTTTGAAAGATGCTTGGTATAGAATTAATGATTCACAAAAAAGAGCCACCAAGAAGCAACCTACTACTATCTTGCTTAGAAATTTTTTATGTTGGAATTACTTTTTGGAATAGGTTTATTCTAGATACTGCTATCAATGGAAATTTCCTAGAGGCCCCAGTTTGGGAGTCTCTTAGTATTATTGAAAATCTTGTTGGGAGTCCCCCTGTTGTTAGCATTCGAGAGGACATCACCCTAGCTCACATTATGAAAAAACTTGAAAAAATAGAGCTAGAGATGCCAAGCACTAATAAGATGAATGAGTTGGATCGAAAGATCCAAGGGAATTTGAATAGACTTGATAGCTCCATGCATAAAATTTTCAAAATTTTGGAGACCGTCAAATTCCATGATTCTGACTCTTCTAGGATGGACAAGATTGAGGAAATATTTGATACCTTAGGAACTACTTTCTCCTCGATCAAAACCGAAAAGGTAGAAACTCCGGCAAAGAGGGAACCTAAGTTCGTTCACGTTCCAAAGGCTCCCCGTTCTAAAAATAACCCATCTATTGCCAAAGGGGTTGAAACTGTAAAGACTTTGGAAGAAACACCTTTATGTGATGAATTTATAAATGAATCTTCCCTTGACTTTTATCCTTTTGGTCTTCTACCTAGAAGTATCTCTATGAGGCCTTTGTTTGAGAGTCCTCTTAAGACTAGTTGTATTATTGAAGAACTTTTTGATGATCTTGATGATGGTTCAATTGATACAACTTGATCTATGCATTATGCCTAGCTTAAAGGCATAAAAGAAAGCACTTTTGGGAGGCAGCCCACATGAATAAATTTTTTGCTTTTGTTGTGTCTTGATGTTGTTTACTGCTGTAGCATCATCATTGTATCTTTGCTTTTCATATTTGTGCCAAGTATAGCCTCCGATTGCTAGAAAGTTCAAAAGTTGTGAGGTGCTATCCAGGAAACAGATTCTGTCCTTGGATAGAAAAATTCGTATAAAATCACCAGATCATCTTTTTGGTCTGAATTTTTTCGACAGCGTTCTCTGTATAATTGTCTTTCGTGCGTCAGTTCTGAGTTTTTTGATTTGAGTTGCAGAAGTATCCCGAACAGATCAATTACTGCCTGCTGTTCTGTTTTTCACAGATTCTGTCATGTTTTGCCTTACCTTCACTTTGCAAATTAAGAACTTGTTTTTTCTTTGCAAAAACCTTTTGGCAATCTTGAGAAACAGTAGAACTTCAAGAATATCCTTATTTCCAGCAAGGTATAATTATTTTATTAAGGGTACTAACCTCGCTAATCAGATTATGATGAGTTATGTATGAAGGGAGTTTTCAAGTGTGCGGGGGAAGATGATAAAAAGATTCAGGAGTGTCAAGTGCTCAAGCTTGGGGATGCCCCCGTGCACCCCCAAGAAATATTCAAGGAGACTCAAGCGTCTAAGCTTGGGGATGCCCCCGTGCATCCCCTTCTCCATCAACACTATCAGTTCGTCTTTCGTTTCGCTATATTTTTATCACTTCATGTGTTATGTGCTATGCTTGGAGCGTCTTGCTTTTAGTTTTCTTTTTAGTTTTTCATAACGAGTCGGAACCCAGCATTCCTTTATGTGGGAGAGAAACGAACTCCACCTCTACCTAGAACATTACATAGAATTTTCATGTCTATCTATGCTGTGTGTGTTCTTTGTCTTTTAATAGCTACTATCGTGCTCTGCTCTTAGTATTCATGCTTATCTTTTCAAGAGCTTTTATTTAGTTGGTTGCTTGAACTCTCTTTAATTACCATGCTCACCTTATTAAGAGAGTTTGCTTCCGTTGCATTGGTTAATGTGTCTATGATAAAGATGCTACTTTCATGATGGTGCTTAGTAGTTCAGGTTTTCTTTTGGTTAATCTCAAATAGCTGGGGGTTCCCAATGTGTTATTGGAGTAACAACTTGGTTTGTTTGCCTATGATATGGTATGGTTTAGTAATGTCTTCCTTCGAGAATTTATTTTGATTGACTTGGCGTATGCTCACGCATATTCAAGACTGTAAAGAAAGTCTGTCAAGCCTTGATGATCTTTTATTTCTAAGTAGCGATATAACTACCATGCCTGATTCAATATTGCTTTGTCGCTCTGCATGATTATGACCGTCATTGCTCTCTTAGTTGGTCGCTCCCAGTCTTTTGCTAACCTCCACCTGCACTAAGCAAATTAACCATGCAATACATAGCTCATGGGAAAGTAGCCTAAAAACTATTGTGGTAAAGAATATGTTGCCTATGTATCTTATTTCTTATAAGTTGCTTGCTGAGCGGTAACCATGTTTCTGGGGACGCCATCAACTTCACACTTTTGTTGAATATCATGTGAGTTGCTATGCATGTTCGTCTTGTCTGAAGTAAGGGTGATTTACCGTGGGTTGAATTAATATGCATATTGTTAGAGAAGAACATTGGGCCGCCAACCAAAGCCATGCATCATGGTGGAAGTTTTAGCTTGGACCTTAATCCTCAATCTCTCATGAGAATATGCTTATGCATTAAAGAGGAGTCCATCATCTATTTTCTATGTTGTCCCGGTATGGATGTCCTCAAGTTGATATCTATCAAAAACGAGAAATCAAATGCGATCTATCTCCTTGGACCTTTGTACAGGTGGCATAGAGGTACCCCTTTGTGACACTTGGTTAAAACATATGTAATGCAATGATAACCCATGGGAATCCGAGCTAATTAGGACGAGGAGCGAGCACTATTAGTATTCGATGCATGAGGCTTGCAACTTATAGGATGTTTTATACATGACACATATGAAGTACTACTACCGTTGACACAATTGCTTCCATGTTTTCAAATAAAAAGCTTTAGCACTTAACCTTTCTTTTACCTTTATGTTGAAGCACCAACTACTGAGAGCATGATTGTCATTCTGAGTGTAATGTGCATTGTCCCAAAGTAGCATTGTCTTTTGCATGATTGTGATATCGTTTATTCTGAAATGATTGTATCTAGTCATCACTTAAACCTTGAAGGTGCCCCTGCATTTATGTTTTGCATCACAAAAGGGGGCAAGCTAGATATCACTTTATCATATTTGCACATCATGTTCATTGCAAATATTTTTGATATTTCAGTTTCATATTGTAAAACTTTCAGTCATTTGTGATTTTCTCTTGAGGCAACTTAATTACTATAGAATCATTGTCTCAGTAAGCTTTTGTCATATGACTATAAAAAAAGTCCTATATGGTTAATAGCATGTCACCACAGAAATTATTCTTGTTATCATTTACCTACTCGAGGACGAGCAGGAATTAAGCTTGGGGATGTTGATACGTCCAAAACGTATCTATAATTTCTGCTTGCTCCATGCTACTTTTGGGTGATATTGCTATGATATTCATACACTTCCATACACTTTTGATCATATTTGGACTAACTTACTAATCCAGTGCACCCCAGTGCCAGTTTCTGTTTTCGGCTGTTTTTGTATTTCAGGTTTTCACGTTTCGAGAACTGCCCAGAAAAATCCAGAAAAATTATATAAAAAATCAGCGATCCGGAAACAACACTGCGTCCGAAGGGCAGCCTGGGGGGGCCACAGGGGCTCCAGGCGCCCTGTTGGCGCCCCCCCTGGGCCGCGCCGGGGGGGCGCCTGGGCCCCCCGAAGCCCGTCCGGTGCCCCCCTTTGGCATATATTTAGAGGGACCTCCGAAACCCTCAGAACAGGAACTCTTTTCGCGATCCCATCTCTGTTCCGCCGCCGCCACCGCTTCCAAGATTGGGAGCACCAGGAGAACTCTTCCCGACACCCTGCCGGAGGGGAGGATCACCACCGGGAGCTTCTCCACCACCATGGACGCCTCCCGGATGACTCGTGAGTAGTCTCCCTTGGACCATGAGTCCATGACCAGTAGCTATGTGATGTTCTCCTCCCGTTCTTGTGCTTCACTAATTAGTCCTCGTGAGCTGCCCTACATGATCGAGGCACCTATGTAATCCTTATGCTGTTGCTATGTTGAGTTTGCTGGGATCCGATGGATTATGAGATTATGTTCAGATTGTTCTTGAGTAATATATTTGATTCACCTCTTTTATATTTTAGTTCATAAGTAATTCTTGCATGTTCTCCGTTGTTATTTATTGCTTTGGCCGAGTAGTAGGTAGTGACTCCAAGAGGGAACGTTATGCTTGATTGTGGGTTCATGCCCCTCGATGACTAGCTTGAGTGACAGAAACATGAGTCTAGGGGATGTGTTGTTGCCACAAGGGGGAAAACAACGGTGCTTGTGCCTGCGGGTGCAAGGATTGTTTACTTTACGCAAAGTTCTTTTAATGCAGTTGTCTGTTGCATTGAGTTTACACTATGGGTGGGACTCGCAACTTAATACCAGCGAGATGTTCTGGATAGATATCTCAAGGTGGATGATTAGTAGTAGATATTGATGGATTTCGGTCTACTTACTTTGGCGTACCGCCCATGCTTTGAACCTCAACCTTTCTTGCAATGTAGTCAGCATTGGTTTGCGTTCGTGGTCCTGTCAATTGCCCAGCTGTAATTTGTTACCTCACATAGCTGTTTTATCGTCTTTTGGGAGAGAGACATCACTAGTGAACATCATGAGACTCCGTTCCATATTACCATCATTGATCACATCCACTATTTACTTTCCGTTATTTACCTACTATTGCAAAAACTATCTATCACTACTATCATTGCTTTTAACCCTTTGTGAACTACAAGGCCGGAGAGATTGACAACCTCTCTGTACTCGTTGGGAGCAAAGTTATTTGTATCTGTGTGCAGGTCCACGTTGGTTGCTACTAATCTGGCGCCGTAGCAATTGACACCTACTTGTTGAACCTAGGAGTCTCTGGGGAATCGATCCTTGGCATCTTTGCTAGGGGAAAACACTTCTACTTACTGCATCTTACACCTTCCACTTGGGGTAACCAACGAGGGGTTCGAGGCCCATCAAGGAGTATTATCTGGCGCCGTTGCCGGGGACTCCACTCTTCAGGATAGGGGAGTTGCATGCTATCTTTTACCTTTGCTTTTTAGTCTTGTTAGTTTACCTTTCATTTTTGCTTTATTTCCTTTTATCGAAAATCACAAAAATAGTTATCTTGTTCTTTAGTTGTCACTATGTCGGGTCCTTTTGTCTTTGACGAGGCAGAAGTTCTCACCTTTAGACAAAGAGGTGGTGAAAGTTTGAAAGATGCTTGGTATAGAATTAATGATTCACAAAAAAGAGCCACCAAGAAGCAACCTACTACTATCTTGCTTAGAAATTTTTTATGTTGGAATTACTTTTTGGAATAGGTTTATTCTAGATACTGCTATCAATGGAAATTTCCTAGAGGCCCCAGTTTGGGAGTCTCTTAGTATTATTGAAAATCTTGTTGGGAGTCCCCCTGTTGTTAGCATTCGAGAGGACATCACCCTAGCTCACATTATGAAAAAACTTGAAAAAATAGAGCTAGAGATGCCAAGCACTAATAAGATGAATGAGTTGGATCGAAAGATCCAAGGGAATTTGAATAGACTTGATAGCTCCATGCATAAAATTTTCAAAATTTTGGAGACCGTCAAATTCCATGATTCTGACTCTTCTAGGATGGACAAGATTGAGGAAATATTTGATACCTTAGGAACTACTTTCTCCTCGATCAAAACCGAAAAGGTAGAAACTCCGGCAAAGAGGGAACCTAAGTTCGTTCACGTTCCAAAGGCTCCCCGTTCTAAAAATAACCCATCTATTGCCAAAGGGGTTGAAACTGTAAAGACTTTGGAAGAAACACCTTTATGTGATGAATTTATAAATGAATCTTCCCTTGACTTTTATCCTTTTGGTCTTCTACCTAGAAGTATCTCTATGAGGCCTTTGTTTGAGAGTCCTCTTAAGACTAGTTGTATTATTGAAGAACTTTTTGATGATCTTGATGATGGTTCAATTGATACAACTTGATCTATGCATTATGCCTAGCTTAAAGGCATAAAAGAAAGCACTTTTGGGAGGCAGCCCACATGAATAAATTTTTTGCTTTTGTTGTGTCTTGATGTTGTTTACTGCTGTAGCATCATCATTGTATCTTTGCTTTTCATATTTGTGCCAAGTATAGCCTCCGATTGCTAGAAAGTTCAAAAGTTGTGAGGTGCTATCCAGGAAACAGATTCTGTCCTTGGATAGAAAAATTCGTATAAAATCACCAGATCATCTTTTTGGTCTGAATTTTTTCGACAGCGTTCTCTGTATAATTGTCTTTCGTGCGTCAGTTCTGAGTTTTTTGATTTGAGTTGCAGAAGTATCCCGAACAGATCAATTACTGCCTGCTGTTCTGTTTTTCACAGATTCTGTCATGTTTTGCCTTACCTTCACTTTGCAAATTAAGAACTTGTTTTTTCTTTGCAAAAACCTTTTGGCAATCTTGAGAAACAGTAGAACTTCAAGAATATCCTTATTTCCAGCAAGGTATAATTATTTTATTAAGGGTACTAACCTCGCTAATCAGATTATGATGAGTTATGTATGAAGGGAGTTTTCAAGTGTGCGGGGGAAGATGATAAAAAGATTCAGGAGTGTCAAGTGCTCAAGCTTGGGGATGCCCCCGTGCACCCCCAAGAAATATTCAAGGAGACTCAAGCGTCTAAGCTTGGGGATGCCCCCGTGCATCCCCTTCTCCATCAACACTATCAGTTCGTCTTTCGTTTCGCTATATTTTTATCACTTCATGTGTTATGTGCTATGCTTGGAGCGTCTTGCTTTTAGTTTTCTTTTTAGTTTTTCATAACGAGTCGGAACCCAGCATTCCTTTATGTGGGAGAGAAACGAACTCCACCTCTACCTAGAACATTACATAGAATTTTCATGTCTATCTATGCTGTGTGTGTTCTTTGTCTTTTAATAGCTACTATCGTGCTCTGCTCTTAGTATTCATGCTTATCTTTTCAAGAGCTTTTATTTAGTTGGTTGCTTGAACTCTCTTTAATTACCATGCTCACCTTATTAAGAGAGTTTGCTTCCGTTGCATTGGTTAATGTGTCTATGATAAAGATGCTACTTTCATGATGGTGCTTAGTAGTTCAGGTTTTCTTTTGGTTAATCTCAAATAGCTGGGGGTTCCCAATGTGTTATTGGAGTAACAACTTGGTTTGTTTGCCTATGATATGGTATGGTTTAGTAATGTCTTCCTTCGAGAATTTATTTTGATTGACTTGGCGTATGCTCACGCATATTCAAGACTGTAAAGAAAGTCTGTCAAGCCTTGATGATCTTTTATTTCTAAGTAGCGATATAACTACCATGCCTGATTCAATATTGCTTTGTCGCTCTGCATGATTATGACCGTCATTGCTCTCTTAGTTGGTCGCTCCCAGTCTTTTGCTAACCTCCACCTGCACTAAGCAAATTAACCATGCAATACATAGCTCATGGGAAAGTAGCCTAAAAACTATTGTGGTAAAGAATATGTTGCCTATGTATCTTATTTCTTATAAGTTGCTTGCTGAGCGGTAACCATGTTTCTGGGGACGCCATCAACTTCACACTTTTGTTGAATATCATGTGAGTTGCTATGCATGTTCGTCTTGTCTGAAGTAAGGGTGATTTACCGTGGGTTGAATTAATATGCATATTGTTAGAGAAGAACATTGGGCCGCCAACCAAAGCCATGCATCATGGTGGAAGTTTTAGCTTGGACCTTAATCCTCAATCTCTCATGAGAATATGCTTATGCATTAAAGAGGAGTCCATCATCTATTTTCTATGTTGTCCCGGTATGGATGTCCTCAAGTTGATATCTATCAAAAACGAGAAATCAAATGCGATCTATCTCCTTGGACCTTTGTACAGGTGGCATAGAGGTACCCCTTTGTGACACTTGGTTAAAACATATGTAATGCAATGATAACCCATGGGAATCCGAGCTAATTAGGACGAGGAGCGAGCACTATTAGTATTCGATGCATGAGGCTTGCAACTTATAGGATGTTTTATACATGACACATATGAAGTACTACTACCGTTGACACAATTGCTTCCATGTTTTCAAATAAAAAGCTTTAGCACTTAACCTTTCTTTTACCTTTATGTTGAAGCACCAACTACTGAGAGCATGATTGTCATTCTGAGTGTAATGTGCATTGTCCCAAAGTAGCATTGTCTTTTGCATGATTGTGATATCGTTTATTCTGAAATGATTGTATCTAGTCATCACTTAAACCTTGAAGGTGCCCCTGCATTTATGTTTTGCATCACAAAAGGGGGCAAGCTAGATATCACTTTATCATATTTGCACATCATGTTCATTGCAAATCTTTTTGATATTTCAGTTTCATATTGTAAAACTTTCAGTCATTTGTGATTTTCTCTTGAGGCAACTTAATTACTATAGAATCATTGTCTCAGTAAGCTTTTGTCATATGACTATAAAAAAAGTCCTATATGGTTAATAGCATGTCACCACAGAAATTATTCTTGTTATCATTTACCTACTCGAGGACGAGCAGGAATTAAGCTTGGGGATGTTGATACGTCCAAAACGTATCTATAATTTCTGCTTGCTCCATGCTACTTTTGGGTGATATTGCTATGATATTCATACACTTCCATACACTTTTGATCATATTTGGACTAACTTACTAATCCAGTGCACCCCAGTGCCAGTTTCTGTTTTCGGCTGTTTTTGTATTTCAGGTTTTCACGTTTCGAGAACTGCCCAGAAAAATCCAGAAAAATTATATAAAAAATCAGCGATCCGGAAACAACACTGCGTCCGAAGGGCAGCCTGGGGGGGCCACAGGGGCTCCAGGCGCCCTGTGGGCGCCCCCCCCCCTGGGCCGCGCCGGGGGGGCGCCTGGGCCCCCCGAAGCCCGTCCGGTGCCCCCCTTTGGCATATATTTAGAGGGACCTCCGAAACCCTTAGAAAAGGAACTCTTTTCGCGATCCCATCTCTGTTCCGCCGCCGCCGCCGCTTCCAAGATCGAGAGCACCAGGAGAACTCTTCCCGGCACCCTGCCGGAGGGGAGGATCACCACCGGGAGCGTCTCCACCACCATGGATGCCTCCCGGATGACTCGTGAGTAGTCTCCCTTGGACCATGAGTCCATGACCAGTAGCTATGTGATGTTCTCCTCCCGTTCTTGTGCTTCACTAATTAGTCCTCGTGAGCTGCCCTACATGATCGAGGCACCTATGTAATCCTTATGCTGTTGCTATGTTGAGTTTGCTGGGATTCGATGGATTATGAGATTATGTCCAGATTGATCTTGAGTAATATATTTGATTCACCTCTTTTATATTTTAGTTCATAAGTAATTCTTGCATGTTCTCCGTTGTTACTTATTGCTTTGGCCGAGTAGTAGGTAGTGACTCCAAGAGAGAACATTATGCTCGATTGTGGGTTCATGCCCCTCGATGACTAGCTTGAGTGACAGAAACATGAGTCTAGGGGATGTGTTGTTGCCACAAGGGTGAAAACAACGGTGCTTGTGCCCGCGGGTGCAAGGATTGTTTACTTTACGCAAAGTTCTTTTAATGCAGTTGTCTGTTGCATTGAGTTTACACTATGGGTGGGACTCGCAACTTAATACCAGTGAGATGTTCTGGATAAATATCTCAAGGTGGATGATTAGTAGTAGATATTGATGGATTTCGGTCTACTTACTTTGGCGTACCGCCCATGCTTTGAACCTCAACCTTTCTTGCAATGTAGTCAGCATTGGTTTGCATTCGTGGTCCTGTCAATTGCCCAGCTGTAATTTGTTACCTCACATAGCTGTTTTATCGTCTTTTGGGAGAGAGACATCACTAGTGAACATCATGAGACTCCGGTCCATATTACCATCATTGATCACATCCACTATTTATTTTCCGTTATTTACCTACTATTGCAAAAACTATCTATCACTACTATCATTGCTTTTAACCCTTTGTGAACTACAAGGCCGGAGAGATTGACAACCTCTCTGTACTCGTTGGGAGCAAAGTTATTTGTATCTGTGTGCAGGTCCACGTTGGTTGCTACTAATCTGGCGCCGTAGCAATTGACACCTACTTGTTGGACCTAGGAGTCTCTCGGGAATCGATCCTTGGCATCTTTGCTAGGGGAAAACACTTCTACTTACTGCATCTTACACCTTCCACTTGGGGTAACCAACGAGGGGTTCGAGGCCCATCAGGTATAAGGTAAGGTATAATGATGAACAATTCCATTTTCCTTGCAAAAATCATCTAATATTCCTGATGTGTATTCACCACCACGATCAGTTCTAAGCACCTTGATCTTTTTGTTCAACTGATTTTCTACCTCGGCTTTAAATACCTTGAACATTTCAAAACCTTCCGACTTGTGCTTAATTAAGTAAACATAGCTGTATCTAGAGAAATCATCTATAAAAGTAATGAAATAGACCTTATGTCCAAGTGTAGGTACAGACATTTCGCCACAAATATCTGAATGAACAATAGCAAGTGGTTCAATAGACCTTGACGCTTTAGGAAAAGGCGCCCTGGTCATTTTTCCTACTACACATGCCTCGCAAATGCCGTAGTCTTCCCACTTGAAGTTTAGAATTCCAGAACTAATTAGCCTTTTAATTCTGTTCTCTGAGATATGACCCAAACGAAGATGCCAGAGGTATGACTCTGAACAATTATTGTTTCCATCTATGTTCCTCACTACCGAGTTATGTTCAGTCACCATACAATCCATCCTATCGATTTCCACAAAATCCTCAATATAGTAGAGACCATCAAATCTACTTCCTGATTGAACTAAATTTCCATTCATCAGTATTTTAACTTTGCCATCAGCAAATAAGACCTTAAAACCAATAGATTCCAGTCTAGAAACAGAGATTAAATTCTTTCTCATGCTAGGGGAATAGACCGTGTCTTTCAAAATTAATTTTCCTCCACCAGGGAGTTTGAGTGTATAATCACCAATACCCAAAATATCAGCTTTTGCAGTTGTTTCTAGATAAATAAATCTAGTTCCTTTTGGTATGGGTTTTAAAGAGGTGAAACCAGCACTATTCCTTGCAATATGCGAAGTGGAACCAGAGTCTACTACCCAATGATCTGAAGCTGAAGTAGTAAACAATGATTCAGAACAAACAAATAGATTGTACGTACCATCAGGAGAAGAATTATCCTTCTTGTTGCCCTGATGCTTGTCATGGTGCTACTTCTTAGACTTGTCATCTTGCTTATAAGGCTTCTTATTCTTGCACTCAGTTCTGAAATGCCCATACTCTCCACAACCATGACATCTAAATTTCCTCTTATCAAAATTAGAGTTTGGACCTCTTCCATTATGATCATCCTAGTTTCTCTTCCTATTGATTTTGTCCCTCAAATCACCTCCTTGATGCTTCTTTTGCCAGCGCCTCCTATCTTCACCAAGGTGCAACTCCTGATGGTGTGAGTGTCTCTCTTTCCCTTGTGAAGTCTTCCAATCTTCTTCCATGAGCAAATGATGTCTCAAATTGCGCATGTTCAGTAATCTTTCAGAGTGACAGAATGATATTTTGAATTGTTCCCAAGTGTGCGGAAGCGAGTTCAGAGCCACCATTACTTGCACCTCCTCAGAAAAGGGATAGCCAGCATTTTTCAATTCCTCATTCAGCACGCACAGCTTGTTTAAGTGCTCATTTACAGAAGTATTATCTGCCATCTTAGACGTCAAGAATCTATTCAGCAAGCTAAGCACTTTGATTAAAGAGACTTCACCAAAATCCTCTTCTAGACTTCTCATAATTCTTTGTGCAGCAACCTCTGTTTCATATTCACCTGCCAACGAATCGGACATGGAGCCAAGAATAAAAATCCTAGCCTTTTTATTGTCCTTATTCCACTCCTTGAGTTCTTCTGCATAATTATCCTTTTCCTCATCTGAAGCGTCATCAGCAGGTTTGTTAGGCTCGGCTGTCGAAATTACATACTCAATATTTTCAGCTGTAAGCAGAAACATCATCTTCCTTTTCCAAACAGTGAAGTTTGTGCCATCCAACTTGTAGTTCCTTAGTAACTCAGCAAAAACGCCATTTGAAGCCATCTATCCACAAAGTTCAGAACAGGAAAAATTCCTTTGGTGGTTGTTGAATGTGAGCAGCAGTAGCAGGTGAGAGGCCTGACAAATTCCAAGCAATCGTCGGCGAATAGCTCGTGTACCTGAATACTCGTCGAGGTGGATGGCTTGGAGCAGCAGAGAAGCAACCGCAGAGGGTTTAGGGACTTGACGACGAGAACCTCGCAGGCAGGGGCTTGGTGCTGCAGCGGACGGCCTCTCAAGCTACCGATAACGGGCGGCTGGAGGAGAGCTCCCGGTGGAGGCGGCTGGAGATCGGGCCGCCGGCGGAGTCGGCGACTTTGGGGCGGTGGCTGTCGCCGCGTGCGGCGCGCGGCGCGCAACGGGAGCGGCACGGCGAGGCGAGGCGGGAGTGCGGCGGAGCGAGGCAAGGGAATCGATCTGGAGCGATTTGTGTGCGGCGGCGGTTTCCTTGTTCACGAAGCGCTGAAACCAGATCGATCTAATTCCCAATTGGTCTTGTACAAGTTGACCAGTATAGATAAGGCAGAGTACGCAGCGGATTCCGAATTGAATCGAGTCGACGACTACGTCGTTAACTCTAATCGGCTCGGATGCCAATGTTAGAATTATGTTGTGGTCTACCCCCTATTCCTCCGCGCTTATCCGTGGTGCCGCTCACAATCGCATCTCCGAGGCTAGGGGGTAGTGACCTTCTTATACTGTGTTTCCAAAGAGTCCGCCTCTTATACAGTTATAAGATTCCTAGTCTTTAAACTAGTTTCCGGATAGAGTCCAGATCAAACTACCAACCACGATATAATTTGTCTGTTAGCGGATCCTATCCGTCGAGTCTCCGAAGCACGTGCTTGTGAGCAACACGTCATAATAGAGTATAAATTCCTCTAATTATGTAGATCAACATTAGGGCCGTAATCTAATTACACGATCTAGCTTCTTCCAATTATCAGCGTACCCGGGTAGTCTTTCCAATATATCAAACATATTGTATTCCACCGATAATTGACCGGCTTCCTCAAGCATGCAACACTTAAGTACATTCCAGCAAGAATAATTCCATGCACAAGACACATGTATAATTCCATACGAGGTATTCTGATATTAATGATAATAAGTATGTTTGAATATAGTTGTAGCCTTGTAGGACACATAATCCCAACAAGGTGAACTAGTCTTGAGAGGCACACCACACCATCAGGGCTCAAGGCAGATAGTGAACTAGCACTCAGAATGAGCACCACACAGGTCTTCAGAGACCTGTGGCCGTCTCTACCACAGGCTGCCGGCTCAAACCGAAAAATGAATTGACTTCTGTTGATATGAGTTACACGTGTAGACAAGTGCAGAACTGGTGAACATAAGAAATTTACAGCATGCATGCTGTATGCAAAAACCCACAGTAGCAGACCATCACACCGGCAGCTCATGTTTCGCATAACATGAACAATTGCAAGTGCTCCATCTCTTTTGGTTATTCAGTCGGCAACTACTTTCTATATCATCAATTGGACTTATGAAATACAGTATGAGTAACATATATCACAAAAAAGTAAATCACTGAAAACTTCTTCTGAATACGAATTCCATGGTACACTTCTTTTTTCTTTAGAAAGGGAGGAAGACCCTCGGCCTTTGTATCTGGACGATGCATACAGTCATTTTATTAATTATTCACACAAGACCTTACAAAGTCATACAACAGTAAGACTAAAGCCACGTCTAAGCAACATCTGTCGCTATTCCTATCCAGTTGATGAAAGGGCGCTCATAGTCTAGGCCTAATACCAAACAGACCTCGCAACCAAACCTATCATCAAAGACCTGAGGTCCCAAACAGGATGCCTGCCAGGTATGGGGCACCCACCAGTCTGGCGTGCTCCTCAACCAGGACGCTTGCCGGGTATGAGGTCGCCGCAGCCACCTGCCACCAATCCATCTTCAGTGTTGTACTGCTGCATCAACCTTGGCCGGTCTAGCTGCCGTCGATGCCACCACAACGCTAGACAACGCCACCATCCTGCGCTCGTCCATCATCACACGCCCACCGGCGAGACCCCGCTGCTTCATGCCGCTGAGACCCGCTGTTGTCGACATGCCAGATGCCACGCCGCTCCTCCGATGCGAAACACCACATGTTTCCACTGGTCCCATCCCCTCCGCCTGTAGTTCCTCAAACCGAGCACCCAAACGCCCCATGCGGCGCCTCCAAGAAGGGTACGACACATGGAGTGCCGCCGCCGCCCAATCTAAGGAGATTTAGGGTTTTCACCCGGGCATGGGGTCGGATGGAGGGCAGGGACCTCGACGGTGCCTGCAAGGAGGAGAACGGCGACCCTGGTCGTCGCCACCGTCGAGATGAACGAGTCATCCAGAGTTTCCTCCGGTCCGATGTCACCTCTACCAGCCCCCGCGAACGCACTGAGGCCGACGACGCGTCTTCATCAAAATGTTGCGTCCGGCAGCTGTTCCGCAAAATAGCGAAAAGGAATAAGGGAGGAACAATTTGCAGAGTTTCCAGACCCGATAAGATCTATATATAGGATGCCACGTGCTAGGCTTCTCGCCCCTCGTTGGTTACCCCAAGTGGAAGGTGTGAGATGTAGTGTTGCGGAAGTTTTTCCCTTGGCAAAGATACCAAGGATCGAATCCCCAGAGACTCCAAGGTTCAACAAGAAGGTGTCAACTGCTAACGGCGCCAGATATTAGCAATCAACGTGGACCTGCACACAGATACAAATAACTTTGCTCCCAACGAGTACAGAGAGGTTGTCAATACCTCTGGCCTTGTAGTTCACAAAGGATTAAACGCAAGTGATAGTAGTGATAGATATAATTGCAATAGTAAATGATAGCGAAAAGTAAATAGCGGATGTGATCAATGATGGTAATATGGACCGGAGTCTCATGATGTTCACTAGTGATGTCTCTCTTCCAAAAGACGATAAAACAACTATGTGAGCTAAACGAATTACAGCTGGGCAATTGACAGGACCACGAACGCAAACCAATGCTGACTACATTGCAAGAAAGGTTGAGGTTCAAAGCATGGGCGGTACGCCAAAGTAAGTAGACCGAAATCCATCAATATCTACTACTAATCATCCACCTTGAGATATCTATCCAGAACATCTCGCTGGTATTAAGTTGCGAGTCCCACCCATAGTGTAAACTCAATGCAACAGACAACCGCATTAAAATAACTTTGCGTAAAGTAAATAATCCTTGCACCCGCGGGCACAAGCACCGTTGTTTTCCCCCTTGTGGCAACAGCACATCCCCTAGACTCATGTTTCTGTCACTCAAACTAGTCATCGAGGGGCATGAACCCACAATCAAGCATAACGTTCCCTCTTGGAGTCACTACCTATTACTTGGCCAAAGCAATAAATAACAACGGAGAACATGCAAGAATTACTTACGAACATAAATATAAAAGAGGTAGATCAAATATATTACTCAAGCACAATCTGAACATAATCTCATAATCCATCGGATCCCAGCAAACTCATCATAGCAACAGCATAAGGATTACATATGTGCCTCGATCATGTAGGGCAGCTCACGAGGACTAATTAGTGAAGCACAAGAACGGGAGGAGAACATCACATAGCTACTGGTCATGGACTCATGATCCAAGGGAGACTACTCACAACTCATCCGGGAGGCGTCCATGGTGGTGGAGAGGCTCCCGGTGGTGATCCTCCCCTCCGGCAGGGTGCCGGGAAGAGTTCTCCTGGTGCTCCCGATCTTGGAAGCGGCGGCGGCGGCGGAACAGAGATGAGATCACGAAAAGAGTTCCTGTTTCGAGGGTTTCGGGAGACGCTTTAAATATATGCCAAAGGGGGGCATCGGAGGAGCCTCGGGGGGCCCAGGCGCCCCCCCGGCGCGGCCCAGGGGGGGCGCGCCGCCATGGCGCCTGGAGCCCTGGTGGCTGATACGTCCAAAACGTATCTATAATTTCTGCTTGCTCCATGCCACTTTTGGGTGATATTGCTATGATATTCATACACTTCCATACACTTTTGATCATATTTGGACTAACTTACTAATCCAGTGCACCCCAGTGCCACTTTCTGTTTTCAGCTGTTTTTGTATTTCAGGTTTTCACGTTTCGACAACTGCCCAGAAAAATCCAGAAAAATTATATAAAAAATCAGCGATCCGGAAACAACACTGTGTCCGAAGGGCAGCCTGGGGGGGGCACAGGGGCTCCAGGCGCCCTGTGGGCGCGCCCCCCCCCCTGGGCCGCGCCGGGGGGGCGCCTGGGCCCCCCGAAGCCCGTTCGGTGCCCCCCTTTGGCATATATTTAGAGGGACCTCCGAAACCCTCAGAACAGGAACTCTTTTCGCGATCCCATCTCTGTTCCGCCGCCGCCGACGCTTCCAAGATCGGGAGCACCAGGAGAACTCTTCCCGGCACCCTGCCGGAGGGGAGGATCACCACCGGGAGCTTCTCCACCACCATGGACGCCTCCCAAATGACTCGTGAGTAGTCTCCCTTGGACCATGAGTCCATGACCAGTAGCTATGTGATGTTCTCCTCCCGTTCTTGTGCTTCACTAATTAGTCCTCGTGAGCTGCCCTACATGATCGAGGCACCTATGTAATCCTTATGCTGTTGCTATGTTGAGTTTGCTGGGATCCGATGGATTATGAGATTATGTTCAGATTGATCTTGAGTAATATATTTGATTCACCTCTTTTATATTTTAGTTCATAAGTAATTCTTGCATGTTCTCCGTTGTTATTATTGCTTTGGCCGAGTAGTAGGTAGTGACTCCAAGAGGGAACGTTATGCTCGATTGTGGGTTCATGCCCCTCGATGACTAGCTTGAGTGACAGAAACATGAGTCTAGGGGATGTGCTGTTGCCACAAGGGGGAAAACAACGGTGCTTGTGCCCGCGGGTGCAAGGATTGTTTACTTTACGCAAAGTTCTTTTAATGCAGTTGTCTGTTGCATTGAGTTTACACTATGGGTGGAAATCGCAACTTAATACCAGCGAGATGTTCTGGATAGATATCTCAAGGTGGATGATTAGTAGTAGATATTGATGGATTTCGGTCTACTTACTTTGACGTACCGCCCGTGCTTTGAACCTCAACCTTTCTTGCAATGTAGTCAGCATTGGTTTGCGTTCGTGGTCCTGTCAATTTCCCAACTGTAATTTGTTTACCTCACATAGCTGTTTTATCGTCTTTTGGGAGAGAGACATCACTAGTGAACATCATGAGACTCCGGTCCATATTACCATCATTGATCACATTCACTATTTACTTTCCGTTATTACCTACTATTGCAAAAACTATCTATCACTACTATCATTGCTTTTAATCCTTTGTGAACTACAAGGCCGGAGAGATTGACAACCTCTCTGTACTCGTTGGGAGCAAAGTTATTTGTATCTGTGTGCAGGTCCACGTTGGTTGCTATTAATCTGGCGCCGTAGCAATTGACACCTACTTGTTGAACCTAGGAGTCTCTGGGGATTCGATCCTTGGTATCTTTGCTAAGGGAAAACACTTCTACATACTGCATCTTACACCTTCCACTTGGGGTAACCAACGAGGGGTTCGAGGCCCATCAAGGAGTATTTTCTGGCGCCATTGCCGGGGACTCCATTCTTCAGGATAGGGGAGTTGCATGCTATCTTTTACCTTTGCTTTTTAGTCTTGTTAGATTACTTTTCATTTTTGCTTTAGTTCCTTTTTATCGAAAATCACAAAAATAGTTATCTTGCTTGCTTGCTACTATGGGTTCCATCGAGAACACCAAGTTGTGTGACTTTACTAGTCACAACAACGATGACATTATCAGCACACCTATCACTACACCTGCCACTTCAGCACCTTCATATGAAATTAAACCTGCTTTACTTAACTTAGTCATGAGAGAACAATTCTCCGGTGCTGGAGATGATGCTGCTTTACACTTGAACAACTTTGTTGAACTTTGTGATATGCAAAAGTACCAAGAAATAGATGGTAATATTGTTAAGCTTAAGCTTTTTCCTTTCTCTTTGAGAGGAGGAGCTAAAATTTGGTTTCAGTCTTTGCCTAGAAATAGCATAGATTCATGAGACAAGTGCAAAGATGCTTTTATCGGAAAATACTATCGACCTGCTAAAATTATCCAACTTAGAAGTAACATAATGAATTTTAAACAATTGGATAATGAACACGTTGCCCAAGCTTGGGAACGTATGAAGTCTCTTATCAAGAACTGCCCTACTCACGGTTTGACTACTTGGATGGTTATCCAAACTTTTTATGCAGGCTTGAACTTTACCTCGCGGAACTTGTTAGATTCGGCCGCGGGAGGAACTTTTATGTCAACTACACTTGGTGCTGCCACAAAGCTTCTCGATGAGATGATGACCAACTATTCCCAATGGCACACCGAACGCGCTCCAACAGGTAGGAAGGTAAACTCTGTCGAGGAGATTTCCTCCCTCAATGAAAAAGTTGACTTGATCATGTCTCTACTTTCGAAGCAATCTACTGTTATTCCTCGTGATGTTCCTTTAAATTCTTTGATTGCTCAAGAACAAGTAGATGTGAACTTTATCTCTAGAAACAATTTTAACAACAATGCTTATAGGAGTAACTTTGGTAACAATCCTAGACCGTTCCCCTCTAACTCTTATGGGAACAACAATGCTTATCCTAGTACCAAGAACTCCAATACTGAACTAGAGACCATGCTTAGAGATTTCATCACTACCCAAAAAGCCTTTAATAAGAATGTAGAAGAGAAACTACATAAGCTAGATGATCTTTCTTTTAAGATAGACCACTTAGCCAATGAGGTAAAATTGCTAAAAAATTGAAACTTCTCTTAAGGAGAGGGAAGTCATCCCTATTAATGCTACTCAAGTACAAATTAATGAAAATATTAGGATGATGGCTAAGCTAAAAGAAAGATGGGCTAGAGAAAGGGAGGAAGAGGAAAGAATTAAGAGCCTTCCTACCCACCACACTGTTGCTACTATCCAAGTTATTGAGGATGTTCACACTCTTAGCACCCAATGTACTCCTGGTCCCAATGGACCTATTAATGGTGATGCTATAACTATAGAAACTACCAACCAAGTGAACCTTAAGGACACCATTACCACTTTACTTGATGCTCGTGACCTTGATTTTGATAATTGCACTCTTACCGAAGTTATTGATTTCCTTCACAAGATGTCTAGAGATCCTCGCACTAGCACGCTTAACCTTGCCTTCACAGAGCATATCACTAATGCTCTCATCAAAGCTAGGGAGGAGAAACTTAGAGTAGAAGACTCCATACCTAGAAAGCTAGAAGATGGTTGGGATCCTATGATAAAAATTTATTTGAATGACTTCTCTTGTTATGCATTATGTGATGTTGGTGCTAGTACCTCTGTTATGCCCAAAAGGATATATGATATGCTTAAATTCAAACCTTATGATTCTTGTTCTTTTGGTGTTCGTCTCGTTGATTCTTCCATAAAGAAACCTTTGGGGAGGATCGATGATGTTCTTATTGTTGTCAATGATAATTATGTGCCCGTTGATTTCACTATTATGGATATTGAATGTGATCCTTCATGTCCAATTATTTTGGGACGTCCCTTTTTGCGCACCGTTGGTGCTGTCATTGACATGAAAGAGGGTAATATAAAATTTCAGTTTCCTCTCAAGAAAGGGATGGAACACTTCCCTCGTAAGAAGGTCAGGTTACCTTTTGAGTCCGTTGTACGGGCTAGCTATTCTTTTACTCTTGATAAAACTTGATCTCTATGCATTATGCCTAGCTTAAAGGCATAAAAAAAAGCGCTTTTGGGAGGCAGCCCACATGAATAAAAATTTTTCCTTTTGTTGTGTCTTGATGTTGTTTACTGCTGTAGCATCATCATTGTATCTTTGCTTTTCATATTTGTGCCAAGTATAGCCTCCGATTGCTAGAAAGTTCAAAAGTTGTGAGGTGCTGTCCAGGAAACAGATTCTGTCCTTGGATAGAAAAATTCGTATAAAATCACCAGATCATCTTTTTGGTATGAATTTTTTTGACAGCGTTCTCTATATAATTGTCTTTCGTGCTTCAGTTCTGAGTTTTTTGATTTGAGTTGCAGAAGTATCCCGAACAGATCAATTACTGCCTGCTGTTCTGTTTTTCACAGATTCTGTCCTGTTTTGCATTACCTTCACTTTGCAAATTAAGAACTTGTTTTTTCTCTTTGCAAAAACCTTTTGGCAATCTTGAGAAACAGTAGAACTTCAAGAATATCCTTATTTCCAGCAAGGTATAATTATTTTATTAAGGGTACTAACCTCGCTAATCAGATTATGATGAGTTGTGTATGAAGGGAGTTTTCAAGTGTGCGAGGGAAGATGATAAAAAGATTCAGGAGTGTCAAGCGTCTAAGCTTGGGGATGCCCCCGTGCATCCCCTTCTCCATCAACACTATCAGTTCGTCTTTCGTTTCGCTATATTTTTATCACTTCATGTGTTATGTGCTATGCTTGGAGCGTCTTGCTTTTAGTTTTCTTTTTAGTTTTTCATAACGAGTCGGAACCCAACATTCCTTTATGTGGGAGAGAAACATGCTCCACTTCTACCTAGAACATAACATAGGATTTTCATGTCTATCTATGCTGTGTGTGTTCTTTGTCTTTTAATAGCTACTATCGTGCTCTGCTCTTAGTATTCATGCTTATCTTTTCAAGAGCTTTTATTTAGTTGGTTGCTTGAACTCTCTTTAATTACCATGCTCACTTTATTAAGAGAGTTTGCTTCTGTTGCATGGGTTAATGTGTCTATGATAAAGATGCTACTTTCATGATGGTGCTTAGTAGTTCAGGTTTTCTTTTGGTTAATTTCAAATAGCTGGGGGGTTCCCAATGTGTTATTGGAGTACCAACTTGGTTTGTTTGCCTATGATATGGTATGGTTTAGTAATATCTTCCTTCGAGAATTTATTTTGATTGACTTGGCGTATGCTCACGCATATTCAAGACTGTAAAGAAAGTCTGTCAAGCCTTGATGATCTTTTATTTCGAAGTAGCGATATAACTACCATGCCTGATTCAATATTGCTTTGTCGCTCTGCATGATTATGACCGTCATTGCTCTCTTAGTTGGTCGCTCCCAGTCTTTTGCTAACCTCCACCTGTACTAAGCAAACTAACCATGCAATACATAGCTCATGGGAAAGTAGCCTAAAAACTATTGTGGTAAAGAATATGTTGCTTATGTATCTTATTTCTTATGAGTTGCTTGCTGAGCGGTAACCATGTTTCTGGGGACGCCATCAACTGTCACACTTTTGTTGAATATCATGTGAGTTGCTATGCATGTTCGTCTTGTCTGAAGTAAGGGTGATTTACCGTGGGTTGAATTAATATGCATATTGTTAGAGAAGAACATTGGGCCGCCAACCAAAGCCATGCATCATGGTGGAAGTTTTAGCTTGGACCTTAATCCTCAATCTCTCATGAGAATATGCTTATGCATTAAAGAGGAGTCCATCATCTATTTTCTATGTTGTCCCGGTATGGATGTCCTCAAGTTGAGATCTATCAAAAACGAGAAATCAAATGCGATCTATCTCCTTGGACCTTTGTACAGGTGGCATAGAGGTACCCCTTTGTGACACTTGGTTAAAACATATGTAATGCAATGATAACCCATGGGGGATCCGAGCTAATTAGGACAAGGAGCGAGCACTACTAGTATTCGATGCATGAGGCTTGCAACTTATAGGATGTTTTATACATGACACATATGAAGTACTACTACCGTTGACACAATTGCTTCCATGTTTTCAAAATAAAAAGCTTTAGCACTTAACCTTTCTTTTACCTTTATGTTGAAGCACCAACTACTGAGAGCATGATTGTCATTCTGAGTGTAATGTGCATTGTCCCAAAGTAGCATTGTCTTTTGCATGATTGTGATATCGTTTATTCTGAAATGATTGTATCTAGTCATCACTTAAACCTTGAAGGTGCCCCTGCATTTATGTTTTGCATCACTAAAGGGGGCAAGCTAGATATCACTTTATCATATTTGCACATCATGTTCATTGCAAATCTTTTTGATGTTTCAGTTTCATGTTGTAAAACTTTCAGTCATTTGTGATTTTCTCTTGAGGCAACTTGATTACTTTAGAATCATTGTCTCAGTAAGCTTTTGTCATATGACTATGAGAAAGTCCTATATGGTTAATAGCATGTCACCACAGAAATTATTCTTGTTATCATTTACCTACTCGAGGATGAGCAGGAATTAAGCTTGGGGATGTTGATACGTCCAAAACGTATCTATAATTTCTGCTTGCTCCATGCCACTTTTGGGTGATATTGCTATGATATTCATACACTTCCATACACTTTTGATCATATTTGGACTAACTTACTAATCCAGTGCATCCCAGTGCCAGTTTCTATTTTCGGCTGTTTTTGTATTTCAGGTTTTCACGTTTCGAGAACTGCCCAGAAAAATCCAGAAAAATTATATAAAAAATCAGCGATCCGGAAACAACACTGCGTCCGAAGGGCAGCCTGGGGGGGCCACAGGGGCTCCAGGCGCCCTGTGGGCGCGCCCCCCCTGGGCCGCGCCGGGGGGCGCCTGGGCCCCCCGAAGCCCGTCCGGTGCCCCCCTTTGGCATATATTTAGAGGGACCTCCGAAACCCTCAGAACAAGAACTCTTTTCGTGATCCCATCTCTGTTCTGCCGCCGCCGCCGCTTCCAAGATCGGGAGCACCAGGAGAACTCTTCCCGGCACCCTGCCGAAGGGGAGGATCACCACCGGGAGCTTCTCCACCACCATGGACGCCTCCCGGATGACTCGTGAGTAGTCTCCCTTGGACCATGAGTCCATGACCAGTAGCTATGTGATGTTCTCCTCCCGTTCTTGTGCTTCACTAATTAGTCCTCGTGAGCTGCCCTACATGATCGAGGCACCTATGTAATCCTTATGCTGTTGCTATGTTGAGTTTGCTGGGATCCGATGGATTATGAGATTATGTTCAGATTGATCTTGAGTAATATATTTGATTCACCTCTTTTATATTTTAGTTCATAAGTAATTCTTGCATGTTCTCCGTTGTTACTTATTGCTTTGGCCGAGTAGTAGGTAGTGACTCCAAGAGGGAACGTTATGCTCGATTGTGGGTTCATGCCCCTCGATGACTAGCTTGAGTGATAGAAACATGAGTCTAGGGGATGTGCTGTTGCCACAAGGGGGAAAACAATGGTGCTTGTGCCCGCGGGTGCAAGGATTGTTTACTTTACGCAAAGTTCTTTTAATGCAGTTGTCTGTTGCATTGAGTTTACACTATGGGTGGGACTCGCAACTTAATACCAGCGAGATGTTCTGGATAGATATCTCAAGGTGGATGATTAGTAGTAGATATTGATGGATTTCGGTCTACTTACTTTGGCGTACCGCCCATGCTTTGAACCTCAACCTTTCTTGCAATGTAGTCAGCATTGGTTTGCGTTCGTGGTCCTGTCAATTGCCCAGCTGTAATTTGTTTACCTCACATAGCTGTTTTATCGTCTTTTGGGAGAGAGACATCACTAGTGAACATCATGAGACTCCGGTCCATATTACCATCATTGATCACATTCACTATTTACTTTCCGTTATTGCCTACTATTGCAAAAACTATCTATCACTACTATCATTGCTTTTAATCCTTTGTGAACTACAAGGCCGAAGAGATTGACAACCTCTCTGTACTCGTTGGGAGCAAAGTTATTTGTATCTGTGTGCAGGTCCACGTTGGTTGCTACTAATCTGGCGCCGTAGCAATTGACACCTACTTGTTGAACCTAGGAGTGTCGGGGGAAACTGTCCACCACGAACACCTATGGGACCGGAGCCCCTTGTTTGTGCGGTAAGAGGGCGGAGGGAGCACGAAGAGCAGATCGTAGTGAACACGCGGGTAGTTTACCCAGGTTCGGGCCGCGGTGGACGCGTAAAACCCTACTCCTGCTTAGTTTGTATTGAGTTGGAGAGCTCGGGAGCTTGAAGAACCAGCTACACCGAGCGTATGAGCGATCTAGGTTCCGAACCCCCTCCACGTTGTGCATGGGCCTCCTTTTATAGTGCAAGGGGTCACCGACAGGTGTCAACGTAGGAGAAAGGGGTAAAAATGTAAAAGAGGTGGTAGTTGTAACAGTGCGGGAATAGTGGAGCTACAGTGCGTGAACAGTGGTCGCTACCTACTTTGACAGTGGGGGACAAGGGCATTTAATGCCCGTCGCCGTCGACCCCAAAAGCTCCCGCCCTCGCGTCTCCGTTTGCCACGGCGATGGCTTCACCACCGTGGAGTGCCACCGTGTCCCCCAGGCTGCACAGCCATCCGCCACGCGTCCCTGGAATGGCCCCAGTGCGACGCGTGGGCCGATGAGCTGGAGCGCGGGCACATAGCGCAACTCTCCCCGGCAAGCACCTTGCCGGGGTCTTGCCCTTGCCGGGCCCGGGAGCTTGCCGGGCTCTGAAGCTTGTCGCTCCCCGGGCCCTCGCCGGGACGCATATAGCGCCGAGGCGTGTCTTCTATGATGTAATCTTCTAGTCTTCCTGGCAAGCTCCTCTTGCCAGGGCCTTGCGTGAGTGAGGTAACCTTGAGCCTGGAACGGCCTTCCCGGCAAGCTCCGCTTGCCGGGGTCTCGATCTTCTGTCTTGTATACTTTGTTTTTGAATGGTTTGACATGGAGCAGGAAGGTCTCCGGCGAGCACGTGGTAAACCCTGCCGCGGGAAGCTGCAACTGCCCGTGCACAAGTTGGGGTACTGAGGTACCCCTACCTTAGTACACCGACAGGAGCCCCCGGGCCTGGGCCACACACGGTGCCGAGCGCTGTTGGGCCAGGCCCAAAACAGTGCACGGGCACACGCGGCCCACGGCGCGCCGAATCCACTTCCGCATCCGCCGCATCCCCCCGTAACGGCACGCGTCGATTGCGGCGTCGTGGGATGGGACGTGCCCACGTTCTTTTAATGGAAAGAGCGAAACGCCCCCCACTTCCCCATAAAAGCAGAGGAAGCAGGAGCGGTTCCCCTCCTACGCTTTCATTGCATCCTCTTCCATCTCCAGAGATCCCCTTTGCGTTCCGCCTCCACACCTCCGCCGCCGCCGTCTGCATCTCCGGCGCCGTCGGGCTCTTCGTCTCCCCTTCCTCCGCCATGGCCCCGAAGACCGAGAAGGCGAAGGCGGAGAAGGCCAAGAAGGAGAAATCGGAGCAAGCGGCAAGGCTTACCGCGTATCGGAAGCGGAACCTCGTCTTCCCGCCGAGGCTCAGCGCGCGGGAGCTCTGGAACAAGTATTACTTGTTCTGGTCCAAGGGAACCAAGGCGCACCCCCGCACTCGAGCGTATCCGGCCGCCGCCAAGGACAACTACCCCGGCGGGTACTATTTCTTCGCAGCCTTCTTCCACTGCGGTCTTTGCCCTCCTTTTTCTGAATTCTTCTGTGACATAATGCACACCTACGGCCTCCATCTTCTTGACTTCACCCCCAACGCCATCCTCACAATGGCGGTTTTCGCACACATGTGCGAAAACTATATAGGAATACACCCAAACGTAGCGCTGTTTAGGCACTTCTTCACCCCTAGAGCGGAGGCCGGCGCCCCCCTCTCCGGGGGAATATCTTGGGTTTTTCGTCTGAACAAGAAGGAGTCCTACTTGCCGGGGGAGCTCCGCGGCAAGTGGGAGGAATGGCGTGCTGACAGGTGCTGGATTGTCGAGGACCAGCCGCAATCCTTCACCGCGCCGCGCACAACGCCCATCGTGCGCGGCAGGGACTGGAGCGAGCTGGATTCGGACGACAACAAGCTCGACATCGCCCTCATCAGGATTCTGCGTCTCCGGGTAGCAAGGTTGTCGGTCGCAGAAGTAGGCACAGACTTCCTCCGCCGCCGCATCGCCCCTCTCCAAGACAGGAAAAGGCCGGCCTGGGAGTACGGCAACTCGGCGGATATCATGAGGCTGCGCCCCGGGCTCAACTTTAACTTCACGTCGCTGGAGCTGAAGGGGATGGTCCGGGAGCTGTTTAAGCACGACCCGGCCCACCCGGAATGGTTCAGGGGTCCCCGGGGAGTGGTGCCCCTCTGCAACAGCACAGCCAGGGACAATCTTCGCGCCATGATGCCCGCGTGCGACTCGCACGGCGTCGACCGCACGTGGATTCCGCCCAAGCCGGACGTCGTCTTGAACCTCTTCGACAACCTGGTGGAGGTGGCGAAGAACAAGAACGAGACCCGGGAGCTCACACGGGACACCACCGACCAAGAGATAGCGTACATAGCTTCTCGGGTTGAAGAGGCCGCTGCAGCCGCAGCGGCAGGAGAGTTCGGCTACACGCCCGAGGAGGCAGATGCTGCAGAAGCGTCCTGCCAAGCGGAGGAGGCGGAGATCCGCAGGCTACTGAAGCTGCCTCCCGACGAGCTCGCCGGAGTCCCATCCTTGAGGCACTCCGGGATCATCGGAATCCAGACGGAGGCCGCGGCGAGAGGCAACGCCGCCGGAGGGAACAGGGGCGCCGCAGGGAGCGGAGGCGCCGGAGGGAAAGAGGCCGCAGCGCAGGGCGCCGGACCCAGCAAGCCAGCCGGGGAGGAGGAGGAGGAGGACGACGCCGAGGCCGCCGAGGACTCCGACGGGTCCCTGGGGCTCTACGCCGACGACCTCTCCTCGTCGTCGGAGACCTCCCCGCCCCGGGCGAGCCCTAGGCGTTCCCCACTGAAGCGTCTCCGGAAGACGGCGACGGGGGCGAGGGCGCAGGCGCCCCGGCAACAACCAGCTCGCCGGGCAGCACGAGCTCCCCGGGGGAGTCAAGCTGCGACGGGGGCGACCGGCGCACCAGCCACGGCGGAGGCGGCCCGCACGCAGGCCACGGCAGAGGCGCCCCGCAAGCAGGCCACAGCAGAGGCGCCCCGCAAGTAGGCGCCGAGCGGACAGGAGTCTTCACGGAGCGGAGCGGCGGCTCCGCCCGCTCCCCGGGCCCCGGCTACCACAGGGGCTGGGTCTTCGCAGCCCCCAGCCCCAGGGACCGCCAAGCGCCCGAGGGAGTCTTCGCCTCCCGCTCCTCGCGCAGACGCGCCCCAGGTGGAGTTTGACTTCTCCGCCTTGAGCGACGACGACGAGGAGGAACAGGAGTAAGAACTCGAGATCTTACATCTTCTCAAATTTCGTCTTGATTATTGTTGATGCTAATCTTATCTCTCGCTTTGATTTCAGGACCTTGGCCCAGCGCGTGGCGAAGAAAGCCAAGGTGCCCGTGGTCGAAGTCGCGGACGACTCGCCCGTCGCGGCAACTGGGGACGCGCCGGAGCCAAGCCTGCCGGACCCGAACGCTGCTCCGAGGAGCAGCCCCCAGCGCAGCCCCCAGCGGAAGTCTGGATTCTGTACTTTCGCTCGTCGGGCGCGCTTGGAGATTTTGTCTTGTTCTAATATCTTGACGCTTTTGTCTTGACTTGTGCAGAGGTGGAGCCACAGCCGCAGGAGCGTCCAGAGGTCGCTCCCGAGGAGCCGCAGGCCCCGCCGTCCCCGCCAAGGCCGAACTCCCCGGCGAGGGAGAGCGCTCCGCCAAGGGTGGGTACTCCGCCAAGGGCGAGTACCCCGCCAAGGGCGAGCAGCCCGGCAAGGGCGGCCACTCCGCCAAGGCAGAGCTCCCCGGCGAGGGAGCCCGCCGCTGACGACGTCCGCCAAGGTAGGTTCTGTAACTTTGTCTTCTTGGAGTTGTCTCTTTTTGGATATTTGCTTGAACTTCTTTTGCTTCCTCTTCTTCTTCTAGATCCTCCTCCCCCCGAGCAGATGGAGACGGAAGTCATCGTCATCGAGGAGGAGGGCGCGCAGAGCGGCGGCGGCGACGCCCCTGTCGCCGATGACACGGCGGGAGCCGCCGAGCCGGCTGCGCAGGAGACCGCTCCGGCTGCGGACGCAGCGTCCGGGGAGGGGGACGGCGACCGTACTGCCGGCCCGGAGGCGGCAGGAGCATCAAGTGCTGCGCCGGCCGCCGACCCCTCCGCCGGAAAGGAGCAGGCCGGCTACTACCTTGAAGCCCCCAACGGCGTATTTATCCAAGTGCCATGGGGTTCTTCGTCGCGAGCCCCCGCGGAGGGCGAGGCCTTTGATGGGGAGGTCCTCGCCTCCGCGGGCTTGAAGATCGTCGAGGCGCCCGGCGGAAGCGACGGGCCCGAGGAGGAGAAGCTGCTTCACCAGCTCCTGGCCCTTTACCGGGCCAGGCAGGCGAAGCTTGCTTCTCGGGAGGCCCTTGCCGCCAAGGCCGCCGCTGAGATGGAGAAGCGCGCGGCGGAGCTCAGCGCCGCCAACCAGGCTGCCCTCCGCGAGGTAGCGGAGGAGCGCGAGCGGCTCGCCGGGGAATATCAAGAGTGGCTGCTGGAGAAGGCCGAGGCCGAAGAGCAGCAGCGGCTCGCCGGGGTGGAGCTGTCCCGGCGAGAAGGAGAGCTCGCCCAGCGGAAGGTCAACCTCGACTCCCACGAGGAAGACCTTGCCGCTCGGGAGCAGGCCCTTGGCGGGGAGCGGAAGGAGGCGAAAGCCGCCGCGGCTACCGCGGAGACCGCCAAGGAGGAGCTTGCCGCCAAGGTCGCGCAGCTGGAGGAGTCGCTGAAGGCGAGTGTGGAGAGGATCGCCGCGCTCAACACAGAGCGCGAGAAGGACGCCCACACCAACTCAGAACTCCAGGTGCGTCTTTCTGAGAAGGGCGACGAGCTGAAGGCCGCCAAGGACTCCATCGAGGATCTGGAGCTGAAGGTCTCCACGCTGAAGGACTCGCTTGACGCCGTCCGGGATCGGGAGACTAAGCTGAAGGAGGAGCTCCGCAAGGAGCGAACCTTGGTGGACAGCGCCAACAAAGCGGCCGAGAACTTCCGCCGTACCGTCGAGGTATGGACCGAGGACCTGGTATCTTCTGCGTCCAACATCGACCAGGAGCTGCTGGCGCTGAAGTTGGAGCATCTCATCTACTCCCCGGACCCAAACCTCCCTCACAGCGCCAAGCTCAGCCTCTTCTTCAGGGGGATCGCGCCGGCCCTTGCAGATCTGCGGAAGAAGATCCCCGCGCAACTGGCCGAGGAGTCGCGCCGGCTCTGCACGGGAACCTTGGAGCGTGTGCTGACGAAGATTGTATACCGCAATCCCGGCATAAACCTCACCAACGTTCTCCGCAGCCTGCCGGCCGACGCGAACATGGAGGCGCTGAAGGAGCAGGTCGCCCACATCATCGCCAAGGTGAACAAGATCTCCAGGATTGAGGGCGACCGCGTAGACTAGGCCTCCTTTATCTTTATATCTTTTTGTTGCTGCATAGGGTGTTATGAACTCATTAATCATTGCGACAAGTTATCCTTTGTAAGATATTTATCTCATTTTGATCAATCAGTGCAATGTTATCTTCCTTGTCTTGGTCCTTTACTTTGTATGCTTTTCACCCTACGCTCCCGGGGAGCTTGCCGGCAAGGGGCCTTTGCCGCGAGCGCTGAGTGCTGGACTCTGAGCAGCCTGCTGGCCAAGGTCTCACCGGCAAGCAACCTTGCCGCAGCTAGTCGCAACGCACTTAGCTTGCTGAGTGAACTCGAAAACGAAGCAAGGGCGCGACACTTGTCGCAGCTCACTCAAGTCGTTGAGCGTACTCGAAAACAAGATAAGGGTGCGTCTAGCTACGGGTAGGTTCCTCCGCGCACAGGTTTTCCATACAAAGTGTGATTGTTCAAGGAAGACAACTAAAATTTAAAAATTTGAACTGCTCAAATTCTAATAACTTAGCTTTCATATATTGTTTGCTTCTCGGTAAGGCTTCTCTTTCTTGAACGGCACTTGGCTCCTCTCCTATCTCCTTCCCCCCCGGCAAACTTGTGCGCGAGGAACATTCCTTCTGCTTAAGAGGCAAGGAAAAAGAAGAGGGAAACAAGTATATGGCCTTTCGGCGTGCTAATGCTTACCGGATATGTATGTTGCACAAGATGCCAAATAACACATGCGAATATCGGGGAAAAAGCACGTAAAAGGCAAATAGTGCAAAACACAAAAACTTTACTGATGCACGGGGTCTGCGCCCGGCTTTGTACCAAGGGTTACATGCAACAGCGGCAAAGCTTGTACAAAAGGTGGTTGCCTGAGCGGATCACGGCAACCGCGCCTTATGGGTGAAACTTGCGAAGATGCTCTATGTTCCAGGAGTTGCTCACCGGTAAGCCTTCTTCGGTCTCAAGGCGGACAGCGCCGGGCCTTGTGACTCGTCTCACCCGATAAGGGCCTTCCCACCTCGGCGTCAACTTGTTGGAATTCTTGGCGGACTGAACACGCCGAAGAACAAGGTCGCCTTCCTCGAGACTCCTGGCCTTGACCTTGCGGCTATGGTAGCGACGCAAGGCTTGCTGGTATCGAGCAGCTCGTACCGCAGCCTGGAGACGTTCCTCCTCGAGGAGCAATGCATCATCTTGTCGCAGTTGCTCTTGCTCGAGCTCATCATAAGCGAGCACTCGAGGGGATCCGTATACGAGTTCCGTGGGGAGAACTGCCTCTGCTCCATAGACTAGAGCAAAGGGTGTCTGTCCGGTGGCTCGACTTGGTGTCGTTCTGATTGACCAAAGAGCCGCCGGTAGCTCCTCTATCCAATTTCTTCCGCACTTGCGCAGCCTGTCAAAGGTCCTTGTCTTGAGTCCGCGCAGCACTTCAGCATTAGCCCTCTCCGCTTGACCGTTGCTCCTCGGGTGAGCAACAGAAGCGAAACAGACCTTGGCGCCAAGGTCTTGGACGTACTGCATGAAGGTGCGACTAGTGAATTGTGTACCGTTGTCGATGATGATCCTGTTAGGGATCCCGAAACGGCAAACAATCGACCTGAAGAACCTGACCGCTGACTGTGCTGTCACCTTTCTCACTGGCTCCACTTCTGGCCACTTTGTGAACTTGTCGATTGCAACGTACAAGTACTCAAAGCCCCCGACGGCTCGGGGGAAGGGGCCGAGGATATCGAGCCCCCAGACCGAGAAGGGCCAGGATAAAGGAATTGTTTGGAGAGCTTGAGCTGGTTGATGAATCTGCTTTGCATGGAACTGGCACGCTTCACACTTGGTTACTAGTGCAGTTGCATCTTGGAGGGCTTCTTGCCAAAAGAACCCTTGCCGGAAAGCTTTCCCGGCAAGCGCCCTTGCGCCAATGTGGTGGCCGCATATGCCTCCGTGTATTTCCGCCAACAGCCTCTGTCCATCTTCCCTGGAGATGCACTTCAATCTGACACCATTGAGCCTTCTTCTGTACAGCTCGTTGTCCACGAACTGGTACATACTTGACTGCCTGGTTATCTTCTCTATTTCTTCTGGGTCGTCGGGAAGTTCTCCAGTTTGCAGAAAACGGACGATCTGCTGCGCCCATGCCGGAGCTTGGGGCTCAACGGCAAGGACTAAAGGCATGAGGGCCGCTGCGGGGACCTCGGCTTCTACGGCAAGAACCTCTGGCTCTGCCGGAGCTGAAGGTCCCCCGGCAAGCTCGCCGGGGCGAGGCTTGTCGGGAACGCTTGCTTCAACTGTACAGACCCGAGGATCTGCAGGAGCAAACTGTTCCTCAGCGTTCTGGTTGTTGATCTTGGGGACCTTGGCGGCGGTTTCAGGGAGATCCGCCGGCAAGTAGTCGCCGGAGACCAACTTTCTCTTTTTTGACTGCCCAATAGATGGTGTAACGGATGGTTGAGTCAGCTTGAGCAAGAAGGTCCCTGGTTCCACAGGTAACTTCATCGAAGCACACTTTGAAAGGCCATCTGCAATTTCATTCTGAGCTCTCGGTACGTGCTCCATCTGCAGACCTTCAAAGTGCTCTTCAAGCTTCCTCACTTCATCTACATAAGCTTCCATCAAAGGGCTCTGGTAACTCTTATTGACTTGCCGGACCACCAACTGAGAATCTCCCCGCACAATCAGCTTCCTGATCCCAAGTTCGGCCGCAATTCTGAGGCCGGCAAGCAAGCCTTCATATTCAGCAGTGTTGTTTGTCGCTTGCTCCCTGGGAAAGTGCATCTGGATAACATATTTGAGGTGCTCTCCGGTGGGCGCGATGAGTACCACGCCAGCACCGGCGCCTTGCAGCGAGAAGGCGCCGTCAAAATACATTACCCATTCACTTGTCGCTTCTTGTACGGGTGCACTTGTTTCTTGGGCTTCCTCATCGGGCGTCGGGGTCCACTCAGCTATGAATTCTGCCAAAGCTCGGCTCTGTATGGTTGAAGTACTTTCAAACTTGAGTCCAAAGCTCGACAGCTCCAGTGCCCACTCAACGATCCTGCCTGTTGCTTCCGGGTTGTGCAATATCCTCTTCAGCGGAAAGCGAGTGACCACTGTTATCTCATGTGCTTGGAAGTAATGGCGTAGCTTTCTCGAGGCCATGAGGAGGCCGAAAAGCAACTTTTGCACACCAGAGTATCTTGATCTAGCTCCCTGGAGAAGGGAACTTACAAAATACACTGGGCGCTGCACCATCTTCTTCCGCACTTCTTCCTGTTCCTGCGCAGAGTTGTCCTTGTCGGGGCCAGAGCTTGCCGGAGCAGCCCCCTGCTTGTCGCTGGATTCGCTTGCCGGTGGTGTGGACTCCTCGTCGGCCTCCCTCTCCGCTACTAACGCAGCACTAACCACCTGGTTGGTTGCCGCTAGGTACAGCAGCAACTTTTCCTGTGGTCTAGGTGCGACAAGTATTGGAGTGGAGGATAGGTACCGTTTCAAATCTTGCAGCGCTGCCTCCGCTTCCGGAGTCCACTTCATGGGACCTGCCTTCTTCAAGATTTTGAAGAAAGGTAGGGCGCGCTCTGCAGACTTCGAAATGAACCTACTGAGGGCAGCCACACAACCTGCAAGCCTTCTGACATCCTTGACGCGCTTCGGGGCCTCGATCTGCTCAATGGCTTTAATCTTGTCGGGGTTGGCTTCAATCCCCCTCTGTGACACAAAGAACCCGAGAAGCTTGCCGGAGGGGACTCCAAAGACGCACTTCTCGGGGTTCAACTTGAGCTGTATCCTGTGCAGGTTCTGAAATGTCTCTTCCAAATCTTGGACCAGGGTTTCCTTGCTCTTACTTTTCACCACGATGTCATCCATGTAAGCCTCTACATTTCTGTGGATCTGTGGCTCGAAAGCAGTGTGCACTACCCTTGCAAATGTTGATCCTGCATTCTTCAGTCCAAATGGCATGCGTATGAAGCAATAAGTGCCACATGGAGTGATAAATGCAGTTTTCTCTTCGTCTTCTTTGGCCATAAAGATCTGGTGGTAGCCTGAATATGCATCAAGAAAACAGAGTAGCTCACATCCGGCAGTGGAGTCAACGATCTGGTCAATGCGCGGCAAAGGGAATGGATCCTTGGGACATGCTTTATTCACATCGGTGAAGTCTATACACAGTCTCCACTTCCCGTTGGCCTTGCGCACGACGACTAGGTTTGCTAACCACGTCGGATGGATCACACCTCTAACTAGGCCTGCTGCCTCTAGCTTCTTGATTTCTTCGTTGATGAATTCTTGGCGCTCCACGGCTTGCTTCCTCACTTTCTGCTTGACGGGCCGCGCATGAGGACAAACAGCAAGCTTGTGCTCAATTACCTTCCTGGGAACACCGGGGATGTCAGATGGTTGCCAGGCAAACACATCGACATTCGCCCGCAGGAAGGCAACGAGCGCGCTTTCCTATTTGCTGTCAAGTGTGGCACTGATGGTGAAGGTACCACCAGTGCCGTCCTCCTTGGCGGACACCTTCTTGGTTGCCGGAGGAGCGGCCATCCCTTTCTTACACTTGCCGGTGGAGCTCGATGGGACGTCCTCGACGGCAGCGCAGCACTCCGAAGAGGTGCGGTTGCCGGAGTGGGCCCCAGAGCACTTACCGGGCTTGGTCTTCGTCTTCTTCCCCCCGGGAGCTTCAGCGGTAAGTCTATCCTTTTCTGCTGCGGCTGCTGCATCCCGGTAGATCTTGTCGGCGCAGACAAGCGCATCTTTCTTGTCGCCATGGACAGTGATGACGCTTATCGGCCCCGGCATCTTGAGTACGTTGTAGGCATAGTGGGAAGCTGCCATGAACTTGGCGAGGGCAGGACGGCCGAGTATTCCGTTGTATGGCAACGGAATATCAGCGACGTCGAAGGTGATGCGCTCAGTTCTGAAGTTGAGCTCCCCGCCAAAGGTCACCGGCAGAGTGATCTTCCCCTTGGGCTTGCTCCTTCCCGGGTTGATTCCTTGGAAAGAACCGGTCTCTTCGAGCTCGCCATCTGGGATTTGGAGTTTCTTGATCACAGCAGAGGAGATCAAGTTCAGCCCGGCCCCGCCGTCAACCAACATTTTGGTGACCTTGAGGTTGCGGATGGTGGGTGAGACCAGCATCGGCAAACACCCGACCGCAGTGGTGCGGTCAGGGTGATCCTCAAGATCAAAAATGATGGACGTGCTGGACCATTTGAGGAGCCTGCGCGACTCCACGGGCGGCTCTGCTGCATTCACCTCACGCACCCACTGCTTTAGCTGGCGGTGGGAGGTGTGCAGAGAGGCGCCACCGTCGACGCACAGGACCTCCGTGGCCTTCTGGAACTCCTGCTCGCTGTTATCCTCGTCCTCCATGTCTTCGTCGTCGTCCTCTTCATCCTTGTCGCGGCCCCGGGGAGGTCGATCGCCTTGCCGCTGCTTGGCCTTGCCGCGGCGTCCTCCCCGGCCATTGAACGGCCGCTTCTTGCTTGGCTCTCCCCCGCCACCTTGGGCCTTCTCCTTGTCGCGCCTCTCGTACTCAGCTTTCTGCTGCTCGACGAGGTACTCGGCGCGTTTGCAGTTGGAGAGGTCGTGGCCCTTGGTGCGGTGGATCTTGCAGTATTGCTTGTCGGAGCCGTCCTGCTTGTCGGCCGCCGCTACAGGGGCAGGCTCCTTGCCGGAGCCGCCAGCCTGTGTTTGCTTGGCGGGAGCCTCCTTGCCGGACTTCTCGACGGCAAGCACTTCCTTCTTGTTTTTCCTTCTGTTATTCCGCCGCCGGCTCTTCTTTGCCGGGGCGGCGTCGTCGCTGTCGCTTCCTCCTGCGCCAGCATCCTCCCCGGGGAGTCTCCTCCCCTCTTCTGCGCGTGCGCACTTATCAGCTAGAGCGTAGAGCTCGCTGACATCCCGAATCTTGGTCATCGCCATTTCTTCACGCATGCGGCGGTTACGCACGTTCTGATGGAACGCGCTGATAACCGCGGCAGGGTGGACGTCGGAGATGTTGTGCTGTACACGACTGAAGCGTTGGATGTACTTGCGCAGGGATTCTCCTTCCTTCTGGGCCAGAATGTGGAGATCGCTCTCCTGGCCGTGGGGTTTGTGGCCGCCCGTGAAGGCGCCAACAAACTGGTGGCAAAGGTCTGCCCAAGAAGAAATGGAACCTTCCGGCAAGTGCATAAGCCACGAACGGACGTTCGGCTTAAGCACGAGCGGGAAGTAGTTTGCCAAAATCTTCTCGTCGCGCCCCCCGGCAGCCTGCACTGCGATGGTGTAGATGCTGAGGAATTCCGAGGGGTGCGTCTTGCCGTCGTACTTCTCCGGTACGTCGGGCTTGAAATTCTTCATGCTGGGCCACTGGACGCGCCGCAGCTCGCGGGTGAACGCAGGGCAGCCTGCCGCGTACGGCAAGCCGCCTGGTTCACCGGGCGCGCGCGCATCGACAGCGTTCCCAGCCCTCTGGTCTGACTGTCGCCGAGCTTCTCGGCGGCGCTCGATCGTTGTCCGAGCGTCTTCTTGTCGCCGGTCGTCGAGGACCTGGCGCTGGTCCCGATGGGCCCGCGGATCCGACGACGCTATGGAGCCGTCGTCGGCGTTGTTCCGGCGGGGTGGCGTCTTCTGCTTCCACGGCGGGGAGTGCACGGTGGTCGCACCCCCGGCGGTCTTGTCGCCGTCGGCCTTCGTCTTCTCAGCTTGCCGCGGCCGCGAGGTCGCCGGCTGCTGTGGAGAGTCGTTGTTGGCGAAGGCGATCAGGCTCTGGATGGTAGCCCTCCAGTCTTCGGCCTTGTCTGCCGCTGGAGGGAAGTCGAGGAGCAGTTGCGCCCTTGCGAGCGCTTCCGCTGGAGTGGAGGGGAGCGGGGGCGAGCGGTGCGAGGAGCGGGATATGCTCGGACTTCTAACAGCGTTAGAAGGAGCAGGGTCCCGCCCCGGCGACCGTGCCTTGCTGGTGCCCGGACGGCGGTCCGGAGCATCCCGCGAGCCTCCGGTTTGCCCTTGTCCCAGCAAGCGGATACCACCTCCTGTGGTATGGCGCTGCTGGGTTGTCGTGTGCTGAGATGGACGCGGCGCGTCCACGGAGACCGAGGCTCGGTCGTCCGTCCTGTCCTTGGATTTGGTGGCGCCGCGAGTGTCCTCGCCGGCGACCACCCTTCTGACGGCGTCTCCCCCGCCCACCGTTGGTTCCGGTGGCGGTGGATGAGACGCAGACGGGCCTCCGACCTCCGAAGCCTTCTTCTTCGGGGCCATGGTGCTGTTGCTGATGAAGTTGCTGATGAAACTGGAAAGGTTGATGAAGAATGCGCCCGCGTGAACGCCGGATCAGATTCGCACAACCTCGACGCCCCCTACCTGGCGCGCCAAAGATGTCGGGGGAAACTGTCCACCACGAACACCTATGGGACCGGAGCCCCTTGTTTGTGCGGTAAGAGGGCGGAGGGAGCACGAAGAGCAGATCGTAGTGAACACGCGGGCAGTTTACCCAGGTTCGGGCCGCGGTGGACGCGTAAAACCCTACTCCTGCTTAGTTTGTATTGAGTTGGAGAGCTCGGGAGCTTGAAGAACCAGCTACACCGAGCGTATGAGCGATCTAGGTTCCGAACCCCCTCCACGTTGTGCATGGGCCTCCTTTTATAGTGCAAGGGGTCACCGACAGGTGTCAACGTAGGAGAAAGGGGTAAAAATGTAAAAGAGGTGGTAGTTGTAACAGTGCGGGAATAGTGGAGCTACAGTGCGTGAACAGTGGTCGCTACCTACTTTGACAGTGGGGGACAAGGGCATTTAATGCCCGTCGCCGTCGACCCCAAAAGCTCCCGCCCTCGCGTCTCCGTTTGCCACGGCGATGGCTTCACCACCGTGGAGTGCCACCGTGTCCCCCAGGCTGCACAGCCATCCGCCACGCGTCCCTGGAATGGCCCCAGTGCGACGCGTGGGCCGATGAGCTGGAGCGCGGGAACACAGCGCAACTCTCCCCGGCAAGCACCTTGCCGGGGTCTTGCCCTTGCCGGGCCCGGGAGCTTGCCGGGCTCTGAAGCTTGTCGCTCCCCGGGCCCTCGCCGGGACGCATATAGCGCCGAGGCGTGTCTTCTATGATGTAATCTTCTAGTCTTCCTGGCAAGCTCCTCTTGCCAGGGCCTTGCGTGAGTGAGGTAACCTTGAGCCTGGAACGGCCTTCCCGGCAAGCTCCGCTTGCCGGGGTCTCGATCTTCTGTCTTGTATACTTTGTTTTTGAATGGTTTGACATGGAGCAGGAAGGTCTCCGGCGAGCACGTGGTAAACCCTGCCGCGGGAAGCTGCAACTGCCCGTGCACAAGTTGGGGTACTGAGGTACCCCTACCTTAGTACACCGACAAGGAGTCTCTGGGGATTCGGTCCTTGGTATCTTTGCTAAGGGAAAACACTTCTACATACTGCATCTTACACCTTCCACTTGGGGTAACCAACGAGGGGTTCGAGGCCCATCAGTGGCCCCCCCGGCTGTCCTTCGGGCGCACGGTAGTTTCTGGAATGCTGATTTTTTATATAATTTTTCTGGATTTTTCCTGACAGTTCTCGTAATGTGAAAACCTGAAATACAAAAACAGCCGAAAACAGAAACTGGCACTGGGGTGCACTGAGTTAATAGGTTAGTCCAAATATGATCAAAAGTGTATGGAAGTGTATAAATATCATAGCAATATCACCCAAAAGAGGCATGGAGCAAGCAGAAATTATAGATACGTTTTGGACGTATCAACATCCCCAAGCTTAATTCCTGCTCGTCCTCGAGTAGGTAAATGATAACAAGAATAATTTATGTGGTGACATGCTATTAACCATATAGGACTTATTCATAGTCATATGACAAAAGCTTACTGAGATAATGAATCTATAGTAATTAAGTTGCCTCATGAGAAAATCACAAAGAACTGAAAGTTTTACAATATGATATTGAAACATCAAAAAGATTTGTAATGAACATGATGTGCAAATATGATAAAGTGATATCTAGCTTGCCCCCTTTAGTGAAGCAAAACATAAATGCAGGGGCACCTTCAAGGTTTAAGTGATGACTAGATACAATGATTTCAGAATAAACGATATCACAATCATGCAAAAGACAATGCTACTTTGGGACAATGCACATTACACTCAGAATGACAATCATGCTCTCAGTAGTTGGTGCTTTTAAAAGAAGGTGGAGACTCTCGAACCGTGGCTTTTGTTGGCAAGGTTGAAAACCCGTAATCGGAAACAAAGACAAAACATGTACCAAAGCTCTTGGTTTTAAAACAGAGGTAATAATTATTATTTTCTTTCTTAGATCATGCATGTTTCGTCAACGAATTCTAGCAGACAACTCAATCACTTTTCGAGATGGACAAGTTTCGAGGAACGGCTCCCGAATGAGGATGATCACATCCTCTTAATCTCCTTTCTTTATCACTGCCAAAGTTTTCTGATTTCTCATGAACAAAGTGTGAAGGAGGGTTTGTTATATTATTTTTGAGCCGGGCGCACTCAATGCCAGTTCCTTCTCGTATTATGGGTTTGCACATTATACATGCAATCCCGGGGTGAAGCTTGTCCAACTTAAAAAGGTCATGAATTAACTACTACGTCCTCATGAACTTACAACAGAGGCACAAAATAGGAATACTTTTCTTTTTTGAATAATTTCGAGATGGCACATGCAAGTCTCCGTTAGGAATGGCAGGTAAATACCATGTAGGAAGATATGGTGGACTCATATGGCATAACTGGTATAAAGGAATGTGGATGCACAAGCAGTCAGTCCGCTTAGTACAGGCGAAGGTTAGCAAAAGACTGGGAGCGACCAACTAAGAGAGCAATGACGGTCATCATCATGCAGAGCGACAAAACAACAATTAATCAGGCATGGTAGTTATATCGCTACTCAGAAACAAAAGATCATCAAGGCTTGACAGACTTTCTTCACAGTCTTAAATATGCGTGAGCATACGCCAAGTCAATCAAAATAAATTCTTGAAGGAAGATATTACTAAACCATACCACATCATAGGCAAGCAAATCATGTTGGTATTCCAATAACACATTGGGAATCCCCCAACTATTTGAGACTAACCATAAGAAAACATGAACTACTAAGCGCCATCATGCACGTAGCATCTTTATCATAGACATATCAACCAATGCAACGGAAGCAAACTCTCTTAATAAGGTGAGCATGGTAATTAAAGAGAGTTCAAGCAACCAACTAAACAAAAGCTCTTTGAAAAGATAAGCATGAAAGCTAAGAGCTGAACATGATAGTAGCTATTAAAAGACAAAGAACACACACAGCAAAGATAGACATGAAAATTCTATGTTATGTTCTAGGTAGAAGTGGAGCGTGTTTCTCTCCCACATAAAGAAAGCTGAGTTCCGACTCGTTATGAAAAGCTAAAGAAAACTAAAAACAAGACGCTCCAAGCATAGCACATAACACATGAAGTGATTAAATTATAGTGGAACGAAAGACGAACTGATAATGTTGATGGAGAAGGGGATGCACGGGGGCATCCCCAAGCTTAGACGCTTGAGTCTCCTTGAATATTTCTTGGGGGTGCATGGGGGCATCCCCAAGCTTGAGCGCTTGACACTCCTGAATCTTTTTATCATCTTCCCTCGCACACTTGAAAACTCCCTTCATACATAACTCATCATAATCTGATTAGCGAGGTTAGTACCCATAATAAAATAATTGTACCTTGCTGGAAATAAAGATATTCTTGAAGTTCTACTGTTTCTCAAGATTGCCAAAAGGTTTTTGCAAAGAAAAAGCAAGCTCTTGGTTTGCAAAATGAAGGAAAGGCAAAACAGGACAGAATCTGTGAAAAACAGAACAGCAGGTAGTAAATGATTTGTTTGGGGCACTTCTGCAACTCTAATAAAAAAACTCAGAACAGACGCACGAAAGACAATTATATAGAGCACGCTGTCGAAAAAATTCAGACCAAAAAGATGATCTGGTGATTTTATACGAAATTTTCTATCCAAGGACAGAATCTGTTTCCTGGACAGCACCTCACAACTTTTGAACTTTCTAGCAATCAGAGGCTACACTTGGCACAAAATTGAAAAGCAAAGATACAATGATGATGCTACTGTAGTAAACAACATCAAGACACAACAAAAGCAAAATAAATTTTTTATTCATGTGGGCTGCCTCCCAAAAGCGCTTTCTTTTATGCCTTTAAGCTAGGCATAATGCATAGAGATCAAGTCTTATCAAGAGTAAAAGAATAGCTAGCCCGTACAACGGACTCAAAAGGTAACTTGATCTTCTTTCGAGGGAAGTGTTCCATCCCTTTCTTGAGAGGAAACTGAAATTTTATATTACCCTCTTTCATGTCAATGATAGCACCAACGGTGCGTAAAAAGGGACGTCCCAAAATAATTGGACAAGAAGGATCACATTCAATATCCATAATAGTAAAATCAACGGGAACATAATTGTCATTGACAATGATAAGAACATCGTCGATCCTCCCCAAAGGTTTCTTTATGGAAGAATCAATGAGACGAACACCAAAAGAACAAGAATCATATGGTTTCAATTTAAGCATATCATACAGTCTTTTGGGCATAATGGAAGAAGGGGTGTACTCCTCCCATCTAGTGTTTTTGGTGGAACCCATAGTAGCAAGCAAGCAAGATAATTATTTTTGTGATTTTCGATAAAAAGGTACTAAAGCAAAAACTGAAAGGTAAACTAACAAGACTAAAAAGCAAAGGTAAAAGATAGCGTGCAACTCCCCTATCCTGAAGAGTGGAGTCCCCGGCAACGGCGCCATAAAAACTCTTGCTAGGCTTCTCGCCCCTCGTTGGTTACCCCAAGTGGAAGGTGTGAGATGTAGTGTTGCGGAAGTTTTTCCCTTGGCAAAGATACCAAGGATCGAATCCCCAGAGACTCCTAGGTTCAACAAGAAGGTGTCAACTGCTAACGGCGCCAGATATTAGCAATCAACGTGGACCTGCACACAGATACAAATAACTTTGCTCCCAACGAGTATAGAGAGGTTGTCAATCCCTCCGGCCTTGTAGTTCACAAAGGATTAAACGCAAGTGATAGTAGTGATAGATATAATTGCAATAGTAAATGATAGCGAAAAGTAAATAGCGGATGTGATCAATGATGGTAATATGGACCGGAGTCTCATGATGTTCACTAGTGATGTCTCTCTCCCAAAAGACGATAAAACAACTATGTGAGGTAAACGAATTACAGCTGGGCAATTGACAGGACCACGAACGCAAACCAATGCTGACTACATTGCAAGAAAGGTTGAGGTTCAAAGCATGGGCGGTACGCCTAAGTAAGTAGACCGAAATCCATCAATATCTACTACTAATCATCCACCTTGAGATATCTATCCAGAACATCTCGCTGGTATTAAGTTGCGAGTCCCACCCATAGTGTAAACTCAATGCAACAGACAACTGCATTAAAAGAACTTTGCGTAAAGTAAACAATCCTTGCACCCGCGGGCACAAGCACCGTTGTTTTCCCCCTTGTGGCAATAGCACATCCCCTAGACTCATGTTTCTGTCACTCAAACTAGTCATCGAGGGGCATGAACCCACAATCAAGCATAACGTTCCCTCTTGGAGTCACGACCTATTACTTGGCCAAAGCAATAAATAACAACGGAGAACATGCAAGAATTACTTACGAACATAAATATAAAAGAGGTAGATCAAATATACTACTCAAGCACAATCTGAACATAATCTCATAATCCATCGGATCCCAGCAAACTCATCATAGCAATAGCATAAGGATTACATATGTGCCTCGATCATGTAGGGTAGCTCACGAGGACTAATTAGTGAAGCACAAGAATGGGAGGAGAACATCACATAGCTACTGGTCATGGACTCATGGTCCAAGGGAGACTACTCACAACTCATCCGGGAGGCGTCTATGGTGGTAGAGAGGCTCCCGGTGGTGATCCTCCCCTCCGGCAGGGTGCCGGGAAGAGTTCTCCTGGTGCTCCCGATCTTGGAAGCGGCGGCGGCGGCGGAGCAGAGATGAGATCACGAAAAAGAGTTCCTGTTTCGAGGGTTTCGGGAGACGCTTTAAATATATGCCAAAGGGGGCATCGGAGGAGCCTCGGGGGGCCCAGGCGCCCCCCCGGCGCGGCCCAGGGGGGGCGCACCGCCAGGGCGCCTGGAGCCCTGGTGGCCCCCCCCGGCTGTACTTCGGGCGCACGGTAGTTTCTGGAACGCTGGTTTTTTATATAATTTTTCTGGATTTTTCCTGGCAGTTCTCGTAATGTGAAAACCTGAAATACAAAAACAACCGAAAACAGAAACTGGCACTGGGGTGCACTGAGTTAATAGGTTAGTCCAAATATGATCAAAAGTGTATGGAAGTGTATAAATATCATAGGAATATCACCCAAAAGAGGCATGGAGCAAGCAGAAATTATAGATACGTTTTGGACGTATCACCACGTCATCAGAATTTTGGACCACGGAATGGTTTACAATCCCATCCACCCGATAAACTCAAGGGAACTAATCTGCGCCGGCGCGTCGGCTCAACCGTTCGGCCGGTCGCGTCCGGACCGTCGGATTTGAGCCGCGTGGGCCATTGGATCTGACGGAAAAAAGGGTTTGCCCCGCAGCTTCTTCTTCCTCTCGCTGGAATCGCATCTCCCGCTTGTTGCGCGCCTTCTCTCCCCTCTGGTGACCGTCCTTGTCACCGGTCACCCCCGTCGGCCGTCCTCATCGCCCGATGCCCATCCTCGTCGGCCACCCTCGTCACTGGTCCCCGCCCTTGCCGACCGTCCTCATCGCCGCCTCGACGGATGAAACAGCTGCACATGCGGTTGCGGCTCTCCGCAGCGACGGGTGTAGCTCAGGCTGTAGCTCCGCCGCCGCCCCTCACTGCAGCCATGTCGCCATGGCCACGCCCAACCATCCCTTTCTCCTTCATCATCCACGTACAGATGTATTTTGCTTCAACCATCGCTCATTTTTGCTACGACCGGTGACGGGAATTGCTACAACCATTCATGTCGACAGTCACGGCGTTGCAGCAAAAATCGCAGTGCCGCCGTCGCCACCAGAAACTTCGTCGTGGCCGTTGCAGCAAATCACGTTGGTGATGGCAGCTTTTTCGTTGCCGGTTGTAGCAAAAATGACTGCTGGTGGTTGCTTTTCCTGCTTCGGGTTGCAGCAAAAATCACAACACCTCAGTCGCCACCACAAAACTTTGTCGTCCCCGTTGCAGCAAATCACGTCATCAGAGGTAGCTTTTTTTGTTGCTGGTTGTAGCAAAAAAGCGATACGGTTGCAGCAAAAACCTTTGGCTGTCGGCACCGGTTGCATCGTCGATCGTTCCATGGTTTTAGCATTTGTCGCCGCCGGACATTGTCCCATGGTTGTAACATTTGTCATCCTGGTTGTAACATCTGTCAAAAGGGTTCTAGCTCTTAACTGCGTGGTTGCAACCCTTGCCGTAGCTTACAGGAAAAAAAATGTTCGCCATGGTTGTAGCAAAATTTCATCGTGGTTGTAACTCCGACGTATGCCGGTTCGAGCAAAATTTCGCTATGGTTGTAGCTTGACGTCGGTTAGTTCTAGCGCGTGGTGACCGCGTCTCCAACCTCGAGCTGCCGGGGTCGCACCTCCAGCCATCAGCAGGAGAGGCCGCGGCGCAAAAAAGGAGGGGAAGGGAAGTATCCCTAGCAGAACAGCTCTGCCGGAGCCCTAGATTGGTTTCCGCCTCGACGCGGCGGCGTCTGGTCCCGAAAGCCTCCTTATCATTTTTTTCTAGGTCAAAACACCTCATATAGGAGAAGATGGGCATCGGGGGCCTTCCGACTGGCCCACGAGGCAGGGGGCGCGCCCTGGGAAGGGGGGGCGCGCCCCCCACCCTCGTGGGCAGCCGGTGGCCACCCTCGTGGACTTCTTTCGCCAGATATTTTTTATATTTTCTGAAATGACGTTCTATTGAGTTTCAGGGCTTTTGGAGTTGTGCAGAATAGGTTTCCAGAGTTTGCTCCTTTTCCAGCCCAGAATTCCAGCTGCCGGCATTCTCCCTCTTCATGTGAACCTTGTAGAATAAGAGAGAAAAAGCATAAGTATTGTGACATAACAAGTAATAACAGCCCATAATGCAATAAATATCAACATATAAGCATGATGCAAAATGGACGTATCAACACCCTGCCCCACGGTGGGCGCCAACCGTCGTAGTTCTAAGTCTAATAGTACGAGTAGGGGGTACGTAAGAGGAGGCAAGGCCCTAGCTATGGTGAGATTGTACGCAAGATGTATACGAGTTCATGCCCTTCTTAGAGGAAGTAAAACCCCTACGTCTCGGTGCCCGGAGGCGGTCGACTGGAATGTATATGGGTGATTGAGTTACAGGGGGTGCGAACCTTGTACTGGAGGAGGGGTGGCTTATATAGTTCGCCAGGACCCCAGCCATGCTCCACGTTACCAAGGGTTCAATGTACATAAAGGTAGACGTTACTGATAACGCTCGTAGTAAAGAGTAATAAAGGCATTCATGGTCATGGATTGAATACCAGACCGTTGCTGTCCTAAGGGACCTCTGACCTTCAGGGGTCGAGTGTCTTGGAAGGGTCGAGTGAAGTTGAGTCGTCTGAATGTGGGTATACAGTCGAGTGGATTGTCCTCTTGGGTCGTGTCACTCGACTGTTCTTGTTGCCTTCGGTTTGTCTTTTGAGCTTCTGGGGTAGTGACCTTGGGTGGGGTATCTTGGTCAGGCCTGTGACCCTACCCTAGGTCCGTAACCTCACCACCATGCATAATTTTTCATACATGTCACTCTTGATTCATTGCACATCCCGGTACACCGCCGGAGGCATTCATATAGAGTCATACTTGTTCTAGTATCGAGTTGTAATTCAATGAAAGTGTGATGATCATCATTATTAGAGCATTGTCCCATGTGAGGAAAGGCTAAATCAATAAAGCCCCTCCACAAAAAAAAGAAACAAAAGGGAAAGGCCAAAGAAAAAAAGAAAGGCCCCAAAAAAGGGACAATTGCTACTATCTCTTTTTCCACACTTGTGCATCAAAGTAGCACCATGTTCTTCATGATAGAGAGTCTCATGTTTAGTCACTTTCATATACTAGTGGGAATTTCCATTATAGAACTTGCCTTATATATTCCAACGATGGGCTTCCTCAAATGCCCTAGGTCTTCGTGAGCAAGCAAGTTGAATGCACACCCACTAGTTTCTTTTGTTGAGCTTTCATACATATTAAGCTCTAGTGCATCCGTTGCATGGCAATCCCTACTCACTCACATTGATATATATTGATAGGAATCTCCATAGCCCGTTGATACGCCTAGTCGATGTGAGACTATCTCCCTCCTTTTTGTCTTCTCCACAACCACCTCTCTATTCCACCCATAGTGCTATGTCCATGGCTCCCGCTCATGTATTGCGTGAAAGTTGAAAGGTTTGAAAGAATAGAGTATGAAAACAAATGCTTGGCTGAAATCGGGGTTGTGCATGATATGAATATTTTGTGTGATGAAGAGGGAGCATAGCCATACTATATGATTTTGTAGGGATAACTTTCTTTAGCCATAGTATTTTGAGAAGACGTGATTGCTTTGTTAGTATGCTTGAAGTATTATTATTTCTTATGTCAATATAGACTTTTGTCTTGAATCTTTTAGATTGCTACTTCTTGAGTTTGCGTTGTATTCCCTCGAAGAGGAAAGGGAGATGCAGCACAGCAGCATAAGTATTTCCCTCGGTTTTTGAGAACCAAGGTATCAATATAGTAGGAGACCACGCGCCAGTCCCTCGCACCTACACAAACAAATAAGAACTTCGCAGCCAACGCGATAAGGGGTTGTCAATCCCTTTACGATCACTTACGAAAGTGAGATCTGATAGAGATGATAGTTTATATTTTTGGTATTTTTAGTTTAATAAAACAACAAATAAAAGCGGTAAAAGTAAAGTAGATGTAGATTGATATGTTGAGAATAGACCCGAGGGCCATAGTTTTCTCTAGTGGCTTCTCTCATGATAGCGATATTCTACGGCGGGTAAACAAATTACTGTCGAGCAATTGATAGAAAAGCAAATAATTATGAGACTATCTAGGCATGATCATTGTATATAGGCATCACATCGAAGACAAGTAGACCGACTCCTGCCTGCATCTACTACTATTACTCCACACATCGGCCGCTATCCAGCATGCATTTAGTGTATTGAGTTCATACGAACAGAGTAGCGCCTTAAGCACGATTACATGATGTAGAGGGATAAACTCAAGCAATAGGATGTAAACCCCATCTTTTTATCCTCGATGGCAACAATAAAATATGTGCCTTGCTGCCCCTACTATCACTGGGAAAGGACACCACAAGATTGAACCCAAAGCCAAGCACTTCTCCCATTGCAAGAACTATAGATCTAGTAGGCCAAACCAAACCAAACCAATAATTCGAAGAGACTTGCAAGGATATTATGAGCACACATAAAAAGTTCAGAGAAGAACCAAATATCTTTCATAGATAAACTTGATCATAAACTCACAATTCATCGGATCTCGACAAACACACCGCAAAAAGAGATTACATCGAATAGATCTCCTTGAAGACAGAGGAGAACTTTGTATTGAGATCCGGAGAGAGAGAAGAAGCCATCTAGATACTAGCTATGGACCCGAATGTCTGTGGTAAACTACTCACAACTCATGGTGAGGGAGATGATGATGATGAAGGCCTCCGTGATGGATCCCCCTCCGGTGGAGCTCCGGAACAGGCTCCAAGATGGGATCTCCAGAGGAACAGAAGCTACGGCGGTGGAATTAGGGTTTTCTCTCTGTGTACGGAGTTTCTGGGGTACGTGGACTTAATAAGGAAGAAGGAGGGCACCAGAGGCCACTTGAGGGGGCCTCGAGGCAGGGGGCACTTCTCTGTCCCCTGACTTGGTCCTCAAGCTCCGCGTGCGTGATTTTCTCCAAAAATATCTCTCGCGAAGGTTTCATTCCGTTTGGACTCCATTTGATATTCTTTTTCTACAAAACCTTGAAATAGGCAAAAAACAACAATCTTGACTGGGCCTTTGGGTTAGTAGGTTAGTCCCAAAAATGATATAAAAGTGAATGATAAAGCCCATTAAACATCCAAGACTTTATAAATAATAGCATGGAACAATAAAAATTTATAGATACGTTGGAGACGTATCAAACATCCCCAAGCTTAATTCTTGCTCGTCCTCGAGTAGGTAAATTATAAAGAAAGAACTTTTGATGTGGAATGCAAACCAATATAGTGTTTCAATGTATTCTCTTAATTGTGGCATGAATGTTCAGATCTGAAAGATTCAAGATAAAAGTCTATACTGACATAATAAATAATAATACTTCAAGCAATACTAACAAAGCAATCATGTCTTCTCAAAATACTATGGCTAAAGAAAGTTATCCCTACAAAATCATTTGGTCTGGCTATGCTCCCTCTTCATCACACAAAATATTCATATCATGCACAACCCCGATTTCAGCCAAGCATTTGTTTTCATACTCTATCTTTTCAAACCTTTCAACTTTCACGCAATACATGAGCGTGAGCCATGGATATAGCACTATGGGTGGAATAGAGGTGGTTGTGGAGAAGACAAAAAGGAGGGACATAGTCTCACATCGACTAGGCATATCAACGGGCTATGGAGATGCCCATCAATAGATATCAATGTGAGTGAGTAGGGATTGCCATGCAACGGATACACTAGAGCTAAATATGAATGAAGGCTCAACAAAAGAAAGTAGTGGGTGTGCATCCAACTTGCTTGCTCACGAAGACCTAGGGCATTTGAGGAACCCCATCGTTGGAATATACAAGCCAAGTTCTATAATGAAAATTCCCACTAGTATATGAAAGTGACTAAACATGAGACTCTCTACAATGAAGAACATGGTGCTACTTTGAAGCACAAGTGTGGAAAAAAGATAGTAGCAATTGTCCCTTTTTATTTTCTTTTTTTTGGGCCTTTCTTTTTTCTTTGGCCTTTCTTTTTTTTCTTTTTTTGCGGAGGGGCTTTATAGATTTAGCCTTTCCTCCCATGGGACAATGCTCTAATAATGATGATCATCACACTTTCATTACAACACGAAATTACAACTCGATACTACAACCACAAAGTATGACTCTATATGAATGCCTCCGGCAGTGTACCGGTATGTGCAATGAAACAAGAGTGACATGTATGAAGTTATGCATGGTGGCTTTGCCACAAATATGATGTCAACTACATGATCATGCATGGCAATATGACAATATGATGCGTGTCATATAAACGGAACGGTGGAAAGTTGCATGGCAATATATCTCGGAATGGCTTTGGAAATGCCATGATAGGTAGGTATGGTGGCTGTTTTGAGGAACAATATGGTGGCTGTTTTGAGGAAGGATATATAGTGGGTTTATGGCACCGGCGAAAGTTGCGCGGTACAAGAGAAGCTAGCAATGGTGGAAGGGTGAGAGTGCGTATAATCCATGGACTCAACATTAGTCATAAGAACTCATATACTTATTGCAAAAATATACGAGTCATCAAAATAAAGCAATCAAGGCATGCTCCTAGGGGGGAGGTTGGTAGGAGTTAACCTCGCCCCCCCCCCCC
>LR738712.1:717682905-717715362 GCA_902687465.1 Secale cereale | reverse complement strand
CCCCCCCCCCCCCCCCCCCGACCTCCACACAAAGGTTGGCACTATACAAATACCTCATGCTTTAAATTCGTCACATAGCGGTTCACCATACGTGCATGCTATGGGAATCACTAACCTTAACACAAGCATTTCTCAATTTCATAAAAACTCCACTAGCATGGCTCTAATATCACTATCCTCATATCTCAAAACAATTATCAAGCATCCAACATCTCATCATATTCAATGCACTTGGTGTGAATTTTTTTTACTACATTGACATTGGATATCTATCATGTGAAGACTAGTTTCTTTAGCTTAAACACATTACCATGCTGTTTTAATAGACTCACAAATAGATATAAGTGAAGCATGAGAGTTCAACAATTTCTACAAAATATTACCATCACCGTGCTCTAAAAGATGTAACTGAAGCACTTGAGCGAAAACTATTCAACTCAAAAGATATAAGTGAAGCACATAGAGTGTTCTAACAATTTCTAGGCCATATTTAACTCTCTCAAATAGGTGTGTCCAGCAAGGATGATTGTAGTAAACTAACAAGCAAAGACTCAAATTATACAAGACGCTCCAAGCAAAACACATATCATGTTGCGAATAAAAATATAGCTCCAAGTATAGTTACCGATGGATGAAGACGAAAGAGAGGATGCCTTCCCGGGGCATCCCCAAGATTAGGCTTTTGGTTATCTTGAATTTACTTGGGGTGCCATGGGCATCCCCAAGCTTAGGCCTTTGCTACTCCTTGTTCCATAGTCCATCAAAGCAATACTCAAAACTCGAAAACTTCACAACACAAAACTTAGACAAAGATTCTCGTGAGCTCCGTTAGTATAAGAAACCAAACCACTACACAGAGATGCAGCAATGAATTCATTCTTTGTTTATATTGGTGTTAAACCTACTGTATTCCAACTTTTCTATGGTTCATATCCTCCAATACTACTCATAGAAGCATTGAAATAAGCAAACAACACACGAAAAATAGAATCTATCAAAAACAGAACAGTCTGAAGTAATCTGCAGGTTTCGCCTACTTCTGGAACTCAAAAAATTCAAACTAAAATTTTAAATTTTCGGAATTTTTCTGTCAATCATATGCAAAAAGAATCAACTAAAAAGCATGCTCCAGTAAAATCCCATGACTACTTTAGCGAGCGCTAATGATTCTGTTTTTCACAGCAAGATCATATAAATTCACACAAGTCTTCCCAAAGGTTCTACTTGGCACAAACACTAAACAAAACATGAAACCATATCTAATCAGAGGCTAGATGCAATATTTATTCCCTAACAGCAACAAAAATAAAGAACATAAAATTGGGTTGCCTCCCAACAAGCGCTGTCGTTTTACGCTCCTAGCTAGGCACGGTAGAAGATGGATCTAGGTATTGCCATCTTTGGAAGGCAATCCATAAGTGGCTCTCATGATAGATTCATATGGTAATTTGATTTTTTTCTAGGAAATTGTTTCATGCCTTTCCTTAATGGAAATTGGAATCTAATATTTCCTTCCTTCATATCAATAATTGCACCAATCGTTCTAAGGAAAGGTCTACCAAGAATAATAGGTCATGAAGGATTGCAATCTATATCAAGAACAATGAAATCTACGGGCACATAATTCCTATTGGCAACAATAAGAACATCATCAATTCTTCCCATAGGTTTCTTAATAGTGGAATCCGCAAGATGCAAATTTAAAGAACAATCATCAAGCTCATGGAACCCTAGCAAATCACACAAAGTTTTTGGGATGGTGGAGACACTAGCACCCAAATCACACAAAGCATAGCATTCGTGATCTTTTATCTTTATTTTGATAGTAGTTTCCCATTCATCATAAATCTTTCTAGGTATAGAAACTTCCAACTCAAGTTTTTCTTCATAAGATTTCATCAAAGCATCAACTATATGTTTAGTGAAAGCTTTATTTTGACTATAAGCATGCGGAGAATTTAGCACGGATTGCAACAAGGAAATACAATCAATCAAAGAGCAATTATCATAATTGAATCCCTTGAAATCCAAAGTAGTGGGTTCATCACTATGCAAAGTTTTAATCTCTTCATTCCCACTTTTAGCAATTTTAGCATCAAGATCTAAAAACTCCGAATCATTGGGACACATTAAAGCAGAATCATCTCCAATCCTATTTTTATCAAGATTAATACTAGAAAACAAGGATCTAATAGGAGACACATCAACAACTTTCAGATCTTCATCTTTATTTTCATGATAACTAGAAGAACACGATTTAATATAATCTTCTCTTTTAACACGCATTCTAGCGGTTCTTTCTTTGCATTCATCAATGGAAATTCTCATGGCTTTGAGAGACTCATTGATATCATGCTTAGGTGGGATAGATCTAAGTTTCAAAGAATCGACATCAAGAGTAATTCTATCCACACTTCTAGCCTATTCATCAACCTTAAGCAATTTCTCTTCAAGCATAGCATTGGAATTCTTTTGCGAGATCATAAACTCCTTAACACTAGTTTCAAATTCAGAAGGCATCTTTCCATAAGAGTTGTTATAGAAATTACCATTATTATTAGAGGAATTACTAGGAAAAGGCCTAGGATTAAAATTACCTCTATAAGCATTGTTACCAAAGTTATTCCTACCAACAAAATTCACATCCAAAGATTCATTGTTATTCTCAATCAAAGTGGACAAAGGCATATCATTAGGATCAGAATAAGCACTCTTAGCAGCAAACAATTTCATAAGTTCATCCATCTTTCCACTCAAAACACTAATTTCTTCGATAGCATGCACTTTTTTACTAGCAGATCTTTCGGTGTGACATTGAGAATAATTAACCATAATATTATCTAGGAGTTTGGTAGCTTCTCCTAAGGTGGTTTCCATGAAAGTGCCTCCGGCGGCCGAATCTAAAAGATTTCTAGAAGCAAAATTCAAGCCAGCATAAAAGTTCTGAATAATCATCCATAGATTCAAACCATGTGTAGGGCAATTACGTATCATCAATTTCATTCTCTCCCAAGCTTGTGCAACATGCGCATGATCTAGTTGCTTAAAATTAATAATATCGTTTCTAAGAGAGATGATCTTAGCAGGAGGGAAATATTTAGAGATAAAAGCATCTTTGCACTTATTCCACGAATCAATACTATTTCAAGGCAAAGAGGAAAACCAAGTTTGAGCACGATCTCTAAGTGAAAACGGAAATAACTTCAATTTAACAATATCATTATCCGTCTCCCTTTTCTTTTGCATATCACACAAATCAACAAAGTTGTTTAGATGGGTAGCGGCATCTTCACTAGGAAGGTCGGAGAATTTATCTTTCATGACAAGATTCAACAAAGCAGCATTGATCTCACAAGATTCAACATCGGTAATAGGAGCAATCGGAGTGCTAATAAAGTCATTGTTGTTGGTATTGGAGAAGTCGCACAATTTGGTATTGTTCTGAGCCATAGTGACAAGCAAGCAATCCAACACACACAAGCAAACAAGAAGCAAGAAGACGATAAACACACAGCAGAAGAAGGGCAAATAAAACGACAAGGGTGAAGTGAGGGAGAGGAAAACAAGAGGCAAAAAATGTAATGCGAAGGATAAGGGTTTGTGATAGGTACTTGGTATATGACTTTTGCGTAAGCCTCCCCGGCAACGGCGCCAGAAATTCTTCTTGCTACTTCTTGAGCTTGCGTTGTATTCCCTCGAAGAGGAAAGGGAGATGCAGCACAGTAGCGTAAGTATTTCCCTCAGTTTTTGAGAACCAAGGTATCAATCTAGTAGGAGACCACGCGCGAGTCCCTCGCACCTGCACAAACAAATAAGAACTTCGAAGCCAACGCGATAAGGTGTTGTCAATCCCTTTACGGTCACTTACGAAAGTGAGATCTGATAGAGATGATAGTTTATATATTTTTGGTATTTTTAGTTCAATAAAACAGCAAATAAAAGCGGTAAAAGTAAAGTAGATGTAGATTGATATGTTGAGAATAGACCCTGGGGCCATAGTTTTCTCTAGTGGCTTCTCTCATGATAGCGATATTCTACGACGGGTAAACAAATTACTGTCGAGCAATTGATAAAAAAGCGAATAATTATGAGACTATCTAGGCATGATCATTGCATATAGGCATCACGTCCAACACAAGTAGACCGACTCCTGCCTGCATCTACTACTATTACTCCACACATCGACCGCTATCCAGCATGCATCTAGTGTATTGAGTTCATACGAACAGAGTAACGCCTTAAGCAAGATGACATGATGTAGAGGGATAAACTCAAGCAATATGATGTAAACTCCATATTTTTATCCTCGATGGCAACAATACATTACGTGCCCTTGCTGCCCCTACTATCACTCGGAAAGGACACCGCAAAATTGAACCCAAAGCCAAGCTCTTCTCCCATTGCAAGAATTACAGATCTAGTAGGCCAAACCAAACCAATAATTTGAAGAGACTTGCAAGAATATTATGAGCACACATAAAAAGTTCAGAGAAGAACCAAATATCTTTCATAGATAACCTTGATCATAAACTCACAATTCATCGCATCTCGACAAACACACCACAAAAAGAGATTACATCGAATAGATCTCCTCGAAGACCGAGGAGAACTTTGTATTGAGATCCGGAGAGAGAGAAGAAGCCATCTAGATACTAGCTATGGACCCGAAGGTCCGTGGTAAACTACTCACAACTCATGGTGAGGGCGATGATGATGATGATGAAGGCCTCCGTGATGGATCCCCCTTCGGTGGAGCTCCGGAACAGGCTCCAAGATGGTAACTCCACGGGAACAGAAGCTACGGCGGTGGAACTAGGTTTTTCTCTCTGTGTACGGAGTTTCTGGGGTACGTGGACTTATATAGGAAGAAGGAGGGCACCGGGGGCCACTTGAGGGGGCCTCGAGGCAGGGGGCGCCCTGGGAAGGGGGGCACGCCCCCCACACTCGAGGGCCACCTCTCTGTCCCCTGACTTGGTCCTCAAGCTCCGCGTGCATGGTTTTCTCCAAAAATATCTTCCGCGAAGGTTTCATTCCGTTTGGACTCTGTTTGATATTATTTTTCTGCAAAACCTTGAAATAGGCAAAAAAAAACACCAATCTGGACTGGGCCAGGTTAGTAGGTTAGTCCCAAAAATGATATAAAAGTGAATGATAAAGCCCATTAAACATCCAAGACTTCATAAATAATAGCATGGAACAATCAAAAATTATAGATACGTTGGAGATGAAGCGGCCCGGACCGACATTACGCGTACGCTTACGCGAGACTGGTTTCACCGTTATGAGCACTCGTTGCTTAAAGGTGACTGGCGGGTGTCTGTCTCTCTCACTTTAGCTGAATCAAGTGTGGCTATGCCCGGTCCTTGTGAAGGTTAAAACAGCACATACTTGACGAAACATCGTTGTGGTTTTGTATGCGTAGGTAAGAACGGTTCTTGCTAAGCCCGTAGCAGCCACGTAAAACTTGCAACAACAAAGTAGAGGACGTCTAACTTGTTTTTGCAGGGCATGTTGTGATGTGATATGGTCAAGACATGATGACTTATACGGTTTTTGCAGGAGCCATATGGTTGTCGCTTTATTGTATGAAATGCAATCGCCATGTAATTGCTTTACTTTATCACTAAGCGGTAGCGATAGTCGTAGAAGCAATAGTTGGCGAGACGACAACGATGCTACGATGGAGATCAAGGTGTCGCGCCGGTGACGAAGGTGATCATGACATTGCTTTGGAGATGGAGATCAAAAGCACAAGATGATGATGGCCATATCATGTCACATATTTTGATTGCATATGATGTTTATCTTATTATGCTTCTTATTTTGCTTAGAACGACGGTAGCATTATAAGATGATCCCTTACAAAATTTCAAGGTATAAGTGTTCTCCCTGAGTATGCACCGTTGCGAAAGTTCGTCGTGCCGAGACACCACGTGATGATCGGGTGTGATAAGCTCTACGTTCAAATACAACGGGTGTAAGCCAGTTTTGCACACGCAGAATACTCGGGTTAAACTTGACGAGCCTAGCATATGCAGATATGGCCTCGGAACACTGGAGACCGAAAGGTCGAGTGTGAATCATATAGTAGATATGATCAACATAAGATGTTCACCATTGAAACTACTCCATCTCACGTGATGACCGGACATGGTTTAGTTGATTTGGATCACGTGATCATTTAGATGACCGGAGGGATGTCTATCTAAGTGGGAGTTCTTTAATTAATATGATTAAATTGAACTTTAACTTATCATGAACTTAGTCCTGATAGTTTTTGCAAATCTATGTTGTTGTAGATCAATGGCCCGTGCTACCGTTCCTTTGAATTTTAATGCATTCCTAGAGAAAGCTAAGTTGAAAGATGATGGTAGCAATTACACGGACTGGGTCCGTAACTTGAGGATTATCCTCATTGCTGCACAGAAGAATTATGTCCTTGAAGCACCGCTAGGTGACAAGCCCCCTCCCGCTAATGTAGACGCTTTGAACGTCTGGCAGTCGTGGTCTGATGACTACACGATAGTTCAGTGTGCCATGCTTTACGGCTTAGAACCGGGACTTCAACGACGTTTTGAACGTCATGGACCATATGAGATGTTCCAGGAGTTGAAGTTAATATTTCAAGCAAATGCCCAGATTGAGAAATATGAGCTTTCCAATAAGTTCTACAGCTGCAAGATGGAGGAGAATAGTTCTATCAGTGAACACTTGCTCAGAATGTCTGGGTACTACAATCATATGACTCAACTTGGTAGCAAAGTTGACGAGGATAGTGTTATTGATAGAGTTCTTCAATCACTGCCACCAAGCTATAAAGGCTTCGTGATGAACTATAATATGCAAGGGATGCAAAAGACAATTCCCGAGCTCTTCGCTATGCTAAAGGCTGCGGAGGTAGAAATCAAAAAGGAGCATCAAGTGTTGATGGTTAACAAAACCACTAGTTTCAAGAAAAAGGGCAAGGGAAAGAAGGGGAACTAGAAGAATAGCAAGACAGTTGCTACTCCCACGAAGAAACCCAAGTCTGGAGCCAAGCCTGAAACTGAGTGCTTCTACTGCAAGGGGACTGGACACTGGAAGCGGAACTTCCCCAAGTATTTGGCGGATAAGAAGGATGGCAAGGTGAACAAAGGTATATGTGATATACATGTTATTGATTTGTACCTTACTAATGCTCGTAGTAGTACCTGGGTATTTGATACCGGTTCGGTTGCTAATATTTGTAACACGAAACAGGGAGTACGGATTAAACGAAGATTGGCTAAGGACGAGGTGACGATGCGCGTGGGAAAGGGTTCCAAAGTCGATGTGATCGCCGTCGGCACGCTACCTCTGCATCTACCTTCGGGATTAGTTTTAGACCTAAATAATTGTTATTTGGTGCCAGCGTTGAGCATGAACATTATATCTGGATCTTGTTTGTTGCGAGACGGTTATTCATTTAAATCATAGAATAATGGTTGTTCTATTTTTATGAATAATATCTTTTTTGGTCATGCACCCTTGAAGAGTGGTCTATTCTTATTGGATCTCGATTGTAGTGATACACATATTCATAATATTGAAACCAAAGATGCAAGTTTAATAATGGTAGTGCAACTTATTTGTGGCACTGCCGTTTAGGTCATATTGGTGTAAAGTGCATGAAGAAACTCCATAGTGATGGACTTTTGGAATCACTTGATTATGAATCACTTGGTGCTTGCGAACCATGCCTCATGGGCAAGATGACTAAAACTCCGTTCTCCGAAACTATGGAGCGAGCAACAGATTTGTTGGAAATCATACATACTGATGTATGTGGGCCAATGAGTGTTGAAGCTCGCGGTGGGTATCGTTATTTTCTGACCTTCACTGATGATTTGAGCAGATATGGGTATATCTACTTAATGAAGCACAAGTCTGAAACATTTAAAAAGTTCAAAGAATTTCAGAGTGAAGTAGAGAATCATCGTAACAAGAAAATAAAGTTCCTACGGTCTGATCGTGGAGGAGAATATTTGAGTTACGAGTTTGGTCTTCATTTGAAACAATGTGGAATAGTTTCACAACTCACACCACCCGGAACACCACAGCGTAATGGTGTGTCCGAACATCGTAACCGTACTTTATTGGATATGGTGCGATCTATGATGTCTCTTACCGATTTACCACTATAGTTTTGGGGTTATGCTTTAGAGACAGCTGCATTCACGTTAAATAGGGCACCATCTAAATCCGTTGATACAACACCTTATGAACTGTGGTTTGGCAAGAAACCAAAGTTGTCGTTTCTTAAAGTTTGGGGCTGCGATGCATATGTGAAAAAGCTTCAACCTGATAAGCTCGAACCCAAGTCGGAGAAATGTGTCTTCATAGGATACCCAAAAGAGACTGTTGGGTACACCTTCTATCACAGATCCGAAGGCAAGATATTCGTTGCTAAGAATGGATCCTTTCTAGAGACGGAGTTTCTCTCGAAAGAAGTGAGTGGGAGGAAAGTAGAACTTGATGAGGTAATTGTACCTTCTCCTGAATTGGAAAGTAGTACATCACAGAAAATTGTTCCAGTGATTCCTACACCAATCAGTGAGGAAGCTAATGATGATGATCATGAAACTTCGGATCAAGTTTCTGCTGAACGTCGTAGATCAACCAGAGTACGTTCCGCACCAGAGTGGTACGGCAACCCAGTTCTGGAAGTCATGTTACTAGACCATGATGAACCTACGAACTATGAGGAAGCGATGATGAGCCCAGATTCCGCAAAATGGCTTGAGGCCATGAAATCTGAGATGGGATCCATGTATGAGAACAAAGTGTGGACTTTGGTTGACTTGCCCGATGATCGGCAAGCCATCGAAAATAAATGGATCTTCAAGAGGAAGACCGACGCAGACGGTAATGTTACTGTTTACAAAGCTCGACTTGTTGCGAAAGGGTTTCGACAAGTTCAAGGAGTTGACTACGATGAGACTTTCTCACCTGTAGCGATGCTTAAGTCTGTCCGAATCATGTTAGCAATTGCCGCATTTTATGATTATGAAATCTGGCAAATGGATGTCAAAACTGCATTCCTAAATGGATATCTCAAAGAAGAGTTGTATATGATACAACCAGAAGGTTTTGTCGATCCAAAAGGCGCTAACAAAGTATGCAAGCTCCAGTGATCCATCTATGGACAGGTGCAAGCATCTCGGAGTTGGAATATACGCTTTGATGAGGTGATCAAAGCATATGGTTTTATACAGACTTTTGGAGAAGCCTGTATTTACAAGAAAGTGAGTGGGAGCTCTGTAGCATTTCTGATATTATATGTGGACGACATATTGTTGATTGGAAATGATATAGAATTTCTGGATAGCATAAAAGGATACTTGAATAAGAATTTTTCAATGAAAGACCTCGGTGAAGCTGCTTACATATTAGGCATGAAGATCTATAGAGATAGATCAAGACGCTTAATTGGACTTTCACAAAGCACATACCTTGATAAAGTTTTGAAGAAGTTCAAAATGGATCAGTCAAAGAAAGGGTTCTTGCCTGTGTTACAAGGTGTGAAGTTGAGTAAGACTCAATGCCCGACCACTGCAGAAGATAGAGAGAAAATGAAAGTCATTCCCTATGCCTCAGCCATAGGATCTATCATGTATGCAATGCTGTGTACCAGACCTGATGTGTGCCTTGCTATAAGACTAGCAGAGAGGTACCAAAGTAATCCAGGAGTGGATCACTGGACAGCGGTCAAGAACATCCTGAAATACCTAAAAAGGACTAAGGATATGTTTCTCGTGTATGGAGGTGACAAAGAGCTCGTCGTAAACGGTTACGTCGATTCTAGCTTTGACACTGATCCGGATGACTCTAAGTCACAAACCGGATATGTATTTTATTGAACGGTGGAGCTGTCAGTTGGTGCAGTTCCAAGCAGAGCGTCGTGGCGGGATCTACGTGTGAAGCGGAATACATAGCTGCTTCGGAAGCAGCAAATGAAGGAGTCTGGATGAAGGAGTTCATATCCGATCTAGGTGTAATACCTAGTGCATCGGGTCCATAGAGGCAAATGAAGGAGTCTTTTATTCATGCTAGAATTGTATTAACCGGAAACTTAGTACATGTGTGGATACATAGACAAAATAGTATGTCCCTAGTATGCCTCTACTAGACAAGCTCATTGATCAAAAGATGGCTATGTTTCCAAGCCATAGACATGAGTTGTCATTTGATCAACGGGATCACATCATTAGGAGAATGATGTGATGGACTAGACCCGTCCGTTAGCATAGCACTATGATCGTTTAGTTTTACTGCTATTGCTTTCTTCATGACTTATACATGTTCCTATGACTATGAGATTATGCAACTCCCGAATACCGTAGGAACACCTTGTGTGCTATCAAACGTCACAATGTAACTGGGTGATCATAAAGATGCTCTACAGGTGTCTCCGAAAGTATTCATGGTGTTGGCATAGATCAAGATTAGGATTTGTCACTCCGATTGTCGGAGAGGTATCTCTGGGCCCTCTCGGTAATGCACATCATAATAAGCCTTGCAAGCAAATGACTAATGAGTTAGTCACGAGATGATGTATTACGGAACGAGTAAAGAGACTTGCCGGTAACGAGATTGAACTAAGTATAGAGATACCGACGATCGAATCTCGGGCAAGTAACATACCGATGACAAAGGGAACAACGTATGTTGTTATGCGGTTTGACCGATAAAGATCTTCGTAGAATATGTAGGAGCCAATATGAGCATCCAGGTTCCGCTATTGGTTATTGATCGGAGATGAGTCTCGGTCATGTCTACATAGTTCTCGAACCCGTAGGGTCCGCACACTTAACGTTTGATGACGATCGGTATTATGAGTTTATGAGTTTTGATGTACCGAAGGTAGTTCGGAGTCTTGGATGAGATCACGGACATGACGAGGAGTCTCGGAATGTCCGAGACGTAAAGATTGATATATTGGACGACTATATTCGGACACCGGAAGTGTTCTGGAAAGTTTCGGAATTTACCAGAGTGCTGGGGAGGTTACCGGAACCCCCCGGGGGAATGATGGGCCCTGGTGGGTCATAGGGGAGAGAGAGGGCAGCAGCCAGGAGGTGGCGCGCCCCCTCCCTAGGAGTAGTCCGAATAGGACTAGGGGAGGGGGGCGCGGCCCCTCTTTCCCTCTCCCTCTCCCTCTCTTTCCTTCCCCCCTTCCTTCATTGGTGGACTCCTACTAGGAATAGGATTGCAATCCTATTCCTAGTAGGATTGCTTCCCTAGCCGCACCATAGAGGGCCGGCCGGCCTCCCTCCCTTGCTCCTTTATATACGGGGGCAGTGGGGCACCCAAAGACACACAAGTTGAATTGTTCTAGCCGTGTGCGGTGCCCCTCCACAGAAACACACCTCGGTCATACCGTCGCAGTGCTTAGGCGAAGCCCTGCGCCGGTAGATACATCATATCCGTCACCACGCCGTCGTGCTGACGAAACTCTCCCGTGAAGCTCAACTGGATCAAGAGCTCATGGTACATCATCAAGATGAACGTGTGCTGAACGCGGAGGTGCCGTACGTTCGGTGCTCGATCGGTTGAATCGCGAAGAAGTTCGACTACATCAACCATGTCACTTGACGCTTCCGCTTCCGGTCTACGAGGGTACGTAGACACACTCTTCCCTCTCGTTGCTATGCATCTAGCAGATAGATCTTGCGTGATCGTAGGAAAATTTTAAAATACTACGTTCCCCAACAAGTGAAGCATGAGAGATCAACAATTTCTACAAAATATAGTCACCACCGTGCTCTGAAAGGTATAAGTGAAGCACTAGAGCAAAAACTATTCAACTCAAAAGATATAAGTGAAGCACATAGAGTGTTCTATCAATTCCTAGGCCATATTTAACTCTCTCAAATAGGTGTGTCCAGCATGGATAATTGTGGAAAACTAACAAGTGAAGACTCAAATTATACAAGATGCTCCAAGTAAAACACATATCACGTGGTGAATAAAAATATAGCTCCGAGTATAATTACCGATGGATGAAGACAAAAGAGGGGATGCCTTCCCGGGGCATCCCCAAGCTTAGGCTTTTGGTTGTCCTTGAATTTTACCTTGGGGTGCCTTGGGCATCCCCAAGCTTAGGCTCTTGTCACTCTTTGTTCCGCAGTCCATCAAAGCAATACTCAGAACTTCAAAACTTCACAACACAAAACTTAGACAAAAATCTCGTGAGCTCCGTTAGTATAAGAAAACAAACCACCACTCAAAGGTACTGTATGAACTCATTCTTTGTTTATATTGGTATTAAACATACTGTATTCCAACTTCTCTATGATTCATACTCCCCAATGCTACTCATAGATTCATCAAAATAAGCATACAACACACGAAAAACAGAATCAGTCAAAAACAGAATAGTCTGTAGTAATCTGTAACTTTCGCATCCTTCTGTAACTCCAAAAAAATTGAACTAATTGGTAAACGTGAGGAATTTGTCTATTAATCATCTGCAAAAAGAATCAACTAAATAGCACGCTCCAGTAAAATCTGGTGACCATTCTAGCGAACGCTAACAATTCTGTTTTTCACAGCAAGATTATATAAACTTCACACAAGTCTTCCCAAACGTTCTACTTGGCACAAACACTATTTAAAACACAAAACCACATCTAAACAGAAGCTAGATGCAATATTTATTCCTAAACAGAAGCAAAAACAAAAAATATAAAATTGGGTTGCCTCCGAACAAGCGCTATCGTTTTACGCCCCTAGCTAGTCAATGAGATTTCAATGATGCTCACATGAAAGACAAGAATTGAAGCACAAAGAGAGCATCATAAAACATGTGACAAACACATCTAAGTCTAACATACTTCCTATGCATAGGCATTTTATAGGAAAACAAATTAGCAAGACAAGCAAGATCTAGCCTATGCAAGGAAACTGAAAGGAACGATAGCAATCTCAACATAACGAGAGGTAATTTAGTAACATGAAAATTTCTACAACCACATTTTCCTCTCTCATAATAATTACATGTAGGATCATAAGAAAATTCAACAATATAGCTAGCACAAAACATATTCTCAACACGATCCACACGCATACGAAGTTGGCACTCTTCCAAAATAATGGGATCAATATTAACTAAAGTCATGACCTCTCCAAACCCACTTTTATCAAAAATTTCATAAGATTGATCATTCCCCAAATATGTGGGATCTAAAGTTGACAGTCTTCCAAACTCACTTTCAATATTATTGAAAACATCATTATCAATCTTACATTCATCATGGGGATTAAATAAATTTTCAAGATCATAAGAAGAATCACCCCAATCATGATCATTGCAACAAATAGTAGTCATAGCAGAACTAGCATCCCCAAGCTTAGGGTTTTGCATATCATTGGCACAATTTATATTAATAGATTTTTTAATAACATCATTGCAATCATGCTTTTCGTCGAAGGAACTATCAAGTATGGGTGCAATAGCAACGATCTCATGTTTAACATAAGGAACTATAGCAAATTCATCTTCATAAATATTGGCATCATGGCCACAAGAATAGCAAGCGTCATTTTCATCAAGGGATATTTCAGCCAAATCATCGGAATCATCAGTATCTATAGATTCATGCATATCATTATTTTCTTTCAAAGTAGCAGTCATTCTTTCAATAAATTCTTTGACATAGACATTATGAGCATAGTTTTCAAAGCAATATTTAAGTATGTCAAAATTTTCAGATTCGTAGAGAGTAATATCATACTTTTCAATCAAAGAAGCAACTTCATAAGCACCCTTAAAAGCAACAAATTCTTCAATTTGTTCGATGTCGTAGTAACAATAAACACCCTTTGCATAAGAGGATAAGATTCCATTATCATTAAACTCACATAGGTAGGGGAGGTGTTTTTTAGGGTTCTTAGAGCAACAAGTAAAATCACAAATTTCACAAAGATTCCAAGCATAACATAGCAATCTGTTTATTTGATCCCATAAGAGTCTCCCTTTTTCAGACAAACGGTGACGCACAAAATGAGCATGCTCATCTAAAGATTTCCCATCAACTAGGCTAGTTGGGGTTTCAGCACGAGAGCATAAGGATCGAAGATGATCCAAATAGAACACTTTAAGGTGATCCATAACAATAGATTTTTAGCAAGGAAAGATGCAAGCAAATAGAAGGCACATGGCAACACAAGCAAACAAGAAGCAAGCGAACGGTAAACACACGGCAAAAAGAAGGGCAAATAAAATGGCAAGGGTGAAGTGGGGGAGAGGAAAATGAGAGGCAAAAATGTAATGCGAAGGATAAGGGTTTGTGATAGGTACTTGGTATATGACTTCTGCGTAAGCCTCTCCGGCAACGGCGGCAGAAATTCTTCTTGCTACTTCTCTTGCTTGCGTTGTATTCCCTCAAAGAGGAAAGGGTGATGCAGCACAGTAGCGTAAGTATTTCCCTTAGTTTTTGAGAACCAAGGTATCAATCCAATAGGAGACCACGCGCGAGTCCTCGCATCCGCACAAACAAATAAGAACTTCGCAGCCAACACGATAAGGGGTTGTCAATCCCTTTACGGTCACTTACGAAAGTGAGATCTCATAGAGATGATAGTTTGATATTTTTTGTATTTTTTTTATTATAAGAACAGAAAGTAAAAGCGGAAAAGTAAAGTAGATTGTAGATTGATATGTTGAGAATAGACCCGGGGGCCATATTTTCTCTAGTGGCTTCTCTCATGATAGAGATATTCTACGGCGGGTAAACAAATTACGTCCGAGACAAGTAGACCGAAACGATTCTGCATCTACTACTATTACTCCACACATCGACCGCTATCCAGCATGCATCTAGAGTATTGAGTTCATACGAACAGAGTAACGCCTTAAGCAAGATGACATGATGTAGAGGGATAAACTCAAGCAATATGATATAAACCCCATCTTTTTATCCTCGATGGCAACAATACAATACGTGCCTGGCTGCCCCTACTATCACTGGGAAAGGACACGACAAGATTGAACCCAAAGCCAAGCACTTCTCCCATTGCAAGAACTATAGATCTAGTAGGCCAAACCAAACCAATAATTCGAAGAGACTTGCAAGGATATTATAATCACACATAAAGAGTTCAGAAAAGAACCAAATATTTCTCATAGATAATCTTGATCATAAACCCACAATTCATCGTTTCTCGACAAACACACCGCAAAAAGAGATTACATCGAATAGATCTCCTCGAAGACCGAAGAGAACTAGGTATTGAGATCCAAAGAGAGAGAAGAAGACATCTAGATACTAGCTATGGACCCGAAGGTCTGTGGTAAACTACTCACAACTCATGGTAAGGCGATGATGATGATGATGTAGAAGCACTCCGTGGTAGATCCCCCCTCCGGCGGAGTTCCGGAACAGGACCCAAGATGGGATCTCACGGGAATAGAAGGTTGCGGCGGTGGAACCAGGGTTTTCTCTCTTCTTCTGATGGTTTCGTGGTACGTAGGTATATATAGGAGGAAGGAGGGCACCAGGGGCCAAACATGGGGCCCACGAGGCAGGGGCGCGCCCTATAGGGAGGCGCGCCCCCCACCCTTGTGGACGCCACGTGTGCCCTACTCCGTGGTTCTCAAGTCTCCCGTGCGTATTTTGCTCCAAAAATATCTCTCCCGGAGGTTTCATTCCGTTTGGACTCCGTTTGATATTTCTTTTGTGTAAAACCCTGAAATAGGCAAAAAAAACAGCAATTGGACTGGGCCTTTGGGTTAGTAGGTTAGTCCCAAAAATAATTCAAAAGTGTATAACAAAGCCCATTAAACATCCAAAACATCATAAAATAATAGCATGGAACAATAAAAAATTATAGATACGTTGGGGACGTATCATGCTGCTGAGCTTAATCCTTGACGGTTCTATCCCCATCTTGCATATAGTGTCTTGGTATATCATATTGAGACTGATGTCACCGTCCATAAGGACTCGAGTAAGATGGTATCCGTTGATTATAAGATCGAGCACTAAGGCCGTCGATCCTCCGTGACGGATACTAGTTGGATGATCCCCATGATCAAAGGTGATTGGACAAGCCGAACATGGGTTGAACTTGGGGGCGACAAGTTCGACGGCATAGACATCCCTGTGCGCGCTTGCGCTCCCTCTTGGGGATATGGGTGACGTAGATCATGTTCATGGTTTTTACCTCTGGTGGAAATTTCTTCTGTCCCCCCGTGTTCGGCTGGCGAGGTTCATCCTCGTCTATGCTTTGAGGTCCTTTCCCCTTGTGTTCGGCGTTTAGCTTGCCGGTCTGCTTAAAGACCCAATAGTTTCGGTTGGTATGATTTGCAGGTTTATCAAGGGTGCCATGAATCTGGCAAGGTCTGTCTAGTATTTTTTTCCAAACTAGATGGACTATCTCTGTTGCCTTTGTACGGCTTCTTCCGTTGACCGGGTCTAGAGCCACTGAATCCGGCATTTACTGCCATATCGTCTGTGCTTCCAGTATTGTTTCGGTGCTTGTCTTTATTGCGCCGTGGCTTGCCATTGCCATCCCTGACTTCAGAGGTGCTAGGGTCGCTGGTGTTGTTGCTACTATAGGTCAGCCAACTGTCCTCGCCCGCGCAAAAGCGGGTCATGAGTGTGGTTAGGGATGCCATTGTTCTCAGCTTTTCTTGACCGAGGTGTCTAGCCAGCCACTCGTCCCGGACACTGTGTTTGAATGCCGCTAAGGCCTCGGCGCCCGAGCAGTCAACAATTTGGTTCTTTTTAGTTAAGAACATGTTCCAAAGCTTGCAGGCTGACTCCCCAGGTTGCTGGATTATATGACTTAGATCATCAGCATCCGGGGGCCGGACATAAGTCCCCTGAAAGTTGGCCCGAAAAGCATCCTCAAGTTCTTCCCAGGTTCCTATGGAGTTCTCTCGGAGGTTGTTTAACTAGTGTCGGGCTAGCCCTTTCAGCTTGAGAGGTAACTATTTGATGGCGTGGAGGTCATCTCCATGAGCCATGTGGATATGAAGAATAAAGTCTTCTATCCATACGGGAGGGTCCGTCATACCATCATACGCCTCAATGTTTATGGGTTTAAACCCTTCTGGAAATTCCTGATCCATCACCTCATCGGTGAAGCACAGAGGGTGTGCGGTACCCCTGTATTTTGCGATATCGTGGCGTAGTTCCGACGGTATTGGTGTTAGGTGTTGGCTCTGAACTGGATTGTTCCCGGCCTGTTTAGCTTGATAGCCGTCGTCCCATGTGTGAGCACGTTTCCTTGATCCGTAGATTGATCTGGCCTGGCCAACCTTTTTATTCAGGTCCTGACGTAGATCGTACTTATGACCCTCAGCCGTTGTATCCTTTCCTTTACGGTGAGGAGGGGTGGGCTTGTGTACGGTGTTGCTGGCCGCTTTGTCTCGTCCATGGGGTGGTCGGTCCGGTTGATTGGACTGATCATACTTCGGCGGAATTGGCGCAGGGGCCTCGTCGTCGAATGGGGCCAGCAACTTACGCTTGGGATAGCTCTTTGTCTGGCGCTCACGGCCGTGTCTTTCTTCATCGTCTAACACTTCATTCCATTTGTCATTGAACGTATCCTGTTCGGGTCTAAGCCGATGTTGCTACTTCTTCAGGCTCCTTGCCGTGGCAATGAGCTGTTGCTGAAAACATTTTGGTTCGAGCGGTTCTTCTGGGATGATGAAATCGTTGTCTCCCAGGCTGACGTCCTCTTCGGAGACAGGTTGATAACTGATGTCTTCAGCATCGATGTGGTCAACCAGCGGTTCGGGACTGTGTTCGCCATCTTCCCATTCGTCTTGCTCCACTGCTGGCTCCACGGGGTCATCGGCTTGCTCCGAATCGTCATCGTCTTCGGTGACGGTGTTACTCTCTTTTCCTTTACGGGATTGAGCTCGGCACTTCTAACGCCGGCGTTTGGGAGGTACATCGGCAGGCTTATCCTGTTTTGGATTGGTATCGTCGTCCCCTTCCTCCTCGTTGGGTGTGTCCACCATGTATACATCGTATGTAGAAGTGGACATCCATCGCCCGGTTGTGGGCGGGTTTGCACTTTGATCGTCTTTGGCATCGTGGTCCATCTAATCGATGTCTTCCGAAGCGTAAACTAATAGATCGGTTAGATCCTCGATCGTGGCTACCAAGTGGGTGGTGGGAAGCAAAATTCCCTGTCCTCAACCCCCAGTTCAAACTGGGCATAGTTCGGCTGGGAGTTCTCTGCCATAGAGAGAGATTTTAGTAAGTCCAGCGCTTCGTCTAAGGGCAAGTGTCGGACATGTGTTTGGACATCTACGGGGCTGAGTTCGGTGACAGCCGCGCGATCGAGCCCAAAGGGTGCAGATCCCGAAGGTTCAGAACTAGTAATCGGAGACGAGTCCGGAGCTCCAGCAACGGAGGGAATCCCGTTTAAGGTTGGGTCTATGTGCAGCTCAAGCGCCGCTAAGTCTGCGGTCTCTGTGGCGGGGTTGATCTTCCCGTCCTCGGATGAAGCGATCTGCTCCGGATCTAGGGCGAGAACTGCTGCAGGTGTTGTCCCCTGGACGGGGTCCGATGACGGATCTAAGTCATGTTCATTGTGGTGGCAGGGAGCAACTGCCATGGGTCCGAATCCTTCGAAGATAAAATCTCCGCGGACATCAGCAATGTAGTTTAGGCTTCCAAATCTGATCTGATGACCAGAGGCATAGTTTTCAACCTGCTAGAGGCGGCCTTCCGTGTTTGCACGAAGCACGAAGCCGCCAAACACAAAAAGCTGGCCGGGGAGAAAAATCCCCTCAGCGGGGGCGCCGTCGTTGATGATGAAGCAAGCCATTGATCCTTCCGTCAACGACACAGTGAAACTCTCAATGAAAGCACCAATGTCAGTGTCAAAACCGGCGAATGTCGGGTAGGGGGTCCCGAACTATGCGTCTGAGGATTGATGGTAACAGGAGACTGGGACACAATTTTTACCCAGGTTTAGGCCCTCTCGATCGAGGTAATACCCTACTTCCCGCTTGATTGATTGATCTTGGTGAATATGGGTTACAAGAGTTGATCTACCTCGAGATCGTAATGGCTAAACCCTAAAAGTCTAGCCTATGTGGTTGTTCTGATTCTTGTCTCTACGGACTAAACCCTCCGGTTTATATATGCACCGGAGGGACCTAGGGTTGTACATGACCATCTTCCAGAGGGAGGAAAGTATTACACTCGGACTCTAAACTTGCTATTTTACATATATATGGCAGTCCTATCCCGATACGAGAGATAACCTTCAGTAATAATCTTCATGACCCACCAGTCCGGCCCATAACGAGCGATTCGGCCACCCGAGGACCCCTCAATCCAGGATGTCCCCTCCATCAACATATCAGGTTCAATGTGGCTCGGCAGGTGACACATGCATCTCCTTCGGAGTAGTTAGGTAGTGCCTGTCTCCGGTAGGTGAAGCCTCCGGTGGATGCTACACATGATGTCTCTGGTAGAGGTCTCATGTCTAGCTTGTTGTTGCTGGAACGAAGGTGGTGCGGCAGTGATGAGAGGCAGGCGGTGTATATGGGATGTCTATCTTCTGGTGTCTTCTCCATAGGTATCAGATTATCAAGGCACCGGTAGCCAAATAAGGGACAATGCGAACGATTCTTAAGCTTTCGATAGAGTTTAGTTAATTTGCTAAGTTTCGCAAAAAAATGTTGAATTTCATACAGTATAAAATATGTGTATTTTTATTCTTAAAACATGTCCCTTTTCTTGTTTTTTTCTTTTATTTGTTTCACGGTGTTTCTCATCTGCCCCTTCTCCAAATTTGGAGTATTTGGTTTTGTCTCCAACTCCAAGTCTCACGGGTGCTTCGTTCCCCTCGCTACAATGCAAAGAGGTGACAAGGGAGACGACCACTTTCCCTCTTCGTCCGCCATTTCGGCTGCGGGAGAGTGGGGAACTCTGTTCCTGCGGCTCCGGTATATAGATAGTAGGGTAGATCTTCCTGGCAGCGTCGTCGATGTGGGGGACGCGGTGTCGCGGTGGAACAAAGGTGTTTGCTTCTTGTTTCCTGCTCGACGAGGCCCTTGTGGCGGAGCAAAAAAGCGTTTGGCGGTGTGATCCGGTGAGGTGGCGTGCTCAGGGTAAGGTTGTGGCGGCAGAGGTGGTGACTTTTTTTGCAAGGTAATACATCTCATTTATATCAAAAGGATCAAAGTACAAGTCACGTACACACCAGTCTGACAAAACTGAATAGACATCAGAACGCTAACCTTTGCACAAAGGAACATCAGCCAAGAAAGAAAATTACAATCAAGATAGAAGAATCCCAAACTCGATGTGGCCCTATCACTGATATGCAGCTTTAGGAAACTTCAAGGTGGCTCACCCAAGGCGAAGCCATTGCCGTTGAACGAATCAGACTGGATCAATACCTCGGACACGCCATCAAACTCCAGATCTAGAATCACCGCACAACTAAGATGTCGGAGGAGGAAACCATACCTGGCAGCCACGAACCACGAACCTAGCACAGGATCCACCATCTTCCAGATGCCGTCGATGAAAACCACAATCTCCATCCACTCTTGGACTACCTCCCAGACTCCACGTCGGCACTGGAGCAAACACCGTCGCAACAATGGAGCCCGAGGACACAAGTCCACCACAAGGTTGCCACCGTGGTTTTCAAATCCATCCTCAACCATATGACCGATCATCTGGGATCTGAAACTTCTTTATTCAGCGCCGCCACCGAAGCCACGAAGATGAACGACCGAAAACCTAAGCTACTAGGGCCTAAAACCTAGAGCTACAATCCACACTCGTGGATCCGGAGACCGGAAAGGTGTGGTAGCACCCGGGGGTCCCGACAGCCTTTTATCTAGCCGTTCACGCTTGTTGAGATTTGTGCCCTTGTCTGCCGAACAGCAAAGCATTAGCAACAGTTGCCTATTTATCTAGTCCATTTGACCAAGCTAATGAGGGCGCTCCTAGGACAAGTAGGGTGTAGGGGTAGCCAGAGTAGACAAAGGGTGTGTTTGGTTTATGCCCAAGGATGCCCCACCAAAGAATTGGCTAGCCAAAATATTGGTTGAGGTTTTTGGTTGCCCATGATTTGGCCAACATTGGCAAGAAAAATGAACTAGAGTTGGCTAGAGTTCATTGGCATGCCAAAAAATTGGAAACCATCAAAACAAAGATCAATCTTTGGGGCATGACCAAAATTTTGGTATGGTACACTTTGGCCACAATCCAAACATACCCAAAAGATGCTAGGCCCTCTAGCATGCTGGTCGGACTGGCTGAGTACTATTGAAAAGACAAGACGTGGGCGATGCATGTGGCGCATCCACACATGCAGTAGGTGCTAGGTTTGGCAGCTTATCCTGACATGAGTGACTGGCAGGTCACTAACTAGTCATACGTGAAGAGAAAGATGAGAGAGAGAGACCGCATCACTACTGGTCTGTGTCTTCCACGCGAATGTGAGAGAGTGAGGAGCAACGATTAGAGAAAGGCTTCCTTAAAGAAAAGAGAAAATAAAAAATGAGGAGAGAGAGAGCACTGCCTACGTGAGTTCATTTTCTTTGGGTATGTCTTCGTGGTACTACTGTGCACTCCACTACACATATTCGAAGGTAAAGCTTTATGCTCATCCATGTGCCCACGTGAGTTCGTATTAAGTGAAGTCATGGTCAACTTTGCTGTCTATTCATTGGAGTCACTGGCTGAATATGTAGATGGCTGAATATGTACGCGGCGGTGTCAGGAATCTCAAATAAGCAATGCCCTATCAGGAATCTCAAATAAACAATGCCCTATGCAGCCGTTGGGATTAGACCTGGCCAAACCTCGGGCCGGCCGGGCTTCAGGCCGGGCCTACCAAAGCCTGGTGAAAAAACCAGGCCCGAGCCCGGCCCGACCCGATCGTCGGGCCTAAAAATCGGGCCCGAGCACGGCCCACCACGCTAAAAGCCCGACGGGCCTCGGGCCAGGCCCCTTCGCTAATGTGCAAAAATGACGGGCCCGGGCCCGAGCCCGGCCCGTGGACAAGGTCGGGCCAGGCCGGGTCGGGCCGACCGGGCCGGGCTGCCCATGGCCAGGTCTAGTTGGGATTACTGTTCGTGTTCTCTGCAAAACACAATGACGAGGCAGGCTATGGTCCAGATCCCAAAAGAAGTGAAAGTGGCGCGAACGTGTGGATAGTGGGGTGTCGGTGCACCCGGGAGTCAAAAATCATGTCTCATCCGAAGACCCCTCACCACCGACGACCGAGGTCCCAGACGAAGGTGAGTCGTCGTAGGGCGGCGGCGGAAGAACCTGATGGCTTGGCTAGGACCGTCATTCTTTCTTCCCGCTCCATCTCCGTCAATGAGGTCTTGTTGTGGAGTTCATGGAGGAGGTGTAGCGGCGTTTCGACGGTCTTCATTGGGAGCGATTACTGCGTGTATAGGAGCTGCTCGTGGTTTCTGGAACAATGTGAACCTTTGCCGGTGATGGATCCTGTTGGTCTTCATCGGCCTTAGATCGAGACTTCTCGATTGCATGTATCACCGCAAGATTCAAGGTCTTGCTGGCTCAGGTGGAGCAGCGGCGTTGGCAGCGGCGCGTTTGTGTCTCATGTCGATGGTGATGTTCGTTGTTTGCCGGTCAAAGGACCCGGTTGTTATTTCTTTTACTAACGAGTTGCTTTGTACTTTAGGTGAAACTTCAATATAATCCAGGGATCTTTTCGCAAGAAAAGAACTACAAGCCACACTTTTTTCAAAAGAAAAAACACGTTAGTGGAGGCTGCTGCTGCTAAGAGCAACTCCAACCGACAGACCCAAACGGACGCGTGTTTTGTCCGCTTTTCGTCTGTTTGGGTCAGTCGCCCATACGTCAGTGTATGTTTTTTCATTTGGATTGACACATGCATCCAACGCTGGCCTCACACATTTTCTTTGCATGCGGACTTAAAAAAACACAGCAAACACGTTCGAACTTAACATAATTAAACATTAAAGCCGGTCAACCGTCGACCAAAGTCCACATAGACATTAATAAAACATAATAATAAAAAGTTCGCGCCTCGGCGCGCGCTGCCGTAGGTCTCCTCGTCGTCTGACACAGGGCCGGTGAGGTCGACCAACTCCGGCGCCATGCCAGCACAGGGAATGCCGCCTCCCAGGCCCGGGCCATGTCATGCGCCTGTTGCGCTGCCGGCTCGACTGCTTGGCCGCGGGCGCGACGCTCCTCCTCCTCCTCCTCCTCACGACCGACCTGCATCACGCGCTCGCCCTCTTCCTGCTCCTCCGCCAACTCGCGGGTCGTCCAGTGCTCGAGGGCGGGTCGTCTAGTGCTCGAGGTACGCCGCCTCCTGCGCCGGCGTCGCTGATACGTCTCCAACGTATTTGTAATTTATGAAGTATTCATGCCATGTTTATTATAATTTTATATGTTTTTGGTGCACTTGTATATGACTTTTATATGATTTTCATGTACTAACATATTGACCTAGTGCCTAGTGTCAGTTGTTGTTTTCTGTTTGTTTTTGGTTTTCTAGAAAATCCATATCAAATGAAGTCCAAATGCAGCGAAACTTTTTGACGATTTTTTCTGAAAGGAAAGGGACCCAAGAAGCTTTGGGGGAGTACCAGAAGACCCCCCCCCCAGGGGTCCTACAAGGCACTAGGGCGCGCCCGGGGGGGCTAGTACCTTGTGGGCCCCCTGTGGCCCTTCTTTGTGTGATTCCAACTCTGAAAATCCTTATATATTTGGAAATCCTCGAAAGTTAACGAAGAACTTTGACTCCGCCATCACAAGCCTCTGTTCCTCCACGATCTCATCTACAACCCTTTTTTGGCACCCTGACGGAGGAGAAATCTTCACTGGAGGCCATCTTCATCATCCTGGCAGCCTTCGTGAAGAGGAGGGAGTGGTTCACCCTTCGGGTTGTGGTTATGTGCTAGTAGCTATGTTTTGATATATTTCTCTCTTGTGTTCTTGATTTGGCACGATATTAATATACCGCAATCTTTGTTAAAATAGTTGGATCATATGGTGTTTGTCCCTCTCTATCTTGTTGTGATGAATTAAGTTTTTACTTTTGAGGTTCACTATTATCGGATTGAATACGTTTATGAATTTTTAGAACACTTGATGTATGTCTTGCATGTCGATACCCGTGATGACAGTGGAGTGATCTATTGATTCACTTGATATATGTCTGGATACAGATTTTCATCCTATTTCTTCGGCAGAAATCTTGGGGCACTCGTTGAAGTTCTTTGTGTTGGATTGAATATTATGAATCTAAAGTTATTTGATGCTTATCGAATGGTCAACTCATGGATACCTATGGTGACATTACAGTATCTAGGTGACATTAGAGTTGGTTGATGTGTATCATATGGTGTTATTTTATTACGAACTCTGGGGCTATTTGTGACACTCATAGGAATAGTTCAATAAATTGATCGGAAAGGATAACGTTGAGGTGGTTTTTGTATCATAAAGACAATTTTATCTTATGTTCTACGCTTGATAATAACTTTGGAGTGATTCTTTGCCCCACGTTGAGGGAAGGTTATATGATTTACTAATGTTAGCACTGTTAAGAGATTGCACTAGTGAAAGTATGAACACTAGGCCTTTTTAAGCATTGGTATAACGTTTTGCTCGCGGTTTGTTACTTGCTACCTTACTGTTTTTATATTTTCATATTACAAAAACATATATTTACTATCTAGACTACACTTTTATCACCACCTCTTCGCCGAACTAGTGCACCTATACAATTTATCATTATAATTGATGTGTTAGAGACACAAGAGATCTCTTGTATTTGGTTGCAGGGTTGTTTGAGAGAGACCACCTTCATCCTACGACTCACTGATACGTCCAAAACGTATCTATAATTTCTGCTTGCTCCATGCCACTTTTGGGTGATATTGCTATGATATTCATACACTTTCATACACTTTTGATCATATTTGGACTAACTTACTAATCCAGTGCACCTCAGTGCCAGTTTCTGTTTTCGGCTGTTTTTGTATTTCAGGTTTTCACGTTTCGAGAACTGCCCAGAAAAATTATATAAAAAATCAGCGATACGGAAACAACACTACGTCCGAAGGGCAGCCTGGGGGGGGCCACTAGGGCTCCAGGCGCCCTGGCGGCGCCCCCCCCCCCTGGGATGCGCCGGGGGGGCGCCTGGGCCCCTCGAAGCCCGTCTGGTGCCCCCCTTTGGCATATATTTAGAGGGACCTCCGAAACCCTCAGAACAGGAACTCTTTTCGCGATCCCGTCTCTGTTCCGCCGCCGCTGCCGCTTCCAAGATCGGGAGCACCAGGAGAACTCTTCCCGGCACCCTGCCGGAGGGGAGGATCGCCACCGGGAGCTTCTCCACCACCATGGACGCCTCCCGGATGACTCGTGAGTAGTCTCCCTTGGACCATGAGTCCATGACCAGTAGCTATGTGATGTTCTCCTCCCGTTCTTGTGCTTCACTAATTAGTCCTCGTGAGCTGCCCTACATGATCGAGGCACCTATGTAATCCTTATGCTGTTGCTATGTTGAGTTTGCTGGGATCCGATGGATTATGAGATTATGTTCAGATTGATCTTGAGTAATATATTTGATTCACCTCTTTTATATTTTAGTTCATAAGTAATTCTTGCATGTTCTCCGTTGTCATTTATTGCTTTGGCCGAGTAATAGGTAGTGACTCCAAGAGGGAACGTTATGCTCGATTGTGGGTTCATGCCCCTCGATGACTAGCTTGAGTGACAGAAACATGAGTCTAGGGGATGTGCTGTTGCCACAAGGGGGAAAACAACGGTGCTTGTGCCCGCGGGTGCAAGGATTGTTTACTTTACACAAAGTTCTTTTAATGCAGTTGTCTGTTGCATTGAGTTTACACTATGGGTGGGACTCGCAACTTAATACCAGCGAGATGTTCTGGATAGATATCTCAAGGTGGATGATTAGTAGTAGATATTGATGGATTTCGGTCTACTTACTTTGGCGTACCGCCCATGCTTTGAACCTCAACCTTTCTTGCAATGTAGTCAGCATTGGTTTGCGTTCATGGTCCTGTCAATTGCCCAGCTATAATTTGTTTACCTCACATAGCTGTTTTATCGTCTTTTGGGAGAGAGACATCACTAGTGAACATCATGAGACTCCGGTCCATATTACCATCATTGATCACATCCACTATTTACTTTCCGTTATTACTTACTATTGCAAAAACTATCTATCACTACTATCATTGCTTTTAACCCTTTGTGAACTACAAGGCCGGAGAGATTGACAACCTCTCTGTACTCGTTGGGAGCAAAGTTATTTGTATCTGTGTGCAGGTCCACGTTGATTGCTACTAATCTGGCGCCGTAGCAATTGACACCTACTTGTTGAACCTAGGAGTCTCTGGGGAATCGATCCTTGGCATCTTTGCTAGGGGAAAACACTTCTACTTACTGCATCTTACACCTTCCACTTGGGGTAACCAACGAGGGGTTCGAGGCCCATCAAGGAGTATTTTCTGGCGCCGTTGCCGGGGACTCCACTCTTCAGGATAGGGGAGTTGCATGCTATCTTTTACCTTTGCTTTTTAGTCTTGTTAGTTTACCTTTCATTTTTGCTTTAGTACCTTTTATCGAAAATCACAAAAATAGTTATCTTGCTTGCTTGCTATTATGGGTTCTACCAAAAACACTAAATGGGAGGAGTACACCCCTTCTTCCATTACCCCAATTACCACTGTCGGGATTTACAAAAGTAATAAACCTTGTGATTATACTAGTTTTGACGGAGAGTTATGCCCATGGCATGGTCTTCCAGGAAAAAAGTATGAGCCTCAGTTTAAAATTGCTCCTAAGCCTCCCCAAACTTGGGAAGATGTTCAAACTCTTATAATAGGGAGCGAATTAAACAAAGAGGATGACACTACAATTCTGCCCACTAATGATAAAATTGACTTTGATAATTGTAGTATTTCAGAAGTTGTCACCTTTCTACAAGGAATGGCCAAAGACCCCCACACTAGCACACTTAATCTTGCCTTCACAGAGCATATCACTAATGCTCTCATCAAAGCTAGGGAGGAGAAACTTAGAGTAGAAGCCTCCATACCTAGAAAGCTAGAAGATGGTTGGGATTCTATGATTAAAATTAAGATAAACAACTTCTCATGCTATGCTTTATGTGATATTGTAGCTAGTACTTCCATTATGCCCAAAAGACTATATGATATGCTTAAATTAAAATCTTTTGATTCTTGTTCTTTTGGTGATGTTCTCGTTGATTCTTCCATAAAGAAACCTTTGGGGAGGATCGACGATGTTCTTATCGTTGTCAATGATAATTATGTGCCCGTTGATTTTACTATTATGGATATTGAATGTGATCCTTCATGTCCAATTATTTTGGGACGTCCCTTTTTGCGCACCGTTGGTGCTGTCATTGACATGAAAGAGGGTAATATAAAATTTCAGTTTCCTCTCAAGAAAGGGATGGAACACTTCCCTCGTAAGAAGATCAAGTTACCTTTTGAGTCCGTTGTACGGGCTAGTTATTCTTTTACTCTTGATAAAACTTGATTTATGCATTATGCCTAGCTTAAAGGCATAAAAGAAAGCGCTTTTGGGAGGCAGCCCACATGAATAATTTTTTTGCTTTTGTGGTGTCTTGATGTTGTTTACTGCTGTAGCATCATCATTGTATCTTTTCTTTTCATATTTGTGCCAAGTATAGCCTCTGATTGCTAGAAAGTTCAAAAGTTGTGAGGTGCTGTCCAGGAAACAGATTCTGTCCTTGGATAGAAAAATTCGTATAAAATCACCAGTTCATCTTTTTGGTCTGAATTTTTTCGACAGCGTTCTCTATATAATTGTCTTTCATGCGTCAGTTCTGAGTTTTTTGATTTGAGGTGCAGAAGTATCCCGAACAGATCAATTACTGCCTGCTGTTCTGTTTTTCACAGATTCTGTCCTGTTTTGCCTTACCTTCACTTTGCAAATTAAGAACTTGCTTTTTCTTTGCAAAAACCTTTTGGCAATCTTGAGAAACAGTAAAACTTCCAGAATATCCTTATTTCCAGCCAGGTATAATTATTTTATTAAGGGTACTAACCTCGCTAATCAGATTATGATGAGTTATGTATGAAGGGAGTTTTCAAGTGTGCGAGGGAAGATGATAAAAAGATTCAGGAGTGTCAAGCGCTCAAGCTTGGGGATGCCCCCGTGCACCCCCAAGAAATATTCAAGGAGACTCAAGCGTCTAAGCTTGGGGATGCCCCCGTGCATCCCCTTCTCCATCAACATTATCAGTTCGTCTTTCGTTTCGCTATATTTTTATCACTTCATGTGTTATGTGCTATGCTTGGAGCGTCTTGCTTTTAGTTTTCTTTTTAGTTTTTCATAACGAGTCGGAACCCAGCATTCCTTTATGTGGGAGAGAAACACGCTCCACTTCTACCTAGAACATAACATAGAATTTTCATGTCTATCTATGATGTGTGTGTTCTTTGTCTTTTAATAGCTACTATCGTGCTCTGCTCTTAGTATTCATGCTTATCTTTTCAAGAGCTTTTGTTTAGTTGGTTGCTTGAACTCTCTTTAATTACCATGCTCACCTTATTAAGAGAGTTTGCTTCCGTTGCATTGGTTAATGTGTCTATGATAAAGATGCTACTTGCATGATGGTGCTTAGTAGTTCAGGTTTTCTTTTGGTTAATCTCAAATAGCTGGGGGGTTCCCAATGTGTTATTGGAATACCAACTTGATTTGTTTGCCTATGATGTGGTATGGTTTAGTAATATCTTCCTTCGAGAATTTATTTTGATTGACTTGGCGTATGCTCACGCATATTTAAGACTGTAAAGAAAGTCTGTCAAGCCTTGATGATCTTTTGTTTCTGAGTAGCGATATAACTACCATGCCTAATTCAATATTGCTTTGTCGCTCTGCATGATTATGACCGTCATTGCTCTCTTAGTTGGTCTCTCCCAGTCTTTTGCTAACCTCCACCTGTACTAAGCAAACTAACCATGCAATACATAGCTCATGGGAAAGTAGCCTAAAAACTATTGTGGTAAAGAATATGTTGCCTATGTATCTTATTTCTTATGAGTTGCTTGCTGAGCGGTAACCATGTTTCTGGGGACGCCATCAACTGTCACACATTTGTTGAATATCATGTGAGTTGCTTTGCATGTTCGTCTTGTCTGAAGTAAGGGTGATTTACCGTGGGTTGAATTAATATGCATATTGTAGAGAAGAACATTGGGCCGCCAACCAAAGCCATGCATCATGGTGGAAGTTTTAGCTTGGACCTTAATCCTCAATCTCTCATGAGAATATGCTTCTGCATTAAAGAGGAGTCCATCATCTATTTTCTATGTTGTCCCGGTATGGATGTCCTCAAGTTGAGATTTATCAAAAACGAGAAATCAAATGTGATCTATCTCCTTGGACCTTTGTACAGGTGGCATAGAGGTACCCCTTTGTGACACTTGGTTGAAACATATGCAATGCAATGATAACCCATGGGAATCCGAGCTAATTAGGGCAAGGAGCGAGCACTATTGGTATTCGATGCATGAGGCTTGCAACTTATAGGATGTTTTATGCATGACACATATGAAGTACTACTACCGTTGACACAATTGCTTCCATGTTTTCAAAATAAAAAGCTCTAGCACATAACCATTCTTTTACTTTTATCTTCAAGCACCAACTACTGAGAGCATGATTGTCATTCTGAGTGTAATGTGCATTGTCCCAAAGTAGCATTGTCTTTTGCATGATTGTGATATCGTTTATTCTGAGATGATTGTATCTAGTCATCACTTAAACCTTGAAGGTGCCCCTGCACTTATGTTTTGCATCACTAAAGGGGGCAAGCTAGATATCACTTTATCATATTTGCACATCATGTTCATTGCAAATCTTTTTGATGTTTCAGTTTCATATTGTAAAACTTTCAGTCATTTGTGATTTTCTCTTGAGGCAACTTAATTACTTTAGAATCATTGTCTCAGTAAGCTTTTGTCATATGACTATGAAAAAGTCCTATATGGTTAATAGCATGTCACCACAGAAATTATTCTTCTTATCATTTACCTACTCGAGGACGAGCAGGAATTAAGCTTGGGGATGTTGATACGTCCAAAACGTATCTATAATTTCTGCTTGCTCCATGCCACTTTTGGGTGATATTGCTATGATATTCATACACTTCCATACACTTTTGATCATATTTGGACTAACTTACTAATCCAGTGCACCTCAGTGCCAGTTTCTGTTTTCGGCTGTTTTTGTATTTCAGGTTTTCACGTTTCGAGAACTGCCCAGAAAAATCCAGAAAAATTATATAAAAAATCAGCGATACGGAAAGAACACTGCGTCCGAAGGGCAGCCTGGGGGGGCCACCAGGGCTCCAGGCGCCTTGGCGGCGCGCCCCCCCCTGGGCCGCGCCGGGGGGTGCCTGGGCCCCCCGAAGCCCGTCCGGTGCCCCCCTTTGGCATATATTTAGAGGGACCTTCGAAACCCTCAGAACAGGAACTCTTTTCGCGATCCCATCTCTGTTCCGCCGCCGCCGCCGCTTCCAAGATCGGGAGCACCAGGAGAACTCTTCCCGGCACCCTGCCGGAGGGGAGGATCACCACCGGGAGCTTCTCCACCACCATGGACGCCTCCCGGATGACTCGTGAGTAGTCTCCCTTGGACCATGAGTCCATGACCAGTAGCTATGTGATGTTCTCCTCCCGTTCTTGTGCTGCACTTATTAGTCCTCGTGAGCTGCCCTACATGATCGAGGCACCTATGTAATCCTTATGCTGTTGCTATGTTGAGTTTGCTGGGATCCGATGGATTATGAGATTATGTTCAGATTGATCTTGAGTAATATATTTGATTCACCTCTTTTATATTTTAGTTCATAAGTAATTCTTGCATGTTCTCCGTTGTTATTTATTGCTTTGGCCGAGTAATAGGTAGTGACTCCAAGAGGGAATGTTATGCTCGATTGTGGGTTCATGCCCCTCGATGACTAGCTTGAGTGACAGAAACATGAGTCTAGGGGATGTGCTGTTGCCACAAGGGGGAAAACAACGGTGCTTGTGCCCGCGGGTGCAAGGATTGTTTACTTTACGCAAAGTTCTTTTAATGCAGTTGTCTGTTGCATTGAGTTTACACTATGGGTGGGACTCGCAACTTAATACCAGCGAGATGTTCTGGATAGATATCTCAAGGTGGATGATTAGTAGTAGATATTGATGGTTTTCGGTCTACTTACTTTGGCGTACCGCCCATGCTTTGAACCTCAACCTTTCTTGCAATGTAGTCAGCATTGGTTTGCGTTCATGGTCCTGTCAATTGCCCAGCTGTAATTTGTTTACCTCACATAGCTGTTTTATCGTCTTTTGGGAGAGAGACATCACTAGTGAACATCATGAGACTCCGGTCCATATTACCATCATTGATCACATCCACTATTTACTTTCCGTTATTACTTACTATTGCAAAAACTATCTATCACTACTATCATTGCTTTTAACCCTTTGTGAACTACAAGGCCGGAGAGATTGACAACCTCTCTGTACTCGTTGGGAGCAAAGTTATTTGTATCTGTGTGCAGGTCCACGTTGATTGCTACTAATCTGGCGCCGTAGCAATTGACACCTACTTGTTGAACCTAGGAGTCTCTGGGGAATCGATCCTTGGCATCTTTGCTAGGGGAAAACACTTCTACTTACTGCATCTTACACCTTCCACTTGGGGTAACCAAGGAGGGGTTCGAGGCCCATCACTCACACAGATTGATAAGTCTCAGGTCATCCACTTGAGGCCATCTTCATCCTACGCCGATGGTGTCCTGCAAAACTCTGCGCTTGGAGGTCCAACACAAGTCTACAAGAATAAGTTGTGCAGTAGACATCAGTCGCGCCAAGCCACATAGCTGGTGCGCTGAACCACTCGCTGTGACGCCCGGATAGTTAGGCTACAGTAACCCTCTACTAATGACGACACGTCACCGCAAATTACTGTTGATAATCTCGTGTTAGTTTGAAGCCGGTTCGAAATTCAAATACAGAATGAAGCAAACAATAAAAGTTTTCAAACATCAAAACTAAAATGTTCTATAGGTGGCAACTAAATCATATGTAATATTGGTGAAGAAACCACACTTTTTATAAGGTATATAAATGCACTAAACAAATATAATAAGTGACAGGAACAAATATTCAAAAGCATTTTAAATAAATAAAATAGTATAGAGTATGTTATTATAACAACAAACTTTTGAGGTATTACTAAAAAAAGGGATCATTTTAATATTAGTTAAAAACTAGACTAAAAAGAAAGTAAAATAAAAACAGAAAAGAAAATAGATAAAAGAAAACAAACAACAACAAAAAAAAATATAAAAACCTAACTAAGTTAAAACTCCCCCCGGGCCCAACCGGCCCAACCGACCCCGTATAACCCCCCCCACCTCACAGTGGGGGAA
>LR738712.1:717659273-717674031 GCA_902687465.1 Secale cereale | reverse complement strand
CTGGCCGCGTCCTTGCTCGTCGCTTCGCTACGGCCTTCCCGCCCCAGCATCGTCGACCTCACCCCACGGCCACACACGCTGGTGCCGCGGCGCCAGGCCGTGCGCCCGCGCCCAGCACCCATCTCCCTCGCGCACGCATCGCCTGCCCGCCACGGCAGTCCGTCGCCATGCCCGCGACCCTGGCTGCTCCGCGCCGCGGCCTGCTTTCGCCGGCGCCCCGCCACAGCCACGACCTCCGGCCGCCACGGCCCCTGTTTCCGCCGCCGCTGAAGCGCACCTCCACCCCCAGCCACGCGCCACCGCCCGTCGCTCCTCCCAGCTGCGGCGCCCGCCCACCATTGCTCGCCTGTACTGCCCGTCCCCTCCTCGCGCAAGAGCCCGCACCTGCGCCGGCGCTCACACACTCGCCGCTCACACACTCGCCACCCCCCCCTTGCTGCGGCCGGCCCCGGCCTCCAGCCCCGCGCCGGCGCCGCCTGTCGCCTCCGGCCACCATGGCCGACCGCCCGCTCGCTGCGCCTCGCCCCGCCTACCCCATGTGCTCGCCTGCCCCCTGCCGCACGCATGGCGCGGCCGCGTCGGCGTGTGCGCGCGCAAACGCTACCCCACGGCATCTCCACCACGCCGCGGTGGTCGCCGGGCCGCGTCGGTACCGGCCGCCGCTGCCCCGCATCGCGGGCTGCCGCGCTCGGCGCCCCCGCGGGCCTGCGCTCGTTCGGGCGGGTACCCGACGCCCGGTACTCGCTCTGGTTCGCCCGCTCCATTGCACGCCCGATCCACTAGGCCCCAGGGCCTATGACAGCCGGGGCCCACCCCTCCACATAACGTTTTAAAAAAAATATAATAAAAAATATATATAAAAAATATATAATAAAGTATTAAAATATTAATTAATTAATTTAATTAAACTTAGTTTGAATTACCTAACTACTGTTAGACTAATTAACCTGTTTAATTAGTCTTAGTAGTAGATGACATGTAGGCCCCATTAAGGTCAGTTTATTTAAATGTTTAGGTAAATGGTCTATGATATATGGGCCACACATCCCATTGACTAGTCAAATTGATTGGGTCAACCCAAATCATAGCCCCACCTGTAATACAAACTGACTAGCACAGCCCCATGTGAGAGAAGTATTTAGATATTTATTTTCAAATTAAAGAAAATTAGAAAATAATTTAAAACTTTAAAAATTAATATAAAATAATTCATAACTCGGATGAAAATACTTTATATATGAAAGTTGCTCAGAATTTCGAGACGAATCCGAATACGCAGACCATTCGTCAAGCACGCGTCCCTAGCATATCGAACCTGTAACTTTCCCCCTCCGTTTCATCTGCCTGAAAACGCGAAACACTAGGAATACTTTCCCGGATGTTTCCCCCCTTCGCCACTAGCACCCGATACCGCGTTAGGTCACACGTAGCACCGCGTTTTGCCATGTTATGCTTTGTGATGCTTCGATTGCTCTGTTATTTATTGTGTTCCCCCTCCGTTACTTCTCTCCGATAGACATCGGGACTTGACTGCTAACGGTGCCTCTGTGATCGACTGCGTCGACGACGACCCATCCTTCTTGCCAGAGCAACCAGGCAAGCCCCCCCTTTGATCACCAGATATCGCCTACTCTTCTCTCTACTGCTTGCATTAGAGAAGTGTAGCATGTTACTGCTTTCGATAATCCTATTCTGCTGCATAGCCTGTCATTGTTGCTACCACTGTTGATACTTTACCTGCAATCCTAAATGCTTAGTATAGGATGCTAGTATTCCATCAGTGGCCCTACACCCTTGTCCGTCTGCCCTGCTATTCTATTGGGCCGTGATCACTTGGGTGTGATCACGGGTATATACTACATACACTTTACATGATACATGATGTGACTAAAGTCGGATCGGCTCATTGAGTACCCGCAAGTGATTTGATGTGGGGGCTGAAAGGACAGGTGGCTCCATCCAGGTAGTGGTGGGCCTGAGTTCCTGACGGCCCCCGAGTGGATCTTTGTGGCGGAGCGACAGGGGCAGGTTGAGACACCCAGTCGAGAGGTGGCCTGGCCCTGGTCGTTGTCCGCGGTTATTTCATAATAACACGCTTAACGAGTTTGGATATTTGATCTGAGTCTGGCCATTTGGTCTATACGCACTAACCAGCTGCGTGGGAATAGTTATGGGCACTCGACGTCGTGGTATCAGCCGAAGCCTTCTTGACGTCAGCGACTTAGCGGCGCGCGCCGGGTTGGACCGCGTAATGCAACTTCCTTAGTAATGGAGGTTGCTAGGTCTGCTCACCGGCCGCGTACGCAACGTGCAGGTGTGCGTTGGGCGATGGGCCCGGACCCCTGCGCGCTTAGGACTTAGACCGGCGTGCTGACCTCTCTGCTGTGCTTAGGTAGGGCTGCGACGTGTTGATCTTCCGAGGCCGGGCATGACCCTGGAAAGTGTGTCCGGCCAAATGGGATCAAGCGTGCTGGGTTATGTGGTGCACCCCTGCAGGGAAGTTAATCTATTCGAATAGCCGTGTCCCTTGGTAAAAGGACGACCCGGAGTTGTATTCCGACCTCATGACAACTAGAACCGGATACTTAATAAAACACACCCTTACCAGTGCCAGATACAACTCGGTGGTTGCTCTCTCACAGGGTGATGTGCGGGAGGATCGCCGAGTAGGATTATGCTATACGATGTTACTTGGTGAACTTACCATCTATTTCCCTTCTGCTGCTTCAAGACGGAGGCTGCGAGACGCGAGGATACTTGTTACTTCCATATATTCTCTTCTACTGCTGCAAGATGGAGGTGGCCAGAAGCGTAGTCTTCGATTGGATTAGCTATCCCCCCTCTTATTCTGGCATTCTACAGTTTAACCCACATATATTATCCCTTTACACAGATATCATTGCATATGTAGTGTAGATCCTTGCTTGCGAGTACTTTGGATGAGTACTCACGGTTGCTTTGCTCCCCCTTTCCCCCCCTTTTCTTCCTTTCTTCTCGGATGATGCAACCAGGTGGTGGAGTCCAGAAGTCAGAGGATCCCGATGATGTTTCTGCGTGGAGTTCGGCTTCGAGGAGTAGTTAGGAGGTCCCAGGCAGGAGGCCTTGCCTTTTCGATCGTTGCTATATTTGTGCTAGCCTTCTTAAGGCAAACTTGTTTAACTTATGTCTGTACTCAGATATTATTGCTTCCGCTGACTCTTGTGTTTTCGAGCTATGTATTCGAGCCCTCGAGGCCCCTGGCTTGTAATATAAAGCTTGTATTATTTTAATTTGTGTCTAGAGTTGTGTTGTGATATCTTTCAGTGAGTCCCTGATCTTGGTCGTACACATTTGCGTGCATGATTAGTGTACGGACAAATCGGGGGCGTCACACTCGCGCAACCACCGGTCCACATGTATCGCTCTGCCACGGGCTCCTTTGGCGTCGACTCGGCCTTGGGACTAGGGAGCCTCAACGGCGATGGCGGAATCACGCAATCCCTGGCCGCAGATGGGCCGAGGGCATTCGGCAGCCTAGCCTGGTAGGTAGCCTCCTCCTCCTTGCATCGGGTCTCATTGATGGAGCTCTGCATGGTCACCTCCAACGTGGCCTGATAGGCCTACTCCTCCTCATCCTCCTCCAGCTTGACCTCTTGGGGCGGCGATAGGTTGGCATGACGGTACTAGACGTCGCGGCGGCATTCCTCTTTGTGCTCGAGGGAAAACCAGACCTCCCAATTGGGAGAGTCCGGTACATAGGCAGGAAGTCGACGTTGCGGCCACGTTAGGAGCTCCCGGCGCCTACGTACCTCCTCGGTGTGAGCCCACTGCGATCACGGCACCGCCGGCACCGGAATATGCTGCGGATCTAGATGCCAACCGCGGGGTTGGTTGACATCTGGATACGGTAGCGGCTGCCGGTACTGCTAGTGCCACCACGCCCGGTGCATCGGTATGTTCAGCCGCTCCTTCTCCCGCATGGCGAGCCACATCAAGCCGGTGACGATAAAGGAGGAGGCGCACGGGAAGAGCTTGCGCCAGCGCTGAACTTTCCCTTCCCCGTCCCGCTAAAGAAGCCCATGGTTGGTTGGCTGGCTAGGGTTTCTGGTCGCCGGCGAGGGAGCAAGCGTGCCCTGATGGGGACGAGGGATGGAAGTGGATGAGCCCCCCTACCCCCACAGTTGCATTAAAAAGGACGGTGACGCGACGCTTCCACCCACTGTTCGGCGGGCCCGAGATAGGTGGCCGCGTTTAATATGACTGCGGGTGGTGATTGGCCGGTGAGGCCGCGGCGAACACTGAGGGACGCGCGGCCCGTCTGTTTCGTGTCTGAGTGGCCGAAAACCACGTGTAAATTTGAGCATGAAATGTGTCTAGATGAACACCAAGGGCGTGTTTGGTTCCGTGGGTAGTTTTAGGCTACATCGCATGGAGGATGCTGGGTGAGTGTAACCTGGTTGGACTGATGCAAGGATGAGCCTAGATGGTGTTTGGTGAACTTTGCATCATATGGATGTATGAGGTGAACTCCAGATGATGTAGATGGTGCTTGATGACGCAGGCGACACTGTTGGGACAAGGCAGTTGAGAACTGTGACACTTGAAGAGGCTAGCGGCAGAGCTTGGACAAGGGCAGCGCCGGCGCTTGGAAAGGGCGTAGCGGCGACTCTACATGGTGAGATCCGGCCTGTGGCGGCGCGAGGCGCCAGGATCCAGCGTGCAGCCACACGAGGCGGCAAGATCCGGCGATGCTGCGTGGTTGAGGGCGGCGGCGCCGTTTGGTCGAGGATGGAGGCGGCGAAGCTTGGTCGAGGACGGAGGCGGAGCTTGGTCGAGGACGACGGCGGAGCTTGGTGGGGGATGAACGAGGACGGCGGCGGCACTAGGTCTAGGCGGCGGCGCTGGACAGAAGAAGGGGATAAAAAGGGAACGAGCGAGGCAGCGAGCCTGCACGTGAGCTACGCTGGAAACTTGCGTTTCCCGCAGCCTGGTTGAGAGGCCTAATTTTGCATCTACTGGGCCAGACTCAAAAACCCATGCAGTATATCAAACAAGCAATTTTTGCATGATGGGTGTAAGCCATATGCAATACAGGGAACCAAACACCCCAAATGAATGAGTTTTGGCTTTAAATCGACCCGTCCGTTGAGATAATATTTATTTGTTTTGGGTCGACCGGTTTGAGTTGCCTTAATGCGCCGACACATGGGACGAGACGACCGCAAGTCGTTCATTCCATGTCAAAAAAAATAGTCTCAAGATGATATCCGCGAACCAACCTGTGGTTGAGATGGTTAGGTGGACAGTGGTATCCCCAACCCACCAGAGTTTAAATCCTGGTGCTCGCATTATTCCTGGATTTATTTCAGGATTTCCGGCGATGCGCTTTCAGTGGGAGGAGATGTTCCCGTCGACGACGAGGTGCCTACGGTGACTTCGTAAATCTCAAGATGATATGCCGGCTCAGTCTCTCGGAGATGCTCATAGGGGTAGGATGTGCGTGTGTGCGTTCATAGGGGTGAGTGTATGTGCGTGTATATGAGCGCTTGTGTCTGTACTGATGCTCAAAAAAAAAAAATAGTCTCCACTACTTGGTGTCTGCTTCTTTCCTTGGTCTCTCCGGCTCTCTGCGGCGACTACAGTCTACAGTGGTCGCGCCGGCCTCCGAGCGAAGATACTACGGTGGTCGCGCCTCCCAATCTGCGACGGCGACGGCGACAGCGCCGAAGGAGGTACTCTTCCTTCTACTCCTTATTAATCTCTTGTTTGCTATCCTATTTTTATTTCTGTGACGCACAAATAGAAAAAATCTGGTTCCTGGATATTTTAATTTTAACTCTATAATTATATTATTGTGAAAATGTGAAATATGTACATCAGAAAAAGAAAAAAGGAATAATGAAATAAAACAAAGAGAATAAATGGTCAGTGGTCAGACCTTAGTATCTATCCATGTTCTGAGGGATGCTGCATTTTTGTTCTTTTCACTCTGTCCAGCTTCTCCAAACAAAATCAGATCATGCTTTACCAAACAAAATTATACTGGGAGCTGATACTTACAGGAACCAATATAGAGAAAACAGTTAGTAGGATTTTTGGTTATTCTAATGTGAATTTATGATGTGCAGAACTGGATCTTTTCTTCACTAGTTCATCTTGGGTTACTGTTGCAAAGGACTCTGCAGATTGGATTTTGAAGGAGCTGCTATTCAAGGTACTCTTCTTCAGTTCTACTTCTGCTTTCAGACCAATCAAGTTCAGGTTTTCCTCATTCTGTCTTCTGAAAAACATAATGTTTTCATTACAGAATTTCACGCCAAGGACAATGCTATAGCCGTCTGTACATCCAGAGCAAAGACAAAAAAAAAGAAAAGAGGTCGAGATATGGAAGTCGCTGCTGGGGTGATGGGCCCCGTCACCCGTAAGCTCGGCGAGCTGCTCGTCGGAGAATACACCCTAGAGAAGCGAGTAAAGAAAGGCGTACAATCGCTCCTAAACGAGCTGGAGATGATGCACGCCGTACTTCGCAAGGTGGGCGAGGTGCCGTCGGAACAGCTCGAGGAGCTGGTCCGGATTTGGGCTGGCAAGGTGAGAGACCTGTCTTGCGACATGGAAGACGCTGTTGACGACTTCATGGTGCGTGTGGATGAGGGTTCAAGCAGCAAGCCAACGGACATGAGGAATCGAGTCAAGAAGTTCCTCAAGAAGACCACCAAACTGTTTGGCAAGGGAAAAGCACTTCATCAAATCAGTGATGCCATCAAAGAAGCTCAGGATCTTGCCAAGGAGTTGGCGGACCTGCGTAGAAGGTACGAGCTTGACACTCGTAGCACTAGCAATGGTGCTACCATTGACCCTCGTGTGTTAGCTCTGCACAAAGACGTAGGGGAGCTTGTTGGCATTGACCGCACAAGGGATGAGCTTATTAAAACACTGATTTGTGAGGACGGGAGTTCCAAGGAGCAATTGAACACAATCTCTAGTATTGGTGTTGGTGGGCTAGGCAAGACAACGCTCACCAAAGCAGTCTATGAGAAGATCAAAGCCCAATTTGATTGTGTGGCTTTTGTCCCAGTGGGTCAGAACCCAGATATCAAGAAAGTTTTCAAGGACTTACTCTATGAACTTAACAAGGCAAAGTTCACTGACATTCATAACACATCAAAGATGAAAATCTACTCATCAAGGAAATCAGAGAATTCCTTGTGGATAAGAGGTATGCATCACATAGTGCTTGTCCTTCTTTATATATTTCAGAAATCTGTGAAGTAGTGAGATGTATACTGAATTTCATGTCTTCATTTCCTTGTTTGTTATACTTCCATATCTGTAGTAGTCCATTTCTTTTTAAGCAAATTCGGCTTCTTTCTTTTTTGCACAGTTGCCTTATTTTTGTTAGTCCTGTATACTTTTAAGCAATTTCTATTGCATTTCTTAATATTTTTGCATGCATATCCTTAGTGGTTATATAATCCTATGGTTTCGATTTAGTACCTTACAGTTTATCCTTGTTACAAAATTCAGTTGTATATAGATGACTTGCCAACTAATGCTATCAAAATTATTGGTATAGGTACCTCATTGTAATTGATGATATATGGGAAGAAGAAATATGGAGATATATAAATTGTGCTTTGTATAAAAACAAACTCCATAGTAGGGTAATCACAACAACCCGCAATGTGAGCGTGTCTGAAGCATGTCTCTCTTCCAGTGATGACATGATTCACAAAATGAAACCTCTTTCTGACGAAGACTCGCAGATACTCTTCAATAGAAGAATATTTCAACGCGAAGAGAAATGTCCAGAAGATTTGCAAGCAGTATCAAGAGAGATATTGAAGAAATGTGGTGGTGTGCCATTAGCCATCATTACAATAGCTAGCCTTCTAGTCAGTAACCAAAGGATAAAGCAGAAAGAAGAATGGATGCATGTGCACAGTTCGATGGGCCGTGGAGTTACCGAAGGTGGTATTGTGAAGGACATGAAGAGGATATTATCACTCAGCTATTATGATTTGCCTTCGCATCTAAAGACTTGTTTGTTATACCTAAGCATCTTTCCTGAAGACTTTGAGATTAAGAGAGATTGGCTGATATGGAGGTGGCTTGCTGAAGGGTTTATCCAATGTGACAAAGAAGAAACCAGGCTGTTTGAGATCGGAGAGAGCTACTTCAACGAGCTTATGAACAGGAGCTAGATCCAGCCAGCAGAAATCAATAAGGAAGGCACTGTAGTAACTTTCCGTATACATGATATGGTTCTTGATCTTATCTGCTCACTGTCAAGTGCAGAGAATTATATTTCCATATTGGATAATGCTGAGTGGCATGCACCTAATTTGCAAAGGAAATTTCGCAGGTTATCACTTCATAATATCAAGGCAAAGTGCCGGAACCATCTGTTTGATAGCACTAGCCTGTCAAAAGTGAGGACCTTTGCTGTTTTTTCTCCCGTTACCTGTGATTGGTTGCCATCTCTCTCAAGCTTCCAATTTTTGCGTGTGTTGGATCTTGAAAATTGTGGCAGCCGTAAAAGTAGCTCTGGTATCAGCCTCAAGTATGTAGGAAATTTAATTCACCTAAGGTACCTAGGGCTCAAGGATGCAGATGTTTGCGAACTCCCAATGGACATAGGCAAGTTGCAGATTTTACAGACATTAGATATAAGAGAAACTAGTATAAATGAATTACCTTCAAGTGTTGTACAGCTCAGAAATTTGATATGCCTATGTGTCAATTCTTGGGTGAGGCTGCCAAAAGGAATGGGGAGCTTGATGTCCCTTGAAGTGCTGGAACGAGTAGGCTTATCCTCATCTCCTCACATTGTGGAAGAGCTGAGGCATCTGACAGAGGTTAGGACACTCGGTGTTAACTTTGATGACATGTACGAGGATTTGATCAATATGGATATATTAATCAAGTCTCTAGGCAACCTGCACAAATTGCAAAATCTGCGTATTTATTATGGTGGCAGATTGACAGATCACATGCGTGAAAGCTGGGTGCCCCCTCCAAACCTCCGTAGTTTTGATTCATGGAGCCCCTATTTTCGTCCTGCGTTGTTCTCGCACCTTCCAAAGTCGCGTGATGGGAACACTGGTTGTGAGGGCCGATGCATTTCCATCTGCGAGATGCTGCAAGTTCATACTGTTTCTGATGCCGCCGTGCCTTTTCCCACCTGGAGCTATGCCAAGGGTTCAGCGCCTTAAGTTCTGGGTCTCTGCACCGTCGATCACAAGTGGTGAGGTTGACTGCGGCCTGGGGCACCTCCCTTCTCTCGAGCATCTTCAGGTTTGTCTGGTGCGTGATAATTCCAGCGATGAAGAGATGGAGACAGCCGAGTCTTGGCTGAGGCGCGCAGCAGAAGCCCATCCAAAACGTCCCACCATTCAAATCAAGCATAACAATTACCTCCGCGGCTCTGCCACTGGTAAGGTCTAATCATCTGAGCAACCATGAATCCCCTTTTCCTGAATATGCTCGTTACCATAATGTTTGATTTATCCCTCGTAGTTTCCCGGTTTCAGGCCTTCCATGAAATCCTGGAGTCAGGTATTGTTCCAACACTACGATAGGCAACAAACAATTCACTGCGCCACTGCAGGTAGCAGGCAGGCTAGCAGCAACTCAAGTGGTTCGTGTACGGCTACAGCTCCAAATAACGAGGGCTCATTCTCTCCACCTACGTACCGCAGGCTGTTCCTGCCTTGTTAGTTCCTTACTTATTGTCACTGCTTAATTTCCTTGGGTCGGCTATAATTGGGACTTCTTTTTATCTATCCAGTCAAGACTCGTACAATAATACTACCCTTCTTCAGTTTGTAATGCTACCTCTACATTTTAATTTCTTCATTTGCTTGTTCACATAGAACAGTGTTATGTTTTTATTGGCTTAATGAAGAAATTGTTGTTCGTTCAGTGCTGAAACATAACACTGTTCCACGCGGCTTCACCTTTTCTGCAACTTAGGCGGAGAAATCGACAGTGTATCTCTGAATGTTCGCTTCCTCAGCCTGCTGCGCACGTTCTGATTCTGACGAGCTACACATCCACACCAAGAATGAGTTCTACATCAGCCGTCCATGGACTCTGATGGGGATTCCGCCCGCTTGCTGCAGCCTCATATTGCAGTTAGACCTGTGGCCGAACAGAAGGTAAGGAGAACTAGTCTTGAGAGGCACACCATCAGGGCTCAAGGCAGATGGTGAACTAGCACTCAGAATGAGCACCACACAGGTCTTCAGAGACCTGTGGCCGTCTCTACCAAAGGCTGCCGGCTCAAACCGAAAAATGAATTGACTTCTGTTGATATGAGTTACACGTGTAGACAAGTGCAGAACTGGTAAGTACAAGTCTAGAACATAAGAAATTTACAGCATGCATGCTGTATGCAAAAACCCACAGTAGCAGACCATCACACCGGCAGCTCATGTTTCGCATAACATGAACAATTGCAAGTGCTCCATCTCTTTTGGTTATTCAGTCGGCAACTACTTTCTATATCATCAATTGGACTAATGAAATACAGTATGCGTAACATATATCACAAAAAAGTAAATCACTGAAAACTTCTTCTGAATACGAATTCTATGGTACACTTCTTTTTTCTTTAGAAAGGGAAAGGGAGGAAGACCCTCGGCCTCTGTATCTGGACGATGCATACAGTCATTTTATTAATTATTCACACAAGAACTTACAAAGTCATACAACAGTAAGACTAAAGCCACGTCTAAGTAATATCTGTCGCTACTCCTATCCAGTTGATGAAGGGGCGCTGATAGTCTAGGCCTAATACCAAACAGACCTCGCAACCAAACCTATCATCAAAGACCTGAGGTCCCAATCAGAACGCCTGCCGAGTATGGGGCACCCACCAGTCTGGCGCGCTCCTCAATCAGGACGCCTGCCGGGTATGAGGCCGCCAGGGTTGCTGCCTACAGGCCGACGCTGTCCACGCTCGCCGGGGGCCGCCACCGACATCAAAATGTTGGGTACGGCAGCTGTTCCGCAAAATCGCGAAAAGGAATAAGGGAGGAACAATTTGCAGAGTTTCCAGACCCGATAAGATCTATATATAGGATGCCACGTCATCAGAATTTTGGACCGCGGACTGGTTTACAATCCCATCCACCCGATAAACTCAAGGGCTGTTGGTGCGTATTAGTCCACGATACGAGAGGACCACCGATCACTCCTCGTCCACAACAGTTGCTGCTCATTTCTTCTTCTATTGCTCCCTGCGGCGAACGGTGGTCGCGCCAAAGGTACTCTTCTACTCGTCTCCTCCTCTTCTGTTCAATACATTTGGTTCGGCCTCTTTCCTTTGATCTAGTTAGTGCGCAGCTCTCTTCTTTTATCCGTGTGAGTTTTCTTTTGGAGAAGGATGATAGCCTCCAGTCTCTCCATCGAGTGATGCAGCACAACTATCTTTATTATGTTATTCAATAGAGTCTGACAAGATAAATACAAGGATCAATCCAAAGCCACCTTCGTGACGATCTATGTCGCTATACCTACAAGATTGATGATGTGCCTTGACCGCACCAACACACATCATCTAGAGCACCAACCGGTCTAGCCAACCCACAGCGCGCACCGCATACGCACGCTCTAGGATTCGATGCTGCCATCTTCATGAGCGTCATTGCATTGACCTTGCCAGGCGTAACTGTCATCGACGTTACCACGACGCCAAACAACGCCACCAGCCTGAACAATTCCATCAACCCGCGTCCAACACCGCGTCTCCACTGCGCCACGCCACCGAGACTGTTGTCTTTGATGTGGTAGATGCAACACCGCTCCACCTCTTGGCCTCTCCCGTCAGTATTTGCTCCAAAACAATGCCCCGGGGAAGGAGAACAACACCAAAGTCTCCGTCATCATCCGATACAGGAGAGCAGATGCCCCTTGGAGAAAGAAGGGCGTGCCATCTGCATCTACCAATGAACCCAAACGGTGCCCCCTACCACAACGCTCTCACGACGACACGTCGACACCTTCAAGAAGGACACGACACCTTGAGTGTCGTCATCGCACACTGCAGTTAGGGTTTTCACCGGAGAAATAGTGGGGTGGGAACAGGTAGAGCAGACCTGAACGACATTTCCAAGAAGGAAACCAGGGCCATCGAGCGTCGTCTCCTTCGCGGCCGACCGAAGTCAGTTATCCTGATCTAGAATTCTAGATCCCCACCACCTGCTCCGCCCACAACGCGGTGACCGGCTAGCCAGCCAACGCAGCCAAGTTCAATGAGATGGAGCGCACCTAGCAAGGATAGTAGGCAGAGACCAGACCGGCGTCGTCAGCCGCTGGGACAGCAAGCCACGTCCCAAACCCGAAGGTGGTCCGTCAGCCGCTCGAGACGACCCATGGCAACCCGACAGGGAGGCCTCACCAAAGGGGTCGTCGCCCCAGATCCATGGCCCGCCACAGTCGGGGAGTAGCACACGCCCCGCTGCTATAATCCCTGGTTGCGCATCCGACTTGCTCCCGATGCCGGCCTCATGCATCAGTGAGGAGATGGACCAGATCGGCTCCGCCGGCGGCCAGACCAGGAACGCCCCCGGTTCTCACTATCCTGTCGTGTCTTTGTCCCGCTTCACTAGCGCTCCACCTGGTGACTAGGAGGGAAGGAGCAGATAGGCTCCGGCGGCAGCCAGATCGGGAACGCCCCGAGTCGCCCTATTTTTTGGGGGAGAATTTCACATCCTAACTAAGAATGTACACAACCTTTTAAGCACTAGGAAGTATGCACGCGCAATGCACGCATAGACGATCTGTCGCATTATGTTAAACATATGTACTACCTCGCTCCATAATGTAATACTTTTTGCAAGGTAGCATAGCATGAAAAATGCCTTATATATATTGTCAGGACGGAGGGAGTAGTTCTCAACAAATGTAATATGTACTCATCTCACGAATAAATAAGTGAAAATACTGATTGTTAATGAATAAGGATTATCTGAGATGATAAGTACTACATTTTTCAAAATATTGCTAGGGTAACAACTTAATTATTAGAAGTGCGTTGTCTGACCATTTACACGCACAAAATAGGAGCTGAATTGGACAGTAGGCAAAAAAAGCATCTTCGATATTAAACAAGGTGTTTGAGCCGGCCGAAACAAAAATTTAGTAACTATGATGACAACATCCATGATAAAAGGCAGAAAATACATGGATAACTAAGACATGTTTGCTCTTCATATGAAGACTCGGCTACTCCTCAATTCATTCGGTCGATTCTTATTTGGCTTTTATGAGCATAGTTTAAACAACAATAGTGCATGAAAGAAACCGAAACTAACAAGGAACTCCTTTCAGAAAATCAATTCTTAACTCTTGAGGACAACTGGATTCCCTCCAACTTAAGTGCTAAAAGAGGTTGTTTTGTTTTCCTCAAATCATCGTGAAACCAATGAGAAATTAACAAAATATTGCTGAATAGAACTGAGAGTTGTGAAGTTAAATCAGAATATATGTCCACTAAGACATCTGTAATGAAAACTCAATTTATTACACAGATCTCATATGCTTCTTTAATTCTGGATGATCAACTTTAATCAATATTTCCATGACGAAAATAACTACTATCACATCCACGCATAAATTCTCGAAGGTATGTCCCTTTGGCTCAGGCTAAGTTGGATCGGTTGACCCATGTTTTGCTTGCTGACTCGACTTGTTTTTTGTGGTGCAGAATTCTGCCGCAACTTCGAAGAAGAGATTGGGCGGGTCGAGCCCGGCCTGGACCCAGCCAATTCCATCGTCAAGGACGAGGTTGCCATGAACATCTTGAGGCTGGAATCCCGTCTTACTGCTACCACGGACTATCTGGGATGGCTGAAAGCGGTGAAGGCCCGGATCGACACCGCGCTCTGGAGGGGAGTCGTGTAGGAGAACGACCTCGAGTCTCTGATGACTCGACTCAATGAGATCCCCAGCCGAGTGCAGGAGTGGAAGAAGTCGTCCGCCCGGAGTGGAGCCGACGGGGCGCTATCCTTAGTCCGTGTGCACTGCAAGGAGGTGAAGGAGAGGAGGCTCGCGGTACTCAAGGTCGCCAATACGAAGGAGCTCCAATTCCAGTCGTTCATGGAGACTTTCTTGGAAGCCGCCACCCTCATCGTCGATGGGATCGACCTGGACCAGTTCGTTACACCTGCGAGTCCGCCTCCTCCTGAGGAATGAGCGAACTTTGATACTTTAATTCAGTTTGCCTTGGAATGCCGAGTGATCTTGTAATCGTTAAACTCTGGTGGGCCCGTGGCCCAGGTACTCTTGCCCGAATCTTGCGGGGCTTTATCTGGATTTGATTCCTTGGCTTGTGACACTTTTTGATCGCTTGAATCTTTGAGTCGACGCCTTGATGGCGACGTTGTACTTGTGGCGGAGCTCGGAGGACAGCGGCTGAGCCTCCGAGCGAGAGAACCGCTCTTCACTCGGAATGGTTCTTGTAACTTAGGCGAGTCGCGGGGTCGCAGCTAAGCCCCCGAGTGAGAGGATTGCTCTTCATTCGGAGTGGTTTTTTTTAACTTCGGCGATTCCAAGCTATGTTGTATTTGTGGCGGAGCTCGGAAGACAGAGCCACATTATACTTATGACGCAGCTCGGAGGACCGCAGCTAAGCCTCCGAGTGAGAGGGTTGCTCTTCACCCGGAGTGGTTTTTGTAACTTAGGCGATTCCAAGCTACGTTGTATTTGTGGCGGAGCTCGGAAGACAGAGCCAAATTATACTTATGACGCAGCTCGGAGGACCGCAACTAAGCCTCCG
>LR738712.1:717644499-717658761 GCA_902687465.1 Secale cereale | reverse complement strand
CGAGTGAGAGGATTGCTCTTCACTCGGAGTGAGCGTTTGTAACTTAGGTGAGTCACGGGGCCGCAGCTAAGCCCCGAGTGAGAGGATTGCTCTTCACTCAGATTGGATGTTTGTAACTTAGGCGATTCCAAGCTACGTTGTATTTGTGGCCGAGCTCGGAAGACAGAGCCACATTATACTTATGACGCAGCTCGGAGGACCGCAGCTAAGCCCCCGAGTGAGAGGGTTGCTCTTCACTTGGAGTGAGCGTTTGTAACTTAGGCGAGTCGCTGGGCCACAGCTAAGCCCCTGAGTGAGAGGATTGTTGTTCACTCGGAGTGGATGTTTGTAACTTAGGCGATTCCAAGCTACGTTGTATTTGTGGCGGAGCTCGGAAGACAAAGCCACATTATACTTATGACGTAGCTCGGAGGACCGCAGCTAAGCCCCCGAGTGAGAAGGTTGCTCTTCACTCGGAGTGAGCGTTTGTAACTTAGGCGAGTCACGGGGCCGCAGCTAATCCCCCGAGTGAGAGGATTGCTCTTCACTCGGAGTGGATGTTTGTAACTTAGGCGATTCCAAGCTATGTTGTATTTGTGGCGGAGCTCGGAAGACAGAGCCACATTACACTTATGACGTAGCTCTGAGGACCGCAGCTAAGCCCCCGAGTGAGAGGGTTGCTCTTCACTCAGAGTAATTTTTGGGAACTTAGGCGAATCTGGTTCGTGGCTAAGCACCCATAGGGGGGATTTTGAAGACCAGCGTTTTAGAAAACAACAATCAATAAAGGATCGCTGCAAACTTGTCTTTGAAACAAATCGGAAGATCTTTATTACAACTCGACTGTCGAGTGTCTCAATTGTAGAAGCGGCGGAGCAGGTCCGCGTTCCAGGAACAAGGTTCGTCTTTCTTCTTGGCGAGATTGTAAAGGTGGTACTCTCCGTTGTGCAGCACCTTGGTGATGATGAATGGGCCTTCCCAGGCCGGGGCAAGCTTGTGTGGTCGTTTCTGATGCACTCGAAGGACCAGGTCTCCTTCCTGAAATGCTCGGCTTCGAACGTTGCGAGCATGGAATCGACGCAGGTCTTGCTGATAGATGGTCGACCGGATCAAGGTCATCTCTCGTTCCTCTTCCAAAAGGTCGACTGCATCCTAAAGAGCCTGCTCTGCCTCGGCTTCGGAGAAGAGTTCCACTCTGGGGGCGTTGTGCAACAAGTCGCTCGGCAACACAGCTTCGGCTCCATAGACCATGAAGAAAGGGGTACGGCCAGTCGACCGGTTTGGAGTTGTCCTCAGACTCCATAGGACAGATGGTAGTTCGGTTACCCAAGCCCCAGCGGCATGCTTAAGATCACGCATGAGCCGTGGCTTTAGGCCTTGGAGAATCAAACCATTTTCTCTTTCTGCCTGTCCATTCGACTGCGGATGTGCCACGGAGGCGTAGTCGACTCGTGTTCCTTGAGAAGCACAGAAAGCTCTGAATTCATCCGAGTCAAAGTTGGAGCCGTTGTCTGTGATGATGCTGTGGGGAACTCCATATCTGAATATCAATTCCCTGATGAAGCTGATGGCGGTGCTCGACTCAAGGTTCTTGATTGGCTTGGGCTCAATCCATTTGGTGAACTTGTCGACTGCCACGAGTAGGTGGGTGAATCCGCTTCTGCCCGTTCTGAAGGGGCCGACCATGTCCAAGCCCCAAATGGCAAAGGGCCAGACTAGCGGAATGGTCTTCAAAGCTGACGTCGGCTTGTGGGACATGTTGGAGTAGAACTGGCAACCTGCGCACTTGTCCACAATATCCTTGGCCATCTCGTTGGCACGGGGCCAGTAAAACCCGGTTCGGTATGCTTTAGCCAATATAGTCCGAGAGGAAGCATGGTGGCCACAAGTTCCCGAGTGAATCTCATCCAGGATCAGTCGACCTTCCTCTGGGGTGATGCAGCGCTGAGCGACTCCGGTGACGCTTTCTCTGTAGAGTTGACCCTGAATGACAGTGAACGCCTTGGATCGACGGACGATCTGGCGCGCTTCTTCCTCATCTTCTGGGAGTTCTTGCCTGAGCAGATATGATATGTATGGCACAGTCCAGTCCGGCGTAATTGTAAGGGCATATTTAGCCAAATGGTGTTTTGGTGATTGATGACAATGCGTTTGCGGACTAATCATGTGTTCTAAGCTCTTTCAGATACATCTCACAAAGGCGCAAGAAGATTAGAGGCCCCTCGGAATCTATGGAAGACGGTGTTTCCTTTTTGCTTAGTTTTCGGTGGTTCTGAGTGATAGGAAAGCCGTACTATTAAAAGGGGGTCCGCTTTGGTAAGGTTTGGGTGGAATCAACACGTACACTTCTTTATTGCACCCACCTTTCCTTCCCGCCACAATGGAGCTATTCTTTCCCATCTCCTCTTGCTTGTTCTGGCCCCAACGGTAGTACCGCGGATCCCAGCGGTAGTACCGCCCGTGTGTCACAAGCGGTAGTACCGCCCTACTAAGCGGTAGTAACGCTTGGTACACTCTGCGTTAGTACCGCTACTGATCCATGTTACCACCGCCTCGATTCGCGAGCGATTTTTCGTGTCGAGTTTTGCGGTACTAGGTGCGGCAGTAGAGGCGGTAGTACCGCTCCCAGCGGTAGTACCACCCTGAGACCACGGTAGTACCGCTCGGGGCCCTACCCCTATGGCACGGTAGTACCGCTTGTGTGGCAACGGTAGTACCGCTCTATAAGCGGTAGTACCGCTCCCCTAAGCGGTAGTACTGCTCTGTGCGGGGCTGAGTGGGGGATAACGGTTGGATTGTTCCCCCCACTATATAAAGGCTTCTTCTTCCTCCTTTTGACTCACCTCTTCCCCCACTTACTCCATTGTTGCTCCAAAGCTCCATTTTCGCCCGATCTCTCTCCCTAGCCAATCAAACTTGTTGATTTGCTCGGGATTGCTTGAGAAGGCACCGATCTACACTTCCACCAAGAGATATTTGATTCCCCCACTAATCCCTAGCGGATCTTGTTACTCTTGGGTGTTTGAGCACCCTAGACGGTTGAGGTCACCTCGAAGCCATATTCCATTGTGGTGAAGCTTCGTGGTTTCGTTGGGAGCCTCCAATTTAGTTGTGGAGATAGCCCCAACCTTGTTTGTAAAGGTTCGGTCGCCGCCTTCAAGGGCACCACTAGTGGAATCACGGCACCTTGCATTGTGTGAGGGCGTGAGGAGAATACGGTGGCCTTAGTGGCTTCTTGGGGAGCATTGTGCCTCCACACCGCTCCAACGGAGACGTACTTCCCCTCAAAGGGAAGGAACTTCGGCAACACATCCTCGTCTCCACCGGTTCGTCTTGTGGTTATTTCTTACCTTTACTTGTGCAAGCATTACTTGTTTGTCTCCTATAGCTTTCTTGTGTTGTTGTTATCGTTACTCACTTTTAGTTGTCTTCTTCGTAGCATATCTAGACAACTTACTTTGACGCTTAATTTAAAGTGGTTAAGAAAAGCTAAAAATTGTTAGTTGCCTATTCACCCCCCCCCCTCTAGTCAACCATATCGATCCTTTCAATTGGTATCAGAGCCTCGTCTCTTTTTAAGGACTTTACCGTCCAAAGAGTATGGGTGACAACGTAGTCGAGATGGAGGACCATTCCGGTGGAACTCTGTCCTTGCCTACGTCAGATGGGGGAGCCTCGGTCTCTCGTGAGGAGTTCAATGTGGCCTTGACCACATTGAAAGAGTCACTAGCGAGCGAGGTCAAAGGCATGTTTAAAGATTTGCTTGAGGGGCTTAAATTATCCACCGCACCGTTGGAAGTGGTTCGTCCCGCTACCAACGTGTCGGAGGCTAATCCCGACAAGGGAGAAGCTAGTAGTGAACAAGCCCCTGTTACTAAGAATGGGAGTGGGATATTTGCCAAATCCGCTCCTCCTACTCACTATGGAGGACCCGTTCCCACACCGCATTTAAATTCCGTTGGGCCTCCTCCCAAGTTTATCAAAAATTCTGATTTTGCTACTTGGGTGTTTCGTTTTAAACATCATATAAATCATTGTTCTACTAATCTTTGGAGAATCATTGAGCAAGGTTTTTACCCGCGTGATCCCGACAACATGACTCCAAGAGAAACTGCGGATCATCAATTCAACGAGTCCGCTCTTTGCATTCTTCAAGATGCCATCCCTCCTGAAGACATTGCACATCTTCGACCCTTCACTGTGGCCAAGGAAGCTTGGGAGCATGTTGGTACTATGTACAAGGGAAGCACTAGCATTCAACGCTCTAACTATGAAGTTGTGCAAGATGAAGCCGATGAGTTTGCTATGATCAAAGAAGAAGATCCTCGTGAACTTTATCGGAGATTAACCACCCTTGCGGTCTCTCTTCGAGATCATGGCAGTAAGGACACATATGACAACTGGATCAAGCGCAAGTTCCTCAAGGCCATGACGCCCTATCATAAGGCCATGTCCTCTGTCATTCGTCAGAGACCGGATTTCCACCACTTGTCTTCTCATGAAGTGTTGGATGAGTTCGTTGCCATGAGGATCTTGGACATGACCGCCGACAATGCGGTCTTAAGAGCTCAACGATCAAAGAAGCCTAATCTTGCCCTGAAGGCCAAGGCTTGTGTGGAAGAAGAGGAGGTGGAAGATGATGATGAGTGTAGCCCCGAGGACACCAAATATGCCTATCATGAGCACATGGCTCTTGCTTCAACGCAATTCTGGGGCAAGAAGAACACAAGACCCAACTTCAACAGGAACAACTCAAGTGGAAACAAGGACAAGCAACGAGTAAGGACATGCTTCAACTGTGGCAATGTAAGCCATTTCGTTGCGGATTGCCCATATGAGAAGAGAGAAGACTTTGGAGGCAAGCTTATCCGGAAGGACAAGTCAAAGTCCTATCCCAACAAGAACAACTTCAACAAGAAGACTCCTCCTAAAGGGTTAGTGGCCCAAGAGGAATATGTTGAGGATGATGATAATGATGAAGATGATGAGATGGTCACCATGGCCACAATTGCAATTGCTACTACTCCACACTCATCTCTCTTCGACTCACCAAATGAGAACATCGTCGGCAAGTGTCTCATGGCCAAGGCCACCAACAAGGTAACCCCAAACATCAATACTACTATCGCTTCTAATCCTTCATTGACGAATTGTATTCATGAGAGTGAGGGTGCTAAGGAGGGAGAGAATGAATTTGAGTTGTTCATGAAAAATCTCAAGGGCAAACCCAAGAAGCATTTTGTTGCTCTCTTGGAACAACTCGGTGAGGCCAACGACATGATCGAGGCTCACGAGGAAACCATTACTAAAATGGAAGGACATAGTCGAGACTATACCGATGAGATATCAGATCTCTCTAATGCCCTAGAGGAAGAGCGTGGTCTTCGTTTGGCTCTTGAGGAGTCACACAACGATGGTCATGCTAAATTAAAGAAAGATCTTGATCATGCTTTAGTTGTCTCTCGTGTGCTTAATTCCGATAAGGCAAAACTTGTGGTTGACCATGCTAAACTCAAAGATGAGTTTGGCATACTTGACAAGGCTCACAAGGCCTTGAAAGGTATGCATGCTACTCTCAAGGAGTCTCATGATCAACTCCAAGTTTCGCTAACCAAGGAAAAGGCTATCTTTCCTCGCATGGTATTAATTGATAATGCAAATGCTACTAACCCGTGTTGCGAGCATGTGCATCTTGTTGAAGAGAATGCCGAGTTGAAGAAGCAACTTGAGAAAGGCCTTGTGACATGCATACAAGGTGAGAAGAACCTCAACAACCTTTTTAGCAATCAAAAGGAGGTTGTGGCAAAGGAAGGAATTGGGTTTGTTCCTAAGCCCAAGAAGAAGAAGAATGACAAGACCAAGCAACCACCCCCTCTCCGACAATCTTTTGTGAAAGAAGGAGAGGGCACATCAAAGAAGAAGAAAATGGTGGAAGGTGGTGGTGTCAAGAAAAACTCCACCATACCATCAAACATGGCCGGCGACTTTAATCCTTCATATGTTTTATGTTGTGCTAGTGATGGTCATGTGTTTGCTAAATTTGTTGGTTCCTCTTATGAGTACATTGAATGGTCCATTTGGGTTCCTAAGACCCTTGTTACTAACCTCAAAGGACCCATTACCAAATGGGTACCTAAATCTAAGCATTGATCTCTTGTAGGAGTTTGCTTTCGGTGGGGGATCATGGTTGCTCGATAGCGGAGCCACAAATCATATGACCGGAAGCAAATACTTGGTGGTGGACGTGCATCTAGGTTCATCTATGGCCACCAACGTCGAATGGGGTGATGCTTCATCTTCGAAGGTATTGGGGCTTGGCAAGGTTGTTGTCTCTCATGATCTCACGATCGAGAAAGTCATGCTTGTTGAGTCCCTTGCATACAATTTACTTTCTGTTCGCCAACTCGCACTCATGGGCTTTGCTACATTCTTTGATATTGATACCGTGGCCCTCTTGTGGAGCAAGACTCTTAAAGTAGCCTATGTTGGGCATGTCGAGAACGGCCTTTATGTGGTTAACTTCTCGAAGCAACCCACTAAGGTCGCGACATGCTTAATGGCTAAAGTTGATGTGGGATGGCTTTGGCATCGCCGTTTGGCCCACGTCAATATGAGATCTTTGCAAAGTCTTCTCAAGGGGGGCCATGTCCGTGGTCTAACAAATGTTAGCTTTGCCAAAGATCGTGCTTGCAGGGCTTGCATTGAAGGAAAGTTACATGAGACGGCTCACCCTCCCTCAACTATCATCTATTCAAAGAGACCCCTAGAGCTCCTTCACATGGACCTCTTTGGGCCTCCATCTTTTGATAGTCTTGGGGGTAGAAAGTACTGCTTGGTGATTGTCGATGATTACTCAAGATACACCTGGGTATACTTCTTCAAGAAGAAGAGTGAGACCCAACAAACCGTCATCAACTTTGCAAATGAAGCTCAACGACAACATGAAGCAAAGATTTTGATGATAAGAAGTGACAACGGCACCGAGTTCAAGAACTACACCTTGGATGAGTTTCTCAGTGATGAGGGGATCAAACATCAATATGCAGCCCCATATACCCCTCAACAAAACAGTGTAGCGGAGAGAAAGAACCGAACTCTGATGGATGCGGCAAGAACCATGATGGCGGAATTCAAATCTCCATACAACTTTTGGGCCGAAGCCATCAACACCGCTTGCCATGCATCAAATCGGCTCTATCTCCGCAAAGGCTTGAACAAAACTCCGTATGAGATACTTACCGGTAACAAGCCCAATCTCAAGTACTTCCGGGTATTCCGGTGTAAGTGTTTCATTCTCAAGAAAGGTGTTCGCTTGTCTAAATTTGAATCTAGAGCTCACGAGGGCATATTTGTTGGTTATGCTACAAACTCTCATGCTTACCGTGTCCTCAACAAGTCAAATGGACTCATTGAGGAGACGAGTAACGTAGAGTTTGATGAAAATAACGGCTCCCAAGTGGAGCAAAGTGGTACTTGTGATGTGGTTTGAGCTCCTGTCTGCTATTTCTGAACGCAAGTGCCTCATCTATGGTCCGTCCATCATGCTGCTGATTGAGAAGGCTTGGGATCATGTCTATCCCAATGCATTGCTGGAGACTGGAGAGTTGGTGTCTCATGAGATCAAGCGTCTGAGATGGAAGGACAACTGGGGCACTCATGCCCCCAAGACTGGAGGCTCATCCTCCGCTGCTGCTATGGATACAGAGGAGGCTGAGGTTGAAGCAGATGATGACGATGACTATGAGCCATCGGGTGCAAAGCCCTCATGGGCAAAGAAGCTCAAGAAGAAGATGAAGAAGTTGTTCTGCATGGAGTCTCATGGTCAGTACATGACTCATGTGGCAGAGAAGAAGGCCAGGGGGCGTCACAAGGAGCTCTTGCGTCAGTTGGGTGCAACTGTGGCCAGTGGCTCTGAGGAGCAGGTAACTGAGGAGGAAGAATGGATCAAGCAGCATTGCCCATGAACTGATTCCGATGCCGAGCAGTTTCCGGTCGACGACGACGAAGACGATGACCCTGCTGCTATTTGATGATTCGAGACCTTCTCGTGCTCTCACCTGGAGCCATAGTTTAGCTCTCTGCCCTTTTGTTTCTCGATGCCAAAGGGGGAGAGAGTTTAGGGATTTGTGCCTTTGTGTTTCGCTTGTGTGCTTTTCGCTTCTTGTGGTTTGGTTGTTTTGTTTTCGTGAGACCTAAGTTCCCGTCATATGGTGTGAGCCATATGCTACCCTATCTTATTTATGTACCTGGTACTATCTAGCATGCATGTTTATCTTACTATGTACTTTGTTCTCATATCTTGCTTAGGGTGTTGGTCTCTAAAATATAGGGGGGGTGCTGATCCTAGCATGTGTGCCGTGCAGTCCAAAGCACTTATCTAGATAGCACACATCTAGGGGAGCCAGTCTATATTTTAGGGGTGTGGATTTTGCATTTACATTATGTTATTATTCTTTTTGTGCAAATCCCGTGTTGTCATCAATCCACCAAAAAGGGGGAGATTGTAAGGGCATATTTAGCCAAATGGTGTTTTGGTCATTGATGACAATGCGTTTGCGGACTAATCATGTGTTCTAAGCTCTTTCAGATACATCTCACAAAGTCACAAGTAGATTAGAGGCCCCTCGAATCTATGGAAGATGGTGTTTCCTTTTTGCTTTGTTTTCGGTGGTTCTGAGTGATAGGAAAGCCGTACTATTAAGAGGGGGTCCGCTTTGGTAAGTGATACGTCCAAAACGTATCTATAATTTCTGCTTGCTTCATGCCACTTTTGGGTGATATTGCTATGATATTCATACACTTCCATACACTTTTGATCATATTTGGACTACTTACTAATCTAGTGCACCCCAGTGCCAGTTTCTGTTTTCGGCTGTTTTTGTATTTCAGGTTTTCACGTTTCGAGAACTGCCCAAAAAAATCCAGAAAAATTATATAAAAAATCAGCGTTTCGGGAACAACCTTGCGTCCGAAGGACAACTGGGGGGGGGCACCAGGGCTCCAGGCGCCCTGGCGGCGCGCCCCCCCGTGGGCCGCGCCGGGGGGGCGCCTGGGCCCCCCGAAGCTCCCCCGATGCCCTCCTTTGGCATATATTTAAAGGGTCCTCTGAAACCCTCAGAACAGGAACTATTTTCGCGATCCCATCTCTGTTCAGCCGCCGCCGCCGCTTCCAAGATCGGGAGCACCAGGAGAACTCTTCCCGGCACCCTGCCGGAGGGGAGGATCACCACCGGGAGCTTCTCCACCACCATGGACGCCTCCCGGATGACTCGTGAGTAGTCTCCCTTGGACCATGAGTCCATGACCAGTAGCTATGTGATGTTCTCCTCCCGTTCTTGTGCTTCACTAATTAGTCCTCGTGAGCTGCCCTACATGATCGAGGCACCTATGTAATCCTTATGTTGTTGCTATGTTGAGTTTGCTGGGATCCGATGGATTATGAGATTATGTTCAGATTGATCTTGAGTAATATATTTGATTCACCTCTTTTATATTTTTGTTCATAAGTAATTCTTGCATGTTCTCCGTTGTTATTTATTGCTTTGACCAAGTAGTAAGTAGTGACTCCAAGAGGGAACGTTATGCTCGATTGTGGGTTCATGCCCCTCGATGACTAGCTTGAGTGACAGAAACATGAGTCTAGGGGATGTGCTGTTGCCACAAGGAGGAAAACAACGGTGCTTGTGCCCACGGGTGCAAGGATTGTTTACTTTACGCAAAGTTCTTTTAATGCAGTTGTCTGTTGCATTGAGTTTACACTATGGGTGGGACTCGCAACTTAATACCTGCGAGATGTTCTGGATAGATATCTCAAGGTGGATGATTAGTAGTAGATATTGATGGATTTCGGTCTACTTACTTTGGCATACCGCCCATGCTTTGAACCTCAACCTTTCTTGCAATGTAGTCAGCATTGGTTTGCGTTCGTGGTCCTGTCAATTGCCCAGCTGTAATTCGTTTACCTCACATAGCTGTTTTATCGTATTTTGGGAGAGAGACATCACTAGTGAACATCATGAGACTCCGGTCCATATTACCATCATTGATCACATCCGCTATTTACTTTTCGTTATTATTTACTATTGCAAAACACTATCTATCACTACTATCATTGCTTTTAATCCTTTGTGAACTACAAGGCCGGAGGGATTGACAACCTCTCTGTACTCGTTGGGAGCAAAGTTATTTGTATCTGTGTGCAGGTCCACGTTGATTGCTACTAATCTGGCGCCGTAGCAGTTGACACCTACTTGTTGAACCTAGGAGTCTCTGGGGATTCGATCCTTGGCATCTTTGCTAAGGGAAAACACTTCTACTTACTGCATCTTACACCTTCCACTTGGGGTAACCAACGAGGGGTTCGAGGCCCATCAAGGAGTATTTTCTGGCGCCGTTGCCGGGGACTCCACTCTTCAGGATAGGGGAGTTGCACGCTATCTTTTACCTTTGCTTTTTAGTCTTGTTAGTTTACCTTTCATTTTTGCTTTAGTACCTTTTTATCGAAAATCACAAAAATAGTTATCTTGCTTGCTTGCTATTATGGGTTCTACCAAAAACACTAAATGGGAGGAGTACACCCCTTCTTCCATTACCCCAATTACCACTGTCGGGATCTACAAAAGTAATAAACCTTGTGATTACATTAGTCTTGACGGAGGGTTGTGCCCATGGCATGGTCTTCCAGGAAAAGAGTATGAGCCTCAGTTTAAAATTGCTCCTAAGCTTCCCCAAACTTGGGAAGATGTTCAAACTCTTATAATAGAGAGCGATTCAAACAAAGAGGATAACACTACAATTCTGCCCACTAATGATAAAATTGATTTTGACAATTGTAGTATTTCAGAAGTTGTCACCTTTGTACAAGGAATGGCCAAAGATCCCCACACTAGCACGCTTAATCTTGCCTTCACAGAGCATGTCACTAATGCTCTTATCAAAGCTAGGGAGGAGAAACTTAGAGTAGAAGCCTCCATACCTAGAAAGCTAGAAGATGGTTGGGATTCTATGATTAAAATTAAGATAAACAACTTCTCATGCTATGCTTTATGTGATATTGTAGCTAGTACTTCTATTATGCCCAAGAGACTATATGATATGCTTAAATTGAAAACTTATGATTCTTGTTCTTTTGGTGTTCGTCTCGTTGATTCTTCCATAAAGAAACCTTTGGGGAGGATCGATGATGTTCTTATTGTTGTCAATGATAATTATGTGCCCGTTGATTTCACTATTATGGATATTGAATGTGATCCTTCTTGTCCAATTATTTTGGGACGTCCCTTTTTGCGCACCGTTGGTGCTATCATTGACATGAAAGAGGGTAATATAAAATTTCAGTTTCCTCTCAAGAAAGGGATGGAACACTTCCCTCGAAAGAAGATCAAGTTACCTTTTGAGTCCGTTGTACGGGCTAGCTATTCTTTTACTCTTGATAAAACTTGATCTATGCATTATGCCTAGCTTAAAGGCATAAAAGAAAACGCTTTTGGGAGGTAGCCCACATGAATAATTTTTTTTTGCTTTTTTTGTGTCTTGATGTTGTTTACTGTTGTAGCATCATCATTGTATCTTTGCTTTTCATATTTGTGCCAAGTATAGCCTCTGATTTCTACAAAGTTCAAAAGTTGTGAGGTGCTGTCCAGGAAACAGATTCTGTCCTTGGATAGAAAAATTCGTATAAAATCACCAGATCATCTTTTTGGTCTGAATTTTGTCTACAGCGTTCTCTATATAATTGTATTTCGTGCATCTGTTCTGAGTTTTTTGATTTGAGTTGCAGAAGTATCCCGAACAGATCAATTACTACCTGCTGTTCTGTTTTTCACAGATTCTGTCCTGTTATGCCTTTCCTTCACTTTGCAAATCAAGAGCTTGCTTTTTCTTTGCAAAAACCTTTTGGCAATCTTGAGAAAAAGTAGAAGTTCAAGAATATCTTTATTTTCAGCAAGGTATAATTATTTTATTAAGGGTACTAACCTCGCTAATCAGATTATGATGAGTTATGTATGAAGGGAGTTTTCAAGTGTGCGAGGGAAGATGATAAAAAGATTCAGGAGTGTCAAGCGCTCAAGCTTGGGGATGCCCCCGTGCACCCCCAAGAAATATTCAAGGAGACTCAAGCGTCTAAGCTTGGGGATGCCCCCGTGCATCCCCTTCTCCATCAACATTATCAGTTCGTCTTTCGTTCCACTATATTTTTATCACTTCATGTGTTATGTGCTATGCTTGGAGCGTCTTGCTTTTAGTTTTCTTTTTAGTTTTTCATAACGAGTCGGAACTCAGCATTCTTTATGTGGGAGAGAAACACGCTCCACCTTTACCTAGAACATAACATAGAATTTTCATGTCTATCTATACTGTGTGTGTTCTTTGTCTTTTAATAGCTACTATCATGCTCTGCTCTTAGTATTCATGCTTATCTTTTCAAAGAGCTTTTGTTTAGTTGGTTGCTTGAACTCTCTTTAATTATCATGCTCACCTTATTAAGAGAGTTTGCTTCCGTTGCATGGGTTAATGTGTCTATGATAAAGATGCTACTTGCATAATGGTGCTTAGTAGTTCAGGTTTTCTTATGGTTAATCTCAAATAGCTGGGGGGTTCCCAATGTGTTATTGGAGTACCAACATGGTTTGTTTGCCTATGATGTGGTATGGTTTAGTAATACCTTCCTTCGAGAATTTATTTTGATTGACTTGGCGTATGCTCACGCATATTTAAGACTGTAAAGAAAGTCTGTCAAGCCTTGATGATCTTTTATTTCTGAGTAGCGATATAACTTCCATGCCTGATTCAATATTGCTTTGTCGCTCTGCATGATTATGACCATCATTGCTCTCTTAGTTGGTCGCTCCCAGTCTTTTTGCTAACCACCACCTGTACTAAGCAAACTAACTTTGCAATATATAGCTCATGGGAAAGTAGCCTAAAAACTATTGTGGTAAAGAATATGTTGCTTATGTATCTTATTTCTTATAAGTTGCTTGCTGAGCGGTAACCATGTTTCTGGGGACGCCATCAACTGTCACACTTTTGGTGAATATCATGTGAGTTGCTATGCATGTTCGTCTTGTCTGAAGTAAGGGTGATTTACCGTGGGTTGAATGAATATGCATATTGTTAGAGAAGAACATTGGGCCGCCAACCAAAGCCATGTATCATGGTGGAAGTTTTAGCTTGGACGTTGATCCTCAATCTCTTATGAGAACATGCTTATGCATTGAAGAGGAGTCCATCATCTATTTTCTATGTTGTCCCGGTATGGATGTCCTCAAGTTGAGATCTATCAAAAACGAGAAATCAAATGCGATTTATCTCCTTCGACCTTTGTACAGGTGGCATAGAGGTACCCCTTTGTGACACTTGGTTGAAACATATGTAATGCAATGATAACCCATGGGAATCCGAGCTAATTAGGACAAGGAGCGAGCACTATTAGTATACGATGCATGAGGCTTGCAACTTATAGGATGTCTTATGCATGACACATATGAAGTACTACTACCGCTGACACAATTGCTTCCATGTTTTCAAAGTAAAAAGCTCTAGCACATAACCATTCTTTTACTTTTATGTTAAAGCACCAACTACTGAGAGCATGATTGTCATTCTGAGTGTAATGTGCATTGTCCCAAAGTAGCATTGTCTTTTGCATGATTGTGATATCGTTTATTCTGAAATGATTGTATCTAGTCATCACTTAAACCTTGAAGGTGCCCCTGCATTTATGTTTTGCATCCCTAAAGGGGGCAAGCTAGATATCACTTTATCATATTTGCACATCATGTTCATTGCAAATCTTTTTGATGTTTCAGTTCCATGTTGTAAAACTTTCAGTCATTTGTGATTTTCTCATGAGGCAACTTAATTACTATAGAATCATTGTCTCAGTAAGCTTTTGTCATATGACTATGAAAAAGTCCTATATGGTTAATAGCATGTCACCACAGAAATTATTCTTGTTATCATTTACCTACTCGAGGACGAGCAGGAATTAAGCTTGGGGATGTTGATACGTCCAAAACGTATCTATAATGTGCGTTTGCTCCATGCCACTTTTGGGTGATATTGCTATGATATTCATACACTTCCATACACTTTTGATCATATTTGGACTAACTTACTAATCTAGTGCACCCCAGTGCCAGTTTTCTGTTTTCGGCTGTTTTTGTATTTCAGATTTTCACGTTTCGAGAACTGCCCAAAAAAATCCAGAAAAATTATATAAAAAATCAGCGTTTCGGGAACAACCTTGCGCCCGAAGGACAGCCGGGGGGGGGGGGGCAC
>LR738712.1:717596351-717644382 GCA_902687465.1 Secale cereale | reverse complement strand
TGGCGGCGCGCCCCCCCTGGGCCGCGCCGGGGGGGGGGGGCGCCTGGGCCCCCCGAAGCTCCCCCGATGCCCTCCTTTGGCATATATTTAAAGGGTCCTCTGAAACCCTCAGAACAGGAACTCTTTTCGCGATCCCATCTCTGTTCCGCCGCCGCCGCCGCTTCCAAGATCGGGAGCACTAGGAGAACTCTTCCCGGCACCCTGCCGGAGGGGAGGATCACCACCGGGAGCTTCTCCACCACCATGGACGCCTCCCGGATGACTCGTGAGTAGTCTCCCTTGGACCATGAGTCCATGACCAGTAGCTATGTGATGTTCTCCTCCCGTTCTTGTGCTTCACTAATTAGTCCTCGTGAGCTGCCCTACATGATCGAGGCACCTATGTAATCCTTATGCTGTTGCTATGTTGAGTTTGCTGGGATCCGATGGATTATGAGATTATGTTCAGATTGATCTTGAGTAATATATTTGATTCACCTCTTTTATATTTTTGTTCATAAGTAATTCTTGCATGTTCTCCGTTGTTATTTATTGCTTTGGCCAAGTAGTAAGTAGTGACTCCAAGAGGGAACGTTATGCTCGATTGTGGGTTCATGCCCCTCGATGACTAGCTTGAGTGACAGAAACATGAGTCTAGAGGATGTGCTGTTGCCACAAGGGGGAAAACGACGGTGCTTGTGCCCGCGGGTGCAAGGATTGTTTACTTTACGCAAAGTTCTTTTAATGCAGTTGTCTGTTGCATTGAGTTTACACTATGGGTGGGACTCGCAACTTAATACCAGCGAGATGTTCTGGATAGATATCTCAAGTTGGATGATTAGTAGTAGATATTGATGGATTTCGGTCTACTTACTTTGGCGTACCGCCCATGCTTTGAACCTCAACCTTTCTTGCAATGTAGTCAGCATTGGTTTGCGTTCGTGGTCCTGTCAATTGCCCAGCTGTAATTCATTTACCTCACATAGCTGTTTTATTATATTTTGGGAGAGAGACATCACTAGTGAACATCATGAGACTCCGGTCCATATTACCATCATTGATCACATCCGCTATTTATTTTTCGTTATTATTTACTATTGCAAAACACTATCTATCACTACTATCATTGCTTTTAATCCTATGTGAACTACAAGGCCGGAGGGATTGACAACCTCTCTGTACTCGTTGGGAGCAAAGTTATTTGTATCTGTGTGCAGGTGCACGTTGATTGCTACTAATCTGGCGCCGTAGCAGTTGACACCTACTTGTTGAACCTAGGAGTCTCTGGGGATTCGATCCTTGGCATCTTTGCTAAGGGAAAACACTTCTACTTACTGCATCTTACACCTTCCACTTGGGGTAACCAACGAGGCGTTCGAGGCCCATCAGTAAGGTTTGGGTGGAATCAACTCGTACACTTCTTTATTGCACCCACCTTTCCTTCCCGCCACAATGGAGCTATTCTTTCCCACCTCCTCTTGCTTGTTCTGGCCCCAGCGGTAGTACCGCGGATCCCAGCGGTAGTACCGCCCGTGTGTCACAAGCGGTAGTACCGCCCTACTAAGCGGTAGTACCGCTTGGTAAACTCTGCGGTAGTACCGCTGCTGATCCGTGTTACCACCACCTCGATTCGCGAGCGATTTTTCGTGTCGAGTTTTGCGGTACTAGGTGCGGCAGTAGAGGCGGTAGTACCGCTCCCAGCGGTAGTACCGCCCTGAGAGCACGGTAGTACCGCTCGGGGCCCTACCCCTATGGCACGGTAGTACCGCTTGTGTGGCAACGGTAGTACCGCTCTATAAGCGGTAGTACCGCTCCCCCAAGCGGTAGTACCGCTCTGTGCGGGGCTGAGTGGGGGATAACGGTTGGATTGTTCCCCCCACTATATAAAGGCTTCTTCTTCCTCCTTTTGACTCACCTCTTCCCCCACTTACTCCATTGTTGCTCCAAAGCTCCATTTTCGCCCGATCTCTCTCCCTAGCCAATCAAACTTGTTGATTTGCTCGGAATTGCTTGAGAAGGCACCGATCTACACTTCCCCCAAGAGGTATTTGATTCCCCCCACTAATATCTAGCGGATCTTGTTACTCTTGGGTGTTTGAGCACCCTAGACGGTTGAGGTCACCTCGAAGCCATATTCCATTGTGGTGAAGCTTCGTGGTTTCGTTGGGAGCCTCCAATTTAGTTGTGGAGATAGCCCCAACCTTGTTTGTAAAGGTTCGGTCGCCGCCTTCAAGGGCACCACTAGTGGAATCATGGCACCTTGCATTGTGTGAGGGCGTGAGGAGAATACGGTGGCCCTAGTGTCTTCTTGGGGAGCATTGTGCCTCCACACCGCTCCAACGGAGACGTACTTCCCCTCAAAGGGAAGGAACTTCGGCAACACATCCTCGTCTCCACCGGTTCCTCTTGTGGTTATTTCTTACCTTTACTTGTGCAAGCATTACTTGTTTATCTCCTATAGCTTGCTTGTGTTGTTGTTATCATTACTCACTTTTAGTTGTCTTCTTCGTAGCATATCTAGACAACTTACTTTGACGCTTAATTTAAAGTGGTTAAGAAAAGCTAAAAATTGTTAGTTGCCTATTCACCCCCCCCCCACTAGTCAACCATATCGATCCTTTCAGTAATCACTAGGACCTCCATGATCAGGTCGACCACTGTAGGTACATCGACTTCAGTCGGATCTGACGCACTGACTGGCTGCGGGGGTTCTTCCGTGAAGGGGTCTTCTTTGACAGAAGGGGTGTGCAGATGCTCTAGAAACACATTCTTGGGTATAGGCCTCCGAGTCGACCCAATTTTTGCGAGGTCATCGGCCAGCTGATTCTTGGCTCTGGGCACATGATGGAGCTCTAAACCTTCAAACTTCTTTTCAAGCTTCCGCACTGCACTGCAATAATTGGTCATTGCCGGGCTCCTGACGTCCCATTCCTTCATCACTTGGTTCACCACTAAGTCAGAGTCGCTATAAACCATCAGGCGACGGACGCCGAGTGAGATGGCCATGCGCAACCCGTACAAAAGTGCTTCGTACTCAGCTTCGTTGTTCGATGAGTCAAAGTGGATCTGAAGAACGTAACTGAGCTTTTCGCCCTTGGGAAAAACCAGGACCACGCCTACGCCGGATCCGTTCAGCATCTTGGATCCATCGAAGAACATAGTCCAGTGATCCGACTGAACTTGAGTCGGAAACTCTTGTTCTATCCACTCGGCCACAAAATCTGCTATAGCCTGAGACTTGATGGCTTTCTTCGCTTCAAACTTGATATCTAACGGAAGAAGCTCAATCGCCCATTTTGCCACTCGACCTGTTGCGTCTTGGTTGTTCAGGATCTCTGACAGCGGGGTGTCGCTGACGACTGAGATTGTATGGTCCGAGAAGTAATGGGCAACATTTTTTGCAGTCAAGTAAATACCGTACACGAGCTTTTGGTAATGCGGGTACCTTTGCTTGGAGGGAGTCAAAACTTGGATATGTAATAGATCGGGCGCTGGACCTTGTATGCCTTGCCCTCTTCTTCCCGCTCGACCGTGAGTACAGTGTTGACAACTTGTCCGGTGGCTGCAATGTATAGTAGGAGAGGCTCTTTGCTGACTGGGGCAGCAAGCACCGGCTGGGTGGACAGCAGGGCTTTGAGCTCTTCAAACGCTGCTTCGGCTACAGAATTCCACTTGAACTTGTCTGATTTCTTCATGAGTCGGTAGAGAGGCATTGCCTTCTCACCGAGACGAGAAATGAATCGACTCAATGCGGCCAAGCAACAAGTAAGCTTCTGGACATCGTGTATACGCTCGGGGCGTTTCATTCGGAGGATGGTGCTGACCTTCTCTGGATTGGCGTCGATTCCCCGTTCGGAAACGAGAAAACCGAGCAACTTGCCGCCAGGAACTCCAAATGTACACTTCGGCGGATTGAGCTTGATATCATAGCTTCTTAAGTTTGCGAATGTCTCAACGAGGTCGGTCAGCAGGTTGGAACCTTTCCGTGACTTGACCACAATGTCATCCATGTATGCCTCGACGTTCCGACTGATTTGCTTTATCAAGCACTTCTGGATCATGCGCATGAAGGTTGCGCCGGCATTTTTGAGACCGAAAGGCATGGTGACATAACAGAAACACCCGAAGGCGGTGATGAAAGCTGTCTTGATTTCATCGGGTCCGAACAGACAGATCTGATGGTACCCGGAATACGCATCGAGAAATGACAAACGCTCGCATCCCGTAGTCGAATCAACTATCTGATCGATGCGGGGGAGAGGAAAATGATCCTTCGGGCATGCCCGATTGATGTGCTTGAAATCGATGCACATGCAGAGAGACTTGTCCTTCTTGGGGACCATGACGACATTGGCGAGCCACTCGGAGTGGTAGATCTCGCGGATAAACTCAGCTGCCAGGAGCCGAGCCACTTCCTCGCCAATTGCCTTTTGCTTCTCCGCAGCGGACCGATGGAGATGTTCCTTCACAGGCTTCACCTTTGGGTCGACTCGCAAATGGTGCTCAGCCAGTCCTGTGGGCACACCCGGCATGTCTGACGGTTTCCATGCGAAGATGTCCCAATTCTCACGGAGGAACTGGATGAGCGCTTCTTCCTGTTTGCTGTCGAGTGTAGTGGAAATGTGGGTCGGTGCTGCATTGGGGTCGGTGGGGTGGATGTGAACGGGTTTCATCAACCCGGCCGACTGGAAAGCCGACTTCTTCGCCCTCAGCAGATCACTCGGATCCACACTCTTCTGGTACTCCTCCATCTCTACTGCTGCCATCTGCTCGTCAGCGATCTTCGAGCCTTTCTGGAAGCACTCTTACGCTTTCTGACGATTCCCAGTGACAGTTATAATGCCGTTGGTTCCCGGCATCTTCAGCTTGAGGTAAACGTAACATGGTCGAGCCATGAACCTGGCGTAGGCGGGCCTACCCAGGATGGCATGATAAGCACTGTTGAAGTCCACCACTTCGAACGTCAGCTTCTCCTTGCGATAATTCTTCGACTCGCCCAAGACCACGTCGAGTGTGATTTGGCCAAGTGAGTCGACCTTCTTCCCGGGGATGACCCCGTGGAACCTCATGTTACTTTCGCTCAGCTTGGACATTGGAATGCCCATATCCCGGAGGGTTGCTGCATACAAGATATTCAAGCCACTGCCTCCAACCACCAGGACTCTGGTCAGACATGTGCCCTCGACCACTGGGTCGACCACCAGTGCCTGCCACCCGGGGGTGGCAATGTGCGCAGGGTGATCAGACTGATCGAATGTGATGGAGGTCTTGGACCATTTCAAAAACGTGGTGGTCGCCGGGGCAACCATGTTTACTTCTCTATTGATGACTTTCAGTCGACTTTTGCTCTCGACGTCTGCGAAGATCACCAAAGTGGAGTTGATCTGGGGGTATCCTCCATCCCCTTCCTTGTCTTCGGACTCCTCTGATTCCTTTCCCTTCTCAGCCGACTGATCTTTCTGGAAGTTCTGGATCAGGAGCCGACACTGTCGAGTGGTGTGCTTGGGATATACCAAGTTTCCCTCTTCATCTTTTTTCGTGTGAATGGGACACGGCTGGTCGAGTACATCATTCCCAGCTTGATCTTTCACTTTCTTGGGGGCCCTGGACCCCTTCGGCTTTCCTTTGCCCTTTCCTTGATTGATCACTGCAGCCTCGCCCTAAGCAGCTGGCTCGGCCTTGCGCTTGTTCTTCCGATTGGAATTCTGATCATCCTGCCCGACTGGTTTCTTGCCACTGCGGAGCCGATCGGCCTCTTCGCCGTTGGCGTACCGACTGACAATCTCCATCATCCGTGACAAGGACATATCGTCTGTTCGATCAAACTTTAGATTCAGCTCTCGGTTACGTACGCCTTCAAGCTTCCTTGAAGGCGCAAACTGCCTCGTGCTCAGACACATTTTCCATCGTGTGATGCAAGGTGGTCCATCGCTGGATGTAATCTCTCAAAGTTTCATTCGACTTCCGCGCGCAGTGCTGAAGCTCTGCGAGGCCAGCAGGCCGCTTGCAGGTGCCTTCGAAGGTCCGAATGAACACTCGTGCGAGCTCTTCCCAACTGTAAATACTCCCGGGGCCAACTGATTGAGCCACGCCCGAGCCGAACCACCCAGCATAAGAGGAAGGTGCTTCATGTCCACGTCGTCGTTGCCGCCTCCAATCTGCACAGCCACTCGGTAGTCTTCTAGCCAGGTGTCTGGTTTTGATTCACCGATGAACTTGCTGATACGTCCAAAACGTATCTATAATTTCTGCTTGCTCCATGCCTCTTTTGTGTGATATTGCTATGTTATTTATACACTTCCATACACTTTTGATCATATTTGGACTAACCTATTAACTCAGTGCACCCCAGTGCCAGTTTCTGTTTTCTGCTGTTTTTGTATTTTAGGTTTTCCCATCACGTAAACTGCCAGAAAAATCCCGGAAAAATTATATAAAAAATCAGCGTTCCGGAAGCTTCCTTGCGGCCAAAGTAGGGCCGGAGGGGGGCCACCAGGGCTCCAGGCGCCCTGGTGGCGCGGCCCCCCTCCTGGCCGCGCCGGGGGGGCGCCTGGGCCCCCCAGGTCTCCGCTGATGCCCCCCTTTGGCATATATTTACACCGCGTCCCGAAACCCTCGAGGACGGAACCCTTTTTCACGATCTCATCTCTGTTCCGCCGCCGCCGCGCTTCCAAGATCAGGAGCACCAGGAGAACTCTTCCCGGCACCCTGCCGGAGGGGAGGATCACCACCGGGAGCCTCTCCACCACCATGGACGCCTCCCGGATGAGTTGTGAGTAGTCTCCCTTGGACCATGGGTCCATGACCAGTAGCTATGTGATGTTCTCCTCTCATTCTTGTGCTTCACTAATTAGTCCTCGTGAGCTGCCCTACATGATCGAGGCACCTATGTAATCCTTATGCTGTTGATATGTTGAGTTTGCTGGGATCCGATGGATTATGAGATTATGTTCAGATTGATCTTGAGTAATATATTTGATTCACCTCTTTTATATTTTAGTTCATAAGTAATTCTTGCATGTTCTCCGTTGTTATTTATTGCTTTGGCCGAGTAGTAGGTAGTGACTCCAAGAGGGAACGTTATGCTCGATTGTGGGTTCATGCCCCTCGATGACTAGCTTGAGTGACAGAAACATGAGTCTAGGGGATGTGTTGTTGCCACAAGGGGGAAAACAACGGTGCTTGTGCCCGCGGGTGCAAGGATTGTTTACTTTACGCAAAGTTCTTTTAATGCAGTTGTCTGTTGCATTGAGTTTACACTATGGGTGGGACTCGCAACTTAATACCAGCGAGATGTTCTGGATAGATATCTCAAGGTGGATGATTAGTAGTAGATATTGATGGATTTCGGTCTACTTACTTTGGTGTACCGCCCATGCTTTGAACCTCAACCTTTCTTGCAATGTAGTCAGCATTGGTTTGCGTTCGTGGTCCTGTCAATTGCCCAGCTGTAATTTGTTTAACTCACATAGCTGTTTTATCGTCTTTTGGGAGAGAGACATCACTAGTGAACATCATGAGACTCCGGTCCTTATTACCATCATTGATCACATCCACTATTTATTTTCCGTTATTACTTACTATTGCAAAAACTATCTATCACTACTATCGTTGCTTTTAATCCTTTGTGAACTACAAGGCCTGAGAGATTGACAACCTCTTTGTACTCGTTGGGAGCAAAGTTATTTGTATCTGTGTGTAGGTCCACGTTGGTTGCTACTAATCTGGCGCCGTAGCAATTGACACCTACTTGTTGAACCTAGGAGTCTCTGGGGAATCGATCCTTGGCATCTTTGCTAGGGGAAAACACTTCTACTTACTGCATCTTACACCTTCCACTTGGGGTAACCAACGAGGGGTTCGAGGCCCATCAAGGAGTATTTTCTGGCGCCGTTGCCGGGGACTCCACTCTTAAGGATAGGGGAGTTGCATGCTATCTTTTACCTTTGCTTTTTACACTACAAGAAATATGTCAACTTATGACCTTTTGTTAGTGACCCTGGAAGAATTGGTCATAGATCTATGACCATTTCAGACCAATTGGTCAAAAGCTGTTCGGGGGGCTCCAAACCCTAAACTATAACGACCATTTTGGTCATAAAGGTCATAATTTCCTTACACGAAATGGTCACAAAGCAGATAGCACTGGTTCGTTGCCTTATTTCTAGCTGTTCATGACCAATATAGATGGTCATAACCTTGAAAATTGTGGTGGGTTGCTACGACTAGGCGCCACCTCATCAGTTTTGCCTATGTGTCATGTCCATGTGGCAGTTTTTGCCCTAGGTTGTGAAGCAACCTATATTTCTGTCATTCCCAAAATTCCCCAAAAAATCTCATAAATTCTTTGGGTCATATCTTCGTCAAATATGTAAAAAACCTTCCTTGCCTAGTTCAAAAATAATTCAAAAATATTCATTTTCCTATTCTGTTCAAAAAAACACTTTGTGAAGGAAGTACCACTTTGGCATGTCCAAATGGTTTCCATTTTCTACAGTGCTTTCGTATGCCCAAATAACTATCCTCCACCAAATGCCAGCTCAATCCATTCATTATTTTGAGCCCATCTTCAACATTCGTATTTATGTCCAGTGTGGTACTTTGCAAAGCAAGTACCACCTAGACTCCTCCTTTTGAGCTGAAAATTTGTGAAGACGGTCTTCTTAATAACTGATCATCCTCAAACAAAACTCACGCTCATTAGCCATGTGCATTTTCCGTACCGCTAATCAAACACTTGGCTGCTAATTCATGTTTGAGCATCGATCGGTCTCCTCGTGAGAATCTTATGTTGTAATTTTCTTCCTAGCACCTACCTGGGGAGTGGCCAACCCACTAGACATGCCTAGGCCGCCCAGAACACATGGCAACGCCACAGTCACGCGGTGACCACGCAGCGGGCATGCGAGTTTACGCGCTCTAGAGTTGGGGCCCTCGACCACCGCCCAAACCTCGACGTATCGCCACCAAACCATGTATTTATGATTTAATAGGTACTTATGTACCTAGAAATGATTTTTGGAAAAAATAAATAGCAAACTATGAGGCAGCCGCAGTTCAAATTTGACCCGCTTCCAGCTGAATCGGCGGAAATTTGTCTTTTTCACGAGAGGTGGATCAAAACTTTTTACACCCAACCATTTTGTCAATTGTGCATTAAATATGTCCTAGTATTTTAGAAAATTGATTTGGTCAAATTTTGCAACAATTATTTCGGAGGTCCTTCACAAAAAAACCTCCTTTTGGGCACACGAAAAATGGAAAATGAATTTTTCGTCCAAAGAAAATGAAAACTTCCTTAGGCAACATTGTTTGCCATTCCAAGATGCACCCTTGTGCACAATATGAGATCATTTGAACAAACTATGCCATGAATGTGGCCATAGGATTGATCATTTGGCTTGAAAGCCATTAATCTTCACGCATGATAGCTCATTTCTGAGAACACTTTTTTTAATAGAATTGCCGTATTGCATGTTTATTATTTTTCCTGGTAACTTGGTCATATATAATGACACAATGCGAAGGTGTTCCAATTTTTTGACATTTTTTGAATTTTTTATGCCCGTTTCAAAATGCGGTCAAAACGGCGGGAATGACCGTTCCTAGCTAGTGGTTGAATCTTGGTATTTTTTTGGTGTTTCTCTGATTAAATAGATACTTATGTACCTAGAAATGATTTTTGTAAAAAATAAATAGCAAACTATGAGACAGCTACAGTTCAAATTTGACCCGCTTCCAACTGAATCGACCGAAATTTGTCTTTTTCATGAGAGGTGGATCAAAACTTTTTACACCCAACCATTTGGTCAATTGTGCGTTAAATATGGCCTAGTATTTTAGAAAATTGATTTGGTCCAATTTTGCAACAATTATTTGGGAGGTCATTCACAAAAAAACTTCCTTTTGGGCACTCGAAAAATGGAAAATGATTTTTTCGTCCAAAGAAAGTGAAAACTACCTTAGGCAACATTGTTTGCCATTCCAAGATGCACCCTTGTGCACAATATGAGAACATTTGAACAAACTATGCCATGAATGTGGCCATAGGATTGATCATTTGGCTTGAAAGCCATGAATCTTCACGCATGATAACTCATTTCTGGGAACACTTTTTTAAAAGAATGACCGTATTACAAGTTTATATTTTTTTCTGGTAACTTGGTCATATATAATGACACAATGCAAAGGTTTTCCTATTTTTTGATTTTTTTTGAATTTTTTATGCCCGTTTCAAAATGTGGTCAAAACGGCGGGAATGACCGTTCCTAGCTAGTGGTTGAATCTTGGTATTTTTTTGGTGTTTCTCTGATTAAATAGATACTTATGTACCTAGAAATGATTTTTGTAAAAAATAAATAGCAAACTATGAGACAGCTACAGTTCAAATTTGACCCGCTTCCAGCTGAATCGACCGAAATTTGTCTTTTTCATGAGAGGTGGATCAAAACTTTTTACACCCAACCATTTGGTCAATTGTGCATTAAATATGGCCTAGTATTTTAGAAAATTGATTTGGTCCAATTTTGCAACAATTATTTGGTAGGTCCTTCACAAAAAAACTTCCTTTTGGGCACTCGAAAAATGGAAAATGATTTTTTCGTCCAAAGAAAGTGAAAACTCCCTTAGGCAACATTGTTTGCCATTCCAAGATGCACCCTTGTGCACAATATGAGATCATTTGAACAAACTATGCCATGAATGTGGCCATAGGATTGATCATTTGGCTTGAAAGCCATGAATCTTCACGCATGATAGCTCATTTCTGAGAACACTTTTTTAAAAGAATGACCGTATTACAAGTTTATATTTTTTTCTGGTAACTTGGTCATATATAATGACACAATGCAAAGGTTTTCCTATTTTTTGATTTTTTTTTTGAATTTTTTATGCCCGTTTCAAAATGCGGTCAAAACGGCGGGAATGACCGTTCCTAGCTAGTGGTTGAATCTTGGTATTTTTTTGGTGTTTCTCTGATTAAATAGATACTTATGTACCTAGAAATGATTTTTGTAAAAAATAAATAGCAAACTATGAGACAGCTACAGTTCAAATTTGACCCGCTTCCAGCTGAATCGACCGAAATTTGTCTTTTTCACGAGAGGTGGATCAAAACTTTTTACACCCAACAATTTGGTCAATTGTGCATTAAATATGGCCTAGTATTTTAGAAAATTGATTTGGTCCAATTTTGCAACAATTATTTGGTAGGTCCTTCACAAAAAAACTTCCTTTTGGGCACTCGAAAAATGGAAAATGATTTTTTCGTCCAAAGAAAGTGAAAACTCCCTTAGGCAACATTGTTTGCCATTCCAAGATGCACCCTTGTGCACAATATGATATCATTTGAACAAACTATGCCATGAATGTGGCCATAGGATTGATAATTTGGCTTGAAAGCCATGAATCTTCACGCATGATAGCTCATTTCTGAGAACACTTTTTTAAAAGAATGACCGTATTACAAGTTTATATTTTTTTCTGGTAACTTGGTCATATATAATGACACAATGCAAAGGTTTTCCTATTTTTGGATTTTTTTTTTAATTTTTTATGCCCATTTCAAAATGCGGTCAAAACGGCGGGAATGACCGTTCCTAGCTAGTGGTTGAATCTTGGTATTTTTTTGGTGTTTCTCTGATTAAATAGATACTTATGTACCTAGAAATGATTTTTGTAAAAAATAAATAGCAAACTATGAGACAGCTACAGTTCAAATTTGACCAGCTTCCAGCTGAATCGACCGAAATTTGTCTTTTTCACGAGAGGTGGATCAAAACTTTTTTGAATTATAAGAGGATATTTGAATGGTTAATATTTGAATGTTTGCCCCAAATAAGAGGATAAACACTATAAGAGGATATTTGAATGGTTAATATTTGAATGTTTGCCCCAAATAAGAGGATAAACACTATAAGAGAAACATAAGCTGAATTCTGATTGGTGGAATCCGTTGTGGCATGGATCGATGACATGGACAACATCCGTCCATCCATCCATCCATACATCCATCGGTCCGTCCATCCAGATCTCCAGCCTATCCACTGCAACCCCCCTCTCTCTCACGCGGGTGAACCCTAGCCAATCCAGATCCCTCCCCGCCCCCACTCCTCTCCCCGATCCAGATCCCTCCGCCGCCGCCCCGTCCTCCCCTTCCTTCCGCCACCCCAGCCTCTCCCTGATCTAGATCCCTCCCCGCCCTAGCCTTTCCCTCCCCTCGCCTCCGCCACCCACCTCTCCCCTCGCCGCCGGTCTGCAGCCGTGTGCACCCTCCCCTCCCTTCCACTCATCACAAGACAAGCGACAAAGAAAGGGAGGGAGCTCTGCCGCCGGTGGCCATGGCGCGTGGAGGGGCGCGGCCATCGTCGCGTCGTGCGATGGAGGGGCGCGGCCGTCGTCGCGCGTGGAGGGGCGCGGCCGTCGTCGCGCGTGGAGGGGCGCGGCCGTCGTCACGTCGTGCGATGGAGGGCCGTCTTCGTCTCAGGCGGCCGGTACGTGCTGGCGCGGCGGGCCGTGCTCCTCAGCGACACCGCCGCCAAGCTGGCCCCTCAGGCGGGCCGTGCTCATCCGTCTCCCCGCGTGACCACGCTGGACGCGCGCTGACGGCCCCCTCTCCCTTGCTCGCAGGCACCGAAGAAGGAGAAGGCCCCGGCGGCGTTGTCGAAGCCGGCCAAGTCGGGCCACCCACGACAAGCTGCTCACCGAGGTGCCCAAGTACAAGCAGATCACGCCCTCCGTCCTCTCCGAGCATCTCAGGGTAACGCACTCCATCCTCCTCCCTCCCCCGGATCTCTTCTTCTTCCCGTGAGAACTGAGATCTCGGTATGGTAGGTCATGTGCCTGATGCATCATGGCTCCTGGTGAACTGCTTTGCTGTGATATGCTCTTGTTTGGGGCCAGTCAGTAGTACTAAGAACAAGAACACACCCATGCGCTCTTCAGCTATAGCACATGAACATGTACGATTGTCTTAAGAATTCATCAGCATCCTCAGGATGCAGTGGACATGTAGTACCCAGTGTCCTAGATATTGCACAATCTGATTTTGATTTTTGACATGTGCGGTACCCATGTTCGGTGTACTTTGGCATCACCATTGATTAGTAGACTTGATACTAGAATCTTAGGTGCTAGGTTGACTTGCTGGTTCATGGCGTTGTTGGTAAGCACCTCGGTCTCTCTCATCTCTCCTCTCTCGTCCATCCTCTGTGCCCATGGTAATCTTCTTCAAATTGTATGCCATGCCAATCTCTAGGGTTGTTGTTTGTGCCGCTCGTGATGATTCTGGTATATAATAGTCAAGCTATGATTTTTTTCCAACTAGTCACTAGTGATTTGGTTGCTATATTCCCAGGGTTCCTGTAAAGAGGGCTCAAACGTTGCAAGTGTGATAATCTTTTTGATTTGTTCTTGTTTTTGCCTGTGTGTTTGTTCCCAAGAGACACAAGACAGCAAGCCAATTTCATCCTATTGTGGTCAGACAACTTGTTAGTGTTTACTAATTTCCGAGGACAAGTAAGTGGTCGCAGTTATCGTCGTTCAGATTTGTTTGCGATGTGTAATTTTGTTCCTCGAGTGGTGTATGGGGCTGCCAGGACAGTCAACCAGTTTCCCGTTTGCAGGGAACAGCAATAAAATCAGTTAGCTTAGTTCATTTGCATGGACACTTTCATTCAGTACCTGTATTTCTGTTTCTCTTGTTTCATCCATTGCGCGGAACTCAGTTTGACGTATCTTTCTTGTCTGCCATTAGACATTTTGGTTCAGTGGACCATCTATTATCCCAGGCTCGCAGCAAGATCGAAACTGAGAAACACGCTGCTTCCTAATCGTTTCTGCTATGCTTTCGTATCACACGATCGATTAATATTATACTTTGTCGATGTTAACAACTGCTAGCTACTTAGTTCGTATCGCATCGCCTTTTGCAGTAATAGTTGTCAGTTGCTGATTAGTATATGCTCTGCTTGCTTGCTGATCAGTTTAATGTTCTTCCAGGAGGAGTTTGAGGAGTACGCGGAGAAGGCCAAGATGTTGCTCGACACCACCACCAACTAGAGCTTGCTCTGCCTCTACAGCCTCTACAAGCAGGCCACTGTCGGCCCCATCAACACAGGCACACACACACACACACATCTTATTCTCATCATTATCACCATTACTAGCAAGTGAATTGTCAGGTCAGATGTTTACTGTTGAGGTGCCAAGTTGTTTTGCCCTGCTTATGGTGGCTCTGTTTGATTGTGCATGCTTGTGCTTAATTATGAACTCAAGAGATGACAATCTATGCTTTCAACTAGTGCAGCCCCATGTGATCATTAGTCTAGATCTACATCTGAATGGGTCATCGTTTTTTACTCATTATTCTAATCACAAATGTCTGTTTACTATTTATATCATTCATGTATTCTTGGATAGTACTGACTACATACCAGGGCGAATTAACCTCTTGTCCTGCAACCTGCTTGACTAAATCCTGATGATGACGTGGTAGTATAAACTGGACACCATGTTCTTGTTTAAATGCATAAGGAATAATTTGTTTCATCATGTCCTGGTTTACCCATGTCATATTTGTTGCTTCCGGAACTCTTGGTCCTTCATATCTAAAGCATACATGTACTGTAGAAGCTCTACTTTATGCTAAAAACCTTCTAGAACTGCTAAAACAAAGAGATTGAAGGGGAAAGTGTTGGGCATGTTGCCGAGACTGACTGTGTATCCTTAAAAGCAGTACTAGCTCTGTAAGTGCTGGACGCCGTGGCTGCAAGTGCTGGGCATGTTTCTATACAAGTCGGCGGCAGAGGAGGTCAGCAATGGTTCATCTCATTTCCTATGAGATTGGTAGGGATATCCCGTGAGGATTTAAGTTCCTCACGCCTCTGTTTGCTCTGTTTTTTGTGCTTGCAGGAGAGCACAACCCACTTGATGCCCAGCCGTGGAGAGGAGAAGAGCAGCAGTAGCTCAAGGTCCGTTCTCTACTCCTATCTATTTTAGAGCAGCAGCAGTAGCTTGATGGGGTTCTGTGTAGACTTGTCCATACACAGAATGAGTTATATGGAGTAGTGTAGGATGTTTTTGTTTCTCTTGACCATCTTGTTGATGTTATCTTCATACACTACAATGTACTTTCTGGTTAACTAAGTGTCTACATGTTTTTTTGCACCTCTCTGGTCATGTTGCTTGTTCGAGCTAACGTATGTTATTTCTGCTACAACCATGGCAGGAATGACATCGGAAGGTTCCCAGTTTGACGCTAAGAACTATGATTCTGAGATGCGGAAGCTGTTGTAAGTAGTCTTAAACTTTTTGCTCTTTCATTTTATAGTTGCTCATGGACATCAGTTGGTTGCCATTTAACCCGCCTTGTGACATGGTAAGAACAGAGCTTCACTCTCTGTTGTGCATGTATTGAAATGCCGAAATGTCAAATACATGTTCGCTCTCAGCTTGGATATTGGATTGTACTTAGTTATGTGATTTATTCATGTTCGCGCTGCTTGTTAAGTGATTACCTTTATGTCCTTGCTGCTAGTAGGATGGTCAATACATGCTTGTTTTGTATCTATTCCAAAACAGTTTGGTTGGTGGTCTGATTCTTGATGCATGTATAATATGACACAGTTTGGTTTTGTATCTATAGTACTACTGTATAGTGCTGACAAACTCCTTCACTTGTCAGGAGCGCCAGGACAAATTTGAAGTGCAAAGCCATGAAGCCAAGTGCAAAGCCGGGATGCCAGAGATTTGTTTGTTCTGTTTGACTGTAATAGGGCTGTAGAGATTGTGACATTGTAACAGATTTAGTGTTATTTGATAAATTATGTTTGTTTTGTTTTGTTTGAAATAGTGATTTAAAAATTGGTCAAATGGAAACCTGATTAGTGGGATCCACTTACCAAAATAATCTAAGCGATGTTGAAAATCTGATGTGTGGGACCAATATATGAGATTATGATTTTTTTGAGCAGTATGTATGAGATTATGAAATGTGGGGCTTGTCTGGCTAGTGGGCTTGGCTCCAACATATATGGCTGGTAATATTTGAAGTATTTTGTGTGTTTTCTGTGTGCCAATTTAAATATTGTGTATTTATTTATGTTAAATTGGAAAATGAAGAATGTGACCCTGACAAAAAAAAGAAAAAATGAAACTGTTGAGACAAAAAGGCCATGGGCCAAAAATAAAAAGGCTGCAATGTTGGGCTTGGTCCATGAAGCTGACAAAAAATTCACAGAAAAAATATATAAATGGGCTGAATTAATGGGCTCGGCCCATATAAACACCGAATTGGACCGGGCTGATTCTTGTGCCACATCAGCTTGCCACGTTGGATTCCTACGTGGCGTGGAGAGGTTGCTAGTGACCAAAACACGACAGTAGGAATATTTTGGTCATAAACGTTTTTGACCTTCTCACAGAGAAGGTCGCTATAGTCAGTTTATGACGGCCAGCTTTTGACCTTATGTTTTTGGTCACAAAAAGGTCACAAATGGAAATTTGTGACCATTCAGTGACCAATAGTGGTGGTCACAAGTTGACATATTTCTTGTAGTGTTAGTCTTGTTAGTTTACCTTTCAGTTTCTGCTTTTAGTACCTTTTTACCAAAAATCACACAAAAAAATATATATTTTATTTACCTTCCTGTTAGTAGTCCTATCTGTTTAGTTAAACATGTTAGGATTTGGTGCTTTGAGGGAATCAGAAGTTCTAGATTTCCATCAAAGGGATGGAGAAAATATGAAGAAGGCATGGGACAGAATTTCTGATGCACATACAAGAATTATGCCTTGGATACCCATAAAAATTGTGCTTAGAAATTTTTACCATGGTCTTTTTAAATGGTGTAAACACTCCCTTGACATTATAGCTGAGGGAGATTTCCTAGAGTGTGATGAAGCTAGAGCTCTTGAAATTATACATGGTCTATCTAGTTACTTTGTTTATGATCATAATTTTGATACTGTCATAGATAGACTTGCTACTATTGAAAAGAGAATGGATGCTCTAGACTTAATGAAGGTAGAGAAACCCAAACCCAATAAGAGAGATATTTTGGAAATAGATAATGACTGGGAGCCTCTTGTTAGGATTAGCATCTCTAATCAAGACTTCCTTGCTTATTGTGATATTGGATCTATGGTTTCCACTATGCCAAAAATTGTTCATGATTCTTTAAAATTTAACATGGATAGATTATCATCTCATCATGAACACACTAATGGAGATATTTCTGAAATCCAGGGAAGAATAAAAGATGTACCAATTAAATTCCTTAAAGGGATTGCAATGATTGATTTCTTCATCATGGAGCCAAACCAAGGAAATATAGTGGTTGGAAGGGACTTCCTCCGAGCAGTTAAAGGCTTCATCGATATAGGTAAGGGACAAATCCGCTTACGCGGGAAGGCAAAAGGTGTGTACCCCTTTCCTAGAAGGAACAAGAATGAACTTATTGAGGAACCATTTGAAACAATTTATAACTCCGATTATTATGATGATTATTGATTCCTCTATGCATTATGCCTAGCTTAAAGGCATAAAAGAAAGCGCTTTTGGGAGGCAGCCCACATGAATAATTTTTTTGCTTTTGTTGTGTCTTGATGTTGTTTACTGCTGTAGCATCATCGTTGTATCTTTGCTTTTCATATTTGTGCCAAGTATAGCCTCCGATTGCTAGAAAGTTCAAAAGTTGTGAGGTGCTGTCTAGGAAACAGATTCTGTCCTTGGATAGAAAAATTCGTATAAAATCACCAGATCATCTTTTTGGTCTGAATGTTTTCGACAGCGTTCTCTATATAATTGTCTTTCGTGCGTCTGTTCTGAGTTTTTTTATTTGAGTTGCAGAAGTATACCGAACAGATCAATTACTGCCTGCTGTTCTGTTTTCCACAGATTCTATCATGTTTTGCCTTACCTTCACTTTGCAAATCAAGAACTTGCTTTTTCTTTGCAAAAACCTTTTGGCAATCTTGAGAAACAGTAGAACTTCAAGAATATCCTTATTTCCAGCAAGGTTTAATTATTTTATTAAGGGTACTAACCTCGCTAATCAGATTATGATGAGTTATGTATGAAGGGAGTTTTCAAGTGTGCGAGGGAAGATGATAAAAAGATTCAGGAGTGTCAAGCGCTCAAGCTTGGGGATGCCCCCGTGCACCCCAAGAAATATTCAAGGAGACTCAAGCGTCTAAGCTTGGGGATGCCCCCGTGCATCCCCTTCTCCATCAACATTATCAGTTCGTCTTTCGTTCCACTATATTTTAATCACTTCATGTGTTATGTGCTATGCTTGGAGCGTCTTGCTTTTAGTTTTCTTTTTAGTTTTTTATAACGAGTCAGAACTCAGCATTCCTTTATGTGGGAGAGAATTTTCTCCACTTCTACCTAGAACATAACATAGAATTTTCATGTCTATCTATGCTGTGTGTGTTCTTTGTCTTTTAAATAGCTACTATCGTGCTTTGCTCTTAGTATTCATGCTTATCTTTTCAAAGAGCTTTTGTTTAGTTGGTTGCTTGAACTCTCTTTAATTATCATGCTCACCTTATTAAGAGAGTTTGCTTCCGTTGCATTGGTTAATGTGTCTATGATAAAGATGCTACTTGCATGATGGTGCTTAGTAGTTCAGGTTTTCTTATGGTTAATCTCAAATAGCTGGGGGGTTCCCAATGTGTTATTGGAGTACCAACTTGGTTTGTTTGCCTATGATATGGTATGGTTTAGTAATATCTTCCTTCGAGAATTTATTTTGATTGACTTGGCGTATGCTCACCCATATTTAAGACTGTAAAGAAAGTCTGTCAAGTCTTGATGATCTTTTGTTTCTGAGTAGCGATATAACTACCATGCCTGATTCAATATTGCTTTGTCACTCTGCATGATTATGACCGTCATTGCTCTCTTAGTTGGTCGCTCCCAGTCTTTTTGCTAACCTCCACCTGTACTAAGCAAACTAACCATGCAATACATAGCTCATGGGAAAGTAGCCTAAAAACTATTGTGGTAAAGAATATGTTGCCTATGTATCTTATTTCTTATGAGTTACTTGTTGAGCGGTAACCATGTTTCTGTCACACTTTTGTTGAATATCATGTGAGTTGCTATGCATGTTCGTCTTGTCCGAAGTAAGGGTGATTTACCGTGGGTTGAATTAATATGCATATTGTTAGAGAAGAACATTGGGCCGCCAACCAAAGCCATGCATCATGGTGGAAGTTTTAGCTTGGACCTTAATCCTCAATCTCTTATGATAATATGCTTATGCATTAAGAGGAGTCCATCATCTTTTTTCTATGTTGTCCCGGTATGGATGTCCTCAAGTTGAGATCTATCAAAAACGAGAAATCAAATGCGATCTATCTCCTTGGACCTTTGTACAGGTGGCATAGAGGTACCCCTTTATGACACTTGGTTGAAACATATGTAATGCAATGATAACCCATGGAGATCCGAGCTAATTAGGACAAGGTGCGAGCACTATTAGTATTCGATGCATGAGGCTTGCAACTTATAGGATGTTTTATGCATGACACATATGAAGTACTACTACCGCTGACACAATTGCTTCCATGTTTTCAAAATAAAAAGCTCTAGCACTTAACCTTTCTTTTACTTTTATGTTGAAGCACCAACTACTGAGAGCATGATTGTCATTCTGAGTGTAATGTGCATTGTCCCAAAGTAGCATTGTCTTTTGCATGATTGTGATATCGTTTATTCTGAAATCATTGTATCTAGTCATCACTTAAACCTTGAAGGTGCCCCTGCATTTATGTTTTGCATCACTAAAGGGGGCAACCTAGATATTACCTTATCATATTTGCACATCATGTTCATTGCAAATCCTTTTGATGTTTCAGTTTCATGTTGTAAAACTTTCAGTCATTTGTGATTTTCTCTTGAGGCAACTTAATTACTTTAGAATCATTGTCTCAGTAAGCTTTTGTCATATGACTATGAGAAAGTCCTATATGGTTAATAGCATGTCACCACAGAAATTATTCTTGTTATCATTTACCTACTCGAGGACGAGCAAGAATTAAGCTTGGGGATGTTGATACGTCCAAAACGTATCTATAATTTCTGCTTGCTCCATGCCACTTTTGGGTGATATTGCTATAATATTCATACACTTCCATACACTTTTGATCATATTTGGACTAACTTACTAATCCAGTGCACCCCAGTGCCAGTTTCTGTTTTCGGCTGTTTTTGTATTTCAGGTTTTCACGTTTCGAGAACTGCCCAGAAAAATCCAGAAAAATTATATAAAAAATCAGCGATCCGGAAACAACACTGCGTCCGAAGGGCAGCCTGGGGGGGCCACAGGGGCTCCAGGCGCCCTGTGGGCGCGCCCCCCCTGGGCCGCGCCGGGGGGCGCCTGGGCCCCCCGAAGCCCGTCCGGTGCCCCCCTTTGGCATATATTTAGAGGGACCTCCGAAACCCTCAGAACAGAACTTCTTTTCGCGATCCCATCTCTGTTCCGCCGCCGCCGCCGCTTCCAAGATCGGGAGCACCAGGAGAACTCTTCCCGGCACCCTGCCGGAGGGGAGGATCACCATCGGGAGCTTCTCCACCACCATCGACGCCTCCCGGATGACTCGTGAGTAGTCTCCCTTGGACCATGAGTCCATGACCAGTAGCTATGTGATGTTCTCCTCCCATTCTTGTGCTTCACTAATTAGTCCTCGTGACCTGCCCTACATGATCGAGGCACCTATGTAATCCTTATGCTGTTGCTATGTTGAGTTTGCTGGGATCCGATGGATTATGATATTATGTTCAGATTGATCTTGAGTAATATATTTGATTCACCTCTTTTATATTTTAGTTCATAAGTAATTCTTGCATGTTCTCCGTTGTTATTTATTGCTTTGGTCGAGTAGTCGGTAGTGACTCCAAGAGGGAACGTTATGCTCGATTGTGGGTTCATGCCCCTCGATGACTAGCTTGAGTGACAGAAACATGAGTCTAGGGGATGTGCTGTTGCCACAAGGGGGAAAACAACGGTGCTTGTGCCCGCGGGTGCAAGGATTGTTTACTTTACGCAAAGTTCTTTTAATGCAGTTGTCTGTTGTATTGAGTTTACACTATGGGTGGGACTCGCAACTTAATACCAGCGAGATGTTCTGGATAGATATCTCAAGGTGGATGATTAGTAGTAGATATTGATGGATTTCGGTCTACTTACTTTGGCGTACCGCCCATGCTTTGAACCTCAACCTTTCTTGCAATGTAGTCTGTAGTCAGCATTGGTTTGCGTTCGTGGTCCTGTCAATTGCCCAGCTGTAATTTGTTTACCTCACATAGCTGTTTTATCGTCTTTTGGGAGAGAGACATCACTAGTGAACATCATGAGACTCCGGTCCTTATTACCATCATTGATCACATCCACTATTTACTTTCCGTTATTACTTACAATTGCAAAAACTATCTATCACTACTATCGTTGCTTTTAATCCTTTGTGAACTACAAGGCCGGAGAGATTGACAACCTCTCTGTACTCGTTGGGAGCAAAGTTATTTGTATCTGTGTGCAGGTCCACGTTGGTTGCTACTAATCTGGCGCCATAGCAATTGACACCTACTTGTTGAACCTAGGAGTCTCTGGGGAATCGATCCTTGGCATCTTTGCTAGGGGAAAACACTTTTACTTACTGCATCTTACACCTTCCACTTGGGGTAACCAACGAGGGGTTCGAGGCCCATCAAGTAGCTATGTGATGTTCTCCTCCCCTCTTTGTGCTTCACTAATTAGACCTCGTGAGCTGCCCTACATGATCGAGGCACATATGTAATCCTTATGTTGTTGCTATGTTGAGTTTGCTGGGATCCGATGGATTGTGAGATTATGTTCAGATTGTGTTTGAGTAATATATTTGATTTACCTCTTTTATATTTATGTTCTTGAGTAATTCTTGCATGTTCTCTGTTGCTATTTATTGCTTTGGCCAAGTAGTAGGTAGTAACTCCAAGAGGGAACGTTATGCTTGATTGTGGGTTCATGCCCCTCGATGACTAGTTTGAGTGACAAAAACATGAGTCTAGGGGATGTGATGTTGCCACAAGGGGGAAAACAACGGTGCTTGTACTCGCGGGTGCAAGGATTGTTTACTTTACGCAAAGTTCTTTTAATGCAGTTGTCTGTTGCTTTGAGTTTACACTATGGGTGGGACTCGCAACTTAATACCAGCGAGATGTTCTGGATAGATATCTCAAGGTGGATGATTAGTAGTAGATGTAGATGGATTTCGGTCTACTTGCCTTGGCGTACCGCCCATGCTTTGAACCTCTACCTTTCTTGCAACATAGTTAGCATTGGTTTGCGCACATAATCTTGTCAATTGCCCAGCTGTAATTCGTTCACCTCACATAGCTGTTTTATCGTCTTTTGGGAGAGAGACATCACTAGTGAACATCATGGGACCCCGGTCCATATTACCATCACTGATCACATCCGCTATTTACTTTCTGTTTTTACTTACTAGTTGCAGCAATACCTATCTCTATTATCTCTTGCGTTTGATCCTTTGTAAACGACAAGGCCGGAGGGATTGACAACCTCTCTGTACTCATTGGGAGCAAAGTTATTTGTATCTATGTGCAGGTCCGGTTAATTGCTAAGTATCTTGCGCCATTAGCAGTTGACACCTTCTTGTTGAACCTTGGAGTCTCAGGGGAATTCGATCCTTGGTATCTTTGCTAAGGGAAAACTACCGCTACACTGCATCTCAAACCTTCCACTTGGGGTAACCAACGAGGGGCGAGAAGCCATCAAGGAAAGTTTTCTGGCGCCGTTGCCGGGGACTCCACTCTTCAAGATAGGGGAGTTGCACGCTATCTTTTACCTTTGCTTTTTAGTCTTGTTAGTTTACCTTTCAGTTTTGCTTTAGTATCTTTTATCGAAAATCACAAAAATAGTTATCTTGCTCGCTTGCTGCTATGGGTTCCACCGAGCACACCAAGTTGTGTGACTTCACTAGTCATAACAACGATGACTTTATTTGCACACCTATCACTACACCTGCCACTTCAGCACCTTCTTATGAAATTAAACCTGCTTTACTGAACTTAGTTATGAAAGATTTATTCTCCGGTGCTGGAGATGATGCTGCTTTACACCTAAACAATTTTGTTGAACTCTGTGATATGCAAAAGTACCAAGAAATAGATGGTAATATTGTTAAGCTTAAGCTTTTTCCTTTCTCCTTGAGAGGAGGAGCTAAAATTTGGTTTCAGTCCTTGCCTAGAAATAGCATAGATTCTTGGGACAAGTGCAAGGATGCTTTTATTGGAAAATACTATCCACATGCTAAAATTATCCAACTAAGAAGTAACATAATGAATTTTAAACAATTGGATAATGAACACGTTGCCCAAGCTTGGGAACGCATGAAATCTCTTGTCAAGAACTGCCCTACTCATGGTTTGACTACTTGGATGGTTATCCAAACTTTTTATGCAGGCTTGAACTTTACCTCGCGGAACTTGTTAGATTCAGCCGCGGGAGGAACCTTTATGTCAACTACACTTGGTGCTGCCACAAAGCTTCTCGATGATATGATGACCAATTATTCCCAATGGCACATCGAACGCGCTCCAACAGGTAGGAAGGTAAACTCTGTCGAGGAGATTTCCTCCCTAAATGAAAAAGTTGACTTGATCATGTCTCTACTTTCGAAGCAATCTTCTATTGATCCTCGTGATGTTCCTTTGAATTCTTTGATTGCTCAAGAACAAGTAGATGTGAACTTTATCTCTAGAAACAATTTTAATAACAATGCTTATGGGAGTAATTTTGGTAGCAATCCTAGACCGTTCCCCTCTAATTCCTATGGGAACAACAATGCTTATCCTATCACCAAGAACTCCACTACTGAACTAGAGATTATGCTTAAAGATTTCATCACTACCCAAAAAGCCTTTAACAAGAGTGTAGAAGAAAAACTAAACAAACTAGATGATCTCTCTTCGAAGGTAGACAATTTAGCCCATGAGGTAGAATTGCTTAAAATTAGAACTTCTCCTCTTGAGGAGAGGAAGGTCACTCCTATGAATGCTATTCAAGTGCAAATTAATGAAAACATTAGGATGTTGGCTAAACTTAAAGAGAGATGGGCTAGAGAAAAGGAGGAAGAAGATAGAATTAAGAACCTTCCTACCCACCACACTGTTGCTACTATCCAAGTTGTTGAGGATATCCAAACTCTTAGCACCCAACGCACTCCTGGTCCCATTGGACCTATTAATGGTGATGCTATGACCATAGAAACTACCAAACAAGTGAACCTAAAGGACACCACTACCACCTTACTTGATAGTAGTGACCTTGATTTTGATAATTGCACCCTTACTGAAGTTATTGATTTCCTTCACAAGATGTCTAAAGATCCCCGCACTAGCACGCTTAACCTTGCCTTCACAGAGCATATCACTAATGCTCTCATCAAAGCTAGGGAGGAGAAACTTAGGGTAGAAGACTCCATACCTAGAAAGCTAGAAGATGGTTGGGATCCTATGATTAAAATTAAGTTGAATAACTTCTCTTGCTATGCTTTATGTGATGTTGGAGCTAGTACCTCCGTTATGCCCAAAAGAATATATGATATGCTTAAATTGAAACCTTTTGATTCTTGTTCTATTGGTGTTCGTCTCGTTGATTCTTCCATAAAGAAACCTTTGGGGAGGATCGACGATGTTCTTATCATTGTCAATGACAATTACGTTCCCGTTGATTTTACTATTATGGATATTGAATGTGAACCTTTTTGTCCAATTATTTTGGGACGTCCTTTTCTTCGCACCATTGGTGCTATCATTGACATGAAAGAGGGGAATATAAAATTCCAATTTCCTCTCAAGAAAGGGATGGAACACTTCCCTAGAAATAAGATTAAGTTACCTTTTGAGTCCGTTATACGGGCTAGCTATTCTTTTACTCTTGATAAAACTTGATCTCTTTGCATTATGCCTAGCTTAAAGGCATAAAAGAAAGCGCTTTTGGGAGGCAGCCCACAATGAATAAAATTTTATTTTGCTTTTGTTGTGTCTTGATGTTGTTACTACAGTAGCATCATCATTGTATCTTTACTTTTCAGCTTTGAGCCAAGTGTAGCCTCTGATTGCAAGAAAGTTCAAAAGTTGTGACGTGCTGTCCAGGAAACAGATTCTGTCCTTGGACAGAAAAATTCGTATAAAATCACCAGATCATCGTTTTGGTCTGAATTTTTTCGACAGCGTGCTCTATACAATTGTCTTTCGGGCTTCTGTTCTGAGTTTTTTGATTAGAGTTGCAGAAGTGCCCCGAAAAAATCATTTACTACCTGCTGGTCTGTTTTTCACAGATTCTGTCCTGTTTTGCCTTTCCTTCATTTTGCAAACCTTGAGCTTGCTTTTTCTTTGCAAAAACCTTTTGGCAATCTTGAGAAACAGTAGACCTTCAAGAATATCCTTATTTCCAGCAAGGAACAATTATTTTATTATGGGTACTAACCTCGCTAATCAGATTATGATGAGTTATGTATGAAGGGAGTTTTCAAGTGTGCGAGGGAAGATGATAAAAAGATTCAGGAGTGTCAAACGCTCAAGCTTGGGGATGCCCCCATGCACCCCCAAGAAATATTCAAGAAGACTCAAGCGTCTAAGCTTGGGGATGCCCCCGTGCATCCCCTTCTCCATCAACAATTATCAGTTCGTCTTTCGTTCCACTATATTTTTATCACTTCATGTGTTATGTGCTATGCTTGGAGCGTCTTGCTTTTAGTTTTCCTTTTTAGTTTTCTTTAGATTTGCTTGCTTTTCATAACGAGTTGGAACTCAGCCTTCTTTGTGTGGGAGAGAAACACGCTCCACTTCAACCTAGAACATAACATAGAATTTTCATGTCTATCCTTGCTGTGTGTGTTCTTTGTCTTTCAATAGCTACTATCATGCTTAGCTCTTAGTTTTCATGCTTATCTTTTTAAAGAGCTTTTGTTTAGTTGGTCGCTGGAACTCTCTTTATTTATCATGCTTATCTTGTTAAGAGAGTTGCCTTCTGTTGCACTGGTCGATATGTCTATGATAAAAATGCTACGTGCATAATGGTGCTTAGTAGTTCATGTTTTCTTCTGGTTAGTCTCAAATAGCTGGGGGGTTCCCAATGTGTTATTGGAGTACCAACATGATTTGTTTGCCTATGATGTGGTATGGTTTAGTGATATCTTCCTTCGAGAATTTATTTTGATTGACTTGGCGTATGCTCACGCATATTTAAGACTGTAAAGAAAGTCTGTCAAGCCTTGATGATCTTTTATTTCTGAGTAGCGATATAACTTCCATGCCTGATTCAATGTTGCTTTGTCGCTCTGCATGATTATGACCGTCATTGCTCTCTTAGTTGGTCGCTCCCAGTCTTTTGCTAACCTCCACCTGTACTAAGCAGACTGACTGCTTGTGCATCCAAAATCCTTTAAACTAGTTATGCCATATGAGTCCACCATACCTTCCTATACATGGTATTTACTTGCCATTCCTAACGAAGACTTTCATGTACCATCTCGAAATTATTCAAAAAAAAGCATTCCTATTTTGTGCCTATGTTTTAGTTCATGAGGAAGTAGTAGTTAATTCATAATCTTTTTAAGTTGGACAAGCTTCACCCCGGGATTGCATGTCTAATGTGCAAACCCATAATACGAGAAGGAACTGGCATAGAGTGCGCCCGGCTCATTAAAAAATAATCCAGAAAAACAAACCCTCCTTCATGCTTTGTTCATGAGAAATCAGAAAACTTTGGCAGTGATAAACAAAGGAGATTAAGAGGATGTGATCGTCCTCATTCGGGAGCCGTTCCTCGAAACTTGTCCAGCTCAAGAAGTAATTGAGTTATCTGCTAGCATTCGTTGACGAAACATGCATATCCAAAAATAATAATTTTTACTTCTGTTTTCAAAACCAAGAGCTCTGGTACATGTTTTGTCTTTGTTTCCGACCACGGGTTTTCAACCTTGCCAACAAAAGCCACGGTTCGAGAGTCTCCACCTTCTTTAAAGCACCAACTACTGAGAGCATGATTGTCATTCTGAGTGTAATGTGCATTGACCCAAAGTACCATTGTCTTTTGCATGATTATGATATCGTTTATTCTGAAATCATTGTATCTAGTCGTCACTTAAACCTTGGAGGTGCCCCTGCATTTATGTTTTGCTTCACTAAAGGGGGCAAGCGAGATACCACTTTATCATATTTGCACACCATGCTCGTTACAAATCTATTGAGTGTTTCAGTATCATATTGTAAAACTTTCAGTTCTTTGTGATTTTCTCATGAGGCAACTTAATTACTACAGATTCATTGTCTCAGTAAGCTTTTGTCATGTAACTATGAAAAGTCCTTATATGGTTAATAGCATGTCACCACAGAAATTATGCTTGTTATCATTTACCTACTCGAGGACGAGCAGGAATTAAGCTTGGGGATGTTGATACGTCCAAAACGTATCTATAATTTATGCTTGCTCCATGCCTCTTTTGTGTGATATTGCTATGTTATTTATACACTTCCATACACTTTTGATCATATTTAGACTAACCTATTAACTCAGTGCACCCCAGTGCCAGTTTCTGTTTTCTGCTGTTTTTGTATTTCAGGTTTTCCCATCACGTAAACTGCCAGAAAAATCCCGGAAAAATTATATAAAAAATCAGCGTTCCGGAAGCTTCCTTGCGGCCAAAGTAGGGCCGGAGGGGGGCCACCAGGGCTCCAGGCGCCCTGGTGGTGCGGCCCCCCTCCTGGCCGCGCCGGGGGGGCGCCTGGGCCCCCCAGGTCTCCGCTAATGCCCCCGTTCGGCATATATTTACACCGCGTCCCGAAACCCTCGAGGACGGAACCCTTTTTCGCGATCTCATCTCTGTTCCGCCGCAGCCGCGCTTCCAAGATCGGGAGCACCAGGAGAACTCTTCCCGGCACCCTGCCGGAGGGGAGGATCACCACCGGGAGCCTCTCCACCACCATGGACGCCTCCCGGATGAGTTGTGAGTAGTCTCCCTTGGACCATGGGTCCATGACCCGTAGCTATGTGATGTTCTCCTCCCCTCTTTGTGCTTCACTAATTATACCTCGTGAGCTGCCCTACATGATCGAGGCACATATGTAATCCTTATGCTGTTGCTATGTTGAGTTTGCTGGGATCCGATGGATTGTGAGATTATGTTCAGATTGTGTTTGAGTAATATATTTGATTTACCTCTTTTATATTTATGTTCTTGAGTAATTCTTGCATGTTCTCCGTTGCTATTTATTGCTTTGGCCAAGTAGTAGGTAGTAACTCCAAGAGGGAACGTTATGCTTGATTGTGGGTTCATGCCCCTCGATGACTAGTTTGAGTGACAGAAACATGAGTCTAGGGGATGTGCTATTGCCACAAGGGGGAAAACAACAGTGCTTGTACTCGCGGGTGCAAGGATTGTTTACTTTACGCAAAGTTCTTTTAATGCAGTTGTCTGTTGCTTTGAGTTTACACTATGGGTGGGACTCGCAACTTAATACCAGCGAGATGTTCTGGATAGATATCTCAAGGTGGATGATTAGTAGTAGATGCAGATGGATTTCGGTCTACTTGCCTTGGCGTACCGCCCATTCTTTGAACCTCTACCTTTCTTGCAACATAGTTAGCATTGGTTTGCGCACATAATCCTGTCAATTGCCCAGCTGTAATTCGTTCACCTCACATAGCTGTTTTATCGTCTTTTGGGAGAGAGACATCACTAGTGAACATCATGGGACCCCGGTCCATATTACCATCACTGATCACATCCGCTATTTACTTTCTGCTTTTACTTACTAGTTGCAGCAATACCTATCACTATTATGTCTTGCGTTTGATCCTTTGTAAACGACAAGGCCGGAGGGATTGGCAACCTCTCTGTACTCGTTGGGAGCAAAGTTATTTGTATCTGTGTGCAGGTCCGGTTAATTGCTAAGTATCTGGCGCCATTAGCAGTTGACACCTTCTTGTTGAACCTTGGAGTCTCAGGGGAATTCGATCATTGGTATCTTTGCTAAGGGAAAACTATCGCTACACTGCATCTCAAACCTTCCACTTGGGGTAACCAACGAGGGGCGAGAATCCATCACTTGCTTACTCCCATCGCCAACCTGAAGTTCGGGGGGATCTCTGCGGCTCTGATGGCACTGCAGAAACACTCGGGTCGAGAGACAGGTGCTCGGCTTCCACTCGCTTGATCTCTGCCTTGCTCTTCTCTGAACGCCCTGTTCCGGTCGACCTGTCCCTGCACAAGGATAGACCTTGCGTCGAAACTTGGCCTCCGGGGATCTGGGGGAACCCTCCGCTCGTCGTCGCGCAGGCGCCTGCCCTCGTGCCGCCGGGGCGAGTACGATCCGCTTCCCGGAGGAGGCGTAGGCACTCGATGGCGATCATGATGACCGGGTCGACGGTCGTGTTGCTCGTCATTCCGATCCAGATGCCGGTCTTGCCGCGGGCCACGTTCCTCACGCCTTGGGGCGATCTTGGACTGTGGGCTGACCAAACGGTGTCTGCAGCCACCGATCTGCTGTGGATCCTGTTGCGCGACTGTGAGACGGCCGTGTTTTGCTCTTCAGCCGTTAGAGCAAAGCTCGGATCTGCTGAAGGCCTCTCCCAGCCTCCGACTGAGATGATTGAATCGAATCCGAAATGCAAGCCGCGGCTTCGAGGTTCTGGACTGGCGTGCGGAACACCTGAGTCTCGCGCGGGTGCGATTGCCGCGGTCGTCGACTGGACTCGGGGACCAGTCGGCGGGCCTGTTCGTCGAGTGCGCATTGGATATTTTCCAAGCGCGCGCGCTCAGCCACGGTGGCCAAGCGCGTGGCTTCCAGGGCTAGAGCCTCTGGAGAATCTCCCACGATGGGAGTGAAGAGCGCATCTTCGTTGCGGCGACAGAGCTCAGCCCTCGTTGTGAGGGGTTGAGGAATGAACCCGTCGTTGTCGTATGAACGGCCGCCACCGCTGCCGCCGTCACCACCACGAGGAAAACCCGGCGGGCTGCGGCGCGAGTCGACCTTGAGGACCTCCACTGCGGGATCGCTGCTCCCGCACTCGGAAACAGAATCTACGAGCTCGACCGACGGATCGGCCGGCCCGTAGAGGTAACCGTCGGGCTCAATGGCCGCGACTTCAGGGGTGGCCGTCTGGCGGGCCACTGCATGTTTCACCCACCGCTGGAGCCGTGAGCGACCGGATCGCTTGCGACGGCGTCCAACGGGGATGGGAGATGATGTAGGGATCAACAAATACCGAGTCGACGGCTGCCGAAGGAGGACGCTGCAGGCGCTGGCGCGGAAGTGCGCAGCCCCGCGGACGGGCAGAGCCTCAACGTCCAGAGGGGCCTCCTGGAGCCACGCGGAGTCGTCGGCGATGAAGACGAGCGCGCCGAGCCGGATCTCGCGGCCCAACGCCATACCACCGCCTGACACCATGATGACGGAGGTCGGAGAAGAGATTGCAACTGTTGGGGAACGTAGTATTTTAAAATTTTCCTACGATCACGCAAGATCTATCTACCAGATGCATAGCAACGAGAGGGAAGAGTGTGTCTACGTACCCTCGTAGACCGGAAGCGGAAGCGTCAAGTGACGCGGTTGATGTAGTCGAACTTCTTCACGATTCAACCGATCAAGCACCGAACGTACGGCACCTCCGCGTTCAGCACACGTTCAGCTTGATGACGTCCCACGAGCTCTTGATCCAGTTGAGCTTCACGGGAGAGTTTCGTCAGCACGACGGCGTGGTGACGGATATGATGTATTCACCGGCGCAGGGCTTCGCCTAAGCACCGCGACGGTATGACCGAGGTGTGTTTCCGTGGAGGGGGGCACCGCACACGGCTGGAACAATTCAACTTGTGTGTCTTGGGGTGCCCCCCTGCCCCCGTATATAAAGGAGCAAGGGGGGAGGCCGGCCGGCCCTTCCCTGGTGCGGCTAGGAGTGCAATCCTACTAGGAATAGGATTGCAATCCTATTCCTAGTAGGAATCAGCAAAGAAGGAAGAGAGGGAAAGGAAAAGAGGGAGAGGTGGCGCCCCCCAATCCTAGTCCAACTAGGAACCCTAGGTGGGGCGCCGGCCAGCCCTATGGGCTGCCTCTATCTTTCCCTTAAGGCCCACTATGGACCATCCCCCTTCGTAGGGGGTTCCGGTAACCCCCTCCGGCAATCCCGTTAAATCCGAAACTTTTTCGGAACACTTCCGGTGTCCGAATATAGTCGTCCAATATATCAATCTTTATGTCTCGGACATTCCGAGACTCCTCGTCATGTCCGTGATCTCATCCGGGACTCCGAACTACCTTCGGTACATCAAAACTTATAAACTCATAATACCGATCGTCATCAAACGTTAAGCGTGCGGACCCTACGGGTTCGAGAACTATGTAGACATGATCGAGACTCATCTCCGGTCAATAACCAATAGCGGAATCTGGATGTTCATATTGGCTCCTACATATTCTACGAAGATCTTTTATCGGTCAAGACCGCATAACAACATACGTTGTTCCTTTTGTCATCGGTATGTTACTTGCCCGAGATTCGATCGTCGGTATCTCCATACCTAGTTCAATCTCGTTACCGGCAAGTCTCTTTACTCGTTCCGTAACACATCATCTTGTGACTAACTCATTAGTCTTTTGCTTGCAAGGCTTATTGTGATGTGTGTTACCGAGAGGGCCCAGAGATACCTCTCCGACACTCGGAGCGACAAATCCTAATCTTGATCTATGCCAACACCACGAATACTTTCGGAGACACCTGTAGAGCATCTTTATGATCACCCAGTTACGTTGTGACGTTTGATAGCACACAAGGTGTTCCTACGGTATTCGGGAGTTGCATAATCTCATAGTCATAGGAACATGTATAAGTCATGAAGAAAGCAATAGCAGTAAAACTAAACGATCATAGTGCTATGCTAACGGATGGGTCTTGCCCATCACATCATTCTCCTAATGATGTGATCCCGTTGATCAAATGACAACTCATGTCTATGGCTAGGAAACATAACCATCTTTGATCAATGAGCTAGTCTAGTAGAGGCATACTAGGGACATACTGTTTTGTCTATGTATTCACACATGTACCAAATTTCCCATTAATACAATTCTAGCATGAATAATAAACATTTATCATGATATAAGGAAATATAAATAACAACTTTATTATTGCCTCTAGGGCATATTTCCTTCAGTCTCCCACTTGCACTAGAGTCAATAATCTAGCTCACATCGCCATGTGATTTAATACCGATAGTTCACATCGTTATGTGAATAACACCCATAGTTCACATCGCCATGTGACCAACACCCAAAGGGTTTACTAGAGTCAATAATCTAGTTCACATTGCTATGTGATTAATACCCAAGAGTAATAAGGTGTGATCATGTTTTGCTTGTGAGATAAGTTTAGTCAACGGGTCTGTCACATTCAGATCCGTATGTATTTCGCAAATTTCTATGTCTACAATGCTCTGCATAGAGCTACTCTAGCTAATTGCTCCCACTTTCAATACGCATCCAGATTGATACTTAGAGTCATCTGGATTTAGTGTCAAAGCTTGCATCGGCGTAACCCTTTACGATGAACTCTTTATCACCTCCATAATCGAGAAACATTTCCTTAGTCATCTAGTTACTAAGGATAATTTTGACCGCTGAACAGTGATCTACTCCTGGATCACTATTGTACCCCCTTGACAAACTCATGGCAAGGTACACAACATGTTTGGTACACAGCATGGCATACTTTATAGAACCTATGGCTGAGGCATAGGGAATGACTTTCATTCTCTCTATATTTTTGCAGTGGTCGGGCATTGAGTCTTACTCAACTTCATACCTTGTAATACATGCAAGAACCCTTTCTTTGACTGATCCATTTTGAACTTCTTCAAAATCTTATCAAGGTATGTGCTTTGTGAAAGTCCAATTAAGCGTCTTGATCTATCTCTATAGATCTTGATGTCTAATATATAAGCAGCTTCACCGAGGTCTTTCATTGAAAAACTCTTATTCAAGTATCCTTTTATGCTGTCCAGAAATTCTATATCATTTCCAATCAACAATATGTCATCCACATATAATATTAGAAATGCTACAGAGCTCCCACTCACTTTCTTGTAAATACAGGCTTCTCCAAAAGTCTGTATAAAACCATATGCTTTGATCACCTCATCAAAGCGTATATTCCAACTCCGAGATGCTTGCACCAGTCCATAGATGGATCGCTGGAGCTTGCATACTTTGTTAGCACCTTTTGGATCGACAAAACCTTATGGTTGCATCATATACAATCTTCTTTGAGATATCCATTCAGGAATGCAGTTTTGACATCCATTTGCCAGATTTCATAATCATAAAATGCGGCAATTGCTAACATGATTCGGACAGACTTAAGCATCGCTACAGGTGAGAAAGTCTCATCGTAGTCAACTCCTTGAACTTGTCGAAAACCTTTCGCAACAAGTCGAGCTTTGTAAACAGTAACATTACCGTCTGCGTCGGTCTTCCTCTTGAAGATCCATTTATTTTCGATGGCCTGCCGATCATCGGGCAAGTCAACCAAAGTCCATACTTTGTTCTCATACATGGATCCCATCTCAGATTTCATGGCTTCGAGCCATTTTGCGGAATATGGGCTCATCATCGCTTCCTCATAGTTCGTAGGTTCATCATGGTCTAGTAACATGATTTCCAGAACTGGGTTGCCGTACCACTCTGGTGCAGAACGTACTCTGGTTGATCTACGACGTTCAGTAGAAATTTGATCCGAAGTTTCATGATCATCATCATTAACTTCCTCACTGATTGGTGTAGGAATCACTGGAACAATTTTCTGTGATGTACTACTTTCCAATCCGGGAGAAGGTACAATTACCTCATCAAGTTCTACTTTCCTCCCACTCACTTCTTTCGAGAGAAACTCTTTCCTCTAGAAAGGATCCATTCTTAGCAACGAATATCTTGCCTTCGGATCTGTGATAGAAGGTGTACCCAACAGTCTCTTTTGGGTATCCTATGAAGACACATTTCTCTGACTTGGGTTCGAGCTTATCAGGTTGAAGCTTTTTCACATAAGCATCGCAGCCCCAAACTTTAAGAAACGACAACTTTGGTTTCTTGCCAAACCATAGTTCATAAGGTGTCGCATCAACGTGTGACGACCCCGGCCCGACCGTGCACTAATCATACACGCAAATGCACACGATCAAGCCTAAGGACTCACGTGAAGGAATCACAACACAACTCTAAAACATAAATAAATACATACAAGTCATATATTACAAGACAGGGCCTCGAGGGCTCGAATACATAACATGATGTCTCACACATAGTCAGCGGAAGCGTTAGGTATCTGGGTACAGATACAACACAGTAGAAGATAGGCCTGATACACAGGCGGGGCAAAAGAAAAACTACGATCGAAAAGGCGCAGGCCTCCTGCCTGGGACCTCCGATCCTACTCCTGGTCGTCGTCCGCCGGCTCCTCGTAGAAGTACTCGCCGGCCGGGTAGTAGTAGTAGCCAGCCTCGGGCTGGTAGTAGTAGTCGTCGACGGGGGCTGCAGGCACCATGGCTCCGTCGTCTGGTTTATCAAGTGGGTAGGACAAAAAGAGGAAGCAAAGCAACCGTGAGTACTCATCCAAAGTACTCAGCAAGACTTACATCAGATCTATACTAGCAATGCAATATTTTCAAAGGAGGCTTTATGTGGGTGGACTAGACTGCAGAAAGCCAGAGTAGAGAGGGGAAAAGCCTAGTCCTGACGAAGACTAGCATCTTCAGCGTCTTGCAGCAATTAGAGGGGAACAGAATAGTTTCATCATAATAATATATAGTGTTTGCAGCATCATCATCTCATATCTCATATCTCAAGTCACCAGTTCTAGTTGTACCGAAGTGGATACAACTCCGAGTGTCCGTTACCGTAGGACAGGCTATCGATAGATTGTTTCTTCCCTGCAGGGGTGCACCAAGTTACCCACCACGCTCGCTTAACTCCGGCCGGACACACCATCAGGTCGTGCCCGCCCTCGGCTAAACAATACGACGCAACCCGACCGGATACCGCCAGAGAGGATCAAGCACGTCGGACTAATCCTATGCTCCCCGGGGGTCTGAGCCATCGCCCCGAGCGCTCCGCACGTTGCGAGGCCGTTCGGTAGCAGACCTAGCAACCCCTTATACAAGCGCAGTTGCATCCTAAGTCCAATCCGAACGGGCCGCTCAATCGCTGACGTCGTGACGACTCCGGCTGATGTATACGACGCAGAGCACCCACTCACACCCACGTGGTGGTTAGTGCTATCGGCCCGGAGGCCTCTCGGATCAAATATCCAAATCGCTTAGTGTGTTGGGAGCGCGCGGTAACGAGCAGAGCCTACGATACTGTTGGCCCCGTCGTCCCGTCTCGAGGACTTGTGACAAGGACTGGGAAAGTCCGGCCACGCCTCGTAGTTATCTCGCGGGTACCCTCTCTGGTCACCCGACTCCACAGCTCACGCCTCAAAGGCACTCGCGGGTACCCCTCAGGGTCAACCCGTCTCTATCCAACATGTGTAGTAATCACCATAAAGTGTCATCAGACGCACGATACCTCTGGCCGCACGCCTTTGTTCCTGGCGACGTCCGGCCTCGGGGATCGATACGTCTTTAAACACGGTACAGTGAACCAGGGCATCCGTGTGGTTTACATGTCGAAGAGGAATCCGAGGAATCACCCTCGTTGGACTCCTATAAGACAAGTCCCGATAAGGTGGTACCGGAGGAATCACCCTCGGCGGTAATCACCATAGCGGATGCACGACAAAAGCTAGGTCGGAAGTGGGAAGAGGAATCACCCTCGGTAACCCACAACGAGCTAGCTATACAGGGACAACATCAGAAGTGAGTTCGGAGGTATCACCCTCGTCACCCGATGTTAACTCTGCGGAGTCGAGCATTTTAGGGGGGGTTGTGCGGTGATGTGAAGAAGGTCAGGGGAATGGGGCTCGATCGCTTGATCGAGGCAAGGGTACTATGCGAGGCAACTACGAGAGTGCGGGTCCAAAGCAGTGCTACCCAACCTATACTAAGCAGTTTATGAATAATGACAGGTATCAACAATTTAGCAAAAACAGGTTATGCAACAGTAATAGGAGCAGTAGCAGTAGCAGCAATTCTAATGCAAGAATAAGAGGGAATAGACATAGGCGATATCGGAAATGCTCAAGGGGGGGTTGCTTGCCTGGTTGCTCGGTGGCAAAAGCAAGGTCGTCGGAGGGGGAACCAATCACCGGGACAGCGTCGGTCTCGGGATCTGCGTCAGCGCCGGACTCTACCGAGAGAGAAGAGGGGGAAGAAACAAATAAATACACAAGCATATGCAACACAGAGCGTGCTAAGCTAACGTGCGGTGCAGGGTTGCCTAAAAATATGTCTAGGTCATATTAGCTATTTTTAAGAAATTGTTTGGATTTATTTTATTAAAGTTGAACACTATTCATTTATCGAAAACAGGTCAAAAGTTCCATGTTCATCTAGCTAGGGACATCTGACGGGAATACGGAGGGCGTATCTAGATTCGTATCGAAATTCTGAGCAATTTTCATATATAAATTATTTTCATCGGAGTTACGGATTAAAAGATATGATTTTTCAAAGTTTAAATGATTTTCTGGATTTTATTTAAATTAACAGAATAAGGAAATATGACATCAGCATGATGTCATGCTGGCATCAGCAAGTCAACAGGACGGCTGACCAGTCAAACCTGACCTGTGGGTCCAGTGGGACCCACATGTCAGCCTCTATTATAAAACAGAGTTATTTTTAAACTAAACTAAACCTATTTATCTACTGGACCCCACCTGTCAGTGACTAATTAATATTACTAATTAAGTTTAATTATAAAAACGTTTTATTTTTAAAAACTAAGCGGTGGGGCCCGCGTGTCAGTGGGCCAGGGCTGCCCAGTCAGCCAGTTGACCAGTCAACGTGGTCAACTGGGCGCTGGGGCCCGCTGGCAGTGACCCTGGGGGGGTGGCCCCAGGTCAGCCACGGCGGCGGTGGCCGGCGTTTCGCCGCCGGCGACCCTCAAACGCGGCGGAGGGCCACGGCTCTCGTCGGAAATCGCGTACAGGGCACCGTTCTGCGCGCGGCTGGGCGCGTTCGAACGGCAAGAAGGTGCCGCGTCGTTTGGTCGTGGAGCCGGACCAAATGGTCGCCGGAAAAGTGGCCGGCGACGAACTTTGGCGGCAGCGCGTTCGGGAGCTCGACGGGGACTATGCTAGGAAGCACGGGAAGGCTCGGGCGCGGGCTCTTTGGGCTCCTGGGAACACCAGGAGCAGGGTGCGGTGCTTAGCCGGCCATGGCAGTGGCCATGGCCACGAGCACGAGCTCGTCGGCGGCGGCCAGAGCGCGGCTACGGTGGTGGCTAGCTACGGCGTGCCAGCGAGCAGTAGAAGAGGCAGGGAAGGAGAAGATGCTCACTGGGGGGTGTAGCCGTTCAAAGCGGGCTCGGGGAGGACCAACGGCGACGAATCGGCGCCGGAGACGAAGACGGCCGTGCGGTGAAGACGAGCTCCGAGAGGTCGTTGCGGTGGCGCCGAGCTCCACTGGGCGGCCTTAGGCTACGTAGTTGAGGTAGGTGGTGACGATGGACAGGTCGGGGAGGCAAACGGGGCACGGTGGCCGTGGGTGTGGCCGGAGCGCGGCGGCGGAGGCGCTCGGCCTCGTCAGATCTCGACGAGGGAGAGGGCAGCGAGCTTGGGGGAGAGGGGGAAATGGAGGGGAATGGCCAGGGGGGACGGCCCGGCGCGGCCTTATCCCCTCGGCTCACCTGCTCCGCAGCGGTGGCGAGCTGCGAGCGGCGGTGGCGCGCGCGGCCATGGCGGTGGCGACACGAGGAAGGGGCAGTTGGTGGTGGGCTGGGCCGGCTCGGGCCCCAGGTGAGCGCCAGGTAAGGCTCTGCCCTTTCTTTTTCTGTTTTTCCCTTTTTGTTTATTAACAGAGAGGGAAAAGAATTATTTGGAGCAGCCAAACCATTTTGGAAAAATGTTGAGCTTGGCCCTAAATATTCTTTGCAGTTTATGGCACTGCCACAACTATTTTTGGAGGCCAGTGGACTTCATTTGGAATTTTCAAAAATGAATTAGCATTTAAAAATGCTGGAAGTGCACTGAATTAATTGTTACTGCTCATCATTGCACAAGAGTGATGTTATTTTCCTCAACAAATAAAGGTTGTGGAATTTTGGCAAGATGATGAACATTTTTGCAGCAACTTTTGAACAACTTCATTTTGCACTCATATTTGAATTTGAATAAGAAGGGAAATTTTGAATTGGCCCCATTAATCTCTGTGATCAACAAGGCAAATGATGATGACCTAGCATGATTAAGAGGTGATCACTGTGGTGTGATGCTGGGGATGTTACAAATCCCCTCCACTACAAGAAATCTCGTCCCGAGATTTAAGTGGGGAAGAAAAAGGAGTAACTTCGGAAGAACCGACCCTTAAAAGGTCGAGTATCCGGCAGATAATTCAGGGGATGCGGCAGAAATATCTCTCGAGTTAAAACTTAGGAAAACATCGAGAGCAAAGTGTGAAAGTACAATAAGAAGTTTCAAACGAACGAACACCCGTTTGATGCCTGATCAGAGTGTGAAAATAGGTTCCGAGGGTCTGGAATAGATTAACTCTTGGAGGGTGGCTCGTGATAACACACAGAACCAAGAGCAAATGGTTCTTCGGAATCAAGGGTGTTCAGAAGACTCAGGTCCCGACCTGATGGAACTGTAGGGGGTGTCGATCGAGAATAGGGAGAACGGGGTCATTTGCTCGGATATGACAGCAAGGACTGTCAGAGAGTATCCTGTCAGTTATGTCGGTAACAACGTTGGTACCAAGGGCGAGGGACGAAGAGAACCATTTTCCTGCTCGCTAGGCGAGGCGGACCAAAAGGCAAAGTTCTCGTCCATCGGCGGTCACCGAAATGTCAGCAACAATAGTAACAGGGTCTCACTGACAGAGTTGCAGACCGAGATGTTTTCATAAGCAGGGAATTATTCCTGCTCATGTCTTAATGATCTCAAGAAAGGTTAAACAAACAAATGGAAAGGAAAATGTGATTAATTGATTAATCACGCCAATGGAAAGAAATATGTGTTTACACACAAGTTTTAGGGGTATATCATTTCGCAAGAAAGAGCGGAGCATGATATACATGATAGGGCAGCAAGTTCGAAAACATTTGGATAAAGGGACGAGAGAAGAATCTTGATATTACCCATACGATGTTGTGTGGATAATGGATCAAGAAACATTTTGTCGAGAGATTTCACGAGGATGCCATCGAACAGCGACGGCATCGATAAAAGGAATGATGAAGCGAGAGGGTTAATGGAGCCACGGATACGGCACAAGCTCGAAATCAAGCTTGTTGTTCGAGGTGAAATGATAACATGAAGGAGATCGACGTAAGCTTTGCTCATCGTTGAAAATTTGTGCTCCGGGCATAGGGACCAGGTAGCACGGTTAAAATTAGCACGAAGATGATATAGCCGAACAGACAAGGAATGATATGATGGATTATTAAACTCGTAGGCAAAGAATTTACTTAGAGTTTTTGAATCGGAGTGCAGGATCGATTGACTTATCGGTGTTCTTGAGCGACAAACAACTCAGAACCCGAGAAAATTGGAATTGGGGTTCAATAGAAGTTGAGGAAAAACTCATTCGAAGTATTGCAGTCCCTGAGATATACTCGAGATATCAGGGGGGGTAATACTCGAAGGTAAGTTCAAGGTAGAGGTTGATCAGGCATAATGATTAGCAAAAGACAAATGCCTTAGCTTGCCCGAGAAATGGAATCAAAGGAGAACCATCGTGGTCGGAACCGCGATTGCAAAAGATCAAATCCCTGATACCAGATGAACTTATACCAAGGGAGTAATTATTTTCACGAGCAGCGTCCATGATAAGTTCTACATCGGTTCTATGGGCATGAACACGAAGGTTCAAGGTCGACTCCCACTTATCCAATGCATAACCTTTCATTCACTTCTCGTCTTTGAAGAAATTGTAGAGTCGAAAAATTTATTCGACGGAACGCGAGTAGATATAACCCGCATAACTTTCAGTTCACACATATTGGGAAAAAGCATATGTTCAACCCATCGGGGCATCTTAGGAACATATACCACGAACTTCAGGGGTAAGTAGCATAAGCTTGAGAAGTAGAGTATGGTTGACAAGACGGGGGATACAATTTTACCGAAGGTATTATGTATCAGGGGGAAACTAACAAGGTTATGGAATATGGAGGGCAATGTCGGATATTAATCCAACAAAAGATCAGGTGGTTGGCAAAGGATCTGAAGTGAGTATCGGTACTCAACCAGAAGAAGAAAGGATGCAAAAAGCATCGGATTATAGAAACATCGGAATAATTCGACGCTTGGGTACAGGGGAATTATAAATCCAAAACGAAGGATCAGAAGCAAAGGCTGTGATCAACAGAGGGAGAGGTTGAATAGAATTTGATGACCAATCAATCATGGATTGATTTAACGAGAACCAGCTCATGTTCAAAATAACGTCTGAGCCGGACGGGTGAATTAGTAGGAAACAACTGATGATTGCGAATAGTCGCAACATATTGAATCAAGGGACGCAAAATGCTAGCGACAAGGATGTCAACGAAGGTTAGATAGGATTTACCATGATGCAGACAGACAAAACCTTGAAGGCAATAGATTGCAGAGGATACTCAGGAGAGCGGACAGCAATAAGAAATATTTCAGGGAACATAGGAACAACTGGGGATGAACAAATCCCCGGTGTTGTGAGGAATTAACCGCAGTGCGAAAGAAGCTGCACGGCAGTAGACTCAAAAGATTCTCGGAGTACAAGGAGTACTTCGGGGTATCTCATACAGAAAGGGGTGGCTGGGAACGAAGATACAAACGGTAAGGATGGGTAGTTATCAACGGGGTTTTGTTGGCGGTCAGGAACTGCAAGGCAGGGGCACAGGGTCTCGATTAATTTCGAGGAGTATCTTCGGAGTCTTTTGATGATGACACGCCATCTTCTGATCAAGGGCCCTCCGGGAGAAAGCGGTTACGAGAACCTAAGGCCGGTGTTAGTAAAATCATTTAACCCGAATAGAGGAGAGATTCAGAGCCCCAGAGTAAGGACGAGGAATAAAAGATCCTAATACCACCCAGTTGGCGACGTGGGGCCATAAGCCACACAGCCAAGTTAGAAAAACATTTTTGGACCTCTAGACTCGACTTCGGCCAAGGAGTTGGAAAGGGGGTTCCTACAGGCAGTCGGCTCTGATACCAACCTGTGACGACCCCGGCCCGACCGTGCACTAATCATACACGCAAATGCACACGATCAAGCCTAAGGACTCACGTGAAGGAATCACAACACAACTCTAAAACATAAATAAATACATACAAGTCATATATTACAAGCCAGGGCCTCGAGGGCTCGAATACATAACATGATGTCTCACACATAGTCAGCGGAAGCGTTAGGTATCTGGGTACAGATACAACACAGTAGAAGATAGGCCTGATACACAGGCGGGGCAAAAGAAAAACTACGATCGAAAAGGCGCAGGCCTCCTGCCTGGGACCTCCGATCCTACTCCTGGTCGTCGTCCGCCGGCTCCTCGTAGAAGTACTCGCCGGCCGGGTAGTAGTAGTAGCCAGCCTCGGGCTGGTAGTAGTAGTCGTCGACGGGGGCTGCAGGCACCATGGCTCCGTCGTCTGGTTTATCAAGTGGGTAGGACAAAAAGAGGAAGCAAAGCAACCGTGAGTACTCATCCAAAGTACTCAGCAAGACTTACATCAGATCTATACTAGCAATGCAATATTTTCAAAGGAGGCTTTATGTGGGTGGACTAGACTGCAGAAAGCCAGAGTAGAGAGGGGAAAAGCCTAGTCCTGACGAAGACTAGCATCTTCAGCGTCTTGCAGCAATTAGAGGGGAACAGAATAGTTTCATCATAATAATATATAGTGTTTGCAGCATCATCATCTCATATCTCATATCTCAAGTCACCAGTTCTAGTTGTACCGAAGTGGATACAACTCCGAGTGTCCGTTACCGTAGGACAGGCTATCGATAGATTGTTTCTTCCCTGCAGGGGTGCACCAAGTTACCCACCACGCTCGCTTAACTCCGGCCGGACACACCATCAGGTCGTGCCCGCCCTCGGCTAAACAATACGACGCAACCCGACCGGATACCGCCAGAGAGGATCAAGCACGTCGGACTAATCCTATGCTCCCCGGGGGTCTGAGCCATCGCCCCGAGCGCTCCGCACGTTGCGAGGCCGTTCGGTAGCAGACCTAGCAACCCCTTATACAAGCGCAGTTGCATCCTAAGTCCAATCCGAACGGGCCGCTCAATCGCTGACGTCGTGACGACTCCGGCTGATGTATACGACGCAGAGCACCCACTCACACCCACGTGGTGGTTAGTGCTATCGGCCCGGAGGCCTCTCGGATCAAATATCCAAATCGCTTAGTGTGTTGGGAGCGCGCGGTAACGAGCAGAGCCTACGATACTGTTGGCCCCGTCGTCCCGTCTCGAGGACTTGTGACAAGGACTGGGAAAGTCCGGCCACGCCTCGTAGTTATCTCGCGGGTACCCTCTCTGGTCACCCGACTCCACAGCTCACGCCTCAAAGGCACTCGCGGGTACCCCTCAGGGTCAACCCGTCTCTATCCAACATGTGTAGTAATCACCATAAAGTGTCATCAGACGCACGATACCTCTGGCCGCACGCCTTTGTTCCTGGCGACGTCCGGCCTCGGGGATCGATACGTCTTTAAACACGGTACAGTGAACCAGGGCATCCGTGTGGTTTACATGTCGAAGAGGAATCCGAGGAATCACCCTCGTTGGACTCCTATAAGACAAGTCCCGATAAGGTGGTACCGGAGGAATCACCCTCGGCGGTAATCACCATAGCGGATGCACGACAAAAGCTAGGTCGGAAGTGGGAAGAGGAATCACCCTCGGTAACCCACAACGAGCTAGCTATACAGGGACAACATCAGAAGTGAGTTCGGAGGTATCACCCTCGTCACCCGATGTTAACTCTGCGGAGTCGAGCATTTTAGGGGGGGTTGTGCGGTGATGTGAAGAAGGTCAGGGGAATGGGGCTCGATCGCTTGATCGAGGCAAGGGTACTATGCGAGGCAACTACGAGAGTGCGGGTCCAAAGCAGTGCTACCCAACCTATACTAAGCAGTTTATGAATAATGACAGGTATCAACAATTTAGCAAAAACAGGTTATGCAACAGTAATAGGAGCAGTAGCAGTAGCAGCAATTCTAATGCAAGAATAAGAGGGAATAGACATAGGCGATATCGGAAATGCTCAAGGGGGGGTTGCTTGCCTGGTTGCTCGGTGGCAAAAGCAAGGTCGTCGGAGGGGGAACCAATCACCGGGACAGCGTCGGTCTCGGGATCTGCGTCAGCGCCGGACTCTACCGAGAGAGAAGAGGGGGAAGAAACAAATAAATACACAAGCATATGCAACACAGAGCGTGCTAAGCTAACGTGCGGTGCAGGGTTGCCTAAAAATATGTCTAGGTCATATTAGCTATTTTTAAGAAATTGTTTGGATTTATTTTATTAAAGTTGAACACTATTCATTTATCGAAAACAGGTCAAAAGTTCCATGTTCATCTAGCTAGGGACATCTGACAGGAATACGGAGGGCGTATCTAGATTCGTATCGAAATTCTGAGCAATTTTCATATATAAATTATTTTCATCGGAGTTACGGATTAAAAGATATGATTTTTCAAAGTTTAAATGATTTTCTGGATTTTATTTAAATTAACAGAATAAGGAAATATGACATCAGCATGATGTCATGCTGGCATCAGCAAGTCAACAGGACGGCTGACCAGTCAAACCTGACCTGTGGGTCCAGTGGGACCCACATGTCAGCCTCTATTATAAAACAGAGTTATTTTTAAACTAAACTAAACCTATTTATCTACTGGACCCCACCTGTCAGTGACTAATTAATATTACTAATTAAGTTTAATTATAAAAACGTTTTATTTTTAAAAACTAAGCGGTGGGGCCCGCGTGTCAGTGGGCCAGGGCTGCCCAGTCAGCCAGTTGACCAGTCAACGTGGTCAACTGGGCGCTGGGGCCCGCTGGCAGTGACCCTGGGGGGGTGGCCCCAGGTCAGCCACGGCGGCGGTGGCCGGCGTTTCGCCGCCGGCGACCCTCAAACGCGGCGGAGGGCCACGGCTCTCGTCGGAAATCGCGTACAGGGCACCGTTCGGCGCGCGGCTGGGCGCGTTCGAACGGCAAGAAGGTGCCGCGTCGTTTGGTCGTGGAGCCGGACCAAATGGTCGCCGGAAAAGTGGCCGGCGACGAACTTTGGCGGCAGCGCGTTCGGGAGCTCGACGGGGACTATGCTAGGAAGCACGGGAAGGCTCGGGCGCGGGCTCTTTGGGCTCCTGGGAACACCAGGAGCAGGGTGCGGTGCTTAGCCGGCCATGGCAGTGGCCATGGCCACGAGCACGAGCTCGTCGGCGGCGGCCAGAGCGCGGCTACGGTGGTGGCTAGCTACGGCGTGCCAGCGAGCAGTAGAAGAGGCAGGGAAGGAGAAGATGCTCACTGGGGGGTGTAGCCGTTCAAAGCGGGCTCGGGGAGGACCAACGGCGACGAATCGGCGCCGGAGACGAAGACGGCCGTGCGGTGAAGACGAGCTCCGAGAGGTCGTTGCGGTGGCGCCGAGCTCCACTGGGCGGCCTTAGGCTACGTAGTTGAGGTAGGTGGTGACGATGGACAGGTCGGGGAGGCAAACGGGGCACGGTGGCCGTGGGTGTGGCCGGAGCGCGGCGGCGGAGGCGCTCGGCCTCGTCAGATCTCGACGAGGGAGAGGGCAGCGAGCTTGGGGGAGAGGGGGAAATGGAGGGGAATGGCCAGGGGGGACGGCCCGGCGCGGCCTTATCCCCTCGGCTCACCTGCTCCGCAGCGGTGGCGAGCTGCGAGCGGCGGTGGCGCGCGCGGCCATGGCGGTGGCGACACGAGGAAGGGGCAGTTGGTGGTGGGCTGGGCCGGCTCGGGCCCCAGGTGAGCGCCAGGTAAGGCTCTGCCCTTTCTTTTTCTGTTTTTCCCTTTTTGTTTATTAACAGAGAGGGAAAAGAATTATTTGGAGCAGCCAAACCATTTTGGAAAAATGTTGAGCTTGGCCCTAAATATTCTTTGCAGTTTATGGCACTGCCACAACTATTTTTGGAGGCCAGTGGACTTCATTTGGAATTTTCAAAAATGAATTAGCATTTAAAAATGCTGGAAGTGCACTGAATTAATTGTTACTGCTCATCATTGCACAAGAGTGATGTTATTTTCCTCAACAAATAAAGGTTGTGGAATTTTGGCAAGATGATGAACATTTTTGCAGCAACTTTTGAACAACTTCATTTTGCACTCATATTTGAATTTGAATAAGAAGGGAAATTTTGAATTGGCCCCATTAATCTCTGTGATCAACAAGGCAAATGATGATGACCTAGCATGATTAAGAGGTGATCACTGTGGTGTGATGCTGGGGATGTTACACAACGGATTTGGATGGTGCCCTATTTAACGTGAATGTAGCTGTCTCTAATGCATAACCCCAAAAGCGATAGTGGTAGATCGGTAAGAGACATCATCGATCGCACCATATCTAATAAAGTACGGTTATGACGTTCGGACACACCATTACGCTTTGGTGTTCCGGGTGGCGTGAGTTGTGAAACTATTCCACATTGTTTCAAATGAAGACCAAACTCGTAACTCAAATATTCTCCTTCACGATCAGATCGTAGAAACTTTATTTTCTTGTTACGATGATTCTCTACTTCACTATGAAATTCTTTGAACTTTTCAAATGTTTCAGACTTGTGCTTCATTAAGTAGATATACCCATATCTGCTCAAATCATCAGTGAAGGTCAGAAAATAATGATACCCGCCGCGTGCTTCAACACTCATTGGTCCACATACATCAGTATGTATGATTTCCAACAAATCTGTTGCTCGCTCCATGGTTCCGGAGAACGGAGTTTTAGTCATCTTGCCCATGAGGCATGGTTCGCAAGCACCAAGTGATTCATAATCAAGTGATTCCAAAAGTCCATCACTATGGAGTTTCTTCATGCGTTTTGCACCAATATGACCTAAACGGCAGTGCCACAAATAAGTTGCACTATCATTATTAACCTTGCATCTTTTGGCTTCAATATTATGAATATGTGTATCACCACGATCGAGATCCAACAAAACATTTTCATTGGGTGTATGACCATCGAAGGTTTTATTCATGTAAACAGAATAACAATTATTCTATGACTTTAAATGAATAACCGTATTGCAACAAATATGATCAAATCATATTCATGCTCAACGCAAATGCCAAATAACATTTATTTAGGTTTTACACTAATCCCGAAAGTATAGGGAGTGTGCGATGATGATCATATTAATCTTGGAACCACTTCCAATACACATCGTCACTTCACCTTTAACTAGTCTCTGTTCATTCTGCAATTCTCGTTTCGAGTTACTAATTTTTAGTAACTGAACCGGTATCAAATACCCAGGGGTTGCTATGAACACTAGTAAAGTACACATCAATAATCTGTATATCAAAATATACCTTTGTTCACTTTGCCATCCTTCTTATCCGCCAAGTATCTAGGGCAGTTCCACTTCCAGTGACCATTTCCTTTGCAGTAGAAGCACTTAGTTTCAGGCTTGAGTTTAGCTTTGGGTTTCTTCATGGGAGTGACAACTTGCTTGTCATTCTTCTTGAAGTTCCCCTTCTATCCTTTTGCCTTTTACTTGAAACAAGTGGTCTTGTTAACCATCAACACTTGATGCTCTTTCTTGATTTCTTCCTTCGCCGATTTCAGCATCGCGAAGAGCTCGGGAATTTCTTTCGTCATCCCTTGCATATTATAGTTCATCACGAAGTTCTACTAACTTGGTGATAGTGACTAGAGAACTTTGTCAATTACTATCTTGTCTGGAAGATTAACTCCCACTTGATTCAAGCAATTGCAGTACCCAGACAATCTGAGCACATGCTCACTGGTTGAGCTATTCTCCTCCATCTTGTAGGCAAAGTACTGTCAAAGGTCTCATACCTCTTGACACGGGCATGAGTATGAAATACTAATTTCAACTCTTGGAACATCTTCTAAGCTCTGTGGCGTTCAAAACGTTTTTGAAGTCCCAATTCTAAGCCGTAAAGTATGGTGCACTAAACTATCAAGTAGTCATCATATCGAGCTTTTGTCAAAACGTTAATAACATCTGCATCTGCTCCTGCAATAGGTCTGTCACCTAGCGGTACATCAAGGACATAATTCTTCTGTGCAGCAATGAGGATAATCCTCAGATCACGGAACGATTCCGCATCATTGCTACTAACATCTTTCAACTTAGTTTTCTCTAGGAACATATAAAATAAACGGGGAGCAACATCGCGAGCTATTGATCTACAACATAGATATGCTAATACTACCAGGACCAAGTTCATGATAAATTAAAGTTCAATATAATCATATTACTTAAGAACTCCCACTTAGATAGACATCCCTCCGGTCATCTAAATGATCACGTGATCCAAATCAACTAAACCATGTCCGATCATCACGTGAGATGGAGTAGTTTCAATGGTGAACATCTTATGTTGATCATATCTACTATATGATTCACGCTCGACCTTTCGGTCTCCAGTGTTTCGAGGCCATATCTGCATATGCTAGGCTCGTCAAGTTTAACCCGAGTATTCTGCGTGTGCAAAACTGGCTTACACCCGTTGTATTTGAACGTAGAGCTTATCACACCCGATCATCACGTGGTGTCTCGGCACGACGAACTTTCGCAACGGTGCATACTCAGGGAGAACACTTATACCTTGAAATTTAGTAAGGGATCATCTTATAATGCTACCGTCGTTCTAAGCAAAATAAGAAGCATAATAAGATAAACATCACATGCAA
>LR738712.1:717532401-717581273 GCA_902687465.1 Secale cereale | reverse complement strand
CCCCCCCCCCCCGGCAGTCGAAGCGTCGCTGGTGACGCAGAGACTGGACCGAAAGCCCTCAAACGTCGAGGTGGGTAGTCCCTTCGTCATGACATCGACAAACTGTTGATCGGTGGGCACATGGAGAACTCGAACACGACCAAGTGCGACGTGCTCCCTGATGAAGTGAATGTCGAGCTCAATATGCTTCGTCCGTCGGTGATGGACAGGGTTGGCAGCGAGATACACCGCGGAAACGTTGTCACAGTAAACAAGCGTCGCCTTGGTAACCTCGCATAGCAACTCCTGAAGTAGATGTCGTAGCCAAGAGCACTCCGCGATGACGTTGTCCACAACCCTGTACTCAGCCTCGGCGCTCGATCGTGCGACCGAGGGTTGTCGTTTAGACGACCACGAAATCAGAGAGGGCCCGAGGTAGACGCAGTAGCCGAAAGTGGAGCGGCGAGTGTCGGGACACCCAGCCCAGTCGGCGTCGGAGTAGGTGACAAGGCTGGTGTCAGGTGATGCCGTCAGGGTGAGACCCATAGTTGTGGTGCCATGTATGTACCGAAGAATACGTTTCACCAGAGCCCAATGAGTATCACGAGGAGCATGCATATGAAGGCACTCCTGCTGGACAGCATACTAAATGTCTGGTCGCGTCAGTGTGAGGTACTGAAGTGCACCGACGATGGAGCGGTAGAAGGGAGCGTCGGACGCCGGAGAACCCTCGACAGCGGACACCTTAGCCTTCATGTCGACATGCGTAGGAGCAGGCATGCAGTTAAGCATGCCCGCTCTCTCCAGAAGCTCGTAGGCGTACTTCTGCTGGTGCAGGAAGAAGCTAGTGGCCCGGCGCACAACCTCGATACCGAGGAAGTAGTGGAGAGCCCCCAAGTCCTTGAGGGCGAAGTCAGTGCCGAGGCAAGCTGTGATCTGCTGAAGGAGCGATGGCGAAGAGGCAGTCAGGATGATGTCGTCGACGTAGAGGAGGAGGTACGCGGTGGCGGGACCCTGGTGATAAACAAACAGGGAGTCATCGGACCGTGTGGACCGGAACCCCTGCTGCTGCAGGAAGGCCGCGATCCGCTGGTACCAGGCCCGAGGCGCCTGCTTCAACCCGTAAAGAGAACGGGAGAGCAAGCATACGTGGTCCGGATAGTCGGTGTCGACGAAACCAGTAGGCTACTGACAGAACACCTCCTCGTCGAGATGGCCATGCAAGAAAGCATTAGACACATCGAGCTGGTGGACTGGCCAGGCGCGAGAAACAGCGAGCTGGAGAACAGTGAGAATCGTGCCTAGTTTGACAACCGGGGCGAAGGTGTCGGTGAAGTCCACGCCGGCACGCTGGAGAAAGCCGCGCACGACCCAACGCGCCTTGTAGCGCTCAAGGGAACCGTCGGGGTGAGTCTTGTGGCGGAAGACCCACTTGCCAGTGATGACGTTGGCACGGGGAGGCCGCGGGACAAGCTGCCACGTACGGTTGCGCTGCAGGGCGTCGAACTCCTCACGCATCACAGCAAGCCAGTTCGGATCCTGAAGGGCTACGCGAACGGATGTGGGGAGCGGGGAGGGGTGAGGTGGACGCAGCACACGCATACTCGTCGGAGGTGTAGCGCGTGTTAGGACGAAACGTTCCAGTCCGAGCCCGAGTGACCACACCGGTGAGAGGTGCGGCGGCAGCCGGTGGAGCCGAGAGGGGGACCGGCGAGGATGAGCTCGAGCCGGGCTCCGGATCGGCCGAAGGGGCCGGGGCGTCGGGGGCGGCCGGCGGGGCCGCGGCACCAGGGGCAGCCAAGGGGGCGTCAGGGGCCGCGGCGCCAGGGGCCGCCGGGGGGGCCGCGGCAACGGGGGCGCGGGCAGGGCCAAGCCCGGTGCATGGCGGGGCGGTTCGCCGGAGGTGGGGCAGGGGCGAACCGCGCCGCGGGGGACGCCGAGGGTGACGGTACCTGCTGAAACGGGAACACCAACTCATCAAAGTACACGTGCAGCGAGGTGAAAACGTGATGGGACACTGGATCATAGCACTGGTAACCTTTGGTGTTGGGAGGATAACCAAGGAAGATGCAAGGAAGCGACCGGGGAGCGAGTTTGTGAAGTGCAGTGGACGCGGTGCTAGGATAACAGAGACACCCGAAAATGCGAAGACCATCATAAGATGGAACCGCACCGAAGAGAAGCTGGTGAGGAGTGTAGTTCCAGCGTGGACGATACGGGTGAATATTGACGAGGAGGCTGGCGGTCGCGAGCGCGTCCGTCCAGAACCGAGGGGGCACGTAGGAGTGGAAGAGCAACGTGCGGACACAGTCATTAAGAGTGTGAATGACGCGCTCGGCGCGACCATTCTGCTGGGACGTGTACGGGCAAGTAAGGCGAAGGATGATGCCGTGCGACGCAAGAAGATTGCGGACAGCGACATTGTCAAACTCCTTTCCGTTGTCAGTTTGCAAGGCAAGAATATGACGACCGAACTGTGTGGTGACATATGAATAAAAAGCTGTGAGTGTGGCAAAGGCGTCGGACTTGCGACAGAGAGGAAATGTCCACAAATAATGAGAGAAATCATCCAATATCACCAAATAGTATAAGTAACCCGTGTTGCTCGCAACCGGGGACGTCCAAACATCACTATGCAATAACTGAAACGCAAAAGTGGAAACGTTTGTAGACTCGCTAAAGGGAAGACGAACGTGCTTGCCAAGACGGCAAGCCTCACAAGAGTGGTCATCGACCTTATTACATGAGAAAGAAAAACTCTGAAGAATCTGACGCATAACGGTGGAGTTGGGATGGCCGAGGCGGGCGTGCCAAAGATCGACACTAGCAGCGAAGGCGACGGGACGACGGGTGGTGGTGGCGCCGGAGGGATGCACCGGGTAAAGCTCGTCCAGGCTGTCACATCGATGGAGTACCATCCGTGTACGGGCGTCCTTCACAGAAAAACCGATATTGTCAAATTCAACAGTTATAGGGTTCTCATGAGCAAGGCGACGAACAGAAACAAGATTGGTAACTAAGTTAGGAGACACAAGAACATTAGACATGTTAACGGGAGTAGAAGTAGAAGGAAAAGACATATGACCGACATGTGTAATGAGAATGGAAGGACCGTTACCAAGGGTGATGCGAGTGGGAGTATGAACAGGAGTGGCGGATGTGAGGTTACCGGGATGAGCAGTCATGTGAGCGGTTGATACGTCCAAAACGTATCTATAATTTCTGCTTGCTCCATGCCTCTTTTGGGTGATATTGCTATGATATTTATACACTTCCATACACTTTTGATCATATTTGGACTAACCTAATAACTCAGTGCACCCCAGTGCCAGTTTCTGTTTTCGGCTGTTTTTGTATTTCAGGTTTTCCCATTACGAGAACTGTCAGAAAAATCCCGGAAAAATTATATAAAAAATCAGCGTTCCAGAAGCTTCCCGGCACCCGAAGTACAGCCGGAGGGGGGCCACCAGGGCTCCAGGCGCCCTGGTGGCGCGGCCCCCCTCCTGGCTGCGCCGGGGGGCGCCTCGGCCCCCCAGGCCTCCGCTGATGCCCCCCTTTGGCATATATTTAAGACGTCTCCCGAAACCCTCGAGACGGAAACTCTTTTTCGCGATCTCATCTTTGTTCCGCCGCCGTCGCGCTTCCAAGATCGGGAGCACCAGGAGAACTCTTCCCGGCACCCTGCCGGAGGGGAGGATCACCACCGGGAGCCTCTCCACCACCATTGTGACGCCCCCGATTTGTCCGTACACTAATCATGCACGCAAATGTGTACGACCAAGATCAGGGACTCACTGAAAGATATCACAACACAACTCTAGACACAAATTAAAATAATACAAGCTTTATATTACAAGCCAGGGGCCTCGAGGGCTCGAATACATAAGCTCGAATACACAAGAGTTAGCGGAAGCAATAATATCTGAGTACAGACATAAGTTAAACAAGTTTGCCTTAAGAAGGCTAGCACAAATATAGCAACGATCGAAAAGGCAAGGCCTCCTGCCTGGGACCTCCTAACTACTCCTCGAAGCCGAACTCCATGTAGAAACATCATCGGGATCTTCTGGGTCCGGGACTCCACCATCTGGTTGCGTCATCCGAGAAGAAGGGACAAAAGGGGAAAAGAGGGAGAAAAGCAACCGTGAGTACTCATCCAAAGTACTCGCAAGCAAGGATCTACACTACATATGCAATGGTATCTGTGTAAAGGGGGGGTAATATATGTGGGTTAAACTGCAGAATGCCAGAATAAGAAGGGGATAGCTAATCCAAACGAAGACTACGCTTCTCGCAACCTCCATCTTGCAGCAGTAGGAGAGAGTAGTTGGAATAGTAACAAGCATCCTCGCTTCTCGCAGCCTCCATCTTGAGTAGCAGAAGAGTTCACCAAGTAACATCGTATAGCATAAACCTACCCGGTGATCCTCCCCTCGTCACCCTGTGAGAGAGCAACCACCGAGTTATATCTGGCACTTGTAAGGGTGTGTTTTATTAAGTATCCGGTTCTAGTTGTCATGAGGTCCGAGTACAACTCCGGGTCGTCCTTTTACCGAGGGACACGGCTATTCGAATAGATTAACTTTCCTGCAGGGGTGCACCACATATCCCAGCACGCTCGATCCCATTTGGCCGGACACACTTTCCAGGGTCATGCCCGGCCTCGGAAGATCAACACGTCGCAGCCCTACCTAAGCACAGCAGAGAGGTCAGCACGTCGGTCTAAGTCCTAAGCACACAGGGGTCTGGGCCCATCGCCCCATGCACACCTGCACGTTGCGAGGGCGGCCGGTGAGCAGACCTAGCAACCTCCATTACTAAGGAAGTTGCGTTACGCAGTCCAACCCGGCGCGCGCCGCTAAACCGCTGACGTCAAGAAGGCTTCGGCTGATACCACGACGTCGAGTACCCATAACTATTCCCACGTAGCTGGTTAGTGCGTATAGACCAAATGGCCAGACTCAGATCAAATACCAAGATCCCGTTAAACGTGTTATTATGAAATAACCGCGGACAACGACCAGGGCCAGGCCCACCTGTCTCCTAGGTGGTCACAACCCGCCCTGTCGCTCCGCCACAAAGTAACCATCAGGGGACTGTTGGGAACCCAGGCCCACCACTATCTGGGTGGAACCACCTGCCCCTTCAGCCCCCATCTCCGAACCATCATCATGTGTATGTAAAGTATGTATATAGTATATACCCGTGATCACCACCCGAGTGATCACGGCCCGATAGAATAGCATGGCAGACGGACAAGAATGTAGGGCCACTGATGGAATACTAGCATCCTATACTAAGCATTTAGGATTGCAGGTAAGGTATCAACGGTTATAGCAACAATGACAGGCTATGCAACAGAATAGGATTATTCGATAGCAGTAACATGCTACACTACTCTAATGCAAGCAGTAGAGAGAAGAATAGGCGATATCTGGTGATCAAAGGGGGGGCTTGCCTGGAAGCTCTGCAGACGAAAGGAATCTTCGGAATCGTAGCCGTAGTCGAACACCGAAGCATCAACGGTCTCAGGGTCTATCACAGTATCGGAGTCTACCGAAAATAAGCAACGAAGGGGGAAACAAATAAATAACAGAGCAAACAATAGCATCACAAAGCATAACATGGAAATACGCGGTGCTACGTGTGACCTAACGCGGTACTGAGTGATACTAGAAAGGATGGAAAACATCCGGGAAGGTATTTCCAGTGTTAGGCATTTTCGGGCAGATGAAACAGAGGGGGAATATTGCATGTTCGGTATGATATAGGTGTGTGGCGGACGAACGGACCGCGTATTCGGATTCGTCTCGTCGTTCTGAGCAACTTTCATGTACAAAGTATTTTCATCCGAGCTACGGTTTATTTTCTATGAATTTTCAAAGTTTTTAATCATTATCTGATATTTATTATTTACCTAAATCCAACCTTATCCAGGACAGTGAACGATGACGCAAGCATGACGTCAGAGCGATGTCATCAGGTCAACTAGTCAGTTGACCAATCAAACCAGACAGGTGGGTCCAGTGGGACCCACATGTCATTGTCAGGGACACTAACAGGGGGTTTAGACTAACTGAAAGGGTTAATTAGTGTGTGGGGCCCAGTAGTCAGTGAGAGATTAAGTGTTTATTTAACTAATTAATTAATTAGCAATTCATCTATTTATTTTAACCGTTTTATGCCGTGGGGCCCGCATGTCATAGACATCGAGGGGCCACGTCAGTGTTGATCGAGTCAAAGGGTCAACGGGGCCCACCCGTCAGCGACACAAGGGGGCCCACGCGTCAGGCCAGCTCAGCGACGGTCGGCGACTCGTCGGAATCACGCCGGCGAGCTCGTTCGCGGCGGCGTGCCCTCGGGCACCGACGGAAATCGCCCACAGGGCGCCATTTTGGTCGCGCCGGGCGCGTTAGAACGGCAAGACGACGACGCGTCGGATGGCGGTGGTCTTGCGGGCTGCGGTGGCCGGAGACGAGCTGTAGGACGTCGCCGGCGGAGGCGCGTTCGGGCGCCCAACGAGCTCGGGGCTAGGGGCCACGAGGAAGCGCGTGCCCGGGCGCGTTGGGTTCCCGGAAGCACCAGGAACACGATGCCGTGCTCAGGCGAGCACGACGGAGAGCATGGCCACGGCGGCGAGGCGAACGGCGGTGGCGAGGGTCGGCTATGGTGGCGAGGGGGCTAGGGCCACGGGATCGAGTGCAGAAGAGAGGGGGAAGGGGAAACAGCTCACCGCGAGGCTCGTGGATGGCTCGACGACGACGGGAGAGGTTCAATGCGAGCGGGTCGACGAGGTGGACGACGACGGCCGTGGTTGGGGAAGAAGACCGACGGCGATAGCTCGGGGAGCTCCGGCACGACCTGGAGCTTGCAGACGGTGTAGAAGAGGACGACGATGCTCCTCAACTTCTTCCCGAGCGCCGGGGAGGCTAGTGGCCACGAGCACGGCGACGACACGACGACATTGACGGTGGGCTTGAGCGGGGAGCGAGACAAGCGAGGGGAAAGGGAAGAGGGGGGGATTCTAGGGTTAGGGGAGGGCCGCGGACGTCTTGTAGGTCGCCGGGGGCGACGGGGGTGGCCACGGGATGGCCAACGCGTGGCCATCCGCGCCATGGACGCGGGAGCGCCGTCCAGCGCGACTGTGAACAGGGAGAGGTAGGGGACGACCTACTAGTGGGCTCGGCCCACCACTGTGCTAGCAGGCCTAAGTGCACAGTGCACTTAGGCCCATTTCTTTTCTTTCTTGTTTTTCCTTTTTTTATATCTTTCTGTTTTCCATTTACTTTCTAATTAATTTTTGTTTTATAAAATACAAAATTAGTACCTAAATTATTGCAATACTTTTAGCCCTCGCCTACAAAAGTTTTGACTCCCAATTAAAATAGTTTAATAATTTATAAATTAAAAAGACATTTAATTAATCATCTTTGGTGTTGTTTTACTTATTTTAGGATATATAAGTTCTTAATAAATGTTGATTTCTTCACCACTATTCTGTAAAGATTATTTGCCACATTTAGAACATTTTGTTTTTGACTTTTGAGAACTTTAATTATTTGACTTTGTTTTAAATTTGAAATTTGAATCGGTTTGAGTCATCGCGAAATTATCAACCGTAATTGTGGTGATGTGGCATCATTAGTAGAGGGTTACTGTAGCTTAACTATCCGGGCGTCACAACCATGGACGCCTCCCGGATGAGTTGTGAGTAGTCTCCCTTGGACCATGGGTCCATGACCAATAGCTATGTGATGTTCTCCTCCCGTTCTTGTGCTTCACTAATTAGTCCTCGTGAGCTGCCCTACATGATCGAGGCACATATGTAATCCTTATGCTGTTGCTATGATGAGTTTGCTGGGATCCGATGGATTGTGAGATTATGTTCAGATTGTGTTTGAGTAATATATTTAATCTACCTCTTTTATATTTATGTTCGTAAGTAATTCTTGCATGTTCTCCGTTGTTATTTATTGCTTTGGCCAAGTAGTAGGTAGTGACTCCAAGAGGGAACGTTATGCTTGATTGTGGGTTCATGCCCCTCGATGACTAGCTTGAGTGACAGAAACATGAGTCTAGGAGATGTGCTGTTGCCACAAGGGGGAAAACAACGGTGCTTGTGCCCGCGGGTGCAAAGATTGTTTACTTTACGCAAAGTTCTTTTAATGCAGTTGTCTGTTGCTTTGAGTTTACACTATGGGTGGGACTCGCAACTTAATACCAGCGAGATGTTCTGGATAGATATCTCAAGGTGGATGATTAGTAGTAGATGCAGATGGATTTCGGTCTACTTGCATTGGCATACCGCCCATGCTTTGAACCTCTACCTTTCTTGCAACATAGTTAGCATTGGTTTGCGCACATAATTCTGTCAATTTCCCAGCTGTAATTCGTTTACCTCACATAGCTGTTTTATCATCTTTTGGGAGAGAGACATCACTAGTGAACATCATGGGACTCCGGTCCATATTACCATCATTGATCACATCCGCTATTTACTTTCCGCTTTTACTTACTATTGCAATTATACCTATCACTATTATCACTTGCGTTTGATCCTTTGTAAACGACAAGGCCGGAGGGATTGACAACCTCTCTGTATGAAGGAAATATGCCCTAGAGGCAATAACAAAGTTATTATTTATTTCCTTATATCATGATAAATGTTTATTATTCATGCTAGAATTGTATTAACTGGAAACTTAGTACATGTGTGAATACATAGACAAAACAGAGTGTCCCTAGTATGCCTCTACTAGACTAGCTAGCTCATTGAGCAAAGATGGTTATGTTTCCTAGCCATAGACATGAGTTGTCATTTGATCAACGGGGTCACATCATTAGGAGAATGATGTGATGGACAAGACCCATCCGTTAGCTTAGCAACTTGATCGTTTACTTTTATTGCTATTGCTTTCTTCATGACTTATACATGTTCCTATGACTATGAGATTATGCAACTCCCGAATACCGGAGGAACACTTTGTGTGCTACCAAACGTCACAACGTAACTGGGTGATTATAAAGGTACTCTACAGGTGTCTCCGAAGGTACTTGTTGGGTTGGCGTATTTCGAGATTAGGATTTGTCACTCCGATTGTCGGAGAGGTATCTCTGGGCCCACTCGGTAATGCACATCACTATAAGCCTTGCAAGCATTGCAGCTAATGAGTTAGTTGCGGGATGATGTATTGCGGAACGAGTAAAGAGACTTGCCGGTAACGAGATGGAACTAGGTATTGAGTTACCGACGATCGAATCTCGGGCTAGTAACATACCGATGACAAAGGGAACAACGTATGTTGTTATGCGGTTTGACCGATAAAGATCTTCGTAGAATATGTGGGAGCCAATATGAGCATCCAGGTTCCGCTATTGGTTATATACCGGAGACGTGTCTCGGTCATGTCTACATAGTTCTCGAACCCGTAGGGTCCGCACGCTTAAGGTTTCGATGACAGTTTTATTTTGAGTTTATGAGTTTTGATGTACCGAAGGAGTTCGGAGTCCCGGATGAGATCGGGGACATGACGAGGAGTCTCGAAATGGTCGAGACGTAAAAATCGATATATTGGACGACTATATTCGGACATCGGAAAGGTTCCGAGTGATTCGGGTATTTTCGGAGTACCGGGGAGTTACGGGAATAGAGGAGAGAGGCCAAAAGGAAGGAGGCGCGTGGCCCCCTTCTGGTCCGAATTGGACAAGGGGTGCAGCCCCCTTTTCCTTCTCCCTCTCCCCCTCTTTCCTTCTCTCCTACTCCGGAAAGGAAAGGGGAATCCTACTAGGACTTGGGAGTCCTAGTAGGACTCCCCACACTTGGCGCGCCCCTTCTAGGGCCGGCCTCTCCCTCCCTCCTTTATATACGGGGGCAGGGGGGCACCTCTAGACACAACAGTTGATCTCTTGATCTCTTAGCCATGTGCGGTGCCCCCCTCCACCACAGTTCTCCTCGATAATATTGTAGCGGTGCTTAGGCGAAGCCCTGCGACGGTAGAACATCAAGATCGTCACCACACCGTCGTGCTGACGGAACTCTTCCTCGACACTCGGCTGGATCGAAGTTCGAGGGACGTCATCGAGCTGAACGTGTGCTAGAACTCGGAGGTGCCGTAGTTTCGGTGCTTGATCGGTCGGGCCGTGAAGACGTACGACTACATCAACCGCGTTGTTCTAACGCTTCCGCTTTCGGTCTACGAGGGTACGTAGACACACTCTCCCCTCTCGTTGCTATGCATCTGGTAGATAGATCTTGCGTGATCGTAGGAAAATTTTAAAATACTACGTTCCCCAACAGTGGCATCATGAGCCAGGTCTATACGAGGACGATATGCACGAGTAGAACACAATGAGTTGTGGGCGATACTAGTCATACTGCTTACCAGCATGTCATACTTTGCTTCGGCGGTATTGTGAGATGAAGCGGCCCGGACCGACATTACGCGTACGCTTACGCGAGACTGCTTTCACCGTTAAGAGCACTCGTTGCTTAAAGGTGACTGGCGGGTGTCTGTCTCTCTCACTTTAGCTGAATCAAGTGTGGCTACGCCCGGTCCTTGTGAAGGTTAAAACAGCACATACTTGACGAAACATCGTTGTGGTTTTGTATGCGTAGGTAAGAACGGTTCTTGCTAAGCCCGTAGCAGCCACGTAAAACTTGCAACAACAAAGTAGAGGACGTCTAACTTGTTTTTGCAGGGCATGTTGTGATGTGATATGGTCAAGACATGATGAGTTATATGGTTTTGTATGAGATGATCATGTTTTGTAATGTTATCGGCAACTGGCAGGAGCCATATGGTTGTCGCTTTATTGTATGAAATGCAATCGCCATGTAATTGCTTTACTTTATCACTAAGCGGTAGCGATAGTCGTAGAAGCAATAGTTGGCGAGACGACAACGATGCTACGATGGAGATCAAGGTGTCGCGCCGGTGACGAAGGTGATCATGACGGTGCTTTGGAGATGGAGATCAAAAGCACAAGATGATGATGGCCATATCATGTCACATATTTTGATTGCATGTGATGTTTATCTTATTATGCTTCTTATTTTGCTTAGAACGACGGTACCATTATAAGATGATCCCTTACTAAATTTCAAGGTATAAGTGTTCTCCCTAAGTATGCACCGTTGCGAAAGTTCATCGTGCCGAGACACCACGTGATGATCGGGTGTGATAAGCTCTACGTTCAAATACAACGGGTGTAAGCCAGTTTTGCACACGCAGAATACTCGGGTTAAACTTGACGAGCCTAGCATATGCAGATATGGCCTCGGAACACTGGAGACCGAAAGGTCGAGCGTGAATCATATAGTAGATATGATCAACATAAGATGTTCACCATTGAAACTACTCCATCTCACGTGATGATCGGACATGGTTTAGTTGATTTGGATCACGTGATCATTTAGATGACCGGAGGGATGTCTATCTAAGTGGGAGTTCTTTAGTAATATGATTAACTGAACTTTAATTTATCATGAACTTAGTCCTGGTAGTATTAGCATATCTATGTTGTAGATCAATAGCTCGCGATGTTGCTCCCCGTTTATTTTTTATATGTTCCTAGAGAAAACTAAGTTGAAAGATATTAGTAGCAATGATGCGGAATTGTTCCGTGATCTGAGGTTTATCCTCATTGCTGCACAGAGAATTATGTCATTGATGCACCGCTAGGTGACAGACATATTGCAGGAGCAGATGTAGACGTTATGAACGTTTTGACAAAAGCTCGGTATGATGACTACTTGATAGTTTAAGTGCACCATGCTTTACGGCTTAGAACCGGGACTTCAAAACGTTTTGAATGCCACGGAGAATATAAGATGTTCCAAGAGTTGAAATTAGTATTTCATACTCATGCCCGTGTCGAGAGGTATAAGACTTCTGACAGTACTTTGCCTACAAGATGGAGGAGAATAGCTCAACCAGTGAGCATGTGCTCAGATTGTCTGGGTACTACAATTACTTGAATCAAGTGGGAGTTAATCTTCCAGATAAGATAGTAATTGACAAAGTTCTCTAGTCACTATCACCAAGTTAGTAGAACTTTGTGATTTACTATAATATGCAAGGGATGACGAAAGGAATTCCCGAGCTCTTCGCGATGCTGAAGTCGGCGAAGGTAGAGATCATGAAAAAGCATCAAGTGTTGATGGTTAACAAGACCACTTGTTTCAAGTAAAGGGCAAAGGGATAGAAGGGGAACTTCAAGAAGAATGACAAGCAAGTTGTGACTCCCGTGAAGAAACCCAAAGCTAAAACTCAAGCCTGAAACTAAGTGCTTCTACTGCAAAGGAAATGGTCACTAGAAGTGGAACTGCCCTAGATACTTGGCGGATAAGAAGGATGGCAAAGTGAACAAAGGTATATTTTGATATACAGATTATTGATGTGTACTTTACTAGTGTTCATAGCAACCCCTGGGTATTTGATACCGGTTCAGTTGCTAAAATTAGTAACTCGAAACGAGAATTGCATAATGAACAGAGACTAGTTAAAGGTGAAGTGACGATGTGTATTGGAAGTGGTTCCAAGATTGATACATCATCGCACACTCCCTATACTTTCGGGATTAGTGTAAAACCTAAATAAATGTTATTTGGCATTTGCGTTGAGCATGATTATGATTTGATCATATTTGTTGCAATACGGTTATTCATTTAAAGTCATAGAATAATTGTTATTCTGTTCACATGAATAAAACCTTCGATGGTTATACACCCAATGAAAATAGTTTGTTGGATCTCGATCGTGGTGATACACATATTCATAATATTGAAGCCAAAAGATGCAAGGTTAATAATGATAGTGCAACTTATTTGTGGCACTGCCGTTTAGGTCATATTGGTGTAAAGCGCATGAAGAAACTCCATAGTGATGGACTTTTGGAATCACTTGATTATGAATCACTTGGTGCTTGCGAACCATGCCTCATGGGCAAGATGACTAAAACTCCGTTCTCCAGAACTATGGAGCGAGCAACAGATTTGTTGGAAATCATACATACTGATGTATGTGGGCCAATGAGTGTTGAAGCTCGCGGCGGGTATCGTTATTTTCTAACCTTCACTGATGATTTGAGCAGATATGGGTATATCTACTTAATGAAGCACAAGTCTGAAACATTTGAAAAGTTCAAAGAATTTCAGAGTGAAGTGGAGAATCATCGTAACAAGAAAATAAGAGTTTCTACGATATGATCATTGAGGTAAAATATTTGAGTTAGCGAGTTTGGCCTTCAGTAAAAACAATGTGAAATAGTTTCACTACTCACGCCACCTGGAACACCAAAGTGTAATGCTGTGTCTGAACGTCATAACCGTACTTTATTAGATATGGTGCGATCTATGATGTCTCTTATCGATTTACCACTATCGTTTTGGGTTATGCATCAGAGAAAGCTGCATTCACGTTCAATAGGGCAATATCTAAATCCGTTGAGACGACACCTTATGAACTGTGGTTTGGCAAGAAACCAAAGTTGTCGTTTCTTGAAGTTTGGGGCTGCGATGCTTATGTGAAAAAGCTTCAACCTGATAAGCTCGAACCCAAGTCGGAGAAATGTGTCTTCATAGGATACCCAAAGGAAACTATTTGGTATACCTTCTATCACAGATCCGAAGGCAAGTTATTCGTTGCTAAGAATGGATCCTTTCAGAGAAGGAGTTTCTCTCGAAAGAAGTGAGTGGGAGGAAAGTGGAACTTGATGAGGTAATTGTACCTTCTCCCGAATTGGAAAGTAGTACATCACAGAAACTAGTTTCAGTGATTCCTACACCAATTAGTGAGGAAGCTAATGATGATGATCATGAAACTTCGGATCAAGTTACTACTAAACTTCGTAGATCAACCAGAGTACATTCCGCGCCAGAGTGGTACAGTAACCCAGTTCTGGAAATCATGTTACTAGACCATGATGAACCTACGAACTATGAGGAAGCGATGATGAGCCCAGATTCCGCAAAATGGCTTGAGGCCATGAAATCTGAGATGGGATCCATGTATGAGAACAAATTATGGACTTTGGTTGACTTGCCCGATGATCGGCAAGCCATTGAAAATAAATGGATCTTTAAGAGGAAGACTGACGCCGATGGTAATGTTACTGTCTACAAATCTCGACTTGTTGCGAAAGGTTTTTCGACAAGTTCAAGGTGTTGACTACGATGAGATTTTCTCACCCGTAGCGATGCTTAAGTCTGTCCGAATCATGTTAGCAATTGCCGCATTTTATGAAATCTGGCAAATGGATAACAAAACTACATTCTTTAATGGATTTATTGAAGAAGAATTGTATATGATGCAACCAGAAGGTTTTGTCAATCCTAAAGATGCTAACAAAATGTGCAAGCTCCAGCGGTCCATCTATGGACTGGTGCAAGCATCTCGGAGTTGGAATATACGCTTTGATGAGATGATCAAAGCATATAGATTTATACAGACTTGCGGTGAAGCCTGTATTTACAAGAAGTGAGTGGGAGCACTACAACCTTTCTGATGAATATATGTGAATGACATATTGTCGATCGGAAATGATGTAGAATTTTCTGGAAAGCATAAAGGAGTGTTTGAAAGGAGTTTTTCAAAGAAAGACCTCGGTGAAGCTGCTTACATATTGGGCATCAAGATCTATAGAGATAGATCAAGACGCTTGATAAGACTTTTGATGAGTACATACCTTGATAAGATTTTGAAGTAGTTCAAAATGGATCAGTCAAAGAAGGTGTTCTTTCCTGACATGTAAGGTGTGAAGTTGAGTAAGACTCAAAGCCAGACCACGGCAGAAAAATATAGAGAGAATGAAAGTCATTCCCTATGCCTCAGCCATAGGTTCTATAAAGTATGCCATGCTGTGTAGCAAACATGTTGTGTACCTTGCCATGAGTTTGACAAGGAGGTACAATAGCGATCCAGGAGTATATCACTGTACAGCGGTCAAAATTATCCTTAGTTACTGGATGACTAAGTAAATGTTTCTCGATTATGGAGGTGATAAAGAGTTCGTCGTAAAGAGTTACGCCGATGCAAGCTTTGACACTAATCCAGATGACTCTAAGTATCAATCTGGATGCGTATTAAAAGTGGGAGCAATTAGCTAGAGTAGCTCCATGCAGAGCATTGTAGACATAGAAATTTGCAAAATACATACGGATCTGAATATAACAGACCCGCTGACTAAACTTCTCTCACGAAGCAAAACATGATCACACCTTAGTACTCTTTGGGTGTTAATCACATGGCAATGTGAACTAGATTGTTGACTCTAGTAAACCCTTTTGGGTATTGGTCGCATGGCGATGAGAACTATGGGTGTTAGTCACATGGTGATGTGAACTATTGGTGTTAATCACATGGTGATGTGATCTAGATTATTGACTCTAGTGCAAGTGGGAGACTGAAGGAAATATGCCCTAGAGGCAATAACAAAGTTATTATTTATTTCCTTATATCATGATAAATGTTTATTATTCATGCTAGAATTGTATTAACTGGAAACTTAGTACATGTGTGAATACATAGACAAAACAGAGTGTCCCTAGTATGCCTCTACTAGACTAGCTAGCTCATTGATCAAAGATGGTTATGTTTCCTAGCCATAGACATGAGTTGTCATTTGATCAACGGGGTCACATCATTAGGAGAATGATGTGATGGACAAGACCCATCAGTTAGCTTAGCAACTTGATCGTTTAGTTTTATTGCTATTGCTTTCTTCATGACTTATACATGTTCCTATGACTATGAGATTATGCAACTCCCGAATACCGGAGGAACACTTTGTGTGCTACCAAACGTCACAACGTAACTGGGTGATTATAAAGGTACTCTACAGGTGTCTCCGAAGGTACTTGTTGGGTTGGCGTATTTCGAGATTAGGATTTGTCACTCCGATTGTCGGAGAGGTATCTCTGGGCCCACTCGGTAATGCACATCACTATAAGCCTTGCAAGCATTGCAGCTAATGAGTTAGTTGCGGGATGATGTATTACGGAACGAGTAAAGAGACTTGCCGGTAACGAGATTGAACTAGGTATTGAGTTACCGACGATCGAATCTCGGGCTAGTAACATACCGATGACAAAGGGAACAACGTATGTTGTTATGCGGTTTGACCGATAAAGATCTTCGTAGAATATGTGGGAGCCAATATGAGCATCCAGGTTCCGCTATTGGTTATTGACCGGAGACGTGTCTCGGTCATGTCTACATAGTTCTCGAACCCGTAGGGTCCGCACGCTTAAGGTTTCGATGACAGTTTTATTATGAGTTTATGAGTTTTGATGTACCGAAGGAGTTCGGAGTTCCGGATGAGATCGGGGACATGACGAGGAGTCTCGAAATGATCGAGACGTAAAAATCGATATATTGGACGACTATATTCGGACATCGGAAAGGTTCCGAGTGATTCGGGTATTTTCGGAGTACCGCGGAGTTACGGGAATAGAGGAGAGAGGCCAAAAGGAAGGAGGCGCGTGGCCCCCTTCTGGTCCGAATTGGACAAGGGGTGCAGCCCCCTTTTCCTTCTCTCCCTCCCCCTCTTTCCTTCTCTCCTACTCCGGAAAGGAAAGGGGAATCCTACTAGGACTTGGGAGTCCTAGTAGGACTCCCCACACTTGGCGCGCCCCTTCTAGGGCCGGCCTCTCCCTCCCTCCTTTATATACGGGGGCAGGGGGGCACCTCTAGACACAACAGTTGATCTCTTGATCTCTTAGCCGTGTGCGGTGCCCCCCTCCACCACAGTTCTCCTCGATAATATTGTAGCGGTGCTTAGGCGAAGCCCTGCGACGGTAGAACATCAAGATCGTCACCACACCGTCGTGCTGACGGAACTCTTCCTCGACACTCGGCTGGATCGGAGTTCGAGGGACGTCATCGAGCTGAACGTGTGCTAGAACTCGGAGGTGCCGTAGTTTCGGTGCTTGATCGGTCGGGCCGTGAAGACGTACGACTACATCAACCGCGTTGTTCTAACGCTTCCGCTTTCGGTCTACGAGGGTACGTAGACACACTCTCCCCTCTCGTTGCTATGCATCTGGTAGATAGATCTTGCGTGATCGTAGGAAAATTTTAAAATACTACGTTCCCCAACACTGTACTCGTTGGGAGCAAAGTTATTTGTATCTGTGTGCAGGTCCACGTTGATTGCTAATATCTGGCGCCGTTAGCAGTTGACACCTTCTTGTTGAAACTGGGAGTCTCAGGGGAAATCGATCCTTGGTATCTTTGCCAAGGGAAAACTTCCGCTACACTGCATCTTCCAAAAAGGTAGAAACTCCGGCAAAGAAGGAGCCTAAGTTCGTTCACGTTCCAAAGGCTCCCCGTTCTAAAAGTAATCCATCTATTGCCAAAGGGGTTGAAACTGTAAAGACTTTGGAAGAAACACCTCTCTTTGATGAATTTATAAATGAATCTTCCCTTGACTTTTACCCTTTTGGTCTTCTCCCTAGAAGTATCTCTATGAGGCCTTTATTTGAAGGTCCTCTTAATACTAGTTGTATTATTGAAGAGCTTTTTGATGATCTTGATGATGGTTCAATTGATACAACATGATCTCTATGCATTATGCCTAGCTTAAAGGCATAAAAGAAAGCGCTTTTGGGAGGCAGCCCACATGAATAAAAATTTTATTTTGCTTTTGTTGTGTCTTGATGTTGTTACTACAGTAGCATCATCATGGTATCTTTGCTTTTCAACTTTGTGCCAAGTGTAGCCTCTGATTGCAAGAAAGTTCAAAAGTTGTGACGTGCTGTCCAGGAAACAGATTCTGTCCTTGGATAGAGAAATTCGTATAAAATCACCAGATCATCTTTTTGGTCTGAATTTTTTCAACAGCGTGCTCTATATAATTGTCTTTCGTGTGTCTGTTTTGAGTTTTTTTATTAGAGTTGCAGAAGTGCCCCGAAAAAAATCATTTACTACCTGCTGTTTTGTTTTTCACAGATTCTGTCCTGTTTTGCCTTTCCTTCATTTTGCAAACCTAGAGCTTGCTTTTTCTTTGCAAAAACCTTTTGGCAATCTTGAGAAACAGTAGAACTTCAAGAATATCCTTATTTCCAGCAAGGAACAATTATTTTATTATGGGTACTAACCTCGCTAATCAGATTATGATGAGTTATGTATGAAGGGAGTTTTCAAGTGTGCGAGGGAAGATGATAAAAAGATTCAGGAGTGTCAAACGCTCAAGCTTGGGGATGCCCCCGTGCACCCCCAAGAAATATTCAAGAAGACTCAAGCGTCTAAGCTTGGGGATGCCCCTGTGCATCCCCTTCTCCATCAACATTATCAGTTCGTCTTTCGTTCCACTATATTTTTATCACTTCATGTGTTATGTGCTATGCTTGGAGCGTCTTGCTTTTAGTTTTCCTTTTTAGTTTTCTTTAGCTTTTCATAACGAGTCGGAACTCAGCTTTCTTTATGTGGGAGAGAAACGCGTTCCACTTCTACCTAGAACATAACATAGAATTTTCATGTCTATCTATGCTGTGTGTGTTCTTTGTCTTTCAATAGCTACTATCATGTTCAGCTCTTAGTTTTCATGCTTATCTTCTTAAAGAGCTTTTGTTTAGTTGGTTGCTTGAACTCTCTTTACTTATCATGCTTATCTTATTAAGAGAGTTTGCTTCAGTTGCATTGGTTGATATGTCTATGATAAAAATGCTACGTGCATAATGGTGCTTAGTAGTTCATGTTTTCTTATGGTTAGTCTCAAATAGCTGGGGGATTCCCAATGTGTTATTGGAATACCAACATGATTTGTTTGCCTATGATGTGGTATGGTTTAGTAATATCTTTCTTCAAGAATTTATTTTGATTGACTTGGCGTATGCTCACGCATATTTAAGACTGTAAAGAAAGTCTGTCAAGCCTTGATGATCTTTTATTTCTGAGTAGCGATATGACTTCCATGCCTGATTCAATGTTGATTTGTCGCTCTGCATGATTATGATCGTCATTGCTCTCTTAGTTGGTCGCTCCCAGTATTTTGCTAACCTTCGCCTGTACTAAGCGGACTGACTGTTTGTGCATCCAAAATCTTTTAATCCAGTTATGCCATATGAGTCCACCATACCTTCATACATGGTATTTACCTGCCATTCCTAACGGAGACTTGCATGTATCATCTCAAAATTATTCAAAAAAATGCATTCCTATTTTGTGCCTCTGTTTTAAGTTCATGAGGAAGTAGTAGTTAATTCATGATCTTTTTAAGTTAGACAAGCTTCACCCCGGGATTGCATGTATAATGTGCAAACCCATAATACGAGAAGGAACTGGCATTGAGTGCGCCCGGCTCAAAAATAATATAACAAACAAACCCTCCTTCACGCTTTGTTCATGAGAAATCAGAAAACTTTGGCAGTGATAAACAAAGGAGATTAAGAGGATGTGATCGTCCTCATTCGGGAGCCGTTCCTCGAAACTTGTCCATCTCGAGAAGTGATTGAGTTGTCTGCTAGCATTCGTTGACGGAACATGCATAATCAAAAAAATAATTATTACTTCTATTTTTAAAACCAAAAGCTCTGGTACATGTTTTGTCTTTGTTTCCGACTACGGGTTTTCAACCTTGCCAACAAAATCCACGGTTCGAGAGTCTCCACCTTCTTTTAAAGCACCAACTACTGAGAGCATGATTGTCATTCTGAGTGTAATGTGCATTGTCCCAAAGTAGCATTGTCTTTTGCATGATTGTGATATCATTTATTTTGAAATCATTGTATCTAGTCATCACTTAAATCTTGGAGGTGCCCCTGCATTTATGTTTTGCTTCACTAAAGGGGGCAAGCGAGATATCACTTTATCATATTTGCACACCATGCTCATTACAAATCTATTTGATGTTTCAATATCATATTGTAAAACTTTCAGTTCTTTGTGATTTTCTCATGAGGCAACTTAATTACTACAGATTCATTGTCTCAGTAAGCTTTTGTCATATGACTATGAAAAGTCCTATATGGTTAATAGCATGTCACCACAGAAATTATTCTTGTTATCATTTACCTACTCGAGGACGAGCAGGAATTAAGCTTGGGGATGTTGATACGTCCAAAACGTATCTATAATTTCTGCTTGCTCCATGCCTCTTTTGGGTGATATTGCTATGATATTTATACACTTCCATACACTTTTGATCATATTTGGACTAACCTATTAACTCAGTGCACCCCAGTGCCAGTTTCTGTTTTCGGCTGTTTTTGTGTTTCAGGTTTTCCCATTACGAGAACTGTCAGAAAAATCCCGGAAAAATTATATAAAAAATCAGCGTTCCAGAAGCTTCCCGGCACCCGAAGTACAGCCGGAGGGGGCCACCAGGGCTCCAGGCGCCCTGGTGGCGCGGCCCCCCTCCTGGCTGCGTCGGGGGGCGCCTGGGCCCCCCAGGCCTCCGCTGATGCCCCCCTTTGGCATATATTTAAGACGTCTCCCGAAACCCTCGAGACGGAAACTCTTTTTCGCGATCTCATCTCTGTTCCGCCGCCGCCGCGCTTCCAAGATCGGGAGCACCAGGAGAACTCTTCCCGGCACCCTGCCGGAGGGGAGGATCACCACCGGGAGCCTCTCCACCACCATGGACGCCTCTCGGATGAGTTGTGAGTAGTCTCCCTTGGACCATGGGTCCATGACCAGTAGCTATGTGATGTTCTCCTCCCGTTCTTGTGCTTCACTAATTAGTCCTCGTGAGCTGCCCTACATGATCGAGGCACATATGTAATCCTTATGTTGTTGCTATGAAGAGTTTGCTGGGATCCGATGGATTGTGAGATTATGTTCAGATTGTGTTTGAGTAATATATTTGATCTACCTCTTTTATATTTATGTTCGTAAGTAATTCTTGCATGTTTTCCGTTGTTATTTATTGCTTTGGCCAAGTACTAGGTAGTGACTCCAAGAGGGAACGTTATGCTTGATTGTGGGTTCATGCCCCTCGATGACTAGCTTGAGTGACAGAAACATGAGTCTAGGGGATGTGCTGTTGCCACAAGGGGGAAAACAACGGTGCTTGTGCCCGCGGGTGCAAGGATTGTTTACTTTACGCAAAGTTCTTTTAATGCAGATGTCTGTTGCTTTGAGTTTACACTATGGGTGGGACTCGCAACTTAATACCAGCGAGATGTTCTGGATAGATATCTCAAGGTGGATGATTAGTAGTAGATGCAGATGGATTTCGGTCTACTTGCCTTGGCGTACCGCCCATGCTTTGAACCTCTACCTTTCTTGCAACATAGTTAGCATTGGTTCGCGCACATAATTCTGTCAATTGCCCAGCTGTAATTCGTTTACCTCACATAGCTGTTTTATCGTCTTTTGGGAGAGAGACATCACTAGTGAACATCATGGGACTCCGGTCCATATTACCATCATTGATAACATCCGCTATTTACTTTCCGCTTTTACTTACTATTGCAATTATACCTATCACTATTATCACTTGCGTTTGATCCTTTGTAAACGACAAGGCCGGAGGGATTGACAACCTCTCTGTACTCGTTGGGAGCAAAGTTATTTGTATCTGTGTGCAGGTCCACGTTGATTGCTAATATCTGGCGCCGTTAGTAGTTGACACCTTCTTGTTGAAACTGGGAGTCTCAGGTGTTGGGTAACGTAGTATTTTTAAAATTTTCCTACGATCACGCAAGATCTATCTACCAGATGCATAGCAACGAGAGGGAAGAGTGTGTCTACGTACCCTCGTAGACCGGGAGCGGAAGCGTCAAGTGACGCGGTTGATGTTGTCGAACTTCTTCGCGATCCAACCGATCAAGCACCGAACGTACGGCACCTCCGCGTTCAGCACACGTTCAGCTTGATGACGTCCCACGAGCTCTTGATCCAGTTGAGCTTCACGGGAGAGTTTCGTCAGCACGACGGCGTGGTGACGGATATGATGTGTTCACCGGCGCAGGGCTTCGCCTAAGCTCCGCGACGGTATGACCGAGGTGTGATTCTGTGGAGGGGCGCACCGCACACGGCTAAAACAATTCAACTTGTGTGTCTTTGGGTGCCCCCCTGCCCCCGTATATAAAGGAGCAAGGGAGGGAGGCCGGCCGGCCCTTCCTGGTGCGGCTAGGGAAGGGACTCCTACTAGGAATAGGATTGCAATCCTATTCCTAGTAGGATTCACTAAAAGAAGGAAGAGGGAAAGGAATAGGAGAGGTGGCGCCCCCCCCCAATCCTAGTCCAACTAGGAACCCTAGGTGGGGCGCCGGCCAGCCCTATGGGCTGCCTCTCTCTTTCCCTTTAGGCCCACTATGGACCATCCCCTCTCGTAGGGGGTTCCGGTAACCCCCTCCGGCATTCCCGATAAATCCGAAACTTTTCCGGAACACTTCCGGTGTCCGAATATAGTCGTCCAATATATCAATCTTTATGTCTCGGACATTCCGAGACTCCTCGTCATGTCCGTGATCTCATCCGGGACTCCGAACTACCTTCGGTACATCAATACTCATAAACTCATAATACCGATCGTCATCAAACGTTAAGCGTGCGGACCCTACGGGTTCGAGAACTATGTAGACATGACCGAGACTCATCTCCGGTCAATAACCAATAGCGGAACCTGGATGTTCATATTGGCTCCTACATATTCTACGAAGATCTTTTATCGGTCAGAACCGCATAACAACATACGTTGTTCCTTTTGTCAAACGCTATGTTACTTGCCCGAGATTCGATCGTCGGTATCTTTATACCTAGTTCAATCTCGTTACCGGCAAGTCTCTTTACTCGTTCCGTAACACATCATCTCGTGACTAACTCATTAGTCTTTTGCTTGCAAGGCTTATTGTGATGTGTGTTACCGAGAGGGCCCAGAGATACCTCTCCGACACTCGGAGTGACAAATCCTAATCTTGATCTATGCCAACACCACGAATACTTTCGGAGACACCTATAGAGCATCTTTATGATCACCCAGTTACGTTGTGACGTTTGATAGCACACAAGGTGTTCCTACAGTATTCGGGAGTTGCATAATCTCATAGTCATAGGAACATGTATAAGTCATGAAGAAAGCAATAGCAGTAAAACTAAACGATCATAGTGCTATGCTAACGGATGGGTCTTGTCCATCACATCATTCTCCTAATGATGTGATCCCGTTGATCAAATGACAACTCATGTCTATGGCTAGGAAACATAACCATCTTTGATCAATGAGCTAGTCTAGTAGAGGCATACTAGGGACATACTGTTTTGTCTATGTATTCACACATGTACTAAGTTTCCGGTTAATACAATTCTAGCATGAATAATAAACTTTTATCATGATATGAGGAAATAAATAATAACTTTATTATTGCCTCTAGGGCATATTTCCTTCAGTCTCCCACTTGCACTAGAGTCAATAATCTAGCTCACATCGCCATGTGATTTAATACCGATAGTTCACATCGTTATGTGATTAACACCCATAGTTCACATCACCATGTGACCAACACCCAAAGGGTTTACTAGAGTCAATAATCTAGTTCACATCGCTATGTGATTAATACCCAAGAGTAATAAGGTGTGATCATGTTTTGCTTGTGAGAGAAGTTTAGTCAACGGGTCTGTCACATTCAGATCCGTATGTATTTCGCAAATTTCTATGTCTACAATGCTCTGCATATAGCTACTCTAGCTAATTGCTCCCACTTTCAATACGCATCCAGATTGATACTTAGAGTCATCTGGATTTAGTGTCAAAGCTTGCATCGGCGTAACCCTTTACGACGAACTCTTTATCACCTCCATAATCGAGAAACATTTCCTTAGTCATCCAGTTATTAAGTATAATTTTGACCGCTGTACAGTGATCTACTTCTGGATCACTATTGTACCCCCTTGACAAACTCATGGCAAGGTACACAACATGTTTGGAACACAGCATGGCATACTTTATAGAACCTATGGCTGAGGCATAGGGAATGACTTTTCATTCTCTCTATATTTTTCTGCCGTGGTCTGGCTTTGAGTCTTACTCAACTTCACACCTTACAAGTCAGGCAAGAACTTCTTCTTTGACTAATCCATTTTGAACTACTTCAATATCTTATCAAGGTATGTACTCATCGAAAGTCTTATCAAGCGTCTTGATCTATTTCTATAGATCTTGATGCCCAATATGTAAGCAGCTTCAACAAGGTCTTTCTTTGAAAAACTCCTTTCAAACACTCCTTTATGCTTTCCAGAAAATTCTACATCATTTCCGATCGACAATATGTCATTCACATATACTTATCAGAAATGGTGTAGTGCTCCCACTCACTTTCTTGTAAATACAGTCTTCACCAAAAATCTGTATAAATCTATATGCTTTGATAACCTCATCAAAGCGTATATTCCTACTCCGAGATGCTTGCACCAGTCCATAGATGGATTGCTGGAGCTTGCATACTTTGTTAGCACCTGTTGGATCGACAAAACCTTCTGGTTGCATCATATACAACTCTTCTTTAAGATATCCATTCAGGAATGCAGTTTTGACATCCATTTGCCAGATTTCATAATCATAAAATGCGGCAATTGCTAACATGATTCGGACAGACTTTAAGCATCGCTACAGGTGAGAAAGTCTCATCGTAGTCAACTCCTTGAACTTGTCGAAAACCTTTCGCAACAAGTCGAGCTTTGTAAACAGTAACATTACCGTCTGCGTCGGTCTTCCTCTTGAAGATCCATTTATTTTCGATGGCCTGCCGATCATCGGGCAAGTCAACCAAAGTCCACACTTTGTTCTCATACATGGATCCCATCTCAGATTTCATGGCCTCAAGCCATTTTGCGGAATCTGGGCTCATCATCGCTTCCTCATAGTTCGCAGGTTCATCATGGTCTAGTAACATGATTTCCAGAACTGGGTTGCCGTACCACTTTGGTGCGGAACGTACTCTGGTTTATCTACGACATTTAGCAGAAACTTGATCCGAAGTTTCATGATCATCATCATTAACTTCCTCACTAATTGGTGTAGGAATCACTGGAACAATTTTCTGTGATGTACTACTTTCCAATTCGGGAGAAGGTACAATTACCTCATCAAGTTCTACTTTCCTCCCACTCACTTCTTTCGAGAGAAACTCCTTCTCTAGAAAGGATCCATTCTTAGCAACGAATATCTTGCCTTCGGATCTGTGATAGAAGGTGTACCCAACAGTCTCTTTTGGGTATCCTATGAAGATTTACTTCTCCGATTTGGGTTCGAGCTTATCATGTTGAAACTTTTTAACATAACCATCGCAGTCCCAAACTTAAAGAAATGACAGCTTAGGTTTCTCGTCAAACCAGAGTTCATACGGTGTCATCTCCACGGATTTAGATGGTGCCCTATTTAACGTGAATGTAGCAGTCTCTAATGCATAACCCCAAAAGCGATAGTGGTAGATCGGTAAGAGACATCATCGATCGCACCATATCTGATAAAGTACGGTTATGATGTTCGGACACACCATTACGCTGTGGTGTTCCAGGTGGCGTGAGTTGTGAAACTATTCCACATTGTTTCAAATGAAGACCAAACTCGTAACTCAAATATTCTCCTCCACGATCAGATCGTAGAAAATTTATTTTCTTGTTACGATGATTCTCTACTTCACTCTGAAATTCTTTGAACTTTTCAAATGTTTCAGACTTGTGTTTCATTAAGTAGATATACCCATATCTGCTCAAATCATCAGTGAAGGTCAGAAAATAATGATACCCGCCGCGAGCATCAACACTCATTGGTCCACATACATCAGTATGTATGATTTCCAACAAATCTGATGCTCGCTCCATAGTTCCGGAGAACGGAGTTTTAGTCATCTTGCCCATGAGGCATGGTTCGCAAGCACCAAGTGATTCATAATCAAGTGATTCCAAAAGTCCATCATTATGGAGTTTCTTCATGCGTTTTACACTAATATGACCTAAACGGCAGTGCCACAAATAAGTTGCACTATCATTATTAACCTTGCATCTTTTGGCTTCAATATTATGAATATGTGTATCACACGATCGAGATCCAACAAACCATTTTCATTGGGTGTATGACCATAGAAGGTTTTATTCATGTAAACAGAACAACAATTATTCTCTAACTTACATGAATAACCGTATTGCAATAAACATGATCAAATCATATTCATGCTCAACACAAACACCAAATAACACTTATTTAGGTTCAATACTAATCCCGAAAGTATAGGGAGTGTGCGATGATGATCATATCAATCTTGGAACTATTTCCAATACACATCGTCACTTCATCCTTTAACTAGTTTCTGTTCATTATGCAACTCCTATTTCGAGTTACTACTTTTTAGCAACTGAACCAATATCAAATACCGAGGGGTTGCTATGAACAATAGTAAAATACACATCAATAATCTGTATATCAAATATACCTTTGTTCACTTTGCCATCCTTCTTATCCGCCAAATATCTAGGGCAGTTCCACTTCCAGTGATCATTTCCTTTGCAGTAGAAGCACTTAGTTTCAGGCTTGAGTTTAGCTTTGGGTTTCTTCACGGGAGTGACAACTTGCTTGTCATTCTTCTTGAAGTTCCCCTTCTATCCCTTTGCCCTTTACTTGAAACAAGTGGTCTGGTTAACCATCAACATTTGATGCTCTTTCTTGATTTCTACCTTCGCCGATTTCAGCATCGCGAAGAGCTCGGGAATTACTTTCGTCATCCCTTGCATATTATAGTTCATCACGAAGTTCTACTAACTTGGTGATAGTGACTAGAGAACTTTGTCAATTACTTTCTTATCTGGAAGATTAACTCCCACATGATTCAAGTAATTGCAGTACCCAGACAATCTGAGCACATGCTCACTGGTTGAGCTATTCTCCTCCATCTTGTAGGCAAAGTACTGTCAGAAGTCTTATACCTCTAGACACGGGCATGAGTATGAAATACTAATATCAACTCTTGGAACATCTCATATGCTCCGTGGCGTTCAAAACGTTTTTGAAGTCCCGGTTATAAGCCGTAAAGTATGGTGCACTAAACTATCAAGTAGTCATCATATCGAGCTTTTGTCAAAACGTTCATAACGTCTACATCTGCTCCTGCAATAGGTCTGTCACCTAGCGGTGCATCAAGGACATAATTCTTCTGTGCAGCAATGAGGATAATCCTCAGATCACGGAACAATTCCGCATCATTGCTACTAACATCTTTCAACTTGGTTTTCTCTAGGAACATATAAAAAAAATAAACTTGGAGCAACATCGCGAGCTATTGATCTACAACATAGATATGCTAATACTACCAGGACTAAGTTCATGATAAATTAAAGTTCAATTAATCATATTACTTAAGAACTCCCACTTAGATAGACATCCCTCCGGTCATCTAAATGATCACGTGATCCAAATCAACTAAACCATGTCCGATCATCACGTGAGATGGAGTAGTTTCAATGGTGAACATCTTATGTTGATCATATCTAATATATGATTCACGCTCGACCTTTCGGTCTCCAGTGTTCCGAGGCCATATCTGCATATGCTAGGCTCGTCAAGTTTAACCCGAGTATTCTGCGTGTGCAAAACTGGCTTACACCCGTTGTATTTGAACGTAGAGCTTATCACACCCGATCATCACGTGGTGTCTCGGCACGACGAACTTTCGCAACGGTGCATACTCAGGGAGAACACTTATACCTTGAAATTTAGTAAGGGATCATCTTATAATGCTACCGTCGATCTAAGCAAAATAAGAAGCATAATAAGATAAACATCACATGCAATCAAAATATATGACATGATATGGCCATCATCATCTTGTTCTTTTGATCTCCATCTCGAAAGCACCGTCATGATCACCTTCGTCACCGGCGCGACACCTTGATCTCCATCGTAGCATCGTTGTCGTCTCGCCAACTATTGCTTCCTCAACTATCGCTACCGCTTAGTGATAAAGTAAAGCAATTACATGGCGATTACATTTCATACAATAAAGCGACAACCATATGGCTCCTGCCAGTTGCCGATAACTTTACAAAACATGATCATCTCATACAAAACCGTATAACTCATCATGTCTTGACCATATCACATCACAACATGCCCTGCAAAAACAAGTTAGACGTCCTCTACTTTGTTGTTGCAAGTTTTACGTGGCTGCTACGGGCTTAGCAAGAACCGTTCTTACCTACGCATACAAAACCACAACGATGTTTCGTCAAGTATGTGCTGTTTTAACCTTCACAAGGACCGGGCGTAGCCACACTTGATTCAGCTAAAGTGAGAGAGACATACACCCGCCAGTCACCTTTAAGCAACGAGTGCTCGTAACGGTGAAACCAGTCTCGCGTAAGCGTACGCGTAATGTCGGTCCGGGCCGCTTCATCTCACAATACCGCCGAAGCAAAGTATGACATGCTGGTAAGCAGTATGACTAGTATCGTCCACAATCTCATTGTGTTCTACTCGTGCATATCATCTACGCATAGACCTGGCTCATGATGCCACTGTTGGGGAACGTAGTATTTTAAAATTTTCCTACGATCACGCAAGATCTATCTACCAGATGCATAGCAACAAGAGGGAAGAGTGTGTCTACGTACCCTCGTAGACCGGGAGCGGAAGCGTCAAGTGACGCGGTTGATGTTGTCGAACTTCTTCGCGATCCAACCGATCAAGCACCGAACGTACGGCACCTCCGCGTTCAGCACACGTTCAGCTTGATGACGTCCCACGAGCTCTTGATCCAGTTGAGCTTCACGGGAGAGTTTCGTCAGCACGACGGCGTGGTGACGGATATGATGTGTTCACCGGCGCAGGGCTTCGCCTAAGCTCCGCGACGGTATGACCGAGGTGTGTTTCTGTGGAGGGGGGCACCGCACACGGCTAAAACAATTCAACTTGTGTGTCTTTGGGTGCCCCCCTGCCCCCGTATATAAAGGAGCAGGGGAGGGAGGCCGGCCGGCCCTTCCTGGTGCGGCTAGGGAAGGAGTCCTACTAGGAATAGGATTGCAATCCTATTCCTAGTAGGATTCACCAAAAGGAAGAAGGGGGAAAGGAATAGGAGAGGTGGCGCCCCCCCCCCCAATCCTAGTCCAACTAGGAACCCTAGGTGGGGCGCCGGCCAGCCCTATGGGCTGCCTCTCTCTTTCCCTTTAGGCCCACTATGGACCATCCCCTCTCGTAGGGGGTTCCGGTAACCCCCTCCGGCATTCCCGATAAATCCGAAACTTTTCCGGAACACTTCCGGTGTCCGAATATAGTCGTCCAATATATCAATCTTTATGTCTCGGACATTCCGAGACTCCTCGTCATGTCCGTGATCTCATCCAGGACTCCGAACTACCTTCGGTACATCAATACTCATAAAGTCATAATACCGATCGTCATCAAACGTTAAGCGTGCGGACCCTACGGGTTCGAGAACTATGTAGACATGACCGAGACTCATCTCCGGTCAATAACCAATAGCGGAACCTGGATGTTCATATTGGCTCCTACATATTCTACGAAGATCTTTTATCGGTCAGAACCGCATAACAACATACGTTGTTCCTTTTGTCAAACGGTATGTGACTTGCCCGAGATTCGATCGTCGGTATCTCTATACCTAGTTCAATCTCGTTACCGGCAAGTCTCTTTACTCGTTCCGTAACACATCATCTCGTGACTAACTCATTAGTCTTTTGCTTGCAAGGCTTATTGTGATGTGTGTTACCGAGAGGGCCCAGAGATACCTCTCCGACACTCGGAGTGACAAATCCTAATCTTGATCTATGCCAACACCACGAATACTTTCGGAGACACCTATAGAGCATCTTTATGATCACCCAGTTACGTTGTGACGTTTGATAGCACACAAGGTGTTCCTACGGTATTCGGGAGTTGCATAATCTCATAGTCATAGGAACATGTATAAGTCATGAAGAAAGCAATAGCAGTAAAACTAAACGATCATAGTGCTATGCTAACGGATGGGTCTTGTCCATCACATCATTCTCCTAATGATGTGATCCCGTTGATCAAATGACAACTCATGTCTATGGCTAGGAAACATAACCATCTTTGATCAATGAGCTAGTCTAGTAGAGGCATACTAGGGACATACTGTTTTGTCTATGTATTCACACATGTACTAAGTTTCCGGTTAATACAATTCTAGCATGAATAATAAACTTTTATCATGATATGAGGAAATAAATAATAACTTTATTATTGCCTCTAGGGCATATTTCCTTCATCAGGGGAAATCGATCCTTGGTATCTTTGCCAAGGGAAAACTTCCGCTACACTGCATCTCAAACCTTCCACTTGGGGTAACCAACGAGGGGCGAGAAGCCATCAGCCGTGGCGCCCGAGTCCATGTACCAGTCACCGCCACCACCATAGGAGCTCGGTAACGGGGCGGAGTGCAGAGCAGCAAGAAGGGTGGGGTCCCACGGCGGTGGCACCTGGGGAAGGAGAAACCCTCCGTAGGCCGGTGCGGGAGAGGCGCCGTAGCCGCTGTAGAGGACGGCGTTCTGCGCGGTGAAGAGTGCCTGGTGGCTCGCCGGCCGAGGCCCAAGGATTCCCGGAGCGGGAGCCCGAGAAACCGGCATCGAGTACGTGTGTACGACGCCCGTCCACGGGTTGTTGCCGTAAGTCCAGGCAAGGGTGGCCTCCTGCTGCTGATGATGAGGGGCCCTCCTTGCGCCTGTTTCCGACCGCCCCCGCGGCGGTTGCCGCGGCGCCCGCCACCCTGCTGCAGCTGCTGGGGGGCAGCGGGTGGGGCAGGGGGCCCGGGCGGGAGGGGGTAAAACCCCGGAGGCGCGGGGGGCGCCGGCTGGTGACGGGGCACAGGCGCGGGCGGGGCGGCCAATGGAGGGGCACCACACGAGGTGCCGGCGGCGAGGGCGTGGTGCTGCACGCGTTTCTTGACCCCCTTCATCCAGCGCTCCTCCAACCGCATGTATGCCACGAACTTGGGGAAGGAGGACTCCGATATGAGGGAGAGGTTGGAGGCGGCGTTGCCGAAGTCCTCGTTGAGGCCGGCGGTGAGTGTGCTGAGGAGGAGGTCGTCATCAACCTTGGTGCCAATGTCACGGAGCTCATCCGCCAACGTCTTCAGTCGGCGGCAGTAGTCATCGATAGACTGATCATCCTGATGACATTCAAAAAATTCCTGCTGCAAAAAAATGCGGCGTTGAAGCTTGTTGTCGGTGAAGAGGCTGTTGAGCTTAACCCACACGGTGCGGGCGTTATCACCATCGCTCACGACCGTGTGATACAGGTCCTTCGAGATGGTGGTGAAGAACCACCGGATGAGCGTGGCATCGATCACGGTCCACTCGGAGTCGCCCACCCTGGCACGGGAGTCGACGGAGCCGTCAACGTGATCCTTGAGGTAGTTCTCGCGGAAGAGCAGCGAGAAGTACGTCTTCCACGCGAAGTACGTGGCGACGGTGGCATCGAGGACGACGGGGTCGCGGTCGTGGATGTTGATGTCGCGGATGTCCGTGGGGTCTGGCCCGGCGAAGGGATTGGAGTAGGAAGAGGCAGAGGAAGACATGGCGGCTCGGCGGTGGTGCGGCGCGGCGATGCAGCAGCAGGCAGCGAGCGGCGCGAGGGAGCGAGAAGTGTGGCTGGGGGCACGCGCGAGCGAGTGGCGCGAGGGACCGAGGGGCTGGCTGGTGGCGCGCGCGAGGGAACGAGGGAGCGCTAGCGGGGCACGTCGCGGGATGGGTAGCGCGGTGGCGGCTAGTGGGGCACGGCGCGTGCGGGAAGGGAGGCGGCGGCGGCGTCAGATCGCTGCGGCGGCGGCTAGGGTTAGGCGGAAGCGGGAGAGGATCGACTTGCGATAGATACCATATAGAGAATGGGTTGGTGCATCGATAATAATTGATCGTGCACTAGGCACATATATATAAAGGAGCAAGGGAGAGGCCGGCCCTAGAGGGGGCGCACCAAGTGTGGGGAGTCCTACTAGGACTCCCAAGTCCTAGTAGGATTCCCCTTTCCTTTCCGGAGTAGGAGAGAAGGAAAGAGGGGGAGAGGGAGAAGGAAAAGGGGGCTGCACCCCTTGTCCAATTCGGACCAGAAGGGGGGCACGCGCCTCCTTCCTTTTGGCCTCTCTCTTCTATTCCCGTAACTCCCCAGTACTTCGAAAATACCCGAATCACTCGGAACCTTTCCGATGTCCGAATATAGTCGTCCAATATATCGATTTTTACGTCTCGACCATTTCGAGACTCCTCGTCATGTCCCCGGTCTCATCCGGTACTCCGAACTCCTTCGGTACATCAAAACTCATAAACTCATAATACCGATCGTCATCAAACATTAAGCGTGCGGACCCTACGGGTTCGAGAACTATGTAGACATGACCGAGACTCATCTCCGGTCAATAACCAATAGCGGAACCTGGATGCTCATATTGGCTCCTACATATTCTACGAAGATCTTTATCGGTCAAACCGCATAACAACATACGTTGTTCCCTTTGTCATCGGTATGTTACTTGCCCGAGATTCGATCGTCGGTATCTCAATACCTAGTTCAATCTCGTTACCGGCAAGTCTCTTTACTCGTTCCGTAATACATCATCCTGCAACTAACTCATTAGCTGCAATGCTTGCAAGGCTTATAGTGATGTGCATTACCGAGTGGGCCCAGAGATACCTCTCCGACAATCGGAGTGACAAATCCTAATCTCGAAATACGCCAACCCAACAAGTACCTTCGGAGACACCTGTAGAGTACCTTTATAATCACCCAGTTACGTTGTGACGTTTGGTAGCACACAAAGTGTTCCTCCGGTATTCGGGAGTTGCATAATCTCATAGTTATAGGAACATGTATAAGTCATGAAGAAAGCAGTAGCAGTAAAACTTAAACGATCATAGTGCTAAGCTAACGGATGGGTCTTGTCCATCACATCATTCTCCTAATGATGTGATCCCGTTGATCAAATGACAACTCATGTCTATGGCTAGGAAACATAACCATCTTTGATCAATGAGCTAGTCTAGTAGAGGCATACTAGGGACACTCTGTTTTGTCTATGTATTCACACATGTACTTAGTTTCCGGTTAATACAATTCTAGCATGAATAATAAACATTTATCATGATATAAGGAAATAAATAATAAATTTATTATTGCCTCTAGGGCATATTTCCTTCAGTCTCCCACTTGCACTAGAGTCAATAATCTAGCTCACATCGCCATGTGATTTAATACCGATAGTTCACATCGTTATGTGAATAACACCCATAGTTCACATCACCATGTGACCAACACCCAAAGGGTTTACTAGAGTCAATAATCTAGTTCACATCGCTATGTGATTAATACCCAAGAGTAATGAGGTGTGATCATGTTTTGCTTGTGAGAGAAGTTTAGTCAACGGGTCTGTCACATTCAGATCTGTATGTATTTCGCAAATTTCTATGTCTACAATGCTCTGCATAGAGCTACTCTAGCTAATTGCTCCCACTTTCAATACGCATCCATATTGATACTTAGAGTCATCTGGATTTAGTGTCAAAGCTTGCATCGGCGTAACCCTTTACGACGAACTCTTTATCACCTCCATAATCGAGAAACATTTCCTTAGTCATCCAGTTACTAAGGATAATTTTGACCGCTGTACAGTGATCTACTCCTGGATCACTATTGTACCCCCTTGACAAACTCATGGCAAGGTACACAACATGTTTGGTACACAGCATGACATACTTTATAGAACCTATGGCTGAGGCATAGGGAATGACTTTCATTCTCTCTATATTTTTCTGCCGTGGTCTGGCTTTGAGTCTTACTCAACTTCACACCTTACAAGTCAGGCAAGAACTCCTTCTTTGACTGATCCATTTTGAACTATTTCAAAATCTTATCAAGGTATGTACTTATCGAAAGTCTTATCAAGCGTCTTGATCTATCTCTATAGATCTTGATGCCCAATATGTAAGCAGCTTCACCAAGGTCTTTCTTTGAAAAACTCCTTTCAAACACTCCTTTATGCTTTCCAGAAAATTCTACATCATTTCCGATTGACAATATGTCATTCACATATACTTATCAGAAAGGTTGTAGTGCTCCCACTCACTTTCTTGTAAATACAGGCTTCACCGCAAGTCTGTATAAATCTATATGCTTTGATCAACTTATCAAAGCGTATATTCCAACTCCGAGATGCTTGCACCAGTCCATAGATGGATCGCTGGAGCTTGCACATTTTGTTAGCACCTTTAGGATTGACAAAACCTTCTGGTTGCATCATATACAATTCTTCTTTAATAAATCCATTAAAGAATGCAGTTTTGTTATCCATTTGCCAGATTTCATAAAAATGCGGCAATTGCTAACATGATTTGGACAGACTTAAGCATCGCTACGGGTGAGAAAGTCTCATCGTAGTCAACTCCTTGAACTTGTCGAAAACCTTTTGCAACAAGTCGAGCTTTGTAAACAGTAACATTACCGTCTGCGTCGGTCTTCCTCTTGAAGATCCATTTATTTCGATGGCTTGCCGATCATCGGGCAAGTCAACCAAAGTCCACACTTTGTTCTCATACATGGATGCCATCTCAGATTTCATGGCCTCAAGCCATTTTGCGGAATCTGGGCTCATCATCGCTTCCTCATAGTTCGTAGGTTCATCATGGTCCAGTAACATGACTTCCAGAACCGGGTTGCCGTACCACTCTGATGCGGAACGAACTCTGGTTGATCTACGAAGTTCAGCAGAAACTTGATCTGAAGTTTCATGATCATCATCATTAGCTTCCTCACTAATTGGTGTAGGAATCACTTGGAACTAGTTTCTGTGATGTTCCACTTTCCAATTTGGGAGAAGGTACAATTACCTCATCATGTTCTACTTTCCTCCCACTCACTTCTTTCGAGAGAAACTCCTTCTCTAGAAAGGATCCACTCTTAGCAACAAAGACCTTGCCTTCGGATCTGTGATAGAAGGTGTACCCAACAGTTTCTTTTGGGTATCCTATGAAGATTTAGTTCTCCGATTTGGGTTCGAGCTTATCATGTTGAAACTTTTTCACATAAGCATCGCAGTCCCAAACTTAAAGAAACGACAACTTTGGTTTGTTGCCAAACCACAGTTCATAAGGTGTCGTATCAACGGATTTAGATGGTGCCCTATTTAACGTGAATGTAACTGTCTCTAATGCATAACCCCAAAAGCGATGGTGGTAGATTGGTAAGAGACATCATCGATCGCACCATATCTAATAAAGTACGGTTATGACGTTCGGACACACCATTACACTGTGGTGTTCCAGGTGGCGTGAGTAGTGAAACTATTTCACATTGTTTTTACTGAAGGCCAAACTCGCTAACTCAAATATTTTACCTCTACGATCGTATCGTAGAAACTCTTATTTTCTTGTTACGATGATTCTCCACTTCACCCTAAAATTCTTTGAACTTTTCAAATGTTTCAGACTTGTGCTTCATTAAGTAGATATACCCATATCTGCTCAAATCATCAGTGAAGGTCAGAAAATAACGATACCCGCCGTGAGCTTCAACACTTATTGGTCCGCATACATCAGTATGTATGATTTCCAACAACTCTGTTGCTCGCTCCACAGTTCCGGAGAACGGAGTTTTAGTCATCTTGCTCATGAGGCATGGTTCGCAAGCACCAAGTGATTCATAATCAAGTGATTCCAAAAGTCCATTACTATGGAGTTTCTTCATGCGCTTTACACCAATATGACCTAAACGGCAGTGCCACAAATAAGTTGCACTATCATTATTAACCTTGCATCTTTTGGCTTCAATATTATGAATATGTGTATCACACGATCGAGATCCAACAAACCATTTTCATTGGGTGTATGACCATAGAAGGTTTTATTCATGTAAATAGAACAACAATTATTCTCTAACTTACATGAATAACCGTATTGCACTAAACATGATCAAATCATATTCATGTTCAACACAAACACCAAATAACACTTATTTAGGTTCAACACTAATCCCGAAAGTATAGGGAGTGTGCGATGATGATCAAATCTATCTTGGAACCACTTCCAACACACATCGTCACTTCACCTTTAACTAGTCTCTGTTCATTCTGCAATTCTCGTTTCGAGTTACTAATTTTAGCAACTGAACCGGTATCAAATACCCCGGGGTTGCTATGAACACTAGTAAAGTACACATCAATAATCTGTATATCAAAATATACCTTTGTTCACTTTGCCATCCTTCTTATCCGCCAAATATCTAGGGCAATTCCACTTCCAGTGACCATTTCCTTTGCAGTAGAAGCACTTAGTTGCAGGCTTGAGTTTAGCTTTGGGTTTCTTCATGGGAGTGACAACTTGCTTGTCATTCTTTTTGAAGTTCCCCTTTTATCCCTTTGCCCTTTACTTGAAACAAGTGGTCTTATTAACCATCAACACTTGATGCTCTTTCTTGATTTCTACCTTCGCCGATTTCAGCATCGCGAAGAGCTCGGGAATTACCTTCGTCATCCCTTACATATTATAGTCATCACGAAGTTCTACTATCTTGGTGATAGTGACTAGAGAACTTTGTCAATTACTATCTTATCTGGAAGATTAACTCCCACTTGATTCAAGTAATTGTAGTACCCAGACAATCTGAGCACATGCTCACTGGTTGAGCTATTCTCCTCCATCTTGTAGGCAAAGTACTGTCAGAGGTCTTATACCTCTCGACATGGGCATGAGTATGAAATACTAATTTCAACTCTTGAAACATCTTATATGCTCCGTGGCGTTCAAAACGTTTTTGAAGTCCCGGTTCTAAGCCGTAAAGCATGGTGCACTTAAACTATCAAGTAGTCATCATACCGAGTTTTTGTCAAAATGTTCATAACGTCTGCATCTGCTCCTGCAATAGGTCTATCACCTAGCGGTGCATCAAGGACATAATTCTCTGTGCAGCAATGAGGATAATCCTCAGATCACGGAACAATTCCGCATCATTGCTACTAACATCTTTCAACTTAGTTTTCTCTAGGAACATATAAAAAATAAACATGGAGCAACATCGCGAGCTATTGTTCTACAACATAGATATGCTAATACTATCAGGACTAAGTTCATGATAAATTAAAGTTCAATTTAATCATATTAATTTAAAGAACTCCCACTTAGATAGACATCCCTCCGGTCATCTAAATGATCACGTGATCCAAATCAACTAAACCATGTCCGATCATCACGTGAGATGGAGTAGTTTCAATGGTGAACATCTTATGTTGATCATATCTACTATATGATTCACGCTCGACCTTTCGGTCTCCAGTGTTCCGAGGCCATATCTGCATATGCTAGGCTCGTCAAGTTTAACCCGAGTATTCTGCGTGTGCAAAACTGGCTTACATCCGTTGTATTTGAACGTAGAGCTTATCACACCCGATCATCACGTGGTGTCTCGGCACGACGAACTTTCGCAACGGTGCATACTCAGGGAGAACACTTATACCTTGAAATTTAGTAAGGGATCATCTTATAATGCTACTGTCGTTCTAAGCAAAATAAGAAGCATAATAAGATAAACATCACATGCAATCAAAATATGTGACATGATATGGCCATCATCATCTTGTGCTTTTGGTCTCCATCTCCAAAGCACCGTCATGATCACCTTCGTCACCGGCGTGACACCTTGATCTCCATCGTAGCATCGTTGTCATCTCGCCAACTATTGCTTCTACGACTATCGCTACCGCTTAGTGATAAAGTAAAGCAATTACATGGCGATTGCATTTCATACAATAAAGCGACAACCATATGGCTCCTGCCAGTTGCCGATAACATTACAAAACATGATCATCTCATACAAAACCGTATAACTCATCATGTCTTGACCATATCACATCACAACATGCCCTGCAAAAACAAGTTAGACGTCCTCTACTTTGTTGTTGCAAGTTTTACGTGGCTGCTACGGGCTTAGCAAGAACCGTTCTTACCTACGCATACAAAACCACAACGATGTTTCGTCAAGTATGTGCTGTTTTAACCTTCACAAGGACCGGGCGTAGCCACACTTGATTCAGCTAAAGTGAGAGAGACAGACACCCGCCAGTCACCTTTAAGCAACGAGTGCTCTTAACGGTGAAACCAGTCTCGCGTAAGCGTACGCGTAATGTCGGTCCGGGCCGCTTCATCTCACAATACCGCCGAAGCAAAGTATGACATGCTGGTAAGCAGTATGACTAGTATCGCCCACAACTCATTGTGTTCTACTCGTGCATATCATCTACGCATAGACCTGGCTCATGATGCCACTGTTGGGGAACGTAATATTTAAAAAAATTCCTACGATCATGCAAGATCTATCTACTAGATGCATAGCAACGAGAGGGGAGAGTGTGTCTACGTACCCTCGTAGACCGGGAGCGGAAGCGTCAAGTGACGCGGTTGATGTTGTCGAACTTCTTTGCGATCCAACCGATCAAGCACCGAACGTACGGCACCTCCGCGTTCAGCACACGTTCAGCTTGATGACGTCCCACGAGCTCTTGATCCAGTTGAGCTTCACGGGAGAGTTACGTCAGCACGACGGCGTGGTGACGGATATGATGTATCTACCGGCGCAGGGCTTCGCCTAAGCACTGCAACGGTATGACCGAGGTGTGTTTCTGTGGAGGGGGGCACCGCACACGGCTAAAACAATTCAACTTGTGTGTCCTAGGGTGCCCCCCTGCCCCCGTATATAAAGGAGCAAGGGAGAGGCCGGCCCTAGAGGGGGCGCACCAAGTGTGGGGAGTCCTACTAGGACTCCCAAGTCCTAGTAGGATTCCCCTTTCCTTTCCGGAGTAGGAGAGAAGGAAAGAGGGGGAGAGGGAGAAGGAAAAGGGGGCTGCACCCCTTGTCCAATTCGGACCAGAAGGGGGGCACGCGCCTCCTTCCTTTTGGCCTCTCTCTTCTATTCCCGTAACTCCCCAGTACTTTGAAAATACCCGAATCACTCGGAACCTTTCCGATGTCCGAATATAGTCGTCCAATATATCGATTTTTACGTCTCGACCATTTCGAGACTCCTCGTCATGTCCCCGGTCTCATCCGGGACTCCGAACTCCTTCGGTACATCAAAACTCATAAACTCATAATACCGATCGTCATCAAACATTAAGCGTGCGGACCCTACGGGTTCGAGAACTATGTAGACATGACCGAGACTCATCTCCGGTCAATAACCAATAGCGGAACCTGGATGCTCATATTGGCTCCTACATATTCTACGAAGATCTTTATCGGTCAAACTGCATAACAACATACGTTGTTCCCTTTGTCATCGGTATGTTACTTGCCCGAGATTCGATCGTCGGTATCTCAATACCTAGTTCAATCTCGTTACCGGCAAGTCTCTTTACTCGTTCCGTAATACATCATCCTGCAACTAACTCATTAGCTGCAATGCTTGCAAGGCTTATAGTGATGTGCATTACCGAGTGGGCCCAGAGATACCTCTCCGACAATCGGAGTGACAAATCCTAATCTCGAAATACGCCAACCCAACAAGTACCTTCGGAGACACCTGTAGAGTACCTTTATAATCACCCAGTTACGTTGTGACGTTTGGTAGCACACAAAGTGTTCCTCCGGTATTCGGGAGTTGCATAATCTCATAGTTATAGGAACATGTATAAGTCATGAAGAAAGCAGTAGCAGTAAAACTTAAACGATCATAGTGCTAAGTTAACGGATGGGTCTTGTCCATCACATCATTCTCCTAATGATGTGATCCCGTTGATCAAATGACAACTCATGTCTATGGCTAGGAAACATAACCATCTTTGATCAATGAGCTAGTCTAGTAGAGGCATACTAGGGACACTCTGTTTTGTCTATGTATTCACACATGTACTAAGTTTCCGGTTAATACAATTCTAGCATGAATAATAAACATTTATCATGATATAAGGAAATAAATAATAAATTTATTATTGCCTCTAGGGCATATTTCCTTCATGCGACCGGTGTCTTGTCTTCCAAGATGCAAGTATATACATGGAGAGAGACACTACAGGTGTGGCATACAAAACCAGACCTACGTACATGTACACATGTTCAACACAGGCGAGCGGTGGGGCTGTGGTAGCTGCACCTGCACGGGTGGAGCCCATTGGGCCGACCCTGATGCACAGGAATACGGGTGCAACAATTTTTCCAGCGGTGTTTATCATCTCAAAACAGCCTGGGCATCAGGTTGGGCCTGGGGCAGTGCATCAGGGTCCAAGTTTCCAGCCCATTCACCCTCTCCACGTGCGCGTCTGCTTCCCACACAGGCCTGAGCCCACGTCCTCGCGCGTGTTTGCCTCGGTCGTGGCATCGTGTCTCGTTCGCCGTGGAATCGCTTCGTATTTGCAGGTAGGTTTTTCGTCTGTTCGATCCTCATCTCGGGAAGTCCTGATCTCCCATGCCAAGCGTCGTCGTCCCCAGGCCGATGGACGTGATGTCTGATGAGGTGAGTACGTCAGCACGCCGCAGCGACCATGCACACGCGCAGCCGCACACCGCGGCCGGGCCGCCGACACGCTGCAATTATCCATCCCCTTTCTGCAACTCTTCATCAGTTTTGGTCAACTGCCCTTTCGGAGACTACAAGTGATCCCAATTCTATCATGGTAGCGTCCTTGTCTCTCACTGATTTTTCTAAATTACTTTGTAACAATTGTTCTCAATTTTTTTATGAACGTATAGCTAGTAGATTTTGGCCAACACGTGGACCATTGGCTAGGTGATTTTGACCAACACGTGGACCATTGGCTAGGTTTTCTAAACTCCTAGTTTCAGGATGCATTATTCACTTAGACAATTTCATGTCGAATGGTAGATTGCCTTGTCAAAATGCAGGTATACTATGCTATCTCAAAAACAATTATAGGTACGCTACAGATATTTTTTGGGGAAGTCTCCAGGATTTATAGTAAGCATTTTCTATTGCTACTTTTTCTTACTTATACATTGTCTTTTATTGTGTCCACTCATTTACTACACTAGAAGTTCAGAAACACATTTTTATTCAGTGCAAAGTTGCTTAAAAAAATTGCACCATATTAAAGTGGTGCATCAGGGTAACTTCAACTCCAGCTCCGCCCCTGGGCCCTTGTCGACTATGGATGCACGGAGGGGATGCGGCGCGGGCTTCGCTGGAGGGTGCCGCGCATGCAGCTGTGTGCCTCGCCTAGATCTGCAATTGCCAGATCCTGTGGGTGGCGGTGGCTGCCCCTCCGACGGCGTCAGCCAGCATCGTCCAATCGAGTGGGGATGGCCACCGGGGAACTTGTCCCTGCGCGTGGATGTCATGTGCTGCACTACGCCGGGTCTTCTTCGTTTCCCTCTGTCCTTGGCGAGGAAAGGCGTAGTGGTTGGATGGTTGTGGGCGGGTGTACGTCTTGACAAGGAAGGCCGTCTCGCCTGTGCTCCGCCGCGAGCACAGCCAGCCTCCGTCACCAGGCCCATCTGGTTGCCGCCTCACTGCAGCCCGCTGTCGATAGGAGCGGGGCGAGACCCCTCTCTCTCTCAGCTCGTCATCGTCGTCACGTGAGGAAGTGGAGAACGGATGGCGAAGAATGCGAGAAAGGATGATGCAAGCCGCTTGTTATGACTCCTCGCGTTCGCTGGTTCGCAGCCCGGGGCGAACAAGAAGAGAAGGGTGACGTGGCTGCTTTTTATGCTTTATTTAAGATGCGTGCTTCGGATCAAGTGGCTGCTAGCGCGTCACAGAGAACGATCCCCAAGTTTTCTACTTTGCTTTTTTTTCTTTAATAATGTTTCCAACTGGTTTCAGAGAAGACACGTCGGTTGAAATCGTGAATGGAACTGTTCCAATTGGAGACAACTGCCTACCCAAAGCTGAGTGGATGTGCAAACGTATGGACATGAGACGATCACAATCCACAGAACTGTCTGCTTCTTTCCGACTCTCTGCGGCGACCACAAGTGAAGTCACCCCGGATCCACAATACTTGCTGCTTCTTCCCTGCGTCTCTCGCTGCTCTCTGCGGCGACTACGGTGGTCTCCTCCCAATCTGCGGACGGCGCCAAAGGTACTCTTCCTCCACTTCTGTTCAGCTAGCTTTTTTTTTGTCCATTATTTGTGGTTTTGATGTGGATCCATTATGTGCTGAGTTTGATCTGTTCAAGATTCGCTCAGCACAGCAGAGGGCATTGCGAACTAGAGGTTGAGAGTTGCTGTTCAGTGTTCGGGCTGCTCTTCTTCAATTTCTGCTCTTGATTGAACAAAGCGAGGTGATTCATTTGGTCGATATGTACGTACAAACAGTAGAACAGTATAGTAAAGAAGCTAAATATGTAAGTCAGGAAAAAATAAAGAAATAAAAAACAAAGAGACAAAATGGTCAATGGTCAGAGCTTAGTAGTATCTATCCAAGTTCTCAGGGATATGCTGCATTTATTTCTTTTCACTATGCGACCATCCAAAATGTCAGGTCGTGCTTTGCAAGAGTTTCATTCCATCTCTTGTTGCTATTTTACTGATTGGAAAGGTAAATGCATGCATCCGTGAGCTATTACTCATCCCGGTGGTTCTCTGAAAACAATTACTATCTGTTGTCTCCTCTTCCTCCTCTGCATTCAACTTTCTTCTTTTAATTAATTTTTTTAGCGACCCTGATGTGAATCATTTATGTGCAGAACTGGATCTATTCTCCACTAGTTCATCTAGGATAGCTGCTGCAAAGGACTCTGCAGATTGGATTTCGAGGGCTGCTATTCAGGGTACTACCCTTCTTCTACTTCTGCTTTGGATGAGATAACCAAAGGTGCATATGTGTGCACAGTGTGCTGTTACTTTCACCAAACCAATCATCTTCAGGTTTTGCTCATTCTGTCTTATGAGAACCCTTATGTTTGCCTTACAGAAGTTCAACCCAAGGACAGTGCTATAGTGGTGCATAGGTCATGCGCAAAGACAAATAAAGGTTGAGATATGGAGGTCGCCGCTGGGGCATTGAGCCCTGTCCTCCGTAAGCTCGGTGAGCTGCTCATCGGAGAATACAACCTGGAGAAGCGAGTAAAGAAAGGTGTACAATCACTCTTTATAGAGCTGGAGATGATGCACGCCGTACTTCGTGAGGCCGGGAAGGTGCCGTCGGACCAGCTCCAGGAGCCGGTCCGGATTTGGGCTGGCATGATGAGAGACCTCTCGTGCGACATGGAAGACGCTGTTGACGACTTCCTAGTGCGTGTGGGTGAGGGTTCAAGCAGCAAGCCAGCAGACATGAGGAGTCGAGTCAATAAGTTTCTCAAGAAAACCACCACATTGTTTGTTAAGGGAAAAGCACTTCATCAAATCTCTGATGCCATCAAAGAAGCTCAGGACCTTGCCAAGGAGTTGGCGGAGCTGCGTAAAGGGTATGAGCTTGACATGCATAGCACTAGCAATGGTGCTACCATTGACCCTCGCGTGTTAGCTCTGCGCAAAGATGTAGGGGAGCTTGTTGGCCTTGACCGCACAAGGGATAAGCTTATTAAAACACTGAATTGTGAGGATGGGAGTCCCAAAGAGCAATTGAAGACGATCTCTATTGTTGGTGTTGGTGGGCTGGGCAAGACAACCCTCGCGAAAGCAGTTTATGAGAAGATCAAAGCCCAATTTGATTGTGCGGCTTTTATCCCCGTAGGTCAGAACCCAGATGTCAAGAAAGTTTTCAAGGACATACTCCATGGCCTTAACAAAGAAAAGTTCCATGACATTCACAATACAGCAAAGGATGAAAATCTACTCATCGAGGAAATCAGTGAATTCCTTGTGAACAAGAGGTATGCATCACGTAGTCATTGTCTTTATTTTTATATTTCTAAAATGTGTGAAAAAGCCAGAGCTATATCGAATTCATGTCTTAATTTTGTTTTTTGTTATGTTCTTATGTTTGCCACATATTTTCTTATTTTAAGCAAATTCTACGTTCTTTTTCTGTGTGTGTGCACTTTTTTTTTGTTAGTCTTGTAGACCTTCAGAAATTTTGTTGCATTTCTTAAGATTTGTGCATACATATCCTTAGTGGCTCCATAATTCCTCTGGTTAGCTTTAGTACCTTACAATTTATCCTTGTTATTAAATTCAGTTGTATATAGATGACTTTCCAACTAATGCTATCAAAATAATTGGCATAGGTACCTCGTCATAATTGATGACATATGGGGAAAAGACATATGGAAATATATAGATTGTGCTCTTTATAGAAACAAACTCCACAGTTGGGTAATCACAACAACCCGCAATATGAGTGTGTCTGAAGCATGCCTCTCTTCCAGTGATGACACGATTCACAAAATGAAACCTCTTTCCGATGAAGACTCGCAAATACTCTTCCATAGAAGAATATTTCAAAGCGAGGAGAAATGTCCAGAAGATTTGCAGGTAATATCAAGAGATATCTTGAAGAAATGTGGTGGTGTACCATTAGCCATCATTACAATAGCTAGCCTCCTCGTTAGTAATCAGCGGGTAAAGCCAAACACTGATTGGATGGATGTGTACAATTCGATGGGCCATGGAGTTACACAAAGTGATATTGCGAAGGATATGAATAGGATATTGTCACTCAGCTATTATGATTTACCATCCTATCTGAAGCCTTGTTTATTATATCTAAGCATCTTTCCTGAAGACTTTGAGATTGAGAGAGATTGGCTGATATGGAGATGGCTTGCTAAAGGGTTTATGCAATGTGACAAAGAAGAAAGGGTTAATTATCCTTTTGCCCTCAGTGGTGTCCATGTGCTCAGTTTTGCCCTCAGATGCGAATTGTGCTCAGTTTTGCCCCTAGTCCATGCACAGCGACTCGTTCCGTGAATTCTACTGTCTCCGTCAGGTCAACCTTTTGACTCGACCCTTACAGGTGGGACCAGGCGGCAGAGACAACCAATTGTATTCATACTGTTGCACGCGTGGCTTGTGGGACCCAACAGAGAGCCGTTGAGCAGAGAGTCGTTGCGGGTGTGCTATATAAGCGGGCGAAAGAGGCGCGCGGTGACCACGGCGACAGAGAGCACGGTGGTGACCACGGCGAGAGAGAGAGATAGCACAGTGGTGACCACGTCGAGAGAGAGCACGACGGTGGGAAGCTAGCTGCCGAGGGCGCGGCGGCGTTGAGATCCCCTTCAGCTCCGAGCTCCATGTCTTCCTCAAGCTCCCGCGCCACCTCGCGGATGCAGAGCCGGGCGCGTGTGGACATTCCTGTCTTCATCTGTCCGCGGTGCCGGGCGGGCGTTGATCGGAGGGTTTCTCACACAACGAGGAACCAGAATCGTCCGTTCTACGTGTGCAGCGAGAATGGGGTAAGAATCGGGGCAATTGCACCATTTTCGTGATCGGGATCTTTGAGCAATGGGTTGATTTGTTTATTGTTCATGCAAGTGACATGCTTCTTTCTTTGGGTCGATGCTCTGGCCAAGACACTGATGAATGAACTGCAAGAAGAGCATGAAGAATGGTTGCACATGCTGCCACGAACGGCAGTGGCCGCAACACGAGCTCCGGAAGAAGAGATGGAGGGCAAAGAAAACACTGACAGAGAGCTAGTTGTTGAGCTTAGGATGTTGCAGAAGAATGTTAGGAAGCTTGAAGATCAAGCACAAATAGCAATACCCATTTGCAATTACTTTTGGGCCGTGGTAGGTATGGTACTCGCACTGGTTATAATGTTGAAAATGTATGGAAAGGCATGAATTATGGAGGAATTTGTAAGCTTGAAATTGTATGAGAAATTCACCTAGTTTAAATGTTGGTCAAAGTTGTTTAAATGTTGAAAAAAAAAAGAGAAGAAGTGACCAAACAATTAATTTAGGAAGTAAATCGTAATGCTGAAACTTTTTGTGGAAGCTAATTGAATTATTCCAGAGCCAAACAATTAAGTTTAGAATTTTTTTGTAGCTGTTAAATATTTAATAGCAATTTAATTGCTCCAATTGAAATACACTGTGATTTGAATCAAATACCAAATTGTCATGGAAAATGTGCCTCAGCTCTGGTAGAGGTTTACACCTGGTGCCAAAATAAATGAACATTTTTTAAGGGCATTACATTGAGAAAAAATAATTTGTCTAGAAAAATGAAGGGTGGAAAATGCAAAAAAAAAAATTGGTGCGGCTGGGGACTCGAACCCAGGACCGCGTTGGTTTGTGGCATTTAGGGCTGCGCTGGTAACCGCTAGAACAGATGGAAAGACTTTGACATTGGTAGAGAAAGAATGTATACATAGTGAGACAGTGAATGTTTGCACACGTGTGAGAGTGGTTTTCCTTTGTTTTGCACTGAAATTTTGGAGGGTTGGAAACGTATTTTTGCACTGCCACGTGATTGTGGTTACAATGGCACTTGGTTTAGGGTTAGAGTGGCACTTGGTTTAGGATTTAAATGAAGAGGCGATTTCCTATGCATGGTGGAAACTACACAAAAAAAAAACTACACACTCTTTGTTTTAAGTTCCTTTTTTGATATATGAGGTGTCGGGTTTCTTATGGCATTGGCACAAGTGCATTTTCGTTATATAGAAATGACTTTTTCTGACTTCTCTTTCTCTTTTTTATTATCTTTTGGACACAAGTGCCTTTTTCTTGTGTTGAAAGGGGCTTTACTCACTTCTCTCATTCATTTTGCTTGCCTTTTTGGCATAATGCATGTTTGCTTGCCTAGCGAGTTCAAAGTCATGATATTTTCGTTATAGAGTTATTTTGTATAGTCCAAAATAAATTATCAAAATAATTAGAGATAAAAATTGGGGCCGTGCCTAGCTACCACCATGGGTAGCAAATTGTTTTTGGAATAAATTTATGGTTAGTTAATTAATTGTTTTTTTAATGAAAGAGAGGGCTTCTCACCCCCGCTTTGATTTTCATTTTTCATTAATAAAAGCCACAAGTTCTCGAACTTCATGACTTGGTTTAGGGAAAAATGATATGTTTGGGCACGGACATTTTTTAACACACATAATAACTTAGATAAGATGCAACACACATAATAATTAAGGGTACCCAATAATTAACTTAGATAAGATGCAAAGTTCACGGACACCACAACACGGCACACACGACATAGAAAAGCAACAAAATAAAAACGATAAAACTAAAACATCTTCTTCTTGGCCTCCTTCTTCCACCTTGGCCGCGCGCCCCTTCAACGTCGTCTTCACTCCTCGTCGTCGTCGTCGTAGGGAAGGGGGTGCATCTGGCCTGGAGTGGGGAAGATGTTCTCGTAGTTGGTGAAGATGTTGTACGCCGTGAAGAAGATGGACTCGCAGCCGCACCAATAGACTTGGCCGAGGAGCTCGCGCGCGTCAAACGGGTTGGTGAAGGTGACCGTGAGCAGTTGGAGGATGCCGCCGTGGTCACGAACCTCGTTGAGGGTGAACATCCTCGGCGAGCCCCGTGGGAGGTGGGCATAGCCGGCTCTGAGGAAGGCGCGGGTGAGTTCGACGGCACCCCTCCACCGAGAAATCGCCCACACACGGAGCTCCCTCTCGACGAGCACGCCCGGCGGGTAGCGCAGCTCTGGCACGACAGGCGGACGGTTGAAGGTCGGCCCGTTGAACTGCATCTTCGCTTGGGTGGAGAGGGCTCTGTCGCTTGGGTGGAGAGGGCTCTGTCGCATGGGTGGAGAGGGCTCGGAGAGAAGGGATCGAATCTAGCTGTGGGTGGGAGATGAAGGAAGAGAGGCACCCCATTTATAGGCCTGTGGGTGGGAGAGGAAGAGATGAAGGATGAGAACGGTGCGTGTGTGAATCCGGGCGCTTGTGTGAATCCGTTACGTTTTGGCTCTTAAAGTTTTGCACGAAAATGATGCATCGGGCGCGTGCGTGCATCTGAATCACTGCCGTAATGGCCTAACTACGTGCATGGCCACCTAGCTCGCCTCGCTAGCCCGCTGCATAGACTAACTAGTCTAGCTGCCTCGCTTCGCTCCGAATCAGTACGTGCATGCTCGCCTCACTCGCATGCATGCACGTCGGGCTCGCTCGCTCTCATGCATTCAGGCCTGCAAAGGCTGAGACAACGAGACGGCCTATTAACTGCGGTCTCAGGCCTACACAACGAGACGGCCCAACGGTCCATCCAGCGCGCCCGATTTTTCTTTAGAAAAAATAATCTTCCAGCCAATCAGATTGCATCTCGCGGATCGCCCCCCTCCTCCCCGCAGATTCCTTCTAGAAAGGTTAGATCGACGGCCCTGGATCGCCGCTAGGGTTAGATGGACGGTCCTTGTTCAGCGCTAGGGTTAGCGGGGTTTGGGAGGGGTTTGGAGCAGTCAAAGATATGTTTGACCAGATTTCAAATGAGCACAATAAATTAAATAAAAATCAGAAAAATGAAAACCCTGCGCACATAGTCTTCTTATGTCATATATTAATGATTTAAGTTGGTAAACAAGGTTTACATACATTTAAACGATAAGTTCATGTGTATTATGTGATATCTCGAGTATCTCGAACTCTCTTGTATGAGGTGAAGAGAAGTGTTTTGGTGAAATGAACATGAAAATTTCAAAAAACTCACCACAACTTCATTTTGGAGTGACTAAGAAGGATCCATGCTTAGTTTTTCATTTTGATGTTTTAGACTTGTTTAAATCTTGGTCAAAGTTAAGTTTGACCAGAATTCAAATGAGCAAAACAAATTTAAAAAAAATGAAAAAATGAAAAACAAAACAGCGCACATAGTCTGTATATATATATAATATGTGTAGGAAAGTTATTTGGCTGATTTAGACAAGGTCGAAAAAAACCTTGCTTACAAATGAGGCTGTTTACCCTACCTTTGGACCCCACTTTTTAGCACATTTTTCATGAAATTTCCAAAACCTCACCACAGCTTCCTTTTGGATTGATTAAGAAGGATCCAGGCTTAGTTTTTCATTTTGATGTTTTAGACTTGTTTAAATCTTGGTCAAAGTTAAGTTTGACCAGAATTCAAATGAGCAAAACAAATTCAAAA
>LR738712.1:717495404-717524746 GCA_902687465.1 Secale cereale | reverse complement strand
GGTAGTTTCTGGAACACTGATTTTTTATATAATTTTTCTGGATTTTTCCTGGCAGTTCTCGTAATGTGAAAACCTGAAATACAAAAACAGCCGAAAACAGAAACTGGCACTGGGGTGCACTGAGTTAATAGGTTAGTCCAAATATGATCAAAAGTGTATGGAAGTGTATAAATAACATAGCAATATCACCCAAAAGAGGCATGGAGCAAACAGAAATTATAGATACGTTTTGGACGTATCAACATCCCCAAGCTTAATTCCTGCTCGTCCTCCAGTAGGTAAATGATAACAAGAATAATTTCTGTGGTGACATGCTATTAACCATATAGGACTTTTTCATAGTCATATGACAAAAGCTTACTGAGACAATGAATCTGTAGTAATTGAGTTGCCTCATGAGAAAATCACAAAGAACTGAAAGTTTTACAATATGACCTTGAAACATCAAATAGATTTGTAATGAACATGGTGTGCAAATATGATAAAGTGATATCTAGCTTGCCTCCTTTAGTGAAGCAAAACATAAATGCAGGGGCACCTCCAAGGTTTAAGTGATGACTAGATACAATGATTTCAAAATAAACGTTATCACAATCATGCAAAAGACAATGCTACTTCGGGACAATGCACATTACACTCAGAATGACAATCATGCTCTCAGTAGTTGGTGCTTTTAAAAGAAGGTGGAGACTCTCGAACCGTGGCTTTTGTTGGCAAGGTTGAAAACCCGTAGTCGGAAACAAAGACAAAACATGTACCAGAGCTCTTGGTTTTGAAAACAGAGGTAATAATTATTATTATTTTCTTTCTTAGATCATGCATGTTTCGTCAACGAATGCTAGCAGACAACTCAATCACTTTTCGAGATGGACAAGTTTCGAGGAACGGCTCCCGAATGAGGACGATCACATCCTCTTAATCTCCTTTGTTTATCACTGCCAAAGTTTTCTGATTTCTCATGAACAAAGCGTGAAGGAGGGTTTGTTTGTTATATTATCTTTTTGAGCCGGGCGCACTCAATGCCACTTCCTTCTCGTGTTATGGGTTTGCACATTATACATGCAATCCCGGGGTGAAGCTTGTCTAACTTAAAAAGATCATGAATTAACTACTACTTCCTTATGGACTTACAACAGAGGCACAAAATAGGAATGCTTTTCTTTGAATAATTTCGAGATGGCACATGCAAGTCTCCGTTAGGAATGGCAGGTAAATACCATGTAGGAAGGTATGGTGGACTCATATGGCATAACTGGATTAAAGGAATGTGGATGCACAAGCAGTCAGTCCGCTTAGTACAGGCGAAGGTTAGCAAAAGACTGGGAGCGACCAACTAAGAGAGAAATGACGGTCATAATCATGCAGAGCGACAAAGCAACATTGAATCAGGCATGGAAGTTATAGCGCTACTCAGAAACAAAAGATCATCAAGGCTTGACAGACTTTCTTTACAGTCTTAAATATGCGTGAGCATACGCCAAGTCAATCAAAATAAATTCTCGAAGGAAGATATTACTAAACCATACCACATCATAGGCAAACAAATCATGTTGGTACTCCAATAACACATTGGGAATCCCCCAACTATTTGAGACTAACCATAAGAAAACATGAACTACTAAGCGCCATCATGCACGTAGCATCTTTATCATAGACATATCAACCAATGCAACGGAAGCAAACTCTCTTAATAAGGTGAGCATGGTAATTAAAGAGAGTTCAAGCAACCAACTAAACAAAAGCTCTTTGAAAAGATAAGCATGAAAGCTAAGAGCAGAACATGATAGTAGCTATTAAAAGACAAAGAACACACACAGCAAAGATAGACATGAAAATTCTATGTTATGTTCTAGGTAGAAGTGGAGCGTGTTTCTCTCCCACATAAAGAAAGCTGAGTTCCGACTCGTTATGAAAAGCTAAAGAAAACTAAAAACAAGACGCTCCAAGCATAGCACATAACACATGAAGTGATTAAAATATAGTGGAACGAAAGACGAACTGATAATGTTGATGGAGAAGGGGATGCACGGGGGCATCCCCAAGCTTAGACGCTTGAGTCTCCTTGAATATTTCTTGGGGGTGCACTGGGGCATCCCCAAGCTTGAGCGTTTGACACTCCGAAATCTGTTTATCATCTTCCCTCGCACACTTGAAAACTCCCTTCATACATAACTCATCATAATCTGATTAGCGAGGTTAGTACCCATAATAAAATAATTGTACCTTGCTGGAAATAAAGATATTCTTGAAGTTCTACTGTTTCTCAAGATTGCCAAATGGTTTTTGCAAAGAAAAAGCAAGCTCTAGATTTGCAAAATGAAGGAAAGGCAAAACAGGACAGAATCTGTGAAAAACAGAACAGCAGGTAGTAAATGATTTGTTCGGGGCACTTCTGCAACTCTAATCAAAAAACTCAGAACAGACGCACGAAAGACAATTATATAGAGCACGCTGTCGAAAAAATTCTGACCAAAAAGTTGATCTGGTGATTTTATACGAATTTTTCTATCAAAGGACAGAATCTGTTTCCTGGACAGCACCTCACAACTTTTGAACTTTCTAGCAATCAGAGGCTATACTTGGCACAAAATTGAAAAGCAAAGATACAATGATGATGCTACAGCAATAAACAACATCAAGACACAACAAAAGCAAAATAAATTTATTCATTGGGCTGCCTCCCAAGAGCGCTTTCTTTTATGCCTTTAAGCTAGGCATAATGCATATAGATCAAGTTTTATCAAGAGTAAAAGAATAGCTAGTCCGTACAACGGACTCAAAAGGTAACTTGATCTTCTTTCGAGGGAAGTGTTCCATCCCTTTCTTGAGAGGAAACTGAAATTTTATATTACCCTCTTTCATGTCAATGATAGCACCAACGGTGCGTAAAAAGGGACGTCCCAAAATAATTGGACAAGAAGGATCACATTCAATGTCCATAATAGTAAAATCAACGGGAACATAATTATCATTGACAACGATAAGAACATCGTCGATCCTCCCCAAAGGTTTCTTTATGGAAGAATCAACGAGACGAACACCAAAAGAACAAGAATCATAAGGTTTCAATTTAAGCATATCATATAGTCTTTTGGGCATAACAGAGGTACTAGCACCAACATCACATAATGCATAGCAAGAGAAGTCATTCAACTTAATTTTTATCATAGGATCCCAACCATCTTCTAGCTTTCTAGGTATGGAGGCTTCTACTCTAAGTTTCTCCTCCCTAGCTTTGATAAGAGCATTAGTGATATGCTCTGTGAAGGCAAGGTTAAGCGTGCTAGTGCGGGGGTCTCTAGACATCTTGTGAAGGAAATCAATAACTTCGGTAAGAGTGCAATTATCAAAATCTAGATCACTAGCATCAAGTAAAGTGGTAGTGGTGTCCTTTAGGTTCACTTGTTTGGTAGTTTCAAATAGTCATAGCATCACCATTAATCGGTACAATGGGACCAGGAGTACATTGGGTGCTAAGAGTTTGGATATCCTCAACAACTTGGATAGTAGCAACAGTGTGGTGGGTAGGAAGGCTCTTAATTCTATCTTCTTCCTCCCTTTCTCTAGCCCATCTCTCTTTAAGTTTAGCCATCATCCTAATGTTTTCATTAATTTGCACTTGAATAGCATTCATATGAGTGACCTTCCTCTCCTCAAGAGGAGAAGTTTTAATTTTAAGCAATTCTATCTCATTGGCTAAATGGTCTACCTTAAAAGAGAGATCATCTAGTTTGTTTAGTTTTTCTTCTACACTCTTATTAAAGGCTTTTTGGGTAGTGATGAAATCTTTAAGCATAATCTCTAGTTCAGTAGTGGAGTTCTTGGTGCTAGGATAAGCATTGTTGTTCCCATAAGAATTAGAGGGGAACGGTCTAGGATTGCTACCAAAATTACTCCTATAAGCATTGTTGTTAAAACTGTTTCTAGAGATAAAATTCACATCTACTTGTTCTTGAGCAATCAAAGAATTTAAAGGAACATCACGAGGATCAACTGAAGATTGCTTCGAAAGTAAAGACATGATCAAGTCAACTTTTTCATTTAAGGAGGAAATCTCCTCGACAGAGTTTACCTTCCTACCTGTTGGAGCGCGTTCGGTGTGCCATTGGGAATAGTTGGTCATCATCTCATCGAGAAGCCTTGTGGCAGCACCAAGTGTAGTTGACATAAAGGTTCCTCCCGCGGCTGAATCTAACAAGTTCCGCGAGGTAAAGTTCAAGCCTGCATAAAAAGTTTGGATAACCATCCAAGTAGTCAAACCATGAGTAGGGCAGTTCTTGATAAGAGATTTCATATGTTCCCAAGCTTGGGCAACATGTTCATTATCCAATTGTTTAAAATTCATTATGTTACTTCTCAGTTGGATAATTTTAGCAGGTGGATAGTATTTCCCAATAAAAGCATCTTTGCACTTGTCCCATGAATCTATGCTATTTCTAGGCAAAGACTGAAACCAAATTTTAGCTCCTCCTCTCAAGGAGAAAGGAAAAAGCTTAAGCTTAACAATATTACCATCTATTTCTTGGTACTTTTGCATATCACAAAGTTCAACAAAGTTGTTCAAGTGTAAAGCAGCATCATCTCCAGCACCGGAGAATTGATCTTTCATAACTAGATTCAGTAAAGCAGGTTTAATTTCATATGAAGGTGCTGAAGTGGCAGGTGTAGTGATAGGTGTGCTGATAAAGTCATCGTTGTTGTGACTAGTGAAGTCACACAACTTGGTGTTCTCGGTGGAACCCATAGTAGCAAGCAAGCAAGATAACTATTTTTGTGATCTTTGATAAAAGATACTAAAGCAAAAACTGAAAGGTAAACTAACAAGACTAAAAAGCAAAGATAAAAGATAGCGTGCAACTCCCCTATCCTGAAGAGTGGAGTCCCCGGCAACGGCGCCAGAAAAACTCTTGCTAGGCTTCTCGCCCCTCGTTGGTTACCCCAAGTGGAAGGTGTGAGATGTAGTGTTGCGGATGTTTTTCCCTTGGCAAAGATACCAAGGATCGAATCCCCAGAGACTCCTAGGTTCAACAAGAAGGTGTCAACTGCTACGGCGCCAGATATTAGCAATCAACGTGGACCTGCACACAGATACAAATAACTTTGCTCCCAACGAGTACAGAGAGGTTGTCAATCCCTCCGGCCTTGTCGTTTACAAAGGATCAAACGCAAGTGATAGTAGTGATAGATATAATTGCAATAGTAAATAATAGCGAAAAGTAAATAGCGGATGTGATCAATGATGGTAATATGGACCGGAGTCTCATGATGTTCACTAGTGATGTCTCTCTCCCAAAATACGATAAAACAGCTATGTGAGGTAAACGAATTACAGCTGGGCAATTGACAGGACCATGTGCGCAAACCAATGCTGACTACATTGCAAGAAAGGTTGAGGTTCAAAGTATGGGCGGTACGCCAAAGTAAGTAGACCAAAATCCATCAATATCTACTACTAATCATCCACCTTGAGATATCTATCCAAAACATCTCGCTGGTATTAAGTTGCGAGTCCCACCCATAGTGTAAACTCAATGCAACAGACAACTGCATTAAAAGAACTTTGCGTAAAGTAAACAATCCTTGCACCCGCGGGCACAAGCACCGTTGTTTTCCCCCTTGTGGCAACAACACATCCCCTAGACTCATGTTTCTGTCACTCAAACTAGTCATCGAGGGGCATGAACCCACAATCAAGCATAACGTTCCCTCTTGGAGTCACTACCTACTACTTGGCCAAAGCAATAAATAACAACGGAGAACATGCAAGAATTACTTACGAACATAAATATAAAAGAGGTAGATCAAATATATTACTCAAGCACAATCTGAACATAATCTCATAATCCATCGGATCCCAGCAAACTCATCATAGCAACAGCATAAGGATTACATATGTGCCTCGATCATGGAGGGCAGCTCACGAGGGCTAATTAGTGAAGCACAAGAACGGGAGGAGAACATCACATAGCTACTGGTCATGGACTCATGGTCCAAGGGAGACTACTCACAACTCATCCGGGAGGCGTCCATGGTGGTGGAGAGGATCCCGGTGGTGATCCTCCCCTCCGGCAGGGTGCCGGGAAGAGTTCTCCTGGTGCTCCCGATCTTGGAAGCGGCGGCGGCGGCGGAACAGAGATGAGATCGCGAAAAAGAGTTCCTCCCTCGAGGGTTTCGGGAGACGCTTTAAATATATGCCAAAGGGGGGCATCGGAGGAGCCTCGGGGAGCCCAGGCGCCCCCCCGGCGCGGCCCAGGGGGGGGGGCGCCGCCAGGGCGCCTGGAGCCCTGGTGCCCCCCCCCCCCGGCTGTCCTTCGGGCGCATGGTAGTTTCTGGAACGCTGATTTTTTATATAATTTTTCTGGATTTTTCCTGGCAGTTCTCGTAATGTGAAAACCTGAAATACAAAAACAGCCGAAAACAGAAACTGGCACTGGGGTGCACTGAGTTAATAGGTTAGTCCAAATATGATCAAAAGTGTATGGAAGTGTATAAATAACATAGCAATATCACCCAAAAGAGGCATGGAGCAAGCAGAAATTATAGATACGTTTTGGACGTATCAGCCTCCGCCGTCCCTGCTGCATCCCTCCCCCGATTGGCGCGACGGGTTGGACTGTCCGGGGGCGTCGTCATCGTCGCTATCGAGGACGACGACACCGTTCTCGTCCTCGCGCCCACGTTTGCGGGCGGCGATCTCCTCCAGGGCCCGGCACTGCCGGACCATCTCCTCGCGCAGGTAGTCGTCGCACGACCACCGCATGGCGTCCTCGTCGGAGAAGCCGCGCCGGGCTATCTTCTCGTACTCCGGGGGGAGGCCGGACTCCGTCTTGGGCTCGACGAGGGCGCCGGAGCGGCGGGTACGCGCGCTGACAGGCGTGTCCTGGGGCTCCGGCTTGACGGGGCGGAGGTGGAGGCAGGGAGAGCCGCCAGACAAGGAGGAGGACATCCCGGTCTCCATGCGCCTCGGCGTCCAGGAGCTTCCCCGGCGGCGTGAGAAGGACGGGGGAGCGGGGTACTTGAGGCGCGGCGTGTTGCCGCCCTCGATGTACTCGAGGACGGACTCCAACGTGTGCCCGGGCACGCCCCAGCACCGGCGCCGACCGTCGGCGTTTAACCTGCCGGAGGGCACGACGCCGTTGGTGGCCTCGAGCTGCTCGTCGTGCCGGCGGCGGAAGTACGGCTCCCAGATTGTGTTGTCGGGGGCGTACCGGGGCCCCTCCCTCGCCGCACGCAGCAGGGACGAGCGGATGCGTGCAATCTCCGCACGCCGCGCAGCGGCGGTGGGTACCGGGGGCACCGGCACGCTGCCGGCGTTGATCCTCCACGCCCCGGGCACCGGCATGTCCGGCGGGACTGGGTACTCGACCTCGAAAATGAGGCGAGCCTTGTCCTGGTGGAGATGACGGCGCCCGAATCCGTTCGCCGTCGCCTGGGAAACACTCGGCGATGCTTTGTCAACTGGTGACGGCGAGAGGAGGAAAGGGGGAGAAGATGAGCGCGTCGTTGGAGGATGATCGGGGCGAGTCTCTCCGGTGCGCTTCGGTCGGCTTTTATAGGCGGAGAAGCCGCGTGGGTGGCTTGGCCGGCGCTTTACGCGTGGCGTGATTGCGTGGCGGCCGAGGGACGCGTCGCCCAGCCTTCACTGCGCCACCCGTGAGGCATCAATGGAGGCTGGCCGGCGCGGCAGCGCGTGGCAGCTTTGGCATTGATTCGCCGCGGGAAACAAGGCGATGAGGACGACGAAGGGGCGAGAAGGGAGTAGAGCCGCTGACGCGGCGGGCCCGCGGCTCTTCGCGCCAAAAACGATTCGCCCGGCGACCCCCAGCGCGCCGGGTTCGGGTTGGGTCCGCCGGCGCCAATTTCGGCCCGAGCCGGCGAAAACTGGCCTCTTGGGGGCGCGACTGGGCCGATGTTTTGGCGCCGGCGACCGGAAAATCGCCTGGAGGGCCTTCTTAGGGACGCGGCTGGAGATGCTCTCCGAAGAAGGCCCCCAAGAAGGCCCCCCAGGCGTTTTTTCGCCCGCCGGCGCCAAAATAATCGGCCCAGTCGCGCCCCCAAGAGCCCAGTTTTCGCCAGCTCGGGCCGAAATTGGCGCCGGCGGACCCAACCCGAACCCGGCGTGCTGGGGGTCGCTCGGGGGTGCCGGGCGAATCGGTTTTGGCGCGAAGAGCCGTGGGCCCGCCGCGTCAGCGAGTCGACTCTCTTCTCGCCGCTTCGTCGTCCTCATCGCCTCGTTTCCCGCGGCGAATCAATGCCAAAGCTGCGCGCGCTGCCGCGCCGGTCAGCCTCCATTGATGCCTCACGGGTGGCGCAATGAAGGCTGGGCGACGCGTCCCTCGGCCGCCACGCAATCACGCCACGCGTAACGCGCCGGCCAAGCCTACCACGCGGCGCCTCCGACTATAAAAGCCGACCACAAGCGCGCCGGAGACTCGCACAGATCATCCATCGCCGACGTGCCCATTTCTCCCCCTTTCCTCCTCTCGCCATCCCCAGTTGAGAAGCATGGCCGAGCATTTCCCAGGCGACGGCGCGGCGGCGAATGGATTTGGGCGCCGTCATCTGCACGAGGACGAGGCTCGCCTTCTTTTCGAGGCCGAGTACCCGGTCCCGCCGGACATGCGGGTGCCCAGGGCGTGGAGGATCAGCGTCGGCGGCGTGCCGGTGCCCCCGCTACCCACCGGCGCGACGCGGCGTGCGGAGATCGCACGTATCCGCTCGTCCCTGCCGCGTGCGGCGAGGGAGGGGCCCCGGTACGTCCCCGACAGCCCAATCTGGGAGCCCTACTTCCGCCGCCGGCACGACGAGCAGCTAGAGGCCACCAACGGTGTCGTGCCCTCCGGCAGGTTCAACGCCGACGGTCGGCGCCGGTGGTGGGGCGTGCCCGGGCGCACGTTGGAGTCCGTCCTCGAGTACATCGAGGGCGGCAACACGCCACGCCTCGAGTACCCCGCTGCCCCGTCCTTCTCACGCCGCCGGGGAAGCTCCTGGACGCCGAGGCGCATGGAGCCCGGGGTGTCCTCCTCCTCGTCCTATGGCTCTCCCTGCCTCCACCTCCGCCCCGTCAAGCCGGAGCCCCAGGACACGCCTGTCAGCGCGCGTACCCGCAGCTCCGGCGCCCTCGTCGAGCCCAAGGCGGAGCCCGGCCTCCCCCCGGAGTACGAGGAGATAGCCCGGCGCGGCTTCTCCGACGAGGACGCCATGCGGTGGTCGCGCGACGACTACCTGCGCGAGGAGATGGTCCGGCAGTGCCGGGCCCTGGAGGAGATCGCCGCCCGCAAACGTGGGCACGAGGACGAGAACGGTGTCGTCGTCCTCGATAGCGACGACGACGACGCCCCCGGACCATCCAACCCGTCGCGCCAACCGGGGGAGGGATGCAGCAGGGACGGCGGAGGCGACGACGACGACGACGACGGCGGTAACTACACGCGGTTCTACAGCCTCCTCGGCATGTAGAACCGCGTGGGCGGGTGGCGAGGCGGGCGGCGAGGGAGACGGCGGGGGTAGCCCGCGCTAGTTTTTTTTTCTTTTTTTGTAAAATATGTTTAAATTTGAACGAACTCGCCCATGTTTGCGTTAAATTTGAGCCGTGTTTGCGCCGAATTTGAACTTTTTAAAAAACCGTGGGGGGCCGCGACTGGGGGGCATCACGCCCCCAGTGCGCGGTTCAGCGCCGGTGCGCCCCCAGGGGGCGATTTTTAGCCCCTCCTGGGGGGCCAACGGCTGGAGATGCCCTTAAAGCATCTTCACTCGTTCGGTCCCAGGCGCACCCAGCAATTGTGGTTTGGCCTCTCGGTCGGCGCTTTTTTGGCCCTGGGACGACCTAGTTCTCAGCCGCGTTCCCAGGTTTCGGTCCCAAGATGCATATGAATTCAAACTTGACTTTTTCGCTACCAAAAAATGCCACAAGTTCGGCGATCAACAGCCACAATGTTCGGCGATCATCATGCCACAGTTTGGCGATCAATCATACTCGAAAGTTCGGCATTCAAAAGGAAGGACGCATAGGCAATGCATCAAACGGCAGTGTGCTCCTCCGGCGTCGGACTGCTGGGAGTCGGCGTGCTCGGGCTGGTCGGCGTCGGCGTGGCTTCTGTGCTGGGCGTCGTGGAGGCATCATCACATGGGCTTGGCGGCGGCGTTGGGGTCGGCGTAGGAGTTGGCGCGACCGTTGACGTCATCTGGTTCAAGATGAGGCCGCGCTCCGCCAAGTACCACGCCTTGACATGCTCGCCCATCATCCACATGTCCGCCCCCATCAGAAATGTCACGTCGGTGTTCCTCTTCTTCGCGGTGACGTTGGTTCAGAGCAGATCGAGCTTGACGGCGCTGTTCTTCATCAACGCGGACCACTGCGCCTCGGATTTCTCTTCCCTCTTGGCGGCGTGGTTCTTCGCGTCGGCGATGCACTGCTCGATGGACGCGTGCAGGCTCGGTAGCCGGTGCGGCATCCTTCGTCGTCTTGCCTCGCTTGTTGTCGTCAGGGCACCAATCCCCGCCCCTGTCATGGGCGCGTCCGGCTTGTACGTCTCCTTGGCCTTGGCGAGGGTGCGACGGACATCCGCCCACTTCTCGATCCGGGAGAACACATGGAGGTATTTGAAATCTTGGTCGGTGCTGTTGTCCTAGAGGTACATGGCGAACATCCTAACCATCTGCGTCGAAGAACAAGTGTCGACGACGCATATGGCGAAAAGAAGCGAGAGCCGGCGTCTGTGCATACCCGACCCTCGACGTTGGTGGCGCTTTATGTGCGAGCCGCGATCTCCTTGATGGTCCCATGTCATTTGTTGCAGGCCCTTTGGATGATCGCCCAATGGTTCGACATGGCCTTCGAGCCGCGCTTCATGTGGCTGGTGGCGAAGTAGGGGTCGACCAATTTACGCTCGTCGAACTCCGACTTGATGCGCTCCCAGTACGTGTCAGCATTCTTGTTCGTGCCGGTGATCGGTTCGAGGCATACGGTATTCCATGCTTCGGCGCGACACTCGTCTTCTTTGGACGTCCACTTGACGCGCGGCTCGCAGGTCCTGCCCCCCGCTTCTTCTTTTTCCCTCTCTTCGCCGGCTTAGGCGCCGGCTCCTTCTCCTGCTCTTCCTCCTCCTCCTCCTCCTCGCCGTAGTCAAGCTCCTCGTCCATGTCGCCGGCGAGGTCCATTGTATCGTCTTGCGCCTGGAACCCGGGGGAGGTGGCGGCGGTGGCCGAGCCGCTCGTGACGATCTCGTCCATGTCGGCTTCCGTCGCGTCGGGGGTGCCGAAATGCGGCGACGAGGCTTGCGAGAAGTGCAGAGCGCCACGGCGCAGAGGTGGCGTTGGGGAGGCGGTGTAAGCCGACGGCGAGTAGGTGTACGGGGGTACTGGACACCGATGAACGCGGGAGAGGGCGTGCGCTGGTCGGGGTTCAGACCGTAGGGTGAGGCGCGCTGGCCATGCGGAAATGTGATGTTGTGGTTGAATCCGCCGTGCGCGTCGCCGTCGGCGTTGCCAGGCCATGGCTGCGGCGGCGAGAAGCTGGCCGACGACCCGACGCTCGGCGGGCTCCAGGCAACTTGCGGGCCGTGGCCGCCGGGTGGATTCATCATCCCCGCGGGAGACGCCTCTACTTGCTCCGCCGCCGCCGCCCTGTCCCGGGTCCTCTTGCCGTTGAGCCTGTTCCGCCGGTCGGTGGTGACAGCCTCCCGGCTCGTTTGCTGGTCAAAGGGCCTGGTTGTAATTTCTTTTACTGATAATAAGGTGCTTTGTACTGCAGGTGAAACTTCAATCTAATCCAGGGACTGTTTTGCAACAAAAAAAAAAAACTCCAAGCCACATATTTTTTCAAATAAAAAAAATACGTTAGTGGAGGCTGCTGCTGCTAATGCGCGGAGAGACGACCGCAAGTCGTTCATTCCATGTGCACAAATAGTCTCCTCTGCTTCGTGTCTGCTTCTTTCCTCTCTGCGGCGACTACAGACTAGAGTGGTCTCTGCTTCTTTCCTTTGTCGCTGGTTCTCCTCCCAATCTGCGACGGCGACAGCGCCCAAGCCCCAAGGTACCTCTGCTTCTTTCCTTTCGCTGGATCTAGTTAGCGCACGGCTCTCTTTCTTTTTTCATTCTTTGTGGTTTTGATGTTGCAGAGTTCGATCTGTTCAGCATTCGCTCAGCAGAGGTGACTGTTCTTCGGGATGCTCTTCTTCTGCTCGCGCTCTTGATTGACCCAAGCCAGGTGATTCATTTTGCCCTATGTCATAAGTTCAGATTTTGCGTTGGTTCCCACTACAGCCATGCGTGTAGATCCAGAGCAAAGGTAGCCCGATCTGTTTCTCCCCTCCTTAATCTCTTGTTTGCTATTTTTTTACTGTGTAATTATATTACAGTAAAAGTGTTACAATATGTACATTAGGAAAAGGAAAAAGGAATAAAAGAAAATAAAGCAAAGAGAAAAAATATGGTCAGTGGCCAGAGCTTAGTATATCTATCCATGTTCTGAGGGATGCTGCATTTTTTCTTTTCACTCTGTTCAGCTTTTCCAAACAAAATCAGATCATGCTTTACAGAACCAATTAGTATCTGAAAACAATTAGTAGGTCCAGTTTTTCCAACCAAAATCAGATCATGCTTTTCCAAACAAATTAGTACAGGGATCTGTTGCTTTCAAGAACCAAAAATGTCCAGCTTTTGCTCATCCGGTAGTTCTCTGAAAACAGTTAGTATGATTTTTTGCTGATTCTGACATGAATTTATTATGTGCAGAATTGGATCTTGGGTTGCTGTTACAAAGGACTCTGCAAATTGGATTTGAAGGAGCTTCTATTCAAGGTACCCATCTTCTGCCTCTGCTTTGGAAAGAAGCAATGGATATGCGCTATGTTTTGCTTATTCTGTGTTTTGAAAACCATCATGTTTGCATTACAGAAGTTCGACCCAAGGACAATGCTATAGCGGTGTGTATCAAGTGCAAAGACAAATAAAAAATCGAGGTATGGAGGCCGCTGCTGGGGCATTGAGCCCTGTCCTCCGTAAGCTCGGTGAGCTCCTCGCCGGAGAATACAACCTGGAGAAGCGAGTAAAGAAAGCTGTACAATCACTTCGTACAGAACTGGAGATGATGCACGCCGTACTTCGTGAGGTTGGCAAGGTGCCGCCGGATCAGCTCCAGGAGCCGGTCCGGATTTGGGCTGGCAAGGTGAGAGACCTGTCTTGCGACATGGAAGACGCTGTTGACGACTTCCTGGCGCGTGTGGGTGAGGGTTCAGGCAGCAAGCCAACGGACATGAGGAGTCGAGTCAATAAGTTCCTCAAGAAGACCACCATATTATTTGGTAAGGGCAAAGCACTTCATCAAATCTCTGATGCCATCAAAGAAGCTCAGGACCTTGCCAAGGAGTTGGTGGAGCTGCGTAAAAAGTACGAGCTTGACATGCGTAGCACTAGCAATGGTGCTACCATTGATTCTCGTGTGTTAGCTCTACAAAAAGATGTAGGGGAGCTTGTTGGCATTGAACGCACAAGGGATGAGCTTGTCAAAACAATGATTTGTGAGGACGGGAGTTCCGAAGAGCAACTGAGGACAATCTCTATTGTTGGTGTTGGTGGGCTGGGCAAGACAACCCTAACCAAAGCAGTTTATGAGAAGATCAGAGCCCAATTTGATTGTGCGGCTTTTGTCCCCGTGGGTCAGAACCCAGACATGCGGAAAGTTTTCAAGGACGTACTCTATGGCCTTGACGAAGAGAAGTTCAAGGACATACATAATACAACAAGATGTGAAAAGCTACTCATCGAGCAAATAAGCAAATTCCTTGTGGATAAGAGGTATTCCTCACGTAGTGCTTGTCTTTTTGTGTACATTTCCAAAATGTCTGAAGTAGTCAGATACATACTGAGTTTCATATCGAATTCAACTTATTTCTTTTTTGTGCACGCGTCTTATTTTAGTTAGTCTTGTAGACTTTTAAGCATTTTTTTGTTGCATTCCTTAATATTTATGCATGCATATCCTAAATGGTTATATAACTCATGTGGTTTGTTTTAGTACTTACAGTTTATCCCTGTTACAAAATTCAGTTGTATGTATATTTGACTTGCCAACTAATGCTACCAAATGATTCGCATAGGTACCTCATCGTAATCGATGATATATGGGAAAAAGACATATGGAAATATATAGATTGTGCTCTGTACAAAAATGAACTCCATAGTCGAGTAATCACAACAACCCGTAATGTGATTGTGTCTGAAGCATGTCTGTCTTCCACTAATGGCACAATTCATAGAATGAAACCTCTTTCTGATGAAGACTCGCAAATACTCTTCCATAGAAGAATATTTCAAAGCAAGGAGAACTGTCCAGAAAATTTGCAGATAGTATCAAGAGATATATTGAAGAAATGTGGTGGTGTACCATTAGCCATCATTACAATAGCTAGCCTCCTGGTTAGTAATCAGCAGGTAAAGCCAAACCATGAGTGGATGGATGTGTACAATTCGATGGGCCGTGGAGTTACACAAAGTGATATTGCGAAGGATATGAAGAGGATATTATCACTCAGCTATTACGATTTGCCACCTCATCTAAAGCCGTGTTTGTTATATCTGAGCATCTTTCCTGAAGACTTTGAGACTGAGAGAGAATGGTTGATATGGAGGTGGCTTGCCGAAGGTTTTATCCAACATGAAAAAAAAGAAACCAGCCTGTTTGAGATCGGAGAGAGCTACTTCAACGAGCTCATGAATAGAAGCTTGCTCCAGCCAGCGTATATCAATGAGGAAGGATCGGTAGTAACTTTCCGTATACATGATATGGTTCTTGATCTTATCTGCTCACTATCAAGTCAAGAGAATTTTATTTCCATATTGGATAATGCTGAGTGGCATGCACCTAATCTGCAAAGGAAATTCCGCAGGTTATCACTTCATAATATCAACTCAAAGGTTCAGAGCCATCAGTTTGATAGCACTAGCCTGTCAAAAGTGAGGACCTTTGCTGTTTTCTTTCCTGTTAACTGTGATTGGTTGCCATCTCTCTCAAGCTTCCAATTTTTACGTGTGCTGGATCTTGGAAATTGTGGCAGCCATGGAAGTAGCTCTGGTATCAGCCTCAAGTATGTAGGGAATTTAATTCACCTAAGGTACCTAGGGCTAAAGGGTGCAGATGTTTGCGAACTCCCAATGGACATAGGCAAGTTGCAGCTTTTACAGACACTGGATATAAGAGACACTAGTATAAAAGAATTACCTTCAAGTGTTGTACAACTCAGAAATTTGATATGCCTATATGTCAATTATAGGGTGAGGCTGCCAAAAGGAATGGGGGGCTTGATGTCCCTTGAAGTGCTGCAACAAGTAGGCTTATCCTCATCTCCTCACATTGTGAAAGAGCTGAGCCATCTGACAGAGGTTAGGACACTCAGTGTTGACTGTGAGGACATGGATGAGGATCTGATTGATATATTAATCAAGTCTCTAGGCAACCTGCAGAAATTGCAAAGTCTGCGTATTTATGATGGCGGCAGATTGTTAGATCTCATGCGTCAAAGCTGGGTGCCCCCTCCAAACCTCCGTAGTTTTGATTCATGGGGCCACTCTTTTTCTTCGTGGTTCTTGAGACTTCCAAAGTGGGTTAATTCAAGGTTGCTTCCCCACCTCTCCACTCTGGAAATAGATGTGGAAGAACTGCAAGGGGATGACATTCAGATCATTGGGATGCTGCCTGCTCTTCGGTTTCTGCGGCTGCGTGCAAGTCGCGTGATGGGAACGTTGGTTGTGAGGGCCGATGCATTCCCATCTGCGAGATGCTGCAGGTTCTTCGGGTTTCCGACGCCGCCGTGCCTTTTTCCACCTGGAGCTATGCCAAGGGTTCAGCGCCTTCAGTTCCGTGTCTCTGCATCGTCGATCGCGAGGGGCGAGGTTGACTGCGGCATGGGCCACCTCCCTTCTCTCGAGCATGTTGTGGTTTTTCTGCAGCCAGAGAATTCCAGCGGTGAGGAGAATGTGACGGATGAAGAGAAAGAGACAGCCAAGGCTTTGGTGAGGCGCGCAGCAGAAGCCCATCCAAAACGTCCCACCATTCAATTATACTATTAGACACGAGTGCTGACATGCCTCTGCCGCCGGTAAGGTAACTGTCTCCTCATCCGAGCAACCATGCGGAATCCTCTTTCCCTGAATACGCTCATTACCACATTGTTTGATTTATCCCTCTCACTTCCCCAATTTCAGGGCTTCAACAAGATCTTCGAGTCAGGTACTAGTAGTTCCATCAGTTGTCTTGGATGCTGTTCCAACAAACAATTGACTGTTTCGGCGCAGAAGCAGATCATGCTCAGGCTGAACAGAGTGGGCAGAGCAGAGGATGCCGAAGCAGAGCATGGCCCAGACGCCCGACACACGCACAGAAGCCAGCCGTCCGATGTGGCAGCAACGGTTGCATCACTTTCTGGTGACACGCGGTGACCGGGCCTACATGGCACCCGTCTGTAAGCGAGCGTGCGTGCGTGCGTGCTTGAGTTTAAAGAGCGGAAGTACTTCACGGACGAAGTTCGGCTGGACGACACTCACTCTGGTTGAAAAGATGCTGACTTTCGATCCTAAACAGAGAATAACACGCAAGTTTTGGCATGTGTTCTAGTGATTTAACCGTCCGCATCCATCTGTTGTAAGTTCAAAATATTTTTTTTCTACTAGGATTTATTGTTGCTTCAAGACTTCTTTTCGATAAAGGGCGCTTTTATTATCTTAAAAAGTAGCATACAAAGCATTATGAGTAACACCCGGCCTCTGCATAACTAAGATGCACACAGTCAATCACCTAAAGTCTGATAAAAAGAAAGAAAAAAAAGACGATAGATGGGCGACAGTAGAGTCATATAGACCGACACTATGCCTATGTCGAAAGGGATGGTGGACCGATCCGGAGATTATGCCGCCACCCATGTTGGGTAAAAACCTCTGAAGCCACCTGCTCCAACCGCGTACACACCGCCTTGAACAGCGGTTGGTACTCCACTCGTTGTAGCACAGCGGTTGGTACTCCACTCGTTGTAGCGTAGACCATGTATGAAGCGAGTGCGTACAACGGAAAATATCCTGCAAAGGAGAAGCATTTTTGTTATTGAAAACCAAATCATTTCTACATAGCCAAAGCGACCATAGTAAGGCATACGCTCCCACCCTTATTAGCGTTTTCAACCTATTTGGAATACCATCCAACCAATGACCAAAACTATTGGCGACACTTGTGGGTGGATACAAATTTGACGCTATTTGGATGACTGACCACGTAGAACGTGCAAACTTGCATTGAAAAAAGAGGTGTTTGATTGTCTCTTCATGAGTGCAAAAACAACACTTCTTACTCCCTGGCCAGTTGCGTCGTGCGAGGTTGTCTTTGGTTAGAACAACTCCCCTACGAAGATACCACATGAAGATTTTAACTTTTAGTGGAATCTTTGACTTCCAAATTTTCTTGTTATTACTCACTGGTATCTCAGAGTGCGTGAGCGCACGGTACATAGAGTCTACTGTGTAAGACCCCGATGCAGTAAGGTTTCAGTGAAACACATCCCGGCCTTGTGTCAAATTGATCAGATCCAGACGGGATAAAAGATTGTGCCATGACGTAAGACGGGGGCCAATCAAACAAACAGCAAGTTAAAAAGGCAGACTAATATTGCGGGATAATCTCACACATCCATGGTATGTTGCTCAGACGAGCAAGTGCAGCAAGCTAGGCACCGCCGAAACCCGGACGACAATGCTATATCCAACCATCCGTGGGCAAGTCTACAGCGTAGCATACGGTTTGATTAGCCGTCAGATGAGTGTCGTCCAGCCGAACATCGTCCGTGAAGTACTTCCGTTTCAACCAAGTCAATTGCTGAAGGGTGAACATGTGGAAACTTCTCAGACAGTGATTGCCCTGTATAAGGGGGACGTTGGCGGATATATCTTCTTGCATTTTCATTTACAAATTCCAAATCGGCCTCATTTGATGAGCTGCAAGTAGGAAATGCCACGAGGGAACTGAAAATGAATTAATGTGCACCAGAAAAGTACTTACTACTCCCGCCTTTTCATAATTCTACTAAAACCACGCCAAGAATTATGGAACTGAGGGAGTACTAGTTAGGTGCTTAAATACCTCTACTTCGAGAACAAACTACAATCATACTAGATACTTACACATGACAGTCACAAAACTACTATTCCGTACAACATGATTTCAATTCGATATAACAATAATTCAATGCGTTCTGTCTAACCTCTATTAGTCACAAAAAATTCATGGTCTCTTCCACCGGCAAAAGAGGTTCCCGATCCATCAGTTCCATGAAAATACAGCCAACAGACCACACATCAATTGCTGCAGAGTATTCAGAGGAGTTCAACAAAAGCTCCGGTGCCCTGTACCATCTTGTCACAACATACTCGGTCATAAAATCAGTTTCTGAGGTGGTACGAGCAAGCCCAAAATCGCAAATTTTTAGGTCACAGTTTGCATTCAAAAGAAGATTTCCAGGCTTTAAGTCTCGGTGGAGAACATTTGCTGAATGTATATATTTTATAAGCCACGAAGCACCTGATGAAGGAAATACTGCACAAAAGAAGGAACAGTTACACAGAACATCCATATCAGATTAGGTACAATTTCTCAGACCAACACGGAAGATTGCAGATTGAAAATAAGTGACCATTCAAGAAATCCACTGATTTCTCAGATGTGATCTAGCGTCAACTTTTCTATGCTAGAAACCTAAGTAGGCACTGACAGTATGGCAAATAGTTTTCCCAAGGAGCTTCTCCAGCAAGGATTATCTGATGGTATTTGCGAAAGTAGAATATGATTTAATATTAGCAAGACACGGTATTGTTAACAAAAGAGACCACTGTGATATCAAGAAAGCATTTATATTTAGGAAATCATCTCTTAACATGATGATGCATGGCAGCATGGGCGTGTTTGACAAATAATAGAAAAATGGATTGCTAGCATTGAGTAGTATACTAATATGTCAGCTCTCATGCATGTACTACATGTGAATATTCGATGAACTTGTTCAACTCCTCCCTTTGCTAGACCGAATGTTCAGAGGTGCATTAAATGAAACGTTCTAATAATATGTTATTACACTCCTCATGTTATTATCCTTTCTAAGAGGTGAAATACAATACGGTGTGTTTGAATGTCTATATTTGAGGCCTCCGTATTGAATTGGTTTTAATTCCAATTCAGATACAAAACTGCAATGGACATGAATACAGATTCGGTTGTTTGAGTGGTAATTGGATTGGCTCACGGAATTCTACTCAGGCTTCAATACGGTTGTTTGGGTGGTAATTGGATTGGCTCACGGAATTCTACTCAGGCTTCAATACGGAATCATGTTTGGATGTCAAACTATGAAATTGCATAGCAACGTTACTATATGCATCAAAACAGAAGTTGTCTAATGTGTGACTATAATTGCTTCATTATGTAGCAATGTTTTATCAAATATTCTAGAAATCCAGGGCCGCATCATATAATATTGACACAAAAAAGATAGTTTACTCCAATAAAGTACAACGCATATAGTTTAAATAGGTGTTCCAAATTCCCAAGGAAAAGCAGGATCTGCACGAACGTATACTAGGGTTAGCAAACTTTCCAAAAATAAAAGAAAACATCACGTGTTTCCACGCCTCAGAAGTCGGCCACCATCAGCATCACGCTCATATGTCATCGTCGCTGAAATCATCACCGTCTTCTGCTTTGATCAACATCCTCGTCGATCCATCAGACTGTCCAGTCCAACCCAACCGAAATTATCCGATTGCAATCATGCTCCACCCTGCGAACTTGTCCGTCCCGCACATCTCTGCGCATTACTTAATGCCCTGTGTATGCATAATCCTTCAACGACGCGCTCGAGACTCCTCTGAGCCTTATACGCACATCGCCCTTGCCGCACACGCCATCTTCCATGGACCTGCGACCACACCTTTATTTTCTGTATTGTGCACTTCTACCATCCCGTACATACATGTACCTGATGCCTTTTTTCCTTTAACAAATCCCGCACATCTTGAACACATCAACGCACATCTCAATCTCAGCGAACGCACGCACGCCACACTTGCACACGAGGCGGCCTCCAGCCACTCAGCTCCTCAGGCCTTGGCTGCACCTGGGCCTTCGGTTAGGCGCGCTTGGGCCTCTCGCCCACAGGCCACGCGGCCCTACCTGCGCATCGTGCAATGACGCACTCAGCCGGCGCATGCCCTAGCGCTGTTGGCCCTCCTCTCCAGCGCGATTCCAGCCGTCGCTGCATGCCGCCAGTGATGTTTCCAATCTCGTCGAGTATGTCGCGCTGCTGCACCAACTGGATCTCGTCGATTCCGATTGCTTTTTCAATCACGCCTTATAATTTTTTAATCGCATCTTCCTTATCCTGGCTTCTGTTCTTCCATCTTCCCGAGCCCTGCCTCACTCTCTGATCGTTGAACATACCACGAAACAAAGTGATCTCATATTCTCGTGATCACCTCTAAATCAACTTCCGCAGCCTTTTCGAACCTTGCTCATGATACTACTTGTTAGAATAAATCTGAGGTCACCGTTAATCTACCGAGGATCAAGCAATCACACAAGGCACGACACCGAGATTTGTTAACTGAGGTTCACCATCATAGCTACATCCCTGGGACCTGACTACGGGCGCTCCTCCACATGACACCGACACGACCGCACCGCGGTCGCCCGAGAGCCGGCACACGCCGCCGGCTCCCCCGCATGCCCCGTGCTATTATGTTGGCATCTGTTACATCATGTGTCTACCCCCACTATATATGAGAGGCCTAAAATACAAGTGTCTTATTAGGACACAACTCCTACCCTGTCTACACACAGTCCAAAACCAAGTCCAATTATAACCTACCTTGTACAATGATATTCGACAAAACTCTAACAGATAACACTACTGATCTTCATGCAAATATTGTTGAGAGGTCCTGCTGAAAATAAATGTACCGCGCACATATGACCTCAAAGGTTACATGTCCAGGCAAGTGCATAACTGATGACTAAAACATAAGAAATTTAGATCAATTCTGTGTTGCAAAAACCTTAGCGGCCACAACAGCCAAACCATCTCTCACACCTACGTTCTAGATCATCAAATTGGAGTCGATTCCTACATATGAACTTTTGCATCACCGGAACATGGCGACCTCCCCGGCGTGCTTGCTGTGTGGCGCAGCTGACTCATGGAGGCATGCGCTGCTTGAGTGCACCATGTCTAGGAGTGTTCCATCCTCGGAGTTTCTTGTTGAGCAAATGATCATGGAGAGTTTTCGGAGTTTCTTGTTGAGCAAATGATCATGGATGTGAATGCAAGTGCCAAGCAATGGCTTTTTAACATGCATAGTTTATTGGGATAAGTATATTTTTCGTCCTCGAACTCGTCCGAGAGTTCAGAAATCGTCCCTCAACTCTAATTCGGAGAGTTTTCGTCCCTCAACTATCAAAACCGGAGAGTTTTCGTCCCTCGTGCCGCTTTGGGCGGTTTTCGTCCGACGTGAACAGTAGATTAGTGAACAGTAATTCGAAAAAAAAATAAGAAAAAACAAAACTGAAAATTTGATCCCACGAATTTTCAGATTTTCCCCCCTATTTTTCAGATTTATTGTTCATCGATTTACTGTTCACTTCGGACGAAAACCGCCTGAATCAGCACGAGGGACGAAAACTATCCGGTTTTGATAGTTGAGGGACGAAAACTATCCGGATTAGAGTTGAGGGACGATTTCTAAACTCTCAAAAGAATTCGAGGACGAAAAATATACTCATCCCTAGTTTATTATCTCAGGATGACTTTACAAGGCTGGGCGTTACACTATGGGCAATTAATATGGAGTTTGAGGAGGAAAGTGATTCATGAAGATATCCACCAGACACCCTTCGCTACCAATGCCTTTGTAATCTCTTCTATTAATGACCTGCAGACTCTGAACAAGCCATCAGGTGAAGCAGTAAGAGTTGCCCCAGTTCGGCCAAATCGATGGATTGCGCCGCCGGATAACATGAGCAAAATCATTGTAGATGCAGCACTTAGGCGGAACACCTCGTTCGGATCTATTACACCTGTTTGCAGGGACCAAAACAGGCTCTTCATGGGGGCATCGACGTTGACCTTAACGGGAATTGCTGATCCCACAACATTGGAACCCATCGCAGTCCGGGAATCACTTGCTTTGGCGGATGACCTCTATGTACGGAGGATTCATGTAGCGTCGGATTGCAAGGTCGTCATTGATGCTATCAAGCAAGGAATGTTGTTGTGTATGGAGCTATCATTCGAGAAATTTTGGATAGATCTAGATGTTTTACTTCTTGCACTTTTAGCCATGAATTTAGGAGTTCGAATATCGAAGCTCACAATTTACCGAAGCATGCTCTATCACTGGTGATCGGCCGTCATGTTTGATTAGGCAACCCGGGTGATCTTTCTTTCGTTCTTGTAAACATTGTGACGACTTAAATTAAAGCTTCGCAAGATTTTCTCAGAAAAAAAATCAAATTGGACTTATGAAAAAAACGGATCAGCCACGCGTCGCTCCGTCCCAAGGGGCTACACCGGCGGCGGCCCCAACATGCGGTAGCACCAGGAACCTCCACCCACTCCCTCCCTCGCCGTCGCCGGCGCCTCCCGCAGACGAAGCTCGCGTCGAGCAGGCGACGGTGGGGTCTCTCTGCTCGGTGGTGGACGTTGCAAGTTGGGGAACTCGCGCGTCAGCAAGTGGCAGCCGACGGCCTTGTCTCCGGCATGGTGCTCGCGGGTGGCAGCGGACCATGGCGGCTTAGCGGGGCGGCGGACCCAATTTGGGCGCCACGAGCGTGGGTGCGGCAGGACGCGTGGTGGCAGGTTGGCAACGACGGGCATCGCGCAGGCACAGCCGACACTAGCTACAGCGGCACTAGGGCGGTCGATGGATCTCGGATAAGTGCGTGTGGGTTGTGCTCATGGGTTGTCCCGGTTCAGATCTACAACAAGCTGAAACAGCGGCGGCCCTGGGGCGGCGGATCTAGTGGTGACCTGCTTGTTGGAACAACGGCAGGTTGAGCGCGGCTGACCATGGGGCGACGCGTGAGGGGTTCTGGACCTAGCTAGTGTCCGGTTTTGATAGTCGCGGCGGCGGTTGCCGTTGTATGGGCGACGACAGTGACTTGTGAGACGATGGGTGCTCGCTATATAGCCAGGAATTAGGGCGGTAGCCCCTCTTTTTCGACAGCGGCAGACTCCGGAGTCATGTGGGTGACCTAGATTTGGATCTCGAGGTGGTGACGGCCTTTCTCAGGCTGGTAGTGGTATGGGATGTCCCCTCCATCAACATATCGGGTTCAATGTGGCTCGGCAGGTGACACATGCATCTCCTTCGGAGTAGTTAGGCAGTGTCTGTCTCCGGTAGGTGAAGCCTCCGGTGGATGCTACACATGATGTCTCTGGCAGAGGTCTCATGTCTAGCCTGTTGTTGCTGGAACGAAGGTGGTGCGGTAATGACAGGAGGCAGACGGTATATATGGGACGTCTATCTTCTGATGTCTTCTCCATAGTTATCAGATTATCAAAGCGCCGGTAGCCAGATAAGGGACAATGGGAATGATTCTTAAGCTTTCAATAGAGTTTTGTTAATTTGCTGAGTTTCGCAAAAAAATTACTGAATTTCATACAGTATAAAATATGTGTCTTTTTATTCTTAAAACATGTCCCTTTTCTTGTTTTTTTCTTTTATTTGTTTCACGGTGTTTCTCGTCTGCCCCTTCTCCAAATTTGGAGTATCTGGTTTTGTCTCCAACTCCAAGTCTCACGGGTGCTTCGTTCCCCTCGCTACAATGCAGAGAGGCGACAAGGGAGGCGACCACTTTCCTCTTCGTCCGCCATTTCGGCTGCGGGAGAGCGGGGAACTCCGTTCCTACGGCTCCGGCATGTACTCCCTTCGTTCTTTGACGAGTCAAACATTTTTATGTTTGATCGTATTTATACAATAATACACCAATATTTATGTCATCAAATTAGTATCATTAGATTTATGATAAAATATATTTTCATCATATACTTATTTGATTTCACAAACATTAATGTACTTTTGCACAAACCCGGTCAAACTATAAGATAGTTTGACCCTCCAATAAAGTTGAAAGTACACTTTTTGAAGAACTAAGCAAATACTCCCTCCGTCCCATAATGTAAGACGTTTTTCACACTACACTAGTATCAAAAAATGTCTTATATTATGGGACAGAGGGAGTAGATAGTAGGGTAGTTCTTCCTCGCAGCGCCGTGGATGTTGGGGACGCGGTGTCGCGGTGGAACAAAGGTGTTTGCTTCTTGTTTCCTGCTCGGCGAGGCCCTTGTGACAGAGCCAAAAAGCGTTTGGCGGTGTGATCCCTGATCCGGTGAGGTCGCGTGCTCAGGGTAAGGTTGTGGCGGCAGAGGTGGTGACCCTTTTTTGCAAGGTAATACATCTCATTTATATCAAAAGATCAAAGTACAAGTCACGTACACACCACTCTGACAAAACTGAAAAGACAGTAGAACGTTAATCTTTGCAGAAAGGAACATCAGCCAAGAAAGAAAATTACAATCAAGAAAGAAGAATCTCAAACTCGATGTGGCCCTATAACTGATATGCAGTTTTACGAAACTCCAAGGTGGCTCATCCAAGGTGAAGCCATTGCCGTTGAACGAATCAGACTGGGTCAATACCTCGGACACGCCATCGAACTCCAGATCTAGCATCACCGCACAACTAAGATGCCGGAGGAGGAAACCATACCTGGCAGCCACGAACCACGAACCTAGCACAGGATCCACCATCTTCCAGATGCCGTCGATGAAACCCACAATCTCCATCCACTCCTGGACTACCTCCCAGACTCCGCGTCAGCGCTGGAGCAAACACCGTCGCAACAATGGAGCCCGAGAACACAAGTCCACCATAAGGATGCCACCGCCGCCACGCCATCCTTACTTGAATAGACTGGTTTTCAAATCCATCCTCAACCATATGACTGATCGCCTCATAAGGGAAGGATCTGAAACTTATTTATTCAGCGCCGCCACCGAAGCCACGACGATGAACGATAAAAAACTTAAGCTACTAGGGCCTAAAATCTAGAGCTACAATCCACACTCGTGGATCCGGAGACCCCCTCACCACTGACGACAGAGGTCCCAGGCGGAGGTGAGTCACCGTAGGGCGGTAGCGGAAGAACCTGGTGGCTTGGCTAGTACCCTCATTCTTTCTTCCTGCTCCATCTCCGTCAATGAGGTCTTGTTGTGGAGTTCATGGAGGAGGTGTAGCGGCGTTCCGACGGTCTTCATTGGGAGCGGTTACTGCGTGTATAGGAGTGTTGGGGAACGTAGTATTTGAAAATTTTCCTACGATCACGCAAGATCTATCTACCAGATGCATGGCAACGAGAGGGAAGAGTGTGTCTACGTACCCTCGTAGACCGGAAGCGGAAGCGTCAAGTGACGCGGTTGATGTAGTCGAACTTCTTCGCGATCCAACCGATCAAGCACCGAACGTACGACACCTCCGCGTTCAGCACACGTTCAGCTTGATGACGTCCCACGAGCTCTTGATCCAGTTGAGCTTCACGGGAGAGTTTCGTCAGCACGACGGCGTGGTGACGGATATGATGTATCTACCGGCGCAGGGCTTCGCCTAAGCACTGCGACGGTATGACCGAGGTGTGTTTCTGTGGAGGGGGGCACCGCACACGGCTAGAACAATTCAACTTGTGTGTCTTTGGGTGCCACCCTGCCCCCGTATATAAAGGAGCAAGGGGGGAGGCCGGCCGGCCCTCCTATGGTGCGGCTAGGGCTGCAACCCTACTAGGAATAGGATTGCAATCCTATTCCTAGTAGGAACCTACCGAAGAAGGAAGAAGGGGGAAGGAAAGAGAGGGAGAGGGAGAGGGAAAGAGGGGCCGCGCCCCCCTCCCCTAGTCCTATTCGGACTCCTCCTAGGGAGGGGGCGTGCCACCTCCTGGCTGCTGCCCTCTCTCTCCCCTATGGCCTACCAGGGCCCACCATTCCCCCGGGGGGTTCCGGTAACCCCCCTGGTATTTTATAGGGCACAATTTCAGTAGGGGGAGGAGCAACCACCATAGGTGTGGGGCGTCTTCCCGCAAGCAACGATCCAATAGCAAGGTTTTCCATAAACATAACTAGTGAAATAAAAACAAGAAACAAAAAGATTTAATTGCAAGATCTAAAGATATACCTTCAAGCACTCACTTCCCCGGCAACGGCGCCAGAAATAGCTTGATGTCTACACACGCTTCTACTCTTGTAGACTATGTTGGGCCTCCAAGCGCAGAGGTTTGTAGGACAGCAACAATTTCCCTCAAGTGGATGACCTAAGGTTTATCGAACTCAGGGAAGTAGAGGTTGAAGATGGTCTCTCTCAAGCAACCCTGCAACTAAGATACAAGAAGTCTCTTGTGTCCCCAACACACCTAATACACTTGTTAGATGTATAGGTGCACTAGTTCGGTGAAGAGATGTTAAATGGCAAGTGATAAGGATGGCAAAACAAAGTAATATAAATCTGTAATAAAAAGTGCAGCAAGCAAACAAGTGGTAAACGTGAGCACAAATGGTATTGCAATGGTGGAAACAAGGCCTAGGGTTCATACTTTCACTAGTGGCAACTCCCAGCAACATTAACATAATCGAATCTCATGATATTTCCCATAAAACATGCAATGGAGACGCACCCGGAGGTCATTCCTTCGTGGTCAAGAGAGGACGAGAGTTATGTAGGGCTACAAAAGCACACCTCAAAGTTCATAGTTCTCAATCTAAGGATTTCCCAATGTCACCGCGGCCATCCAAAGAGAGTCCCACAATCACCACAACATATCTAAAGGATAGTCAAAGACAAGCACCAAGAGACTCTCAATCTTCAATCAACACACAAGAGAGGAAATCACTCATGAAAATATTTTTCTAATCCATGTCCAATAGACTACTGTCACCTTGGTCTCGGGGATTATACTAGATAAAGACAAGTGAGTACATCAATCCAATACATAGAGGAAGGGGAAATATCATGGGATCACCCTAGATTAACATAGCCTATGATCACAACGAAGATCACATCATGGGAGAGAGAGATAACCACATAGCTACTGGTAGAAACCTCAGCCCCGAGGAGGAACTACTCCCGCATCATGGAGGGAGGAAGCAACGTCGATGGAGATGAATCCGGAGGCCCTTCCCCGTCCCGGCAGGATGCCGGCACAGGAATTCTGGTCCCCCGAAGCTTGATGGCGATGCCGGCGGAGATCGGAATTGCGTCTGGAGAAAAAGGGTCCGGAATCAGGGTTTCCTCGACGGGTGTTAAATATATGCCAAAGGGGGGCATCAGCGGAGGTCTGGGGGGCCCGGGCGCCCCCCCGGTGTGGCCAGGAGGGGGGCCGCGTGGGCAGGCCGCCTGGAGCCCCTGTGGCCCCCCTCTGGCCCTACTTTGGCCGCATGGAAGCTTCCGGAACGCTGATTTTTTATATAATTTTTCCGGGATTTTTCTGGCAGTTTACGTGATGGGAAAACCTGAAATACAAAAACAGCAGAAAACAGAAATTGGCACCGGGTTGCACTGAGTTAATAGGTTAGTCCAAATATGATCAAAAGTGTATGGAAGTGTATAAATATAATAGCAATATCACCCAAAAGAGGCATGGAGCAAGCAGAAATTATAGATACGTTTTGGACGTATCAACATCCCCAAGCTTAATTCATGCTCGTCCTCGAGTAGGTAAATGATAACAAGCATAATTTCTGTGGTGACATGCTATTAACCATATAGGAACTTTTCATAGTCACATGACAAGTGCTTACTGAGACAATGAATCTGTAGTAATTAAGTTGCCTCATGAGAAAATCACAAAGAACTAAAAGTTTTACAATATGATACTGAAATACTCAAAAGATTTGTAATGAGCATGGTGTGCAAATATGATAAAGTGATATCTCGCTTGCCCCCTTTAGTGAAGCAAAACATAAATGTAGGGGCACCTCCAAGGTTTAAGTGACGACTAGATACAATGATTTCAGAATAAACGATATCATAATCATGCAAAAGACAATGGTACTTTGGGACAATGCACATTACACTCAGAATGACTATCATGCTCTCAGTAGTTGGTGCTTAAAGAAGGTGGAGACTCTCGAACCGTGGCTTTTGTTGGCAAGGTTGAAAACCCGTAGTCGGAAACAAAGACAAAGCATGTACCAGAGCTCTTTGAGGGATCGAAGAAGGTGAGAGTGTCTAGAGGGGGGGTGATTAGACTACTCGACAAGATAAAAATTCTGTCTTTTATCAAGGACAGATTTTGGCAGATTTTGCATAACACACAAGTCAAGTAGCACACTACACATGCAATTCTAGAGTATGGGCAGCAGAAAGTAAATTGCACAAGTAGTAAAGAGAAGTGGAGAAGATCAAACGCAATTTGGAGACGCAATGATTTTTCCCGTGGTTCCGATAGGTGGTGCTATCGTACATCCACGTTGATGGAGACTTCAACCCACGGAGGGTAACGGCTGCGCGAGTCCACGGAGGGCTCCACCCACGAAGGGTCCACGAAGAAGCAACCTTGTCTATTCCATCATGGCCTACGCCCACGGAGGGCTAGCCTTACTCGGGGTAGATCTTCATGAAGTAGGCGATCTCCTTGCCCTTACAAACTTCTTGGTTCAACTCCACATCTCAATGACGGAGGCTCCCAAGCGACACCTAACCAATCTAGGAGGCACCACCCTCCAAAAGGTAATAGATGTTGTAGATGATGATGAACTCCTTGCTCTTGTGCTTCAAATGATAATCTCCCCAACACTCAACTCTCCTCACTGATTTGGCTGTGGTGGAAGAAAGGATTGAGTGGAAAGCAACTTGGGAAGGTTAGAGATCAAGCTTCATATGGTGGGAGTGGAGCAACTTGATCTCAACACAAGGGTAGGTAGTTCTCTTCTCAGAAATGTAAGGTAGGAGTGGTAGTTCTTTCTGATGGCTCTCTCTACGAATGAAGAGGGGGTGGAGGGGTATAAATAGCCTCCACACAAAATCCAACCGTTACACACACATTTGAGCAATCTCGGTGGGACCGAAGTACAACTCGGTGAGACCGAAAGTTCAAATAATGTGAACGTTGGGGTTTTCGGTGGGACCGAATATACAATCTCGGTTAGTCCGATTCGTGCAATGACAAGAGCATGCCAGTTTCGGTGGGACCGACTTCATCATCTCGGTGACACCGATTTGATGACAGAAGGTTACAGAAGCTTGGCAACTCATGTTTCGGTGAAACC
>LR738712.1:717482889-717495377 GCA_902687465.1 Secale cereale | reverse complement strand
TTTTGGACTACCACAAGCACACAAGAGAGATAAGCAAGATGTGCTACATGCAGCTTGGCTATATGCATCAGAGCAGATGAAAAGAAGTGAGTGATAATGCATATGTGCATGGTGATTTCTTGCAAACAAGTATTCACAAGCAAGTCACCATCATGCACATTCTGCAAAGTGCATATACTTACCTTGAGGTTCCTTGGCATTGTACCTGAAGAGATAAACTTGGGAAAACAAGGTTAGATAACACAAGAGTATTTCTTCAACCAACTGCAAGAACATCAAGAGTACCAAGCCAGGGATGACATGTATAAAGAGTGTCTCATATTGAGCACAAGCTTGAATCAGCAAACATGTCTCCGAAACTAAAAGATTTTCAATGAACTCTGAGAGATTTTGCTTTCCATAAGATATCAATTGTGAAGATTCCTCTCCCTTTGAGTTCTCTCAGATCAAGGGGTTTGATGGAAAGAGCAAAATCAAAGGAATGATGCCAAATGTAATGTCCAATGTAAAACACGGCAAAGCTTTGATGTGATTCTCTCCCCCTTAAGGTAAGATTGCTCTTCTTCTCCCCCTAAATCTTCTCTTCTCCCCCTAAGTCTTCTCCCCCTTTGACATCAAGTGCCGAAAAGGACAGCAAACTAGGAAGGTCAGGGAAGATGGAAAGAAAGAAGTGGGATCCTTAAGAATCACAACAGGGCAAATAGGAACATGCATAGAGAAACATCGAGTGGAGCTGCAGAAGATGATATCCTGGAAGAAATAAATCGGTGACACCGAATTAAGATGGATCGGTGGGTCCGAAAGTCAGGGACTTAGGGTAGATCCTTTTCGGTTAGACCGAAATATTTAAATCGGTGACGCCGAGTTTAATTCCAAGGAAATACAGAAATAATTCAGCTCACTTTGCGAGGAATGTTTCAAAGGATTTGCAATGAATTTGTGAAAGATTTTCGGGGAATTGATCAGAGCCAGAGGGATATTCACAAAGACAGAAGAATAGAAATGAAAAAGATTCCTAGATGAAGTTTTTTTTTTGTTTTTTGTTTTAAAACTCAATGAGAGAACATAAGAGAAAATAGAAAGACTCCAAACATATGTACTTCATCTAGATAAAGGTCGGCGACAAGGCCACCTATGTTTAAGTATATTGACTTAGGAGTCGAATGAGGACATTTGATCATAGGTCATACTCATCATTTAAGCTCAAGATGGGGTTGCCATTTTTCGATTAAGCATTCGATGTGATCACATCTTATGAAGCTGCTTGTACTCATGACTTTGAGCCAAGCTCCTCAAAGATGTGAAGAACATACCTTGGGCTTGTTGTTGCTTTGCTCATGTAGGTAAACTTGATGTAGGTGCTCATTGAATGTGAAGTTGGAGCGCCATTTCTACTTGTGTAGTTCATCTTCCTACATAGGTTAGGCAAGCAAGGAAATACTCAAGGATATCCAAGATGACAAGAGTGAAATACTAGATGTATAAGATGTCAAAAAGGATATGTGGAATTTTGTTCCTTGAACTCAACATCCCAAAGGGCTAGATACTTGGTCAATGACGAGATTACTCATGATTTGAGTGTGTGGTAATCTTGTGGAATGTAGATCATCCAAGTACCTGCAAGGAGTTAGATGCAATACAAGAAGGCAAATGTGTCCAAGACATATGATCACCATCATAAGAGAAATATCAAGGATTAGTCAAGTGGGCTCATGCCTTGCATGCATCAATGGAGTTCTCACTCCAAGTTTGAAGCATCAATGATGTTCAACTCACTCCTTAAGCGACAAAACACCTTCTCATCAAGAGGTTTTGTAAAGATATCAGCGAGTTGTTTGTCAGTACGAACATGCTTAAGATTGATGTCACCCTTGGCAATATGATCACGAATGAAATGGTGACGAACTTCAATATGCTTCGTTCGAGAGTGTTGCACGGGATTGTGTCCAATTTTAATCGCACTCTCATTGTCACAAAGCAAGGGAACATGTCTCACATGTATCCCATAATCCTTAAGCGTTTGTGTCATCCATAGCAATTGAGCACAACACGAACCAGCAGCAATATATTCTGCTTCGGCAGTGGATAATGATACCGAATTTTGTTTCTTGGAGGACCAAGATACAAGGGATCGACCAAGGAATTAACACGTACCCGAAGTTGAATTTCTATCAACCTTGTCACCGGCATAGTCCGAGTCGGAATAGCCAACAAGGTCGAAAGAGGCCCTCTTAGGATACCAAATGCCAAAGTTTGGTGTGTGTATCAAATATCTCACTATTCTTTTAACAGCTTTAAGATGACATTCTTTAGGGGCTGCTTGATACCGCGCACACATGCATACACTCAACATTATGTCAGGACGAGAAGCACAAAGATATAGTAGAGAACCAATCATTGATCGGTAAACCCTTTGATCAACGGGTTCTCCATCCTTTGTCAAGTCATTATGTCCACTTGTAGGCATGGGGGTACTCATACCTTTGCTTTCTTGCATGTTGAACTTCTTGAAGAGATCCTTGGTGTACTTTGTTTGTGAGACAAAGGTACCCTCCTTAGATTGCTTGATTTGCAACCCAAGGAAGAATTTGAGTTCACTCATCATGGACATCTCATACTTCTCCGACATGAGCTGTCCAAACTTCTTGCTAAAATGAGGGTTAGTTGAACCAAAGATAATATCATCAACATATATTTGGCACACAAATAGTTCACCATTAACCCTTTTTGTGAACAGCGTTGAGTCTATCTTTCCAATCTCAAAGCCTTTTTCAAGAAGAAAGCTAGTCAAGCATTTGTACCAAGCTCTAGGAGCTTGTTTAAGACCATAAAGAGCTTTGTGCAACTTGTAAACATGATTAGGCTTTTTGGGATTCACAAATCCGGGAGGTTGTTTCACAAATACTTCCTCCTCAATTTCACCATTTAGGAAAGCTTTTTTGATATCCATTTGATAGAGAGTAATATCATGGTGATTGGCATAAGCAAGAAGAATGCGAATGGACTCAAGTCTAGCAACGGGGGCATAGGTCTCTCCATAGTCCATACCTTCGACTTGTGTGTAACCTTGAGCTACGAGACGAGCCTTGTTGCGGACGACTTGTCCATCTTCATCTTGCTTGTTCCGAAACACCCATTTGGTTCCAATGATGTTTTGATCATCCTTGGGCTTCTCTACCAAAGTCCATACCTTGTTCCTCTCGAAGTTGTGTAGTTCTTCGTGCATAGCGTTCACCCAATCCGGGTCTTCAAGTGCTTCTTCTACCTTCATAGGTTCAATACTAGAGATAAATGAGTAATGCTCACAAAAGTTAGCTAAGCGAGTTTTAGAGCGAGTAATTCTCCCAGAGTTGATGTCGTTCATCATTTGTTCCACGGGATGATTCTTCTTGACTCTTGCTCGGACTCGGGATAGCTTTTGTTGAGGTTGTGTCTGAGCTTCCTCATCATCTTCATCTTCCTCTTCTTCTTCTTCATTGTTGTTGGTGTTGTCTTGAGGCGGTGGAGAAGGAGGTTGTGGTGGATCTTCTTGTTGCACTTCCTCATCTTGGTGAGTTCCACTTGTGGAGGCCTCCATGTTGCCTTGAGGTTCATCTCGCCGTGAGGTAGGGGGCTCCACATATGTAGATGAGGTACTCTCCTTTACTTCCATGGGACGGATCTTTCCAATAGATAAATCTTGGATAGCTTCCGATGGGTCCTTGTCTCCTACATCAATAGGCATTTGCTCTACTTGCGAGCCATTAGATTCATCAAACTTCACGTCTACCGTCTCTTCAACCTTTCGGGTGAAATTATTGTAGACACGGTAGGTGTGGGAGTTTGATCCATAACCGAGGAGAAAGCCTTCATGAGATTTAGGAGCAAATTTAGACCGACGATGCTTATCAAGGATATAGCATTTTGAACCAAAGACACGAAAGTATCCCACTTGGGGCTTGTTACCGGTGAGGAGCTCGTATGATGTCTTGCCGAGGAGCTTATGAAGATAAAGCCTGTTGACAGCATGACAAGCTGTCTCGACCGCTTCCCCCCAAAAATGCTTCGGTGTCTTGTATTCATCAAGCATTGTTCTCGCCATCTCTACGAGCGTTCGGTTCTTCCTCTCAACAACTCCATTTTGTTGAGGAGTGTACGTAGCCGAGAACTCATGTAGAATCCCTTCCTCATCGAGAAAAGAGTCTACATTGGCGTTCTTGAACTCCGTTCCATTGTCACTCCGAACTTTCTTGATCTTCACCTCAAATTGATTTTGGGCCTTTTTGGCAAAGGTTTTGAAGATTCTCTGAACCTGCGATTTGTCATCAAGGAAAAATACCCACGTAAATCTGGAATAATCATCAACTATAACTAGACCAAAGGAGTTACCACCAAGGCTTTTGTAAGCATTGGGACCGAAGAGATCCATATGAAGAAGCTCAAGCGGTCTCCTTGTGGTCATGATGTTCTTCACGGGATGACTTCCACCTACTTGTTTTCCTGCTTGACAAGCACTACAAAGTCTATCTTTGTCAAAGAAAACATCTTTAACGCCAAGAATATGATCACCTTTGATCAGCTTGTCTAGATTACGCATACCAACATGTCCAAGCCTTCTATGCCATAACCAACCTTTAGAGGATTTAGCAATGAAACAAGCTCTAGGTTGGGCTTTCTCAGTGAAATCAACAATATATAGATCACCTCTACGGATACCGGTAAACGCCATGTTTTGATTGTCACGACGAAAGACTTGGCAATCTACTTTGGTGAGTAGCACATTGAATCCAAAGTCAGCTAATCTAGACACGGAAAGTAAATTGTATCCAAGAGATTCTACAAGCATGACATTTTGAATAGAGCTATCATGAGATATGGCCACCTTACCAAGGCCAAGTACCTTACCCTTGGAGTTGTCTCCAAAAGTCACATACTTGCGTGGACCATCGTTCTTTGCAAGCTCTCGAAACATGTCTTTGTCTCCGGTCATGTGGTCGGTGCATCCACTATCAAGAATCCACTCTTTTCCGCCGGACATGTAGTCTCTCAGGTTTGCCATAAGATTGAGACTCTTCATGATCTTGTCTAGCTCGGTGTCCGAATCGGAGTAATCATCATCATGCTCATGCTCATCATCATATTGACCCATAGATTGTTCATCATCAACACCTAGGTCAATTTGATAACTACTTGCATTAGTTTTGTCAATGTGACAATAATCTTCGGAATGCAATACAAGGGCATTTCTAATTAAAACATTGATAAGATCGGGATCACCCTTCTTTTTCATAAGATCACGAAGCTCAAAGAAGCATTTATCAAAGTTGGGATCATTGGGGTGCATCATATCAAATTCAATAGTCTTGTATAGAATTTTATCAAGACCTCTCAAAGAGTAGTCCGGATAAAGTTCTTCCAAGAACTTCCACATAGCATAGGCGCACTCAAAGTTTGTAACGAGCTTAAGCAAGTTATCGGGTAACCCTCTAATGATAAGATTTACAGTCCTAAGGTTACGAAGCAAATCAAGCTCTTCATCCATGGTAGGGTGCAAGGGGTCAAATGGAGGCACATAGGGGTTCTCAACATATTTGCGCAAATTGTATGTCTTAAAGATAATAAGCATTTCAACCCTCCACGAGTTATAGGACCCTCCATTAAGAATAGGCACTCTATGGCTAACACTCCCAAGCGTAGACACGTCCATCTTCCTCCAATGGTGTGTAAACCAAAGCAATGGAGACCAAAGCTCTGATACCAATTGAGAGATCGAAGAAGGTGAGAGTGTCTAGAGGGGGGGGGTGATTAGACTACTCGACAAGATAAAAATTCTGTCTTTTATCAAGGACAGATTTTGGCAGATTTTGCATAACACACAAGTCAAGTAGCACACTACACATGCAATTCTAGAGTATGGGCAGCGGAAAGTAAATTGCACAAGTAGTAAAGAGAAGTGGAGAAGATCAAACGCAATTTGGAGACGCAATGATTTTTCCCGTGGTTCCGATAGGTGGTGCTATCGTACATCCACGTTGATGGAGACTTCAACCCACGGAGGGTAACGGCTGCGCGAGTCCACGGAGGGCTCCACCCACGAAGGGTCCACGAAGAAGCAACCTTGTCTATTCCATCATGGCCTACGCCCACGGAGGGCTAGCCTTACTCGGGGTAGATCTTCATGAAGTAGGCGATCTCCTTGCCCTTACAAACTTCTTGGTTCAACTCCACATCTCAATGACGGAGGCTCCCAAGCGACACCTAACCAATCTAGGAGGCACCACCCTCCAAAAGGTAATAGATGTTGTAGATGATGATGAACTCCTTGCTCTTGTGCTTCAAATGATAATCTCCCCAACACTCAACTCTCCTCACTGATTTGGCTGTGGTGGAAGAAAGGATTGAGTGGAAAGCAACTTGGGAAGGTTAGAGATCAAGCTTCATATGGTGGGAGTGGAGCAACTTGATCTCAACACAAGGGTAGGTAGTTCTCTTCTCAGAAATGTAAGGTAGGAGTGGTAGTTCTTTCTGATGGCTCTCTCTACGAATGAAGAGGGGGTGGAGGGGTATAAATAGCCTCCACACAAAATCCAACCGTTACACACACATTTGAGCAATCTCGGTGGGACCGAAGTACAACTCGGTGAGACCGAAAGTTCAAATAATGTGAACGTTGGGGTTTTCGGTGGGACCGAATATACAATCTCGGTTAGTCCGATTCGTGCAATGACAAGAGCATGCCAGTTTCGGTGGGACCGACTTCATCATCTCGGTGACACCGATTTGATGACAGAAGGTTACAGAAGCTTGGCAACTCATGTTTCGGTGAAACCAATTTCAAAATCGGAATATCCGATTTTGCTAGGGTTTGGCTTATGGCTGAGGTGGTTCATCTCGGTGTGACTGAGTTTGGAAAATCGATGGGACCGAGATTACTTATGAGTGTATATGGCAGTGAAAGTTGCTGATAGTTTAGGAGATGTATCACTAAGCACTTGAGCAACCAGATCATCAACATAACCTCATCCCCTTTTAATAGTATTGGCTTTTCCTATGGACTCAATGTGATCTTGGATCACTAAACCAAAAATGGAGTCTTGAGCTTTTGCCAATGCTTGCCTTAGCATTTTGAGGGGTCCACTTCTTCAGTTCTTTTGCCATGCCAATGTGATTGAATTTCCTGAAACATACTTGATAAAGGCATTAGTCCAACCACAAAGTATGTTGTCATTAATTACCAAAACCACCCAGGGAGCAAATGTGCTTTCACTCTTGGTTTTAAAAACAGAGGTAATAATTATTTTTTTAGATTATGCACGTTCCGTCAACGAATGCTAGCAGATAACTCAATTACTTCTCGAGCTGGACAAGTTTCGAGGAACGGCTCCCGAATGAGGACGATCACATCCTCTTAATCTCCTTTGTTTATCACTGCCAAAGTTTTCTGATTTCTCACGAACAAAGCGTGAAGGACGGTTTGTTTGTTGTATAATTTTTTAATGAGCCGGGCGCACTCTATGCCAGTTCCTTCTCGTATTATGGGTTTGCACATTAGACATGCAATCCCGGGGTGAAGCTTGTCCAACTTAAAAAGATCATGAATTAACTACTACTTCCTCATGAGCTAAAACAGAGGCACAAAAGAGAAATGCTATTTTTTTTGAATAATTTCGAGATGGTACATGAAAGTCTTTGTTAGGAATGGCAGGTAAATACCATGTATAGGAAGGTATGGTGGACTCATATGGCATAACTGGTTTAAAGGATTTTGGATGCACAAGCAGTCGGTCCGCTTAGTACAGGCGAAGGTTAGCAAAAGACTGGGAGCGACCAACTAAGAGAGCAATGACGGTCATAATCATGCAGAGCGACAAAGCAACATTGAATCAGGCATGGAAGTTATTACTAAACCATACCACATCATAGGCAAACAAATCATGTTGGTACTCCAATAACACATTGGGAACCCCCCAGCTATTTGAGACTAACCATAAGAAAACATGAACTACTAAGCACCATTATGCACGTAGCATTTTTATCACAGACATATCAACCAATGCAACAGAAGCAAACTCTCTTAATAAGATAAGCATGATAACTAAAGAGAGTTCAAGCAACCAACTAAACAAAAGCTCTTTAAAAAGATAAGCATGAATACTAAGAGCTGAACATGATAGTAGCTATTGAAAGACAAAGAACACACACAGCAAAGATAGACATGAAAATTCTATGTTATGTTCTTAGGTAGAAGTGGAGCGTGTTTCTCTCCCACATAAAGAAAGCTGAGTTCCGACTCATTATGAAAAGCTAAAGAAAACTAAAAATGAAACTAAAAGCAAGATGCTCCAAGCATAGCACATAACACATGAAGTGATAAAAATATAGTGGAACAAAAGACGAACTGATAATGTTGATGGAGAAGGGGATGCACGGGGGCATCCCCAAGCTTATACGCTTGAGTCTTCTTGAATATTTCTTGGGGGTGCATGGGGGCATCCCCAAGCTTGAGCGTTTGACACTCCTGAATCTTTTTATCATCCTCCCTCGCACACTTGAAAACTCCCTTCATACATAACTCATCATAATCTGATTAGCGAGGTTAGTACCCATAATAAAATAATTATTCCTTGCTGGAAATAAGGATATTCTTGAAGGTCTACTGTTTCTCAAGATTGCCAAAAGGTTTTTGCAAAGAAAAAGCAAGCTCAAGGTTTGCAAAATGAGGGAAAGGCAAAACAGGACAGAATCTGTGAAAAACAGAACAACAGGTAGTAAATGATTTTTTCGGGACACTTCTGCAACTCTAATAAAAAAACTCAGAACAGACGCCCGAAAGACAATTGTATGGAGCACGCTGTCGAAAAAATTCAGACCAAAAACATGATCTGGTGATTTTATACGAATTTTTCTATCCAAGGACAGAATCTGTTTCCTGGACAGCACGTCACAACTTTTGAACTTTCTTGCAATCAGAGGCTAAACTTGGCACAAAGCTGAAAAGTAAAGATACAATGATGATGCTACAGTAGTAACACACATCAAGACCACTAAAAACTGAAAGAACAAACTGAAAGTAAAGATAACAAGGGTTGTTTCCCTAGAGCTCTTTCTTTATAGCCATAAAAATAGGCTTAAGACTTTAATGATGCTCTCGTAGGAATAAGAGTTTAAGAACAAAAGAGAGCATCAAGAAGCAAATACCAAATATATTTAAGCCTAACATGCTTCCTATGCATAGGAATATTGCAATAGAATAATTCATTGAAGCACAAAGCAACTAGCATAGGAAGGCAAAACAAGCATAACTTCAAAATATTCACCATAAAGAGAGGAAACTTCTTATTATTAAGATATTTAGAACCAAGTCTCCCTCTCTCATTATAAATTTTAGTGGCATCATGGATGAACTCAACAATATAAGCATCACATAAAGCATTGTTACCATGATCCACATGCAAAAAGGTACTCTTACTCTCCACATAAGCATAATCTTTCTCATTGGTAATAGTGGGAGTAGGACTATCATAAACAACTTGAACACTATAGATTAATTGTGTATTAGGAAGATGGTGTTCAACAAGGGAGTAATTCCCTCCAAGATTATGACAAGTTTCATAAGGATAATTTCTCCTTATGTCATAGGTACCTTCATAATCACTATAGATTGGAGTTATAACATCATCATGGTAGAGAAGAGCATTATCATTGCTAGCAACTATATTTGTAAACATGTTGTCTTTATTCTTACTAGCAAAATAATTATCAATTATCACATCACTAGTGGGTAAAGGATTTGCAATCCTATCATCCCCAAGCTTAGAGCTTTCCATATCATCACTTTCAGAGTTGGTACCAAAAAGATTTTCAAGATCATAAGTAGCATTATCATCATTTTCCCAATCACAATAAGTAACATGCATATCATAATCTAAATCATCTTCAATAGTACCTACGGACGTATCATCAAGATGATAATTAAGGCAATAAACTTGACCTTCTTCTTTAAACTTACAATCGTTAGGATAGAAGTTGATGGGAGGAATATGCTCAGGCCAGGTTGATACCCATTCTTCTTCCTTATTGCTCCTCTTCCTCCTCTTTTTCTTTTTCTTCTTCTTCACCTTAGGAGGGAGTGGTTGGAGATGTAGCTTCTCCACATATCCTGGTTTATCATTAGAAACAATAGGGGAAACTTGGGAGAAACTCTCCTTTTTATTTGCAGAAATATAAGAGACATTTTTAAACTTTGGTAAAGTTCCCTCCTTTCTAATCTTACTTATGTAATCATTTTCATGGCAATTAACAACACAATAGAGATGGCAATTTTGCAAAGTGTTTTTTATTCCTATGGCATTAACATCTAGCCAAGAAGTCTTTTCTGATAACTCTTCACACATCAAACATAACATAAGCTCATCATAAAGATCAGAGGTGATCATGTTATCACACAACCGGTTAACAGTTATGTTTTAAAAGTTCATGCATTGAAAATTAAAGTGACCCTCTATACGGCAAAGTTCACAAGTAAAAGGATAAAGGTCACACAATTCTCTAGCAATTTCATTTAAATCTCTGACCCAAGTGATTGTTCTTTCATGCTTATGTTGCTTACAATACTTCTCTTCTTCAATCATAGGCCTTTCACAAGGTCTATCCACTCCACAAAAATTAACATGCTTATATAAAACTTCATTTTTAGGAATTGGATCATGCATGTTGCAATCATCATGAACAATTTCATTTTCTTTGCAAGTCTCTTTAAAAGGTTTATGATACTTGATCCAATCCTCCTTAGGCATATTAAGATGTGAAGCAAAAGATTTGAGGAAATCAACAAGGAGTTGAGAATCAAGCCCAAACTTAGCACTAAACTTATTAAAACTTGTAGTTTCAACAAAGGACTTAATGCAATCATACTCATAAATTATACCTGACTCTTTACCTTTGTCGATCTCCCAATCTTCAGTGTTGCGTTGAATTCTTTCAAGGAGTTCCCATTTAGCATCAATCTTTTCGTTTGTGAAAGAGTCCATAGAGGAAGCATCGAGCAAATGTTTATCCTGTCGAGAGAGCCTCGCATAGAAATTAGTAATAATCATATCTTTGGGGAGCCCATGGTTAGGACATTTTAGCATTAACGTTTTCAGTCTCCCCCAAGCTTGAGCTATGCTCTCTCCGTCATGAGGATAGAAATTATAAACATAATTCCTATTCTTATGGACTTCATGAAGAGGATAAAACTTAGAGTAAAAGAGAGACATAAGCTCTTGCCAATCAAGCAAGTGCGAGTTATCGAGAAGCTTATACCAATCTGAAGCTTTATCTATAAGTGATACGGCGAACAATTTCCTCATGACAAACTCCCTTGATACACCTGCAAGCTTAAATAATGAACATAATTGTGACAGATATAGCAAGTGTTCACCGGGATGTCTGTCTCCTGCATAACGATTGGCCAAAACATAATTGATAATACCAGCTGGTATTTTATAGGGCACAATTTCAGTAGGGGGAGGAGCAACCACCACAGGTGTGGGGCGTCTTCCCGCAAGCAACGATCCAATAGCAAGGTTTTCCATAAACATAACTAGTGAAATAAAAACAAGATACAAAAAGATTTAATTGCAAGATCTAAAGATATACCTTCAAGCGCTCACTTCCCCGGCAACGGCGCCAGAAATAGCTTGATGTCTACACACGCTTCTACTCTTGTAGACTATGTTGGGCCTCCAAGCGCAGAGGTTTGTAGGACAGCAGCAATTTCCCTCAAGTGGATGACCTAAGGTTTATCGAACTCAGGGAAGTAGAGGTTGAAGATGGTCTCTCTCAAGCAACCCTGCAACTAAGATACAAGAAGTCTCTTGTGTCCCCAACACACCTAATACACTTGTTAGATGTATAGGTGCACTAGTTCGGCGAAGAGATGTTAAATGGCAAGTGATATGGATGGCAAAACAAAGTAATATAAATCTGTAATAAAAAGTGCAGCAAGCAAACAAGTGGTAAACGTGAGCACAAATGGTATTGCAATGGTGGAAACAAGGCCTAGGGTTCATACTTTCACTAATGGCAACTCCCAACAACATTAACATAATCGAATCTCATGATATTTCCCATAAAACATGCAATGGAGACGCACCCGGAGGTCATTCCTTCGTGGTCAAGAGAGGACGAGAATTATGTAGGGCTACAAAAGCACACCTCAAAGTTCGTAGTTCTCAATCTAAGGATTTCCCAATGTCACCGCGGCCATCCAAAGAGAGTCCCACAATCACCACAACATATCTAAAGGATAGTCAAAGACAAGCACCAAGAGACTCTCAATCTTCAATCAACACACAAGAGAGGAAATCACTCATGAAAATATTTTTCTAATCCATGTCCAATAGACCGCTGTCAACTTGGTCTCGGGGATTATACTAGATAAAGACAAGTGAGTACATCAATCCAATACATAGAGGAAGGGGAAATATCATGGGATCACCCTAGATTAACATAGCCTATGATCACAA
>LR738712.1:717454395-717482879 GCA_902687465.1 Secale cereale | reverse complement strand
GGGTGTTAAATATATGCCAAAGGGGGGCATCAGCGGAGGTCTGGGGGGCCCAGGCGCCCCCCCGGCGCGGCCAGGAGGGGGGCCGCCTGGGCAGGCCGCCTGGAGCCCCTGTGGCCCCCCTCTAGCCCTACTTTGGCCGCATGGAAGCTTCCGGAACGCTGATTTTTTATATAATTTTTCCGGGATTTTTCTGGCAGTTTACGTGATGGGAAAACCTGAAATACAAAAACAGCAGAAAACAGAAACTGGCACTGGGGTGCACTGAGTTAATAGGTTAGTCCAAATATGATCAAAAGTGTATGGAAGTGTATAAATATCATAGCAATATCACCCAAAAGAGGCATGGAGCAAGCAGAAATTATAGATACGTTTTGGATGTATCACGCGTCTTGAGGGCGCAACGGCTGGAGATGCTCTCAGGTGGAGCAGCGGCGTTGGCAGCGGCACGTTTGCGTCTCGTGTCGATGGTGATGTTCGTCGTTTGCCGGTCAAAGGACCCAGTTGTTATTTCTTTTACTAACGAGTTGCTTTGTACTTCAGGTGAAACTTCAATATAATCCAGAGACCTTTTTGCAAGAAAAGAACTACAAGCCACACTTTTTTCAAAAGAAAAAACACGTTAGTGAAGCCTGCTGCTGCTAAGAGCAACTCCAACCGACCGACCCAAACGGACGCGTGTTTTGTCCACTTTTCGTCCGTTTGGGTCAGTCGCCGAGACGCCATTGTATGTTTTTTCATTTGGATTGACGCATGCATCCAATGCTGGCCCCATGCATTTTCTTTGCATGCGGACTTAAAAAAACACAGCAAACACTTTCGAAGTTAACATAATTAAACATTAAAGCCGGTCAACTGCCGACCAAAGTCCACATAGACATTAATAAAACATAATAATAAAAAGTTTGCGCCTCAGCGCGCGTTGCCGTAGGTCTCCCGTCGTCTGACACAGGGCCGGTGAGGTCGACCAACTCCAGCGCCGTGCCAGCACACGGAATGCCGCCTCCCAGGCCCGGGCCATGTCATGCGCCTGCTGCGCCGCCGGCAGGACTGCTTGGCCGCGGGCACGACGCTCCTCCTCCCCCTCCTCACGACCGACCTGCATCAGGCTCTCGCCCTCTTCCTGCTCCTCCGCCAACTCGCGGGCCGTCCAGTGCTCGAGGTACGCCGCCTCCTGCGCCGGCGTCGCTGACACGTCTCTAACGTATTTATAAATTATGAAGTATTCATGCCATGTTTATTATAATTTTATATGTTTTTGGTGTACTTGTATATGACTTTTATATGATTTTCATGTACTAACATATTGACCTAGTGCCTAGTGTCAGTTGTTGTTTTCTGCTTGTTTTTGGTTTTCTAGAAAATCCATATCAAATGAAGTTCAAATGCAGCGAAACTTTTTGACGATTTTTTTCTAAAAGGAAAGGGACCCAGAAAGCTTTGGGGGAGTACCAGAAGACCCCTCAGGGGCCCTACAAGGCACTAGGGCGCGCCCGGGGGGCTAGTACCTTGTGGCCCCCCTGTGGCCCTTCTTTGCGTGATTCCAACTCTGAAAATCCTTATATGTTTGGCAATCCTCGAAAGTTAACGAAGAACTTTGACTCCGCCATCACAAGCCTCTGTTCCTCCACGATCTCATCTACAACCCTTTTTCGGCACCTTGACGGAGGAGAAATCTTCACTGGAGGCCATCTTCATCATCCTAGCAGCCTCCGTGACGAGGAGGGAGTAGTTCACCCTTGGGGTTGTGGTTATGTGCTAGTAGCTATGTTTTGATCTATTTCTCTCTTGTGTTCTTGATTTGGCACGATCTTAATATACCGCAATCTTTGTTAATATAGTTGGATCATATGGTGTTTGTCCCTCTCTATCTGTTGTGATGAATTAAGTTTTTACTTTTGAGGTTCACTATTATCGGATTGAATACATTTATGAATTTTTAGAACACTTGATGTATGTCTTGCATGTCGATACCCGTGATGACAGTGGAGTGTTCTATTGATTCACTTGATATATGTTTGGATACAGATTATCGTCCTAGTTTCTTCGGCAGAAATCTTGGGGCACTCGTTGAAGTTCTTTATGTTGGATTGAATATTATGAATCTAAAGTTATTTGATGCATATCGAATGGTCAACTCATAGGTGACATTAGAGTTGATTGATGTGTATCATATGGTGTTATTTTATTACGAACTCTAGGGCTATTTGTGATACTCATAGGAATAGTTCAATAAATTGATCGGAAAGGATAACGTTGAGGTGGTTTTTGTACCCTAAAGACAATTTTATCTTATGTTCTGAGCTTTATAATAACTTTGGAGTGATTCTTTGCCCCACGTTGAGGGATGGTTATATGATTCAATAATGTTAGCACTATTGAGAGATTTCACTAGTGAAAGTATGAACACTAGGCCTTTTTAAGCATTGGTATAATGTTTTGCTCGCGGTTTGTTACTTGCTACCTTACTTTTTTTATATTTTCATATTACAAAAACATATATTTACTATCTAGACTACACTTTTATCACCACCTCTTCGCCGAACTAGTGCACCTATACAATTTATCATTGTAATTGGTGTGTTAGAGACACAAGAGATCTCTTGTATTTGGTTGCAGGGTTGTTTGAGAGAGACCATCTTCATCCTACGACTCACACAGATTGATAAATCTCAGGTCATCCACTTGAGGCCATCTTCATCCTACGCCGATGGTGTCCTGCAAAACTCTGCGCTTGGAGGTCCAACACAAGTCTACAAGAATAAGTTGTGCAGTAGACATTAGTCGCGCCAAGCCACACAGCTGGCGCGCTGAACCACTCGCGCAACCACCGGTCCACATGTACCGCTCCGCCACGGGCTCTTTCGGCGTCGACTCGGCCTTGGGACCAGGGAGCCTCAGCGGCGATGGCGGAATCACGCAATCCCTGGCCGCAGATGGGCCGAGGGCATTCGGCAGCCTAGCCTGGTAGGTAGCCCCCTCCTCATCATCCTCCTCGTCCTTGCATCGGGTCTCCTTGATGGAGCTCTGCATGGTCACCTCCAACGTGGCCTGATAGGCCTGCTCCTCCTCATCCTCCTCCAGCTTGACCTCTGGGGGTGGCGGTAGGTTGGCATGACGGTACTAGACGTCGCGGCGGCATTCCTCTTTGTGCTCGAGGGAAAACCAGACCTCCTAATTGGGAGAGTCCGGTACATAGGCAGGAAGTCGACGTTGCGGCCACGTTAGGAGCTCCCGGCGCCTACGTACCTCCTCGGTGTGAGCCCACTGCGATCGCGGCACCGCCGGCACCGGAATATGCTGCGGATCTAGATGCCAACCGCGGGGCTGGTTGATATCTGGATACGGCAACGGCTGCCGGTACTGCTAGTGCCACCGCGCCCGGTGCATCGGTATGTTCAGCCGCTCCTTCTCCCGCATGGCGAGCCACATCAAGCCGGTGACGACAAAGGAGGAGGCGCACGGGAAGAGCTCGCACCAGCGCTGAACTTTCCCTTCCCCGTCCCGCTAAAGAAGCCCATGGTTGGTTGGCTGGCTAGGGTTTCTGGTCGCCGGCGAGGGAGCAAGCGTGCCCTGATGGGGACGAGGGATGAAAGTGGATGAGCCCCCCTACCCCCACAGTTGCATTAAAAAGGACGGTGACGCGATGCTTCCACCCACTGTCAGGCAGGCCCGAGATAGGTGGCCGCGTTTAATATGACCGCGGGTGGTGATTGGCCGGTGAGGCCGCGGTGAACACTGAGGGACGCGCGGCCCGTCTGTTTCGTGTCTGAGTGGCCGAAAACCACGTGTAAATTTGAACATGAAATGTGTCTAGATGAACACCAAGGGCGTGATTGGTTCCCTGGGTAGTTTTAGGTTGCATCGCATGGAGGATGCTGGGTGAGTGTAGCCTGGTTGGACTGATGCAAGGATGAGCCTAGATGGTGTTTGGTGAACTTTGCATGATATGGATGTATGAGCTGAACTCCAGATGATGTAGATGGTGCTTGATGAGGCAGGCGACACCGTTGGGACAAGGCAGTTGAGAACTGCGACACTTGAAGAGGCTAGCGACAGAGCTTGGACAAGGGCAGCGGTGGCGATTGGACAGGGCGTAGCGGCAGCTCTACATGGTGAGATCCGGCCTGCGGCGGCACGAGGCGCCAGGATCCAGCGCGCAGCCACACGAGGCGGCAAAATCCGGCGATGCTGCATGGTTGAGAGCGGCGGCGCCGTTTGGTCGAGGATGGAGGCGGCGAAGCTTGGTCGAGGATGGAGGCGGAGCTTGGTCGAGGACGACGGCGTGTGGGGGGATGAACGAGGACGGCGGTGGCGCTAGGTCTAGGCGGCGGCGCTGGACAGAAGAAGGGGATAAAAAGGGAATGAGCGAGGCAGCGAGCCTGCACGTGAGCTACGCTGGAAACTTGCGTTTCCCGCAGCCTGGTTGAAGTGCCTATTTTTGCATCCACCGGGCCAGGCTCAAAAACCCATGCAGTATATCAAACAAGCGATTTTTGCATGATGGATGTAAGCCATATGCAATACAGGGACCAAACACCCCAAATGAATGAGTTTTGGCTTTAAATCAATCCGTTGAGATAATGTTTTTGTTTGTTTTGGTTCGGCCCGTTTGAGTTGCCTTAATGCGCCGACACATGGGACGAGACTAGGGCTGGGCGTTCGGTTTATATGGTTAATATGGTTCGGTTTATTCGGTTTTTTATAATTTCGGTTTTAGAGAAATGGAAACCGAAACAAGCATACAAAGTTAATAAACCGAACCATATTAACCATTATGTATATCGGTTCGGTTTCTTCGGTTAACCGAAAAACCAAAATGCGTGCACTCAATAGTATAAGTGTAATGATTCATGAGCACTGATTTGCATGCATAAAGTAGTCACAAGAGCTGGCAACCTTAACATCAGGCAATGCTTTATTCGCTCAAGCACACTGGTGAACATAATTAAGTGGAAAAATCACATGAAATGTTCCATGTATTATGTACGGAAGAACACATGTGATGGCTGTAAACTGAGCAACTCATGCACTAAATGATACACTAGTAGTTACTTGCATGACCAAATGGCATGCATACATACTAGATATTCATGGATAGTACTAGTTAGATTGTGAGATTACAAACTCAGAGCAGTTGTAAAAGTACCTGTGATCTAGCGGCTAGCCGGATGTCCGCCACAACCAACAAGGATTTGCCGGTGATTTCTAGCTCGACGAAGTCAGGACGGATGTTTAGTTGTTCGCCAATGGCTGAAGAGGCCACCGCCTGATGGAGTGAAGGGTATTTACACCGGGCATCCTACATATCGGTTTGTTCGGTCTATTCGGTTTCTGTGCACTGAAAACCAAACACAAACCAAACACCGAACAACATTAAAATTTCCCACCGAACCAAAAACCAAACCACCAAATTAACCGACATATCGGTTAATATGGTTCGGTTCGGTTTGGTTTTTCGGTTTTCGGTTTAACCGTGCCCACCCCTAGACGAGACGACCGCAAGTCGTCATTCCATGTCAAAAAAAGTAGTCTCCACTACTTGGTGTCTGCTTCTTTCCTTGGTCTCTCCGGCTCTCTGCGGCGACTACAGTCTACAGTGGTCTCACCGGTCTCCGAGCGAAGATACTACGGTGGTCGCGCCTCCCAATCTGCTACGGCGACGGCGACAGCGCCGAAGGAGGTACTCTTCCTTCTACTCGTCTCCTCCCCCTCCTCCTCTGTTCCATACACTTCCTTGGATCTGGTTAGCGCACGGATCTCTTCTTTTCTCAATTCTTGGTGGTTTTCATGTTGCAGAGTTGGATCCGTTCAACGTATGCTCAGCTCAGCAGAGGTGGAGAGTTGCTGTTCGGTGTTCTTCAGGATGCTCATCTTCAGTTCGTGCTCTCGATTGAGCCAAGCCAGGTGATATTTTCTTTTCAGCTTTTGCTCATCCTGAAATCGATTGTTGTTCCTATTACAGCCATGTGTGTAGATCCAGAGCAAGGGGAGGGTCGGCACTTGCTCGATCTGTTTCCCCCCTCGTTAATCTCTTGTTTGCTATCCTGTTTTTATTTCTGTGACGCACAAATAGAAAAAATCTGGTTCCTGGATATTTTAATTTTAACTCTGTAATTATATTATTGTGAAAATGTGAAATATGTACATCAGAAAAAGAAAAAAAGGAATAATGAAATAAAACAAAGAGAATAAATGGTCAGTGGTCAGACCTTAGTATCTATCCATGTTCTGAGGGATGCTGCATTTTTGTTCTTTTCACTCTGTCCAGCTTCTCCAAACAAAATCAGATCATGCTTTACCAAACAAATTAATACTGGGAGCTGTTACTTTCAGGAACCAATATAGGGAAAACAGTTAGTAGGATTTTTGGTTATTCTAATGTGAATTTATGATGTGCAGAACTGGATCTTTTCTTCACTAGTTCATCTTGGGTTACTGTTGCAAAGGACTCTGCAAATTGGATTTGAAGGAGCTGTTATTCAAGGTACTCTTCTTCAGTTCTACTTCTGCTTTGGAAGGAAGCAATGCATATGCGCATTGTGTACTGTTGCTTTCAGACCAATCAAGTTCAGGTTTTCCTCATTCTGTCTTCTGAAAAACATAAAGTTTTCATTGCAGAATTTCACGCCAAGGACAAAGCTGTAGCCGTCTGTAAATCCAGAGCAAAGACAAAAAAAGGTCGAGATATGGAGGTCGCTGCTGGGGCGATGGGCCCCGTCATCCGTAAGCTCGGCGAGCTGCTCGTCGGAGAATACAACCTAGAGAAGCGAGTAAAGAAAGGCATACAATCGCTCCTAAACGAGCTGGAGATGATGCACGCCGTACTTCGCAAGGTTGGCGAGGTGCCGTCGGAACAGCTCGAGGAGCCGGTCCGGATTTGGGCTGGCAAGGTGAGAGACCTGTCTTGCGACATGGAAGACGCCGTTGACGACTTCATGGTGCGTCTGGATGAGGGTTCAAGCAGCAAGCCAACGGACATGAGGAATCGAGTCAAGAAGTTCCTCAAGAAGACCACCAAACTGTTTGGCAAGGGAAAAGCACTTCATCAAATCAGTGATGCCATCAAAGAAGCTCAGGATCTTGCCAAGAAGTTGGCGGACCCGCGTAGAAGGTACGAGCTTGACACTCGTAGCACTAGCAATGGTGCTACCATTGACCCTCGTGTGTTAGCTCTGCACAAAGATGTAGGGGAGCTTGTTGGCGTTGACCGCACAAGGGATGAGCTTATCAAAACACTGATTTGTGAGGACGGGAGTTCCAAGGAGCAATTGAAGACTGTGAAACAAAGAGGAAATAGATTGGATCGACACACCTAAACCCGGTGGTCTTAGGTTTCATATATAGGGCGCCTCTAGGGCTGCCGCTAGGGTTTTACAAGGAGATAAGAGAAGGTTGTTAGAGGAGATAACTACAACCCTATACAAGATAACTATTCAGTTTAACATTCCCCCTCAATCTGAAGTTCCTATACAAAGATTCAGATTGCGCCTATTTGCAACGAACGGTGCTTCAGCAAGAGGTTTAGTGAAGATGTCAGCAACTTGCTCTTTGGAAGATATAAACCGAACATCCAAACCTTTTGCTGCAACTCGTTCTCGGACAAAATGAAAGTCCACTTCTATGTGCTTAGTTCTGGCATGAAACACCGGGTTTGCAGATAGATAAGTGGCTCCTAGGTTGTCACACCATAAGATAGGGGGTCGAGACATGAAGACCCCGAGTTCTCCAAGAACTGACTGTATCCAGATTATCTCAGCTGTTCCATTCGCAAGAGCCTTGTATTCAGACTCAGTACTGGACCTGGATACAGTGGCTTGCTTCCTTGAACTCCAAGAAACAAGGTTTGGTCCAAGGAAGACTGCAAAACCACCTGTAGATCGTCGATCATCACTGCATCCAGCCCAGTCTGCATCTGAAAAACAACTTAGCAGCATTGAGGGTGTCTTTTGAATAGAGAGACCCATACTGCGAGTATGCTTCAAGTATCGTAGAATTCTTTTGGCCGCTGAAAGATGTGTGGTGGTAGGTGAATGAAGGAACTGACACACACGATTGACTGCAAACGATATGTCTGGCCTCGTGAGTGTTAGATACTGAAGGGCTCCCACCAGGCTACGATACTTGGTGCTGTCATCCTGAGAAAGTGGTGATCCAGTGTCCTTGCTGATTTTCTCACTGGAGGACATGGGTGTGGTGGAAATATTACATGTTTCCATGTTAGCTCGTTGGAGGATATCGCTGATGTACTTCTGTTGAGACAGAATGATTCCCCCTGGCGATGACTCCACATGAACTCCAAGAAAATAATGGAGGGGACCGAGATCTTTGAGGGCAAACGAGGAGTGAAGATCAGCAAGTAGCTTGGTAGTAGCAGTAGGGGATGAGCTGGCCACAATGATATCATCTACATACACAAGCATGAAGATAGTGACACCACTTTGATTGTAAACAAAAAGTGACGTGTCAGCCTTGGAAGCAACAAAACCAAGTTGTTGAAGACGAGAACTCAGCCGAGAATACCATGCCCGAGGAGCCTGTTTTAGTCCATAGAGAGCCTTGCGGAGTTTACAGAGATGGTGAGGCTTTGAAGGATCCACAAAACCAGGAGGCTGACGCATGTAAACTTCCTCTTGGAGAATGCCATGAAGAAAAGCATTTTGAACATCCAACTGTCGCAGACTCCAGCCACGAGAGACTGCAATGGAAAGAACTAGCCGGACTGTGACAGGTTTGACAACCGGACTGAATGTATCATCATAATCCAGACCATAACATGGTATCAGGCCATCCCGCTTCATAGCACGATGGGCTCTCCTTCCTCCGGCGCCATGACCTCCTCTGCCCTAGCTTCCCTTCCCATGCCGACGGCTCTCCAAGCGCCGCCGTCTTCCGCTGTGCCCCAACCATCCGCTAGTCTCATCACCGCCAAGCTCACCTCGTCCAATTTTCTTCTCTGGAAAGCACAGATCCTTCCTCCCCTTCGCATCGCCGGCGTTACAGGCTATGTCGACGGCACCACTCCTACTCCTCCTCGTCTCCTTCCTCCTGATGACAAGGGGGAGCGTGCTCCCAATCCGGAGTATGCTACCTGGTTCCGTCAGGATCAGATCATCTTGAGCTATCTTCTTGCCTCGCTCACCGACGACGTGCTTCAGCAAGTTCATCTCTTCGACACCTCCCGTGCCATCTGGGCGCATCTCGAGGAGATGTACGTCACACACTGCCGCGCCAGTGTGGTGCAGATCAAGATGGACATGATGAACTTCCGCAAAGGCAATCTGTCCATGGTCGACTACTTCGCCAAGATCCGCTCCAACGCCGATCAGCTTGCAGCTGCGGGCCGCCCCATGCGTGAGGAGGACATCATCACTGCCTTCATCACCGGCCTCGACAGCGACTACGAGCCTCTCATCACCGCCATCACCACTCGCATCGACGTGATGACGTTGGGGGAGCTTTACTCCCATGCCATCTCCTTTGAACGCCGCCGTGAGTATCATGCGGCTCGCCTTCAACTTCATACGGGTGGCTCCTCTGTCAACTACGTCGCCCGCGACAACAACGGCACCAACACCAACCGCGGCAAAGGCAACTACCGCGGCAAGGGTCGCGGCAACTCTGGTGATCGCGGCGACTACAACAACAACAATCGCGGTGGCTATTGTGGTGGTGGTGGTGGCAACCGCCAGAACCAGCACAACAACCGTGGTGGTGACCGCGGTGATCATGCTGGCGGTGGCGGTGACACACGCCTGCAGTGCCAACTCTGCCGAGGCCCCGGGCACTATGCCTGGGAATGTGCTCAACGCTCTGATACCATGTGAAACAAAGAGGAAATAGATTGGATCGACACACCTAAACCCGGTGGTCTTAGGTTTCATATATAGGGCGCCTCTAGGGCTGCCGCTAGGGTTTTACAAGGAGATAAGAGAAGGTTGTTAGAGGAGATAACTACAACCCTATACAAGATAACTATTCAGTTTAACAAAGACAATCTCTATTGTTGGTGTTGGTGGGCTAGGCAAGACAACGCTCAGCAAAGCAGTCTATGAGAAGATCAAAGCCCAATTTGATTGTGTGGCTTTTGTCCCAGTGGGTCAGAACCCAGATATCAAGAAAGTTTTCATGGACTTACTCTATGAACTTAACAAGGCAAAGTTCACTGACATTCATAATACATCAAAGGATGAAAATCTACTCATCAAGGAAATCAGAGAATTCCTTGTGGATAAGAGGTATGCATCACATAGTGCTTGTCCTTCTGTATATATTTCAGAAATCTGTGAAGTAGTTAGATATATACTGAATTTCATGTCTTCATTTCCTTGTTTGTTATACTTTTATATCTGTAGTAGTCCATTTCTTTTTAAGCAGATTCGGTTTCTTTCTTGTTTGCATAGTTGCCTTATTTTTGTTAGTCCTGTATACTTTTAAGCAATTTATGTTGCATTTCTTAATATTTTTCCATGCATATCCTTACTGGTTATATAATCCTATGGTTTGCTTTAGTACCTTATAGTTTATCCTTGTTACAAAATTCAGTTGTATATAGATGACTTGACAACTAATGCTATCAAAATTACTGGCATAGGTACCTCATCGTAATTGATGATATATGGGAAGAAGAAATATGGAAATATATAAATTGTGCTTTGTACAAAAACAAACTCCATAGTAGGGTAATCACAACAACCCGCAATGTGAGCGTGTCTGAAGCATGTCTCTCTTCTAGTGATGACATGATTCACAAAATGAAACCTCTTTCTGTTGAAGACTCGCAGATACTCTTCCATAGAAGAATATTTCAAAGCGGGGAGAAATGTCCAGAAGATTTGCAAGCAGTATCAAGAGAGATATTGAGGAAATGTGGTGGTGTGCCATTAGCCATCATTACAATAGCTAGCCTTCTAGTCAGTAACCAAAGGATAAAGCAGAGAGATGAATGGATGCATGTGCACAATTCAATGGGCCGTGGAGTTACACAAGGTGGTATTGTGAAGGACATGAAGAGGATATTATCACTCAGCTATTACGATTTGCCACCTTATCTAAAGCCTTGTTTGTTATATCTAAGCATCTTTCCTGAAGACTTTGAGACTGAGAGAGATTGGTTGATATGGAGGTGGCTTGCCGAAGATTTTATCCAGTGTGACAAATAAGAAACCAGCCTGTTTGAGATCGGAGAGAGCTACTTGAACATGCTTATGAACAGGAGCTCGATCCAGCCTGCAGAAATCAATGAGGAAGGCACGGTAGTAACTTTCCGTATACATGATATGGTTCTTGATCTTATCTGCTCACTGTCAAGTGCAGTGAATTTTATTTCCATATTGGATAATGCTGACTGGCATGCACCTAATCTGCAAAGGAAATTTCGCAGGTTATCACTTCATAATATTAAGGCAAAGTGTCAGAACCATCAATTTGATAGTACTAGCCTGTCAAAAGTGAGGACCTTTGCTGTTTTTTCTCCTGTTACTTGTGATTGGTTGCCATCTCTCTCAAGCTTTCAATTTTTGCGTGTGCTGGATCTTGGAAATTGTGGCAGCCGTAAAAGTAGCTCTGGTATCAGCCTCAAGTATGTCGGGAATTTAATTCATCTAAGGTACCTAGGGCTCAGGAATGCAGATGTTTGCGAACTCCCAATGAACATAGGTAAGTTGCAGCTTTTACAGACACTGGATATAAGACGCACTAGTATAAAAGAATTACCTTCAAGTGTTGTACAGCTCAGAAATTTGATATGCCTATGTGTCAATTATACGGTGAGGCTGCCAAAAGGAATGGGGAGCTTGATGTCCCTCGAAGTGCTGGAACGAGTAGGCTTATCCTCGTCTCCTCACATTGTGAAAGAGCTGAGCCATCTGACAGAGGTCAGGACACTCTATATTGACTGTGAAGACATGGACGAGGATCTGATTGGTATATTAATCAAGTCTCTGGGCAACCTGCACAAATTGCAAAATCTGTGTATTGTTGATGGTGGCAGATTGATAGATCGCATGTGTGAAAGCTGGGTGCCCCCTCCAAACCTCCTTAGCTTTGATTCTTGGGGCCCCTTGTCTCCTGTGTGGTTCTCGCGACTTCCAAAGTGGATTAATTCAAGTTCGCTTCCCCACCTCTCCCGCCTGGAAATAGAGGTGGAAGAACTGCAAGGGGATGCCATTCAGATCATTGGGATGCTGCCTGCTCTTCGGTTTCTGCGGCTGCGTGCAAGTCGCGTGATGGGAACGTTGGTTGTGAGGGCCGATGCATTCCCATCTGTGAGATGCTGCATCTTCAGCCCGTTTCCGATGCCGCCGTGCCTTTTTCCACCTGGAGCTATGCCAAGGGTTCAGCGCCTTCAGTTCGAGGTGTCTACACCTTGGATCGCAAGTGGTGAGGTTGACTGCGGCTTGGGGCACCTCCCTTCTCTCGAGCATGTTCAGGTTTGTCTGGAGCGTGAGGATTCCAGCGATGAAGAGAATGAGACAGCCAAGGCTTGGCTGAGGTGCGCAGCAGAAGCCCATCCAAAACGTCCCACCATTGAAATCAAGCATAACAATTGGGAGCTGAGCTGGTAGTGACATACCTCCACTGGTAAGGTCTAATCATCTGAGCAACCATGAATCCCCTTTTCCTGAATATATGCTCGTTACCATATTGTCTGATTTGTCTCTCTTAGTTTCCCCAGTTGCATGCCTTCAATGAAATACTGTTCCAACACTACGATAAGCAACAAACAATTCACTGGGCCACTGCAGGTCGCAGGCTAGCAGCAACTCATGTGAGTGGTGTACGGCTACAGCTCCAAATAACGAGGGCTCATTCTCTCCACCTATGTTCGGATTCTGTCCTTTGCTAGACAGAGACTTCCGCGTGTAGTTCATGTTATTTTTCTGCATTTGCTTTCAGCAATGCAGTTCTGCAGCGTTGTTAGTTCCTTACTTATTGTCACTGCTTAATTTCCTTGGGTCGGCTATAATTGGGACTTCTTTTTCTCTATCCAGTCAAGACTCGTACAATAATACTAGGTTACATTCCGTCTGTACGGTATTCTGATGCCCCTCTTCAATTTGTAATGCTACCTCTGCATTTTAATTTCTTCATTTGCTTGTTCACATAGAACAGTGTTATGTTTTTATTGGCTTATTAATGAAGAGCACCTGGGTAGTTTGTTGAAATGCTGTCGTAGCTTTGCATGTTGCTCGTGATGAACTGTTGTTTTCTCTGCGTATGCTTTGGGCAATGCAATGCCTTAATTCGTTCCTAATTGTACTGCTTGATTTCCTTGTGTCAGCTTTAATTAGGACCCCATTACAATGAAAGGTTGCATTCCGTTGTGTACGGTATTCTGAGGCCCCTCTTCATTTTGTAACGCTTCCTCTACGTCGTTATAATCTCTTCATTTGCTTGCTCACATGCAGCATTATTTTGTTTTAATGAAGAGGATCTGAGTAGTTGATTGGACTCCTGTCGACTGTTGTAGCTTCAGATTTGCGTCACGTTGTTTGTTCAGTGCTCAAACCAAGAACTGTTCCACATGGGCTTCACCTTTTCTGCAACTTAGTAGAAGAAAATAGAAATTGAGAGTTGCATCTCTGAATGTTCGCTTTCTCAACCTGCTGCCCCGGTTCTGATTCTGACGAGCCATACATTGACTAAAATGTTTTTGTCAGTTTTGATTTTCTGAATTTATAAAGCAACATAAATTTAGTTGATATTATGACAAGAATTTGTCAAATTCAATTGTTCACCCGATTAGGCAAAGATCAGGAAGTGTCCAACGATTTTTTTTTTTTGGAGGAGTGTTTCCGCTCATGACACCCTTCATTTGGTCGTGCTTTTCTTGTTTCTCTCCTTTTGGTTTGTCCACCTTACCTTCTGGCGCAACGCTCCGGTCATCATACTACCGGAATGTGATATGGTCTCAGATTCGCGCACCATTTTGATTTCCTCTCAGTATCTCGCATCTTGGCGGTTGTTTTGCTATCTTTAATAGGAATCTGCTTGTGGATTGTATGTCATTGAACCTAGATCACCAAAAGCTTTGCGTCCATCTGGCATTGTCGTTATAGATGAGGCAGAGACTAGTCGAAGGTGGGTTTCCTGGCTCCATTTTCATGTTGGTTGCTTTGAATTCTCAACTTACTAAAATTGTTAAGGAGGCTGATGTGCAAGTTCTCAACCTTCCTTTCCGTAATTACCTTTGGCACTGAATTTTTTTCTACTTCGTTTGGCCCCCCTATACCTAAATCATGGCTTCGCCCCTGCCATTGATAATGAAGTGTTCATAATAACTTCATGAATTTTCAAGCTGTGCAACTTCGACCAATTTCAGTAGCCGCTGCGCAAGTGTGGTGATCTGAGTGTCGGTGTTTCTAAAAAAATCGATTGTCCAGAAAGGAAAATACACTTGCTCTCTCTTTCTCTCCAAAAAAAAAATTTAATTGGAGGATTAGCCTTTCACGAAACATTTTTACTCCTCACTGTGTACTGAAGTGTGCCACTGTTTTGTGTTTATGCAGGATTGAACACCACGAAATACCTCTGCTCCCACCCAATGTCCACCGGTAGGGGTTCTCCTGTATCGTGTTCATCCATCGAAGCATCCAAAAGCAAGCAAGGACCAGAACATCTCATTGTTCTGGTTCATGGTATCATGGCAAGGTAACAGCCATACATTCTAGTCCCACCATAGCTGTTCATAAAAATAGGATGAGCTGCCCCTGCATATCAAAAACACATTAATTCCCCTGCGCCGCTTTCTCTAGAGCTTAATTTAATTGTTACTGGCTACATATTTCCTTTCGACTTGGCCTGGATTTTGGGTTGATTGGTATGAAATTACAATTCAGAACACCCCCTTGGTCATTGATGGTAGTGCTATTGTCGGTTGCTCCCTCTGATTTACCTTTTCCTGGATTTTAAGACGCACTTTAACTTTTCAAAGTGTATATCTGAACTTTGATGAGTAAAATCGTATGACATACATCTGTATTTTAACTGTCAAAACTCACAATACGCACCCGTGTTTGTAAAAGTAAATAAATAGTTCAAGCTTTGAAAAATGCTCAAGGCATATTTATGTTTGACACAATTTACTCAACAACACTTTAGTCAAGCTGTACATGTTGGCGTTTTCACTGATGATTTTCCCTTGTTCTTCTTTGAATATAGCCCCAGTGACTGGACATATGGGCAAGCAGTGCTGAAAAAGAGGCTAGGTGATGATTTCTTCATGTATGGTATGTGTTATGACCGGCCGGACCTACGGCCGTAGGAGGCCCACCGGGCAAACTTAGCTCACAAGTTATCTTAGTTTTTTTTCACGTTATGGTTATTTAAACAAGTTGTAAGACTATTTTGAGATTTAAGCAATAAGAGTATTCTATTGCCTGGCTCTCAGAGGAGCCGGAAACCCTAAACCCTAGCCGTCTCCTGCCTTCGCCGCCGCCGCACCTAGCGCAAGGACGGCGCCACGCCACCGGCCGCCGCGCGCCAGCCCTCGGCCTCCTCCCTCGTTCCCCTACAACCTGTGGCCGAGGCAGGGAAGAACCCTAGCTCCTATCACCTTGGTATCAGCTAGCTTGGTTTCGACCATGTCATCACCACCACCGATCCCGTCGCTGCCCCTAGCCACCACCTCCGCCGCGCCGCCGCCAGTTCCTGCCACGGCACCGCTAGTCCTTCTGTCGGCGTCGGTGGACTCCACCGCCGGCGCATCGCCCGGCCAGTCGCCGCCCCCCTCCACGGGGCTGCCGCCATCAACCTCCCCCACACCGTTCGTCTACTCACCAGAGGCGATAACCGGCGTCCTCAACGATCTGGTCGTCGTGGTCCAGGGCATTCGGCTCTTCCTGGCCGGACCGTACGGGCCGCCACCACCTCAGCCGCCGGCCCTGCCCTGGTACTCAGTACCCGCGGCGCTTGCCGGGGTCCAGCCGCCCCCCGCCCCCGCGCCGTCCTGGCCGCAGTGGGCCGCGCCGGCTCTCGCAGCGCCTTCCACGTCGACCGCGCCCGCCCCGGCACAACAGTGGCCGCACTGGCCAGCGCCGGGCCCAGCCGCGCCTACCACGTCATTCGCGCCAATCCAGCTTCCACCGTCGCCCAGCTCCGGCCCGGGGCAGTCCACGCCGGGCGGCCTCCCGATCCAGCAGGTCCGGTTTCCGCCATCACAGTCACCGATGCCGGCTTGGCTTACCGGTACATCGCCACCGCAAGTTTACACGGAGGCTGGATATCCACCGGAACCCACGCTGCCGCCTGGGGCCTCGGCCGGCTCCACTGCGGCCTACGCCGGCCTCCCCACCGTCGACCGGGCACCGTCATCATCACTGCTTCGGACCGCCGAGCCGGTCGGCCAGGCACGCCGACCCCGACACCGCCACGGTTCGCAAAGATCGACTTCGCCACTTTTGACGGCACGGAGGACCCGCTTAACTGGCTCAACCAGTGTGACCAGTTCTTCCGTGGCCAGCGGACGCTCGTGTCAGAGCGCACTTGGCTGGCATCCTACCACCTCCGCGGTGCCGCCCAGACATGGTACTACGCCATCGAGCAGGACGAGGGCGGCATGCCTCCGTGGGAGCGTTTCCGTGAGCTGTGCCTCCTCCACTTTGGGCCGCCGATCTGCGGGAGTCGCCTGGCCGAACTGGGCCGCCTACCCTTCACCTCTACGGTGCAGGATTTCGCCGACCGCTTCCAGGCCCTGGCGTGTCATGCGCCGGGAGTGACGGCTCTTCAGCGGGCCGAACTCTTTGTCGGCGGCCTTCCCGACCACATCCGCGTGGACGTCGAGCTGAAGGGGCCCCAAGACTTACAGACGGCCATGTACTATGCTCGGGCCTTCAAGCGTCGCGCCCAGGCCTTGCCACCGACGCCACCGACACGAGGGGTTCGGCAAACCCCCCGTCCACTCCCGACGGCACCTGCGCCTCCGACCGCCGCACCAGCGGCCGCCCCGGCCGCGACACGGCCTTTTCGGCGTCTTTCTCAGGCGGAGCAGCTCGAGCGCCGGCGCTTGGGGCTTTGCTTTAACTGTAATACGCCCTACGCACCGGGTCATGTCTGCCCGCGCCTCTTCTACTTGGAGACGGCCGACGCTGCTGAGGAGGACACGCCCGACGATGGCCTCCCCGACCCCGCCGCCGCAGAGCCCGCACCTGCGCCCGCTCAGGCGACGGCCCTCGTCATTTCGCTCCATGCGCTGGCCGGCATCCGCGACGAGCGGACGATTCTCTTATCAGTGACGATCCACGGGGAGCGGTTGGTAGCCCTCCTGGATACGGGCTCCATGCATAACTTCCTGCCGGAGACCACCATGTGGCGCCTAGCGCTCCAGCCGACGGGTGGAGAGCAACTTCGGGTCACCGTGGCTAACGGCGACCGCCTCCACTGTCATGGGCTCGCACGGGACATGCCCATCACCATCGGCGCTGAGCAATTCACAATCACGTGCGCCGGTATCGACTTGGGCTGCTTCAACTTCATCCTCGGCGTCGACTTTTTGCGGACTCTCGGTCCCATACTTTGGGACTTCGACGCCCAGACGATGACCTTCTGGCGTCTCGGCTGTAGGAGATATGCCCTAGAGGCAATAAAAATGCTATTATTTATCTCCAAGTTCATAATTATGTTTATGTTCCATGCTATAACTGATGTGGTTCCAGAGCCCGTATATCCATAAAGGCTCTGGGGAAAACCCATGTGCACGTGTGGAATAATAAATGGTAAAATGTATTCCTAGTCATGCCTCTAAGACTAGCTGAAGTGTTGCATGATGATTATGTTTTCCCAATCATGGGCATGTCTATGCCAGCAACTTTGAGGGCACAATGTTAAGAGAACATTTGTGTTGAATCGACCCGAATTGATGTTATGCTATGAGATTCATTCTTCACAAGTTAATGGTAAATAACACAGAGATGGTTAACGTTTGCATGATTCCTTAGACCATGAGAGTATCGAGTTTCTTCATGCTTGCTTCATGAACTTTGGGGTTTGTTAAACGTCATCCGTAAATGAGTGGCTATTACGGCGGCTTACGGGTTCATGGAAAAGTATGTCAAGTAACTTGATAGCTCAAGATTGGGATTTGCTCCTCCGACGATGGAGAGATATCTCTGGGCCTTCTCGGTGTTACGGTATCCATCATCGTCTGGCCAGACACAGTGTGATTTGATCACAGGGATGCCGGAACATGGAAACGAGAAAAGAGAACAATACCGGTAACGAGGTAACTAGCATAGTGGACAAGTTGTTGATCCACGGGAATGCCAAACATGTCTCACCTCGGGTATTTGTAACATATCACGAAGCAACAGGAATAGCACACGGCAACTGGAGGTTCACTCGAATATTCATTCGTGTGGGTATAGGGGTCAATATGGGTGTCCACGGCTCCGATGCTGATCATTGATCAGAAAGGGTTTTGGTCATGTCTATACTTCACCGAACCTATAGGGTCACACGCTTAAGGGTCATCTATCTGATGAATACTAGACAAGGAGTCTGAGAGAAAATCACCGAAAAAGTTTTGGACACCGGAAAAGTTTCGGACAGCGGAAAAGGTTCCGCAGAGAGAGGTCATCGGATGAGTTTCGATGAAACTGAAAAGTTGTTTCAGGGGATACCATTAAGTCAAATTGGTTTCGGCACATGGCTGATAATTCTTGGAGGGTGCCAGAATCATTCTGGAAGCTTTCTGGAATTTTCCGAGATAATAACCGGATATGCTCCGGAGCTGCCGGAACCACTTCAGATGCTTTTCGCAGATGAAAATCACTAAACCGGAATTGTTTCGGAACACATTGAAAATCATTTTGGTGGGTACTGGAAATGTTCTAAACCCACATAAATATTTTCAGTTCGAACGGACGCTGAAAAATGTCGTCGTGAATAGTGACAGTACTTTTTGGGATATTTATGGAAACCCACCTTTTGGGGCTTTTCCCAAAAGACTTCTAGAAGGACTTGGGGATCAAGGAACCCCCTTTGGGGGCCCCATGAAGGTGGGACGTTGGAGGGTGCAGCTCCTCCATGGGGCTCCACTTGTCATTCCTTTATGCCTTTTATACCCTTTGTGTGTGACATAAAGTGGGAGCACTTTTGGTATTTCAGAATACCCATCCTACCCCTTGGTTTCCCTATAAATAGGAGGTGAGGGGGCTGCCCAAACCTCATCCCTTCTCACATACAAGTGCCATGCAATGATCTGGCTTCTTCTCTCCCTCCCACGAACAGAGTTTCGTAGAACCGTAAGGCTGTCTGGGTTCCGGCAGGAACTAGTTCTAGACGGCGAAGCCCTGCCGGATAGATGACACCGTATGTGTGCAACTCTGTAGAGAGATCGTAGTTTCGGTCTTAGTTTGTGAGTGCCTCCCGAAGGGCTGTCCGTGTGACCGTCCGAGTTTTGAAGGTCCTCCCGAAGGGCTGTCCGAGTGACCGTTCGAGTTTCGAAGGTCCTCCCGAAGGGCTGTCCGCGACACCGTCCGGGGTGGCTGTTCGACCGCCTCCCGGAGGGCTGTCTGAGGAGCAGATGAGGGTATACATCCTCGCGGTTGGGAGATTGTAAATCCTACCCGCGGGGATCTGCACCACCGATCGTCATCGACTCTACTTCCCGCTGCGCTACGAGTCGGTAACGAAAAAGAACAAACCATGTATGCAGTCTCCATAGTGGTCCTGGGCTGGTGCGTAGGTCGGAATTTTTTGTTTTCTGCTACATTACCCTACATCGGCCGCCGCATCCGGTGGGAGGGCATCGGAGGCAATCCGGCGTCGCCCCAGCTACAGCTGACCGCGGCCACTGTCGAGGCCGAGCATGCTCTATTGGACCACCTCCTGCAGCAGCACCGTGACCTCTTCGAGGAGCCGCAGGGCCTTCCCCCGGCCAGAGTCTACGACCACCGTATTCACCTTCAGCCAGACTCGCCACCGGTGGCAGTTCGGCCCTACCGGTACCCTCAGCTGCAGAAGGATGAGCTGGAGCGGCAGTGCGCGCTCATGCTCGCCGCGAGCATCATCCGGATCTCCACATCACCGTTCACTGCGCCGGTCCTGCTCGTCCGCAAGTCGGACGACACGTGGCGCTTCTGCATCGACTACCGCGGCCTTAATGCTCTCACACTGAAGGACAAGTTTCCTATCCCGGTGGTCGATGAGCTCCTGGATGAACTACATGGGGCGCGCTTCTTCACCAAGCTCGATCTTCGGTCGGGGTACCACCAGGTGCGCATGCACCCGGACGACATCGCCAAGACGGTGTTTCGGACTCATCACGACCACTTCGTATTCTTGGAGATGCCCTTTGGCCTCGCGAACGCCCCGGCGACCTTCCAGGCTCTGATGAATGACGTCCTCCGGCCCTACTTACGTCGGTTTGTGCTTGTTTTCTTTGATGACATTCTTATCTTCAGCGCCTCCTGGGCAGAGCACCTCCAGCACGTCTCCATCGTCTTCAACGAGCTTCGAGCGCACCACCTTCATCTTAAGCGCTCGAAGTGCTCGTTCGAGACGACTTCCGTCGCTTACCTTGGCCACGTCATCTCGGCCAAGGGGGTGGCCATGGACGCTGACAAGGTGGCGGCCGTCGCCGCCTGGCCGATCCTGCAGTCTCCACGGGCTCTTCGCCGATTTCTGGGCCTTGTGGGGTACTACCGGAAATTTATCCGGGAGTTCGGCCTCATCGCGGCCCCGCTCACGCGCCTGCTCCGTCGCGACGCTTTTCTTTGGGATGAGGAGTCAACCACAGCATCCGAGGCCCTGAAGGGGGCCCTCACGACGGGTCCCGTCCTGCAGATGCCTGATTTCGACCAACCGTTCACCGTCGACTGCGACGCTGATGGCTTCTCGTCCCTCGTTGGTTACCCCAAGTGGAAGGTTTGAGATGTAGTGTAGCGGAAGTTTTCCCTTGGCAAAGATACCAAGGATCGATTTCCCCTGAGACTCCCAGTTTCAACAAGAAGGTGTCAACTGCTAACGGCGCCAGATATTAGCAATCAACGTGGACCTGCACACAGATACAAATAACTTTGCTCCCAACGAGTACAGAGAGGTTGTCAATCCCTCCGGCCTTGTCGTTTACAAAGGATCAAACACAAGTGATAATAGTGATAGGTATTGCTGCAAATAGTAAGTAAAAGCGGAAAGTAAATAGCGGATGTGATCAGTGATGGTAATATGGACCGGGGTCCCATGGTGTTCACTAGTAATGTCTCTCTCCCAAAAGACGATAAAACAGCTATGTGAGGTAAACGAATTACAGCTGGGCAATTGACAGGACCATGTGCGCAAACTAATGCTGACTATGTTGCAAGAAAGGTAGAGGTTCAAAGCATGGGCGGTACGCCAAGGCAAGTAGACCGAAATCCATCTGCATCTACTACTAATCATCCACCTTGAGATATCTATCCAGAATATCTCGCTGGTATTAAGTTGCGAGTCCCACCCATAGTGTAAACTCAAAGCAACAGACAACTGCATTAAAAGAACTTTGCGTAAAGTAAACAATCCTTGCACCCGCGGGCACAAGCCCCGTTGTTTTCCCCCTTGTGGCAACAGCACATCCTCTAGACTCATGTTTCTGTCACTCAAGCTAGTCAACGAGGGGCATGAACCCACAATCGAGCATAACGTTCCCTCTTGGAGTCACTACCTACTACTTGGCCAAAGCAATAAATAGCAACGGAGAACATGCAAGAATTACTTACGAACATAAATATAAAAGAGGTAAATCAAATATATTACTCAAACACAATCTGAACATAATCTCACAATCCATCGGATCCTAGCAAACTCATCATAGCAACAGCATAAGGATTACATATGTGCCTCGATCATGTAGGGCAGCTCACGAGGTCTAATTAGTGAAGCACAAGAACGAGAGGAGAACATCACATAGCTACTGGTCATGGACCCATGGTCCAAGGGAGACTACTCACGAGTCATCCGGGAGGCGTCCATGGTGGTGGAGAGGCTCCCGGTGGTGATCCTCCCCTCCGGCAGGGTGCCGGGAAGAGTTCTCCTGGTGCTCCCGATCTTGGAAGCGCGGCGGCGGCGGAACAGAGATGAGATCGCGAAAAAGGGTTCCCGTCTTGAGGGTTACGGGACGCGTGTTAAATATATGCCAAAGGGGGGCATCAGCGGAGGCCTGGGGGGCCCAGGCGCCCCCCGGCGCGGCCAGGAGGGGGGCCGCGCCACCAGGGCGCCTGGAGCCCTGGTGGCCCCCCTCCGGCCCTGCTTCGGCGGCCGGGAAGCTTCTGGAACGCTGATTTTTTATATAATTTTTCCGGGATTTTTCTGGCAGTTTACGTAATGGGAAAACCTGAAATACAAAAACAGCAGAAAACAGAAACTGGCACTGGGGTGCACTGATTTAATAGGTTAGTCCAAATATGATCAAAAGTGTATGTTAGTGTATAAATATCATAGCAATATCACCCAAAAGAGGCATGGAGCAAGCAGAAATTATAGATACGTTTTGGACGTATCAACATCCCCAAGCTTAATTCCTGCTCGTCCTCGAGTAGGTAAATGATAACAAGAATAATTTCTGTGGTGACATGCTATTAACCATATAGGACTTTTCATAGTCATATGACAAAAGCTTACTGAGACAATGAATCTGTAGTAATTAAGTTGCCTCATGAGAAAATCACAAAGAACTGAAGGTTTTACAATATGATACTGAAACATCAAATAGATTTGTAATGAGCATGGTGTGCAAATATGATAAAGTGATATCTCGCTTGCCCCCTTTAGTGAAGCAAAACATAAATGCAGGGGCACCTCCAAGGTTTAAGTGATGACTAGATACAATGATTTCAGAATAAACGATATCACAATCATGCAAAAGACAATGCTACTTTGGGACAATGCACATTACACTCAGAATGACAATCATGCTCTCAGTAGTTTGTGCTTTAAAAGAAGGTGGAGACTCTCGAACCGTGGCTTTTGTTGGCACGGTTGAAAACCCGTAGTTGGAAACAAAGACAAAGCATGTACCAGAGCTCTTGGTTTTAACAACAGAAGTAATAATTTTTTTTTTAGATTATGCATGTTTCGTCAACGAATGCTAGCAGACAACTCAATTACTTCTTGATATGGACAAGTTTCGAGGAACGGCTTCCGAATGAGGACGATCACATCCTCTTAATCTCCTTTGTTTATCACTGCCAAAATTTTCTGATTTCTCATTAACAAAGCGTGAAGGAGGGTTTGTTTGTTATATTATTTTTGAGCCGGGCGCACTCTTTGCCAGTTCCTTCTCGTATTATGGGTTTGCACATTAGACATGCAATCCCGGGGTGAAGCTTGTCCAACTTAAAAAGATCATGAATTAACCACTACTTCCTCATGAACTAAAACAGAGGCACAAAATAGGAATGCTTTTTTTTTGAATAATTTCGAGATGGTACATGAAAGTCTTCGTTAGGAATGGCAGGTAAATACCATGCATAGGAAGGTATGGTGGACTCATATGGCATAACTGGTTTAAAGGATTTTGGATGCACAAGCAGCCAGTCCGCTTAGTACAGGTGGAGGTTAGCAAAAGACTGGGAGCGACCAACTAAAAGAGCAATGACGGTCATAATCATGCAGAGCGACAAAGCAACATTGAATCAGGCATGGAAGTTATATCGCTACTCAGAAACAAAAGATCATCAAGGCTTGACAGACTTTCTTTACAGTCTTAAATATGCGTGAGCATACGCCAAGTCAATCAAAATAAATTCTTGAAGGAAGATATTACTAAACCATACCACATCATAGGCAAACAAATCATGTTGGTACTCCAATAACACATTGGGAACCCCCCAGCTATTTGAGACTAAGCATAAGAAAACATGAACTACTAAGCACCATTATGCACGTAGCATTTTTATCATAGACATATCAACCAATGCAACAGAAGCAAACTCTCTTAATAAGATAAGCATGATAACTAAAGAGAGTTCAAGCAACCAACTAAACAAAAGCTCTTTAAAAAGATAAGCATGGAAACTAAGAGCTAAGCATGATAGTAGCTATTGAAAGACAAAGAACACACACAGCAAAGATAGACATGAAAATTCTATGTTATGTTCTAGGTAGAAGTGGAGCGTGTTTCTCTCCCATATAAAGAAAGCTGAGTTCCGACTTGTTATGAAAAGCTAAAGAAAACTAAAAAGGAAACTAAAAGCAAGACGCTCCAAGCATAGCACATAACACATGAAGTGATAAAAATATAGTGGAACGAAAGACGAACTGATAATGTTGATGGAGAAGGGGATGCACGGGGGCATCCCCAAGCTTAGACGCTTGAGTCTCCTTGAATATTTCTTGGGGGTGCATGGGGGCATCCCCAAGCTTGAGCGCTTGACACTCCTGAATCTTTTTATCATCTTCCCTCGCACACTTGAAAACTCCCTTCATACATAACTCATCATAATCTGATTAGCGAGGTTAGTACCCATAATAAAATAATTGTTCCTTGCTGGAAATAAGGATATTCTTGAAGGTCTACTGTTTCTCAAGATTGCCAAAAGGTTTTTGCAAAGAAAAAGCAAGCTCTAGGTTTGCAAAATGAAGGAAAGGCAAAACAGCACAGAATCTGTGAAAAACAGAACAACAGGTAGTAAATGATTTTTTCGGGGCACTTCTGCAACTCTAATCAAAAAACTCAGAACAGACGCACGAAATACAATTGTATAGAGCACGCTGTCGAAAAAATTCAGACCAAAACGATGATCTGGTGATTTTATACGAATTTTTCTATCCAAGGACAGAATCTGTTTCCTGGACAGCACGTCACAACTTTTGAACTTTCTTGCAATCAGAGGCTACACTTGGCACTAAATTGAAAAGTAAAGATACAATGATGATGCTACTGTAGTAACAACGTCAAGACACAACAAAAGCAAAATAAAATTTTATTCATTGGGCTGCCTCCCAAAAGCGCTTTCTTTTATGTCTTTAAGCTAGGCATAATGCAAAAAGATCAAGTTTTATCAAGAGTAAAAGAATAGCTAGCCCGTATAACGGACTCAAAAGGTAACTTAATCTTCTTCCTAGGGAAGTGTTCCATCCTTTTCTTGAGAGGAAATTGGAATCTTATATTCCCCTCTTTCATGTCAATGATAGCACCAACAGTGCGAAGGAAAGGACGTCCCAAAATAATTGGACACGAAGGTTCACATTCAATATCCATAATAGTAAAATCAACGGGAATATAATTGTCATTGACAATGATAAGGACATCGTCGATCCTCTCCAAAGGTTTCTTTATGGAAGAATCAACGAGACGAACACCAAAAGAACAAGAATCAAAAGGTTTCAATTTAAGCATATATGTCATATATTCTTTTGGGCATAACAGAGGTACTAGCTCCAACATCACATAAAGCATAGCAAGAGAAGTTATTTATCTTAATTTTAATCATAGGATCCCAACCATCTTCTAGCTTTCTAGGTATGGAGGCTTCTACTCTAAGTTTCTCCTCCCTAGCTTTGATAAGAGCATTAGTGATATGCTCTGTGAAGGCAAGGTTAATCGTGCTAGTGCGGGGATCTCTAGACATCTTGTGAAGGAAATCAATAACTTCGGTAAGAGTGCAATTATCAAAATCAAGGTCAGTTCTATCAAGTAAGGTGGTAGTGGTGTCCTTTAGGTTCACTTGTTTGGTAGTTTCTATGGTCATAGCATCACCATTAATAGGTCCAATGGGACCAGGAGTGCATTGGGTGCTAAGAGTTTGGATATCCTCAACAACTTGGATAGTAGCAACAGTATGGTGGGTAGGAAGGTTCTTAATTCTATCTTCTTCCTCCCTTTCTCTAGCCCATCTCTCTTTAAGTTTAGCCAACATCCTAATGTTTTCATTAATTTGCACTTGAATAGCATTCATAGGAGTGACCTTCCTCTCCTCAAGAGGAGAAGTTCTAATTTTAAGCAATTCTACCTCATGGGCTAAATTGTCTACCTTCGAAGAGAGATCATCTAGTTTGTTTAGTTTTTCTTCTACACTCTTATTAAAGGCTTTTTGGGTAGTGATGAAATCTTTAAGCATAATCTCTAGTTCAGTAGTGGAGTTCTTGGTGCTAGGATAAGCATTGTTGTTCCCATAGGAATTAGAGGGGAACGGTCTAGGATTGCTACGAAAATTACTCCTATAAGCATTGTTGTTAAAATTGTTTCTAGAGATAAAGTTCACATCTACTTGTTCTTGAGCAATCAAAGAATTTAAAAGAACATCACGAGGATCAACAGAAGATTGCTTCGAAAGTAGAGACATGATCAAGTCAACTTTTTCATTTAGGGAGGAAATCTCCTCGACAGAGTTTACCTTCCTACCTGGTGGAGCGCGTTCGGTGTGCCATTGGGAATAGTTGGTCATCATCTCATCGAGAAGCTTCGTGGCAGCACCAAGTGTAGTTGACATAAAGGTTCCTCCCGCGGCCGAATCTAACAAGTTCCGCGAGGTAAAGTTCAAGCCTGCATAAAAAGTTTGGATAACCATCCAAGTAGTCAAACCATGAGTAGGGCAGTTCTTGACAAGAGACTTCATACGTTCCCAAGCTTGGGCAACGTGTTCATTATCCAATTGTTTAAAATTCATTATGTTACTTCTTAGTTGGATAATTTTAGCAGGTGGATAGTATTTTCCAATAAAAGCATCTTTGCACTTGTCCCATGAATCTATGCTATTTCTAGGCAAAGACTGAAACCAAATTTTAGCTCCTCCTCTCAAGGAGAAAGGAAAAAGCTTAAGCTTAACAATATTACCATCTATTTCTTGGTACTTTTGCATATCACAAAGTTCAACAAAGTTGTTCAAGTGTAAAGCAGCATCATCTCCAGCACCGGAGAATTGATCTTTCATGACTAAATTCAGTAAAGCAGGTTTAATTTCATAAGAAGGTGCTGAAGTGGCAGGTGTGCAGATAAAGTCATCGTTGTTGTGACTAGTGAAGTCACACAACTTGGTGTTCTCGGTGGAACCCATAGTAGCAAGCAAGCAAGATAACTATTTTTGTGATTTTCGATAAAAGATACTAAAGCAAAAACTGAAAGGTAAACTAACAAGACTAAAAGCAAAGGTAAAAGATAGCGTGCAACTCCCCTATCCTGAAGAGTGGAGTCCCCGGCAACGGCGCCAGAAAACTTTGCTTGATGGCTTCTCGCCCCTCGTTGGTTACCCCAAGTGGAAGGTTTGAGCTGCAGTGTAGCGGAAGTTTTCCCTTGGCAAAGATACCAAGGATCGATTTCCCCTGAGACTCCCAGTTTCAACAAGAAGGTGTTAACTGCTAAAGGCGCCAGATAATAGCAATCAACGTGGACCTGCACACAGATACAAATAACTTTGCTCCCAACGAGTACAGAGAGGTTGTCAATCCCTTCGGCCTTGTCGTTTACAAAGGATCAAACACAAGTGATAATAGTGATAGGTATTGCTGCAAATAGTAAGTAAAAGCGGAAAGTAAATAGCGGATGTGATCAGTGATGGTAATATGGACCGGGGTCCCATGATGTTCACTAGTGATGTCTCTCTCCCAAAAGACGATAAAACAGCTATGTGAGGTAAACGAATTACAGCTGGGCAATTGATATGACCATGTGCGCAAACCAATGCTGACTATGTTGCAAGAAAGGTAGAGGTTCAAAGCATGGGCGGTACGCCAAGGTAAGTAGACCGAAATCCATCTGCATCTACTACTAATCATCCACCTTGAGATATCTATCCAGAACATCTCGCTGGTATTAAGTTGCGAGTCCCACCCATAGTGTAAACTCAAAGCAACAGACAACTGCATTAAAAGAACTTTGCGTAAAGTAAACAATCCTTGCACCCGCGGGCACAAGCACCGTTGTTTTCCCCCTTGTGGCAACAGCACATCCCCTAGACTCATGTTTCTGTCACTCAAGCTAGTCATCGAGGGGCATGAACCCACAATCGAGCATAACGTTCCCTCTTGGAGTCACTACCTACTACTTGGCCAAAGCAATAAATAGCAACGGAGAACATGCAAGAATTACTTACGAACATAAATATAAAAGAGGTAAATCAAATATATTACTCAAACACAATCTGAACATAATCTCACAATCCATCGGATCCTAGCAAACTCATCATAGCAACATCATAAGGATTACATATGTGCCTCGATCATGTAGGGCAGCTCACGAGGTCTAATTAGTGAAGCACAAGAACGGGAGGAGAACATCACATAGCTACTGGTCATGGACACATGGTCCAAGGGAGACTACTCACAACTCATCCGGGAGGCGTCCATGGTGGTGGAAAGGCTCCCGGTGGTGATCCTCCCCTCCGGCTGGGTGCCGGGAAGAGTTCTCCTGGTGCTCCCGATCTTGGAAGCGCGGCGGCGGCGGAACAAAGATGAGATCGCGAAAAAGGGTTCTCGTCTCGAGGGTTTCGGGACGCGTGTTAAATATATGCCAAAGGGGGGCATCAGCGGAGGCCTGGGGGGCCCAGGCGCCCCCCCCCCCCCCCCCCCCCCCC
>LR738712.1:717438957-717454385 GCA_902687465.1 Secale cereale | reverse complement strand
CCACCAGGGCGCCTGGAGCCCTGGTGGCCCCCTCCGGCCCTACTTCGGCTGCCGGGAAGCTTCTGGAACGCTGATTTTTTATATAATTTTTCCGGGATTTTTCTGGCAGTTTACGTAATGGGAAAACCTGAAATACAAAAACAGCAGAAAACAGAAACTGGCACTGGGGTGCACTGAGTTAATAGGTTAGTCCAAATATGATCAAAAGTGTATGGAAGTGTATAAATATCATAGCAATATCACCCAAAAGAGGCATGAAGCAAGCAGAAATTATAGATACGTTTTGGACGTATCAGACGCCTCCGGCGCGGGGTTCGGTGCGGTCCTCCATCAGGGCGATGGACCCCTCGCCTTCTTCAGCAGACCCTTTGTCGCCCGCCATATTAAGCTGGCGGCCTATGAGCGTGAGCTAATTGGCTTGGTGCAGGCGGTGCGTCACTGGCGGCCCTATCTTTGGGGTCGGTCTTTCCGGATCCACACGGACCACTACAGCCTCAAGTTCATGTTGGATCAGAGGCTCTCGACCGTCCCGTAGCACCAGTGGATCAGTAAGCTCTTCGGTTTTGAATTCACAATTCAGTATCGTCTGGGCCGCCTTAACACCGTCGCCGACGCCCTGTCTCGACGTGACACCGACACCGTCGACGGTGGGGCGGTCATCTTCATCCGCTCGGGGCCCTCCTCCGCCCTCTTCACCGACATCCGGTGGGCGACGGCGTCTGCGTCCGATGCACTCCTCCTTCAGCAGCAGCTGGCTGCGGGGGAGTTGGATGACCCATGGTGCATCACCGACGAGTTGCTCCTCCATGGGCGTTGGGTCTTTGTTCCCGCGCACGACGATCTCCGTCATCAGGTGCTGCTGCTCGCCCACTCGGCGGGCCATGAGGGTGTGCAGAAGACGCTACAGCGTCTCCGCGCCGACTTCTACATTCCAGGTGATCGTGCCCTGGTCCATGACTAGGTGCGGTCTTGTGTGACGTGCCAACGCAACAAGACGGAGACTCTGAGACCGGCTGGCTTGCTCCAGCCTTTGGAGGTGCCGTCTCAGGTCTGGGCGAACATATCCATGGACTTCATCAAGGGTCTGCCTAAGGTGGGCGGCAAGTCCGTCGTTCTCATGGTGGCCGATCGCTTCTCCAAGTATGCTCACTTCATCGCGCTCGGGAATCCCTACACAGCAGCATCCGTCGCTCGGGCCTTCTTCGACGGTATTGTCCGTCTCCACGGGTTTCCTTCTTCGATCGTCAGTGATCGGGACCCCGTGTTCACGGGGCACGTGTGGCGCGACCTCTTTCGGCTGGCGGGAGTTAAGCTCCGCCTGAGCACGGCCTTCCACCCTCAGACGGACGGCTAATCCGAGGTCGTTAACAAGGTGATTGCTATGTATTTACGCTGTGTCACAGGTGATCGTCCTCGCGCATGGGTGGACTAGCTCTCGTGGGCGGAGTACTGCTACAACAGCTCTTATCACTCCGCCCTCCGTGCCACGCCTTTTGAGGTGGTCTATGGCCGGCTGCCCCCACCGATTCTTCCCGTTGATCCGGCCCTGGCGAGGACCGAGGCGGCCGGTGCTCTTCTGCGGAACCATGACGAGATGCTGGCAGAGGTCCGGCAACGCCTCCTTCAGGCCCAGCAGCTGGCCCAACACTACTACGATAGCAGCCATCGCGAGGCGGAGTACGCGGTGGGTGATTGGGTGTGGCTGCGTCTTCTTCATCGCTCTACGCAGTCTGGTGGCGGAGAGTGGGGGAGCGGGGAAAGGCGAGCGGAAATGTCCCTCCCGCCAAATCTCGCTGCGGATAGGGGTTGCACTCGGGTCGGCCTCCCAGCCCGTGAAGATGAAGGTTGGGGGAGAAGATTTGCCGCGCCCCGCAAAAATTTATGCGGGCCTAGGCGCGATGGGGGTCTGATCGGGCAGGTTTTCCAGCCCCGACCCGCAATTTGGCGGTTATTATGTGGGCCGGGGCGGGATGCGGGGTGTGCTAGAGTTGCTCTTAATGACTCTATGAGTAAACTTTTGAGCAACTTGTGCTTCCCAGCTTTTCCCAAGCAACACAAAGGTTTTGCCAATATTCGAAGATACAGTAAGCCATAAATTGATTGCCTAAAGGTTAATTGCTTGCCAGCTTGTTGCTTCGATGCCTGCATATGTTATCATCTCTCACGAGGAAATGTATTTGTGCTGCGGATCTGTAGGATTACTGACACATTTTGTTGCTGATGGTTCGCAAATCAGATGTAGGGGCAGGTGCCGGCACAAACTTAAGAAAAAAACAAAGGGGATGATATTTTTCATTCAGATGATTGCCTCAGATTTGTGTTGGAAGCAAATGCTAATAGATGTCATTACGCCACAGATAGGTGTCAACATCTCATAGCAATGGTGGGTACCACTATTGGTCTTCATGTTAATATTGAACTTTTTTAAGTTTGACCGAGTCTTTTGCTCAAATTGTCCCCAGGTTCCAGTTTTTTTTTTCTGTGGCAGCTGTCTCAAAACAAAATCATGACTAGGGATATATAACCTGACGAGAAGGAGAATTCCAAGACCACTTGAATGTCGGCACCGTACTGAAATTGAATCTGTGCATCAACTGTGTTCTTTGAGTGCATACTAGCTAAAACTTGTGCACGAGAAAACAGAACACCAACGGCTGGGCTCCGTGAAGGCGACGTAATGAATAAACAGTGTATTGTCTGGATGTTGCGTAACATGTTGGCAGCTTAAGTAAGCATTGTGGACATGTTAGAACTCTGGAAAACTCAGGCATTTTTAACACTGAAACATGATCATTTTGAGGTCCTTCTTTCCTTCTTGATCCAACAAGAATGAACTTATGATGTTACTGAGGGTTGATGGATGGCAAAAGTCACAAATTTGACCTCAAAGCGAAACTATTTCACAAACTAAACTTTGTCTGGAAATATTTCACTTCGATGACCCTAATGTGCAACGCCTGATAATAAGGCGCTGCACTCTACTGTGCAACGCCTAAAACTTAGGCGCCACACTGTGCAGCGCCTAACACTTAGGAGCTGCACTACACTGTGCAGCGCCTAGCTATAAGGAGCTGCACAGTAGAGTGCAACGCCTTGCTGTTGGGCGCTGCACAAAAGGGTCAGCGGTGTGAAATATTTTCAAAAACGGTTTAGTTTGTGAGACGTTTTTGCGTTGAGGTCAAATCTGCTAATTTTGCCTTGATGGATGCTGAACTTGAAAAATTGTGTGAGAAACGTGGGAGCAGCACTGCAGAAGCTCACATGCAGGGGAGTGAATGCAGTCTGCATTATGAGCAACACTGTGAGACAGAAGGGAGGACCACGGGTATTTTTTTTGGAAAGAAATATGTATGTGAAAAAGTCTATTCAAAAATCAGAAAAATTATGAAACGAAAAACCACAAAAATTCGGAAAGAAAGAAGAATATTCTAGAAAAGACTAGAAACCACAAGTGACAAAAATATTGTACAAATATCAGGGAAATATGATCAATTTTGGAATATATTGTGTTGTCTCCAAGTTTTCTACTGTACTTATTTTATTCTGAATTCACTAGCTTTTTTGTCAACAATGTTGGTCTTGTACAACTCGGTTTCCAACTTATGTCCCATTTTTTATTTGTTTAGTTGGTAACTAGCAAAAGAGCCCGTGCTTTGCAACGGGATAGAAAAAAACACACGTTCTTAACCCAATAACCACGACTCGAGACCCTGGTAGGTAGATGTTCTTTATTTTAAAATGGCATCACATTTGTGTTTCCGATGGTGGTCTCAAACGTATTTGAATATGGTCAGTCCTAAGGCGTCTCTCTCTCACACACACGTACGCGCGCTCGCACGCACACAATCGCTCAGAATAAGATGAGAAAAATGTTATTTTTTTCCCGTGAAGTTTTTCAGAGTTGTGCGTGTGTGGTTATCAATGTTTTTTTCCTCTCAATCTGGTTTTAATGTGTGTTTATTTGCAATTTGGATCGCCACCGGTGCGAAAGAAAAATGGACCGTGCACTATAGATTAAGTTTGCACCCAAATTAATACTACCTCCGTCCGGGTTTATTAGGCCCCTTTGTTTTTGGGCCCAAGTTTGACCGTGTATTTAACTAAAAATATATAAAGTATATGCTACCCAAAGTATATTGTTGGATTTGTTTTTAAAGAGGTTTTCTATGCTATAGTTTTCATGACATATAATTCATATTTTATTAGTTAAATTCATGGTCAAACTTCGGCTCAAAATGAAAGGGGGCCTAATAAACCCGGACGGAGGGAGTAGTTTAGAAATATTTAACAGCTAAAAGTAACAGTTTATTTAGATTCTACACATTTTTCTAATCAAATTTAATATATAATATGTTAAAATCGGAGTTACGGTTTAAAAGATAAGGATATTTTTGTTTTAGATAAACTGCAGATTAATTAACCAAAAGGTTAGGGTTTTTTCTGTTAAAACACAAAAAAACGATTCGGCTGACTTAAACATGGATGGCGGGTTGATTACATGAAACCTGAGGGGGTTTTATGCGAAAATGCCAAATAACGATTCGGTATGACTTAAACGTGTAGTGCGGGTTAATTTACAGAAAACAGAGGGGCTTTTCTGCAAAGTGGCATGACGGACGGGCTGAAACCCAACTTTCTTTATTATTAGGTAAAGATAATGCACAAGAGAACACATGTCGGTTGAAATAGTGAATGGAACTGTTCCAATTGAAGGCTGCTGCCTACACAGTGACATTTACTGCTGAGCCTGAGTGAATCTGCAAGTGTATGGACTATGGAGACGAGATGACCACAGGCACAAATCACTCCAGATCCACAATAATACTTGCTGCTTCTCTCCTTGGGCTCTCGCTCTCTGCGGCGACTTCTAGCGGTGGTCACTTACAATCAGCGACGGTGCCAAAGGTACTCTTCCGCTTCTGCTGTTCAATAGATTCAGTTCAGCTCTCGATCTAGTTAGTGCACAGCTCTCTTCTTTTCCTGTTCTGATGTGGATCCGTGACGTGCAGAGTTGGATCTGTTGAACACTCTCACTCAGCAGAGGGCATTGCCAACTGGAGGTGCCCTTCTTCAGCTCTTGCTCCATCTGTTCTCCCCTCCTTAATCTTTTGTTGCTATTTTATTTTAAATTTTCATAGTGAAAAGGTTAAAATATCTAAAAGGGCTGAATTATGTAGATCAGGGATTTTTTTTTACAGAATAAGAACAAAAAATAAAGCAAATGGAAAATGGTCAGTGGTCAGAGCTTAGTACCTATCCATGTTCTGACTTCTGAGGGGTGCTGCATTTTTTTCCTTTTCACTCTGTGACACAGGCGGAGGACCCGGTAGGGCGAGGTTGGGCGCTCGCCCTACCTTGATTTCTGCAGATTTTTTACTAGTAGGTATATACGTATACGATAAAACTCCAGTCGATCGCTAGAAATTCCGGTGAAGCGTTTTAGTGGGCCCTGAATCCTGTACTTCTTGTTGGGCCTTAGCAACTAGCAGGTCACGTTATTCTAAACAAAACTAGCAGGCCATGCCACGGACTGGGTCACGCACAATCTCGTGCCTCGCAGCCCCTCGCTCGACCGAATCGTTCGTCCAGGCCACTACACCATGCTCAAGACTCTCGCTCGACTAAGAGCAACTCCAACGATGTACCTAAAATCTTCCTTTAAAAGTGATTATTTTGCCTTCCCGTAAAAGTTAGGGGAAGTTTTTTTAAAACAACTTTTGTCAGTCCCTCTAATCTTCTTCCCCTAGAAGCATTTTTGTTGTACTTTTAATTAAACAAAAAAAAAAGATAATTGCTATGACCTGTCAAAAAGTTACGTGAAGGTCATCTTCCTGTAAACCTTAAGGAAGAAGAGGTCTTTTTTAGGAATCATCTAAGATAAAGCTACTTTCCAGAAACTGTTGAAGAGGTCTTTTTGCCCCAACTTCCCATAAACGATGGTTATTTCAGAGTTAGAAGAACTGTTGGAGTTGCTCTAACCCTAGTGGCGGCGTTCGGGGACGGCGGCCGGCAGGAGCATAGCCTTTTAGGTGCCGGGGCGAGGGCTAGGAGCGCACACTATTCCCGGTGGCAGGAGCGCACGCCATTAAAGATTCCTTACCAATAATGTTTTAAGTTGTTATTCAATTTAAAATATGTTGTATTTGGTTATTATGTCTAGGATCATAAGAAAATATCGATGTGTGATATATATATATATATATATATATATATATATATATATATATATATATATATATATTATCTATGTTTGTTTTGCATAAAAAATTGCATTACGAGTTCGCCCCACCTTAAAAAGTTTTCGTCCTCCGCCACTGCTCTGTGACCAACCAAAATTAGACCATGCTTTTCCAAGAGCGCTGGAGTTTGATTCTATCACTTGTTGTTATTCCATTTCATGAGCTCTTACTTTCACAAACCAAAACATCCAGCCTTTCCTCATCCAGGGGTTCTCTAAAAACAGTTACGTACTACTCCCTCCGTTCCCAAATATAAGTCTTTCTAAAGATTCCACCAAGTGACTACATACAAAGCAAAATGAGTGAATCTACACTTTAAAATATGTCTACATACATCCGTATGTTGTATTCTATTTGAAATGTCTAAAAAGACTTATATTTAGGAACGGAGGGAGTACGTATCTTCTAGTTGTCTCCTCTTCCTCCTCTGTACAACTTTCTTCTTCTTTTTTTCTTTATGATTTTTGCTTTTCATCTTAGGTAGCTGTTGCAAAGGACCCTGCAAATTGGATTTGAAGGAGCTGCTATTCCGGGTACACTACATCTACTTCTGCTTTGGATAGCCAAAGCAGGCACTGTTACTTTCATCAACCAGCAAGTTCAGGTTTTGCTCACTATGTCTTCTGAAAACCTTTATGTCTGCAGTACAGAAGTTCAACCCAAGGACAGTGCTATAGTGGTGCGTTGAGATATGGAGGCTGCTGCTAGCGCGTTGAGCCCTGTTCTCCTTAAGCTTGGTGAGCTGCTTGCTGGAGAATACAACCTGGAGAGGCGAGTAAGGAAGGGTGTACAATCACTTCGTACAGAACTGGAGATGATGCACGCCGTACTTCGTGAGGTTGGCAAGGTGCCACCGGATCAGCTCCAAGAGCCAGTCCAGATTTGGGCTGGCAAGGTGAGAGACCTGTCTTGCGACATGGAAGACGCTGTTGATGACTTCCTGGCGCGTGTCGGTGAGGTTTCAAGCAGCAAGCCAACGGACATAAAGAGTCGAGTGAATAAGTTCCTCAAGAAGACAACCACATTATTTGGTAAGGGCAAATCACTTCATCAAATCTGTGATGCCATCAAAGAAGCTTAGGATCTTGCTAAGGAGTTGGTGGAGCTGCGTAAAAAGTACGAGCTTGACATGCGTAGCACTAGCAATGGTGCTACCGTTGACCCTCGTGTGTTAGCTCTGCACAAAGATGTAGGGGAGCTTGTTGGACTTGACCACACAAGGGATGAGCTTATCAAAAAACTGATTTCTGAGGAAGGGAGTTCTAAAGAGTGGTTGAAGACAATCTCTATTGTTGGTGTTGGTGGGCTGGGCAAGACAACCCTCACCAAAGCAGTTTTTGAAAAGATCAAAGCCCAATTTGATTGTGCGGCTTTTGTCCCAGTGGGTCAGAACCCAGATATCAGGAAAATTTTCAAGGTTTTGGCCAACAGACTCAAGCTAATACTCCCAGAGATAATATCAGAGGAGCAATCAGCGTTTGTGCCGGGGCGTTTGATTACAGATAATATTATTACAGCATATGAATGCTTGCACTTTATGAAAAGGAACAAGGCCAAGAGAAATAGATTCTGTGCGGTTAAGCTTGACATGATGAAAGCATATGACCGAGTTGAGTGGAGTTACCTGGAGGCGATCATGCTTAAGTTGGGTTTTGCATCATCGTGGGTGGCTTTGATAATGAGAATGGTGAGTTCAGTTAATTTCTCTGTGTTATTTAATGGTGGTAAGATGGAAGAATTCACCCCAACTAGAGGGATCCGTCAGGGAGACCCAATTTCTCCATATCTGTTTTTGCTTGCAGCAGAGGGCCTCACGTGCCTTCTTAAAACACAAGATGAATCATCGAACCTCAGTGGTATTAAAGTGGCTCCATCGGCCCCGCCGGTAAGCCATCTACTTTTTGCAGATGATAGCCTGCTGTTTGTTAAAGCCAGTACAAATGGAGCCATTGAGCTTTCCTCCCTGTTGGATCGATACTGCAACGCTTCGGGACAAAGGATAAATCTTTCTAAATCCTCAGTGTTTTTCAGCAAGGGATGCCCCAACCCCCTGCGGACCGAAGTTATGCAAGCTCTCAACATTACTAATGAATCTCTGTCAGAAAAGTATTTGGGTATGCCCACGGATGTTGGTAATAGCAAAAATGGAGCCTTCAAATTCTTAAAAGACAGAGTGTGGAGCAAAGTAAAGGGCTGGCTGGAAAAACTTCTATCAGTGGGAGGAAAGGAAGTACTTATTAAATCGGTGGCCCAAGCGGTCCCTGTCTACTCGATGTCGTGCTTCAAATTACCAAGAGGACTATGTGAGCATATCAATACTCTTATTCGCAAGTTTTGGTGGGGGAGTAAAGAAGGGAAGAGGAAGCCGAGTTGGGTCTCATGGAGTACAATGACAAGGCCGAAGAACTGCGGAGGCTTGGGCTTTCGGGACATAGAACTCTTTAACCTTGCGCTCCTTGCAAGACAGGCTTGGAGGATAATGGCTGATCCGAACTCGCTAAGTGCCCGTGTTCTGAAGGCTAAATATCATGCAAACACAGATTTTCTACAGGCTGAGTTAGGTTCAGCACCATCACAAATATGGAGAGCAATCATCGAAGGTCGTGAGATATTAACCCAAGGACTGATCCGCCGGGTCGGTACGGGAGAAAGCATCCTCATCTGGCAACACAACTGGCTGCCACGAGCATATAACATGAGGCCAATTGTGAGCAGAATCCCCAATCCTCCATCAAGTGTAAATGAGCTTATTTTGCCGGGCGCTGAATGGAATAGACCATTGATAGATGAGGTGTTTTTACCCTCGGATGCTCGGGCAATATATGAGATCCCTTTATGTACAAGGAATATTGAGGATTTTTGGGACTGGGTTCATGAAAGAAATGGAGTCTTCTCTGTTCGATCTGCCTATAATATGCTAGTGGAGACCAAGATAAGGAGGGAGGCCTGGCTGGAAGGTCGTGCTGAGGGATCAAACAATGAGGGGGAGCAAAGAGCGTGGTCTAAGCTGTGGAAGCTGGATGTACCTTCAAAGGTGAGAATCTTTTTGTGGAGGCTAGCGCAGAACTCAATCCCTACAGCTGATCTTCTAAAGGTTAGAAACATGTCGACATCCTCTACTTGCAAGCTATGCGGGGCAGAAGATTCTTGGCAACATTCTTTGCTCCATTGCAGTGTGGCAAGATGTGTTTGGGCGCTTCAGGATCCAGATCTTGTGGAAGTCCTCAACAGCACTTGTGAGCCAGATGCAAAGCGGTGGATTTTCTCCGTCCGAGAGCTGATCTCTCCCTCTGAATTGATCCAGGTAGTAGTAACCTTATGGGCAATATGGTATGCACGGCGACAAGCGATGCATGAGGGTATTTTCCAGAGCCCGCAGTCGACACATAACTTCATCATGAAGTATATCAGTGAACTGCAGAACAGCAAACCAGCGCAGCAACTGCGTCAGGCGGCTACAGCACCTGTTCGGGTAAGAACAAGGTGGATCCCTCCCCCGCCTGGTTTGGCAAAAGTGAGAGTTGATGGAGCCCTATCGAGAGACCTGAGCGCAGGTTCTTTCAGTGCCGTGTGCAGAGATTCTGATGGGATTTTTCTGGGAGCTTCTTGCATGACATATAATGGTTTGACAGATCCGGCCACCCTAGAGGCTTTGGCTTGTCGTGAAGCACTGGCGCTGGCAGCTGACCTAAACCTCACGAGGGTGCAGATTGCATCAGATTGTCAAGGAGTTGTTCGGGCGATCAAGGAACGGGCAGGAGGAATCTATGCTCCAGTTGTGAAGGAAATAAACGAAACTGCAGTTGCCTTTCAGCAATGTACCTTCATCTTTGAAGGAAGAGAGTCAAATGTCGAGGCACATAGCCTCGCTAAACATGCTTTTGGTCTGGGTCCCGGGCGCCACTTGTGGCTTCTAAACCCGCCAGATATCGATTGTATCCCTATGAACTTTGATTAATAAAGCAAGCGTGTTTAGATTCAAAAAAAGGAAAATTTTCAAGGACTTACTCTATGGCCTTGACAATGAAAAGTTCAGTGACATTCATAATACAACACGGGATGAAAATCTACTCATCAAGCAAATCAGTGATTACCTTGTGGATAAGAGGTATGCATCACGTAGTGCTTGTGTCCTTTTGTATATATTTAGGAAATGTGTGAAGTAGTCAGATGTATACTGAGAAGGACAGGCCTCATGCAGTGGTGAAATACACACTTGTGTCAAAAGATTCTGGATTCGACACAACCTCTCTGCATTTCATTGTGCAGGGCTAACGCTTGCCTCAAATAATCCTTCCCCATACCCCATTTGGTGTGGGAGCTTCTACCACTGGGTCTGTCCTTTAGTCAGATGTATAGTGAATCTCATATTTCATTTCCTTTTTTTGTAGTATTGCGTTTCTTTTTAAGCAAATTCCACTTCTTTCTTTTGTGTTTACGAGCATTATTTTCGTTAGTCTTGTAGACTTTTAAGAAAATTTTGTTGCATTTCTTAATATTTCTGCATGCATATCCTTAGTGGTTATATAACTCTTGTGGTTTGCTTTAGTACCTTACAATTTATCCATGTTACAAAATTCTGCTGTACATAGATGATTTGCCAACTGATAATATCAAAATAATTGGCATAGGTACCTCATCGTAATTGATGATATATGGGAAGAAGAAATATGGAGATATATAAATTGTGCTTTGAATAAAAACAAACTCCATAGTCGGGTAATCACAACCACCCGTAATGTGAGTGTGTCTGAAGCATGTCTCTCTTCTAGTGATGGCATGATTCATAGAATGAAACCTCTTTCTGATGAAGACTCGCAAATACTCTTCCATAGAAGAATATTTCAAAGCGAGGAGAAATGTCCAGAATATTTACAGATAGTATCGAGAGATATCTTGAAGAAATGTGGTGGTGTACCATTAGCCATCATTACAGTAGCTAGCCTCCTGGTTAGTAGTCAACGGGTAAAGCCAAAACATGAGTGGATGCATGTGTACAATTCAATGGGTCGTGGAGTTACACAAATTGGTATTGCGAAGGACATGAAGAAGATATTATCACTCAGCTATTATGATTTGCCATCCCATTTGAAGACTTGTTTATTATATCTAAGCATCTTTCCAGAAGACTTTGAGATTGAGAGAGATTGGTTGATATGGAGGTGGCTTGCTGAAGGGTTTATCCAATGTGACAAAGAAGAAACCAGGCTGTTTGAGATCGGAGAGAGCTACTTCAACGAGCTTATGAACAGGAGCTTGATCCAGCCAGCAAAAATCAATAAGGAAGGAACGGTAGTAACTTGCTGTATACATGATATGGTGCTTGACCTTATATGCTCACTGTCAAGTGAGGAGAATTTTATCTCCATATTGGATAATTATGAGTGGCATGCACCTAATCTGCAAAAGAAATTTCGCAGGTTATCACTTCATAATATCAAGGCAAAGGTTCAGAACCATCAGTTTGATAGCACTAGCCTGTCAAAAGTGAGGACCTTTGCTGTTTTTTCTCTTGTTACTTGTGATTGGTTGCCATCTCTCTCAAGCTTTCAATTTTTGCGTGTGCTGGATCTTGGAAATTGTGGCAGACGTACAAGTAGCTCTTGTATCAGCCTCAAGTATATAGGGAATTTAATTCACCTAAGATACCTAGGGCTCAAGTATGCAGATGTTTGCGAACTCCCAATGGACATAGGCAAGTTGCAGCTTTTACAGACATTAGATATAAGAGAAACTAGTATAAATGAATTACCTTCAAGTGTTGTACAGCTCAGAAATTTGATATGCCTATGTGTCAATTCTTGGGTGAGGCTGCCAAAAGGAATGGGGAGCTTGATGTCCCTTGAAGTGCTGGAACGAGTAGGCTTATCCTCATCTCCTCACATTGTGGAAGAGCTGAGGCATCTGACAGAGGTTAGGACACTCGGTGTTAACTTTGATGACATGTACGAGGATCTGATCAATATGGATATATTAATCAAGTCTCTAGGCAACCTGCACAAATTGCAAAATCTGCGTATTTATTATGGTGGCAGATTGACAGATCACATGCGTGAAAGCTGGGTGCCCCCTCCAAACCTCCGTAGTTTTGATTCATGGAGCCCCTATTTTCGTCCTGCGTTGTTCTCGCACCTTCCAAAGTGGGTTAATTCAAGGTCGCTTCCCCACCTCTCCCGCCTGGAAATATATGTGGAAGAACTGCAAGGGGATGACATTCAGATCATTGGGATGATGCCTGCTCTTCGGTTTCTGCGGCTGCGTGCAAGTCGCGTGATGGGAACATTGGTTGTGAGGGCCGATGCATTTCCATCTGCGAGATGCTGCAAGTTCATACTGTTTCTGATGCCGCCGTGCCTTTTCCCACCTGGAGCTATGCCAAGGGTTCAGCGCCTTAAGTTCTGGGTCTCTGCACCGTCGATCACAAGTGGTGAGGTTGACTGCGGCCTGGGGCACCTCCCTTCTCTCGAGCATCTTCAGGTTTGTCTGGTGCGTGATAATTCCAGCGATGAAGAGATGGAGACAGCCGAGGCTTGGCTGAGGCGCGCAGCAGAAGCCCATCCAAAACGTCCCACCATTCAAATCAAGCATAACAATTACCTCCGCGGCCCTGCCACTGGTAAGGTCTAATCATCTGAGCAACCATGAATCCCCTTTTCCTGAATATGCTCGTTACCATATTGTTTGATTTATCCCTCGTAGTTTCCCGGTTTCAGGCCTTCAATGAAATCCTGGAGTCAGGTATTGTTCCAACACTACGATAGGCAACAAACAATTCACTGCGCCACTGCAGGTAGCAGGCAGGCTAGCAGTGGTTCGTGTACGGCTACAGCTCCAAATAACGAGGGCTCATTCTCTCCACCTATGTTCGGATTCTGTTCTTTGCTAGACAGAGGCCTCCGCATGTAGTTCATGATGTACTTGTTATTTTTCTGCATTTGCTTTCAGCAATGCAGTACCGCAGCCTTGTTAGCTCCTTAATTATTGTCACTGCTTAATTTCCTTGGGTCGGCTATAATTGGGACTTCTTTTTCTCTATCCAGTCAAGACTCGTACAATTATACTAGGTTACATTCCGTCTGTACGGTATTCTGATGCCCTTCTTCAGTTTGTAATGCTGCCCCTACATTTTAATTTCTTCATTTGCTTGTTCACATAGAACAGTGTAATGGTTTTATTGGCTTAATGAAGAAATTGTTGTTTGTTCAGTGCTGAAACATAACACTGTTCCACGCGGCTTCACCTTTTCTGCAACTTAGGCGGAGAAATTAATCGACAGTGTGGATCTCTGAATGTTCGCTTCCTCAGCCTGCTGCCCACGTTCTGATTCTGACGAGCTACACATCCACACCAAGAATGAGTTCTACATCAGCCGTCCATGGACTCTGATGGGGATTCCGCCCGCTTGCTGCAGCCTCATATTGCAGTTAGACCTGTGGCCGAACAGAAGAGGTAAGGTGAACTAGTCTTGAGAGGCACGAGAGCGGACGATCTGAACCCATGGGCATCTGCACCCGCTTTTGAAAAATTTACTTTTGATGCATTTTGTAATGTTCAAAAATTGTAAACAAAAATTTATGTATACATGTTGGCAAAGGTATGTCCACAGTACAAAGTTTTGTGTGAAAAAGTATTTTTGTTTTGTCTCAGTAAAAAAGACAAATTTTACTGCTTCTAAATAGCGTTTTATGACACAAAAATTTGTCTTTTTTGCACAGGCTGCAAAAAAAGTTGTTTTTCTATGAAATTTCCTGCACGCACATAGAATATGGAGATGTGTGCGCGCAACTTTTTACAGAATTTTTTGACATGGCAAAATGTGTTTTTCAAAGTGGGTTCATATGTATCCGGGTTCATCCATGCACTTCTCTGAGAGGCACACCACACCATCAGGGCTCAAGGCAGATGGTGAACTAGCACTCGGAATGAGCACCACACAGGTCTTCAGAGACCTGTGGCCGTCTCTACCACAGGCTGCCGGCTCAAACCGAAAAATGAATTGACTTCTGTTGATATGAGTTACACGTGTAGACAAGTGCAGAACTGGTGAACATAAGAAATTTACGGCATGCATGCTGTATGCAAAAACCCACAGTAGCAGACCAAGCACACCGGCAGCTCATGTTTCGCATAACATGAACAATTGCAAGTGCTCCATCTCTTTTGGTTATTCAGTCGGCAACTACTTTCTAGATCATCAATTGGACTAATGAAATACACTATGAGTAACATATATATATCACAAAAAAGTAAATCATTGAAACCTTCTTCTGAATACGAATTCCATGGTACACTTCCTTTTTTTTTTAAAGGGAGTATCTGGACGATGCATACAGTCATTTTATTAATTATTCACACAAGAACTTACAAAGTCATACAACAGTAAGACTAAAGCCACGTCTAAGTAATATCTGTCCCTACTCCTATCCAGTTGATGAAGGGGCGCTGATAGTCTAGGCCTAATACCAAACAGACCTCGCAACCAAACCTATCGTCAAAGACCTGAGGTCCCAATCAGGACGCATGCCGGATATGGGGCACCCACCAGTCTGGCGCGCTCCTCAACCAGGACGCCTGTCGGGTATGAGGCCGCCGCAGACACCTGCCATCAATCAATCTTCAGTGTTGTACTGCTGCATCAACCTTGGCCGGTCTAAATGCCGTCGACGCCACCACGACGCCAGACAACGCCACCATCCTGCGCTCGTCCATCGTCACACGCCCACCGGCGAAACCCCGCTGCTTCATGCCGCTGAGACCCGCTGTTGTCGACATGCCAGATGCCACGCCGCTCCTCCGACGCGAAACACCACCTGTTGCCACTGGTCCCATCCCCTCCGCCTGCAGTTCCTCAAACCGAGCACCCAAACGCCTCATGCGGCGCCTCCAAAAAGGGTACGACACACGCAGTGCCGCCGCTGCCCAATCTAAGGAGATTTAGGGTTTTCACCCGGGCATGGGGTCGGGTGGAGGGCAGGGACCTCGACGGTGCCTGCAAGGAGGAGAACGGCGACTCTGGTCGTCGCCACCGTCGGGATGAACGAGTCATCCAGAGTTTCCTCCGGTCCGATGTCACCTCTACCAGCCCCCGCGAACGCACCGAGGCCGACGACGGCGATCGTAGGCCACCAAGTGCAGTGGGAGAGAGCCTGCAGCGCGGAGGAGATACACCGGCGACTCACCGCCCACGCG
>LR738712.1:717403273-717422878 GCA_902687465.1 Secale cereale | reverse complement strand
GGATGCACTTCGTGTACAAAACGGACAATCTCTTTCGAGGTATGATGGTTTCAAACGAAAACTCGTCTGTTACAAAGGGATTTCATTTTTTGAACTTATTTGAACTACAGACTTTTTCTGTTTTCAAAATGCACCATTCAAAGCCACATCATCAATTTACAGCCATTTCTTGCTTCATTTGCTATTTTTCATGCATTTACTGAATTTTTTGAGCTATAAGACCCTAAAATTGAAAAGCATTTCAAATGAACTCTGAAAAGGTTGAAAGTTGGCATCGTATCATCATTTCACCCACATAGCATGTGCAAAAAAGTAGAGAGGGTTACGGCAAAAACTGGATGCACTTCGTGTACAAAACGGACAATCTCTTTCGAGGTATCAGGGTTTCACACGAAAACTCGTCTGTTACAAAGGGATTTCATTTTTTTGAACTAATTTGAACTACATACTTTTATTGTGTTCAAAATGCACCATTCAAAGCCACATCATCAAGTTTGAACCATTTCTGACTTCATTTGCTATCTTTCATGCATTTACTCAATTTTTTGAGCTATAAGACCCTGAAATTGAAAAGCAATTCAAATGAACTCTTAAAAGATTGAAAGTTGGCATGGTATCATCGTTTCACCCACATAGCATGTGCAAATAAGTAGAGAAGGTTACGGCAAAAACTGGATGCAATTCGTGTACAAAACGGACAATCTCTTTCGAGGTATGAGGGTTTCAGATGAAAACTCGTCTGTTACAAAGGGATTTCATTTTCTTGAACTTATTTGAACTACAGTCTTTTTCTGTTTTCAAAATGCACCATTGAAAGCCACATCATCAATTTTCAACCATTTCTGGCTTCATTTTCTATTTTTCATGCATTTACTAAAATTTTTGAGCTATAAGACCCTGAAATTGAAAAGCATTTCAAATGAACTCTGAAAAGGTTGAAAGTTGGCATGGTATCATCATTTCACCCACATAGCATGTGCTAAAAAGTAGAGAGGGTTACAGCAAAAACTGGATGCACTTCGTGTACAAAACGGACAATCTTTTTCGAGGTATTAGGGTTTCGGACGAAAACTCGTCTGTTACAAAGGGATTTCAAATTTTTTGAACTAATTTGAACTACAGACTTTTTCTGTGTTCAAAATGCACCATTCAAAGCCACATCATCAATTTTCAACTATTTCTGACTTCATTTGCTATTTTTCATGCATTTACTGAATTTTTTGAGCTATAAGACCCTGAAATTGGAAATCATTTCAAATGAACTCTGAAAAGGTCGAAATTTGGCATGGTATCATCATTTCACCCACATAGCATGTGCAAAAAAGTAGAGAGGATTACGGCGAAAACTGGATGCACTTTGTGTACAAAACGGACAATCTCTTTCGAGGTATCATGGTTTATCACGGTGCTTGGGTCAGCCTTGACTCTGAAGGGGGGAATGTCATGAAAATTTTCATTATCTTCGGAAATGTATGTCTTGCCCTCCACTCCCACGATATATAATTAAGTGTGTCAAAAACCATTACAGAACATCATGGATAGATAAGTGGTCAAATTAATATAAATTCATCATCACATTAAATTCAAAGTACATGCATAGCTCTCTAGAGCATCTAATTCAACCATACATTGAAACTATGTAGAACATTTCAGCGCAACAACAAATGCGACCATAATCGCAACCAAGGTAACAATAGATCCAACGGCATAATGATACCAAGCCTCGGTATGAATGGCATATTTTTTAATCTTTCTAATCTTCAAGCGCATGGCATCCATCTTGATCTTGTGATCATCGACGATATCCGCAACATGCAACTCCAATATCATCTTCTTCTCCTCAATTTTTTTTAGTTTTTCCTTCAAGTAATTGTTTTCTTCTTCAACTAAATTTAACCTCTTGACAATAGGGTCCATCTTGATCTTGTGATCATCGACGACTTCCGTAGCATGCAACTCCAATTCCATCTTCTCCTCCTCCATTTTTTTCAATTTTTTTCTTCAAGGAAATGTTTTCCTTTTCAACTAAATTTAACCTCTCCACAAGAGGGTCGGTTGGAATTTTCGGTTCAACTACCTCCTAGATATATAAAAACATCTATGTGAGGTTGGTCGACATAATTGTCATAAACACTAAAACAAATAATTATAAATTAAAGATAATATACCACATCCGAATCGTAGACAGGACGAGGGCCGACGTGGGCGGATATCAAAACCATCGCACTATATAATAACAAGCAATAATAAAAGTAAGAAAATTAGACAAATATCTATCTAAAGCAATAATAACAAGCAATAATAAAAGTAAGAAAAGCATAGATAGAACAAGAGGCTCACCACGGTGGTGCCGGTGACGAGATCGGCGGGGGCGATCGACGACGGTGAAGTGCTACTTCTCAAGCTTGCGTTTTATTCCCTCGAAGAGGAAAGGGAGATGCAACAGAGTAGCGTAAGTATTTCCCTCAGTTTTTTAGAACCATGGTATCAATCCAGTAGGAGACTACGCGCGAGTCCCTCGCACCTACACAAACAAATAAGAACTTCGCAGCCAACGCGATAAGGGGTTGTCAATCCCTTTACGGTCACTTACGAAAGTGAGATCTGATAGAGATGATAGTTTATATTTTTGGTATTTTAGTTTATAAGAACAGAAAGTAAAAGCGATAAAAGTAAAGTAGATGTAGATTGATATGTTGAGAATAGACCCGGGGGCCATAGTGTTCTCTAGTGGCTTATCTCATGATAGCGATATTCTATGGTGGGTAAACAAATTATTTTCGAGCAATTGATAGAAAAGCGGATAATTATGAGACTATCTAGGCATGATCATTGTATATAGGCATCACGTCCGAGACAAGTAGACTGGAACGATTCTGCATCTACTACTATTACTCCACACATCGACCGCTAGTGTATTAAGTTCATAATAACATAGTAACGCCTTAAGCAAGATGACATGATGTAGAGGGATAAACTCAAGCAATATGATATAAACCCCATCTTTTTATCCTCGATGGCAATAATACAATACGTGCCTTGCTGCCCCTACTGTCACTGGGAAAGGACAGCGCAAGATTGAACCCAAAGCCAAGCACTTCTCCCATTGCAAGAACTATAGATCTAGTAGGCCAAACCAAACCAATAATTCGAAAAGACATGCAAGGATATTATGAGCACACATAAAAAGTTCAGAGAAGAACCAAATATTTCTCATGGATAATCTTGATCATAAACTCACAATTCATCGGATCTCGACAAACACACCGCAAAAAGAGATTACATCGAATAGATCTCCTCGAAGACCGAGGAGAACTTTGTATTGAGATCCAGAGAGAGAAGAAGCCATCTAGATACTAGATATGGACCCGAAGATCTGTGGTAAACTACTCACAACTCATGGTGAGGGCGATGATGATGATGATGAAGAACTCCGTGATGGAACCCCCTCCGGTGGAGCTCCGGAACAGGCTCCAAGATGGGATCTCACGGAAACAGAAGGTTACGGCGGTGGAATTAGGGTTTTCTCTCTGTTGTCGAAGGTTTCGGGGTACGTAGACTTATATAAGAGGAAGGAGGACACCGGGGGACGCTCGAGGGCCCACGAGTAGGGGGCGTGCCCTGGGAAGGGGGGCGCGCCCCCCGCCCTCGTGGGCGCCTCGATGCTCCTCTGACGTGGTTCTCAAGTTCCCTGTGCGTGATTTTCTCCAAAAATATCTCTCGCGAAGGTTTCATTCCGTTTGGACTTCGTTCGATATTCTTTTTCTGCAAAACCCTGAAACATGCAAAAAACAGCAATTTGGACTGGGCCTTTGGGTTAGTAGGTTAGTCCCAAAAATGATACAAAAGTGAATGATAAAGCCCATTAAGCATCCAAGACTTCATAAATAATAGCATGGAACAATAAAAAATTATAGATACGTTGGAGACGTATCATGAAGACGGGGACGGGACGTGACGGACTGCTAAACCTAGACAAATCTCGGAGAAAATGGACCTTGGAGTTCGAGCTTCGAGAGGACAAAAGCTTAACTAGTGTGGCTCGGGCATTTCATCGAACACCTCGTGTACATAGGAGGTGAGCTAGAGCAAGCTCCCCCCTCGCCGGCCAGATAAAACAGAGCAGTGGAGTGGTGGGCGATGGGGTATATATAGGAAACTCATTGGTCCCGGTTCGTGGCAGGAACCGGGACTAAAGGCCCACTTTCTGTCCCGGTTCCAGACACGAACCGGGACCAATGGGTGTGGGCAAGGAGCGAGGCCCACTAGTCCCGGTTCGTGTCTGGAACCGGGACAAATGGGTCCAGACCAACCGGGACAGATGCCCCACGAGGCCCGGCCGCCCCCCTGGGCGCACGAACCGGGACGTATGCCCCATGGGTCCCGGTTCGTGAGTGAACCGGGACTAATGGGCTTGCCAGGCCCGAACTAAAGCCCTGTTTTCTACTAGTGGAAGCTACATCTTCGAGAACCAGACCAGTTACGTTTTGCCAAATTGTCCTTAGTGAGAATTACTTGCTTGTGGACAAACCACATGAATACTTTGATTTTTAAAGGCACTTTGACTTTCCAGATATGCACGGATCGAGGGATAGAGCCAGAATTGATAATATCCAAATACATAGATTTTATCGAAAACATTCCATCTTGATTAGTTTCCAGTGCAGTTGATCTGGCTGTTGAGGGAGTTGAACATGCATCAATCTTCTCACAAGATGAAGCCAAACTTCCTAATGGTTTCCCGCTAAAGTCCTCCTGAATTGAATATTGAGGGGACTGAACTGTAATACTGTTACAACGTAAGCATCTCTACGCTGAACAATATTATAGAGAGAAGGATATTGAATAGCTAAAGGCGTCTTCCCTACCCACGTATCCTCCTAGAATCTCGTTGAAGAATCCTACAGTGACTAGGATCTGACTTATATTAGCATATAGAGTAGATAGAAACGCTAGAAATGTTGTGTTTGGTCATTTTGTGGAAAGGCCCTTCTTCTATATATATATTGACAATATGATACTCTGCAGAAAGGGTCTGTGGGACAACAATAATACTTTTAGAAACCCATGCGCCACCCATGCCGCACGTACGTGAACGTGTTTAGCTGGCCAAACACCGTGCACGTATGAAAATGGGCTCGAGTCGAACGTTCCGAATTATACGGGAACAAAACATAGTGGCATGCATGCATGTGGTAAAGATGTACTTCCTCCATCCAAAATTACTTGTCTCTAAAATGAATAAAAATAGATGTATCAAGAATTAAAATACATCTAGATACATTTATTTCTCCGACAAGTAATTCCAGCCGGAGGGAGTATAACCTAATCACAACACTGGTACAATGGATATGATTGATATGTTCTCGCAACTAACTAGGCCAATCAACCAATTTACCAATGCAAGTGCACTTTGCTATGTTTATTATTGAGAAAAATAATACTCCCTCTGTCCCATAATGTAGGACGCTTTTCGACACTACACTAGTGTCAAAAAGCGTCTTACATTATGGGACGGAGGGAGTACTAGCTAGCCATAGTACTTTCAGATGAAAATTAGCACAAAAACATGCATGGAAGAAGAATTTGTCAGGTGTTTTGAAGACAAAATATGCGATGGCCATGAGCATTTACGAAGATTTTACGGATTCTTCAAAAACTTTCGCCCCGAATTACGTCGAAGTCGAACTCCAAGCGAGCACCCATGACCTTGGCGTGGGTGTGGATTCGTTGGCTCCATCTGCACTGTTTAGTTATTCATCGATCCATTCGTTCGCCAGGGCCGAGGTGGTACTAGTCACCACATACTACTAAGGCCTTCTTTGGTTCATAGGATAGAAATATTGTAGGAATAGGAATTTCATAGGAAGTGAGATGACATGCATCTCAATTCGTATAAAAAAAGATGTCATTGCAGCCCATTTTCACATGTTAGATTTTATTTCCTTTTTAGAATTTTGTGAAACTATGTAAATTTTAATAATAGTAAAATAACAAAGATAGAATGTTTGTGTATTATAAATAATTTAAATACAAATAAAATAACTTATTTCAAAGAATGTTCATGTAACACTAAAATACGTTCTTGTTTTACTTGATTTTTGTACAATAAATGTAATTTTTTATGTATTATAATAATGTTTGTATAATTCAAAACAATGAACGTATATTTAATAAAATATAAGGAAAGTTTAAAAGAACTATATATCTGACTAAATATTCATATAATTTTGGAAAGTGTTTATGTTTTTAATTCATATAGGACATAGAAAATGTTTATGTTGTTTTGGAAAGTGTTCACATATTTTTATATAGTTTGTGTGTTTTCAAAAATATTTATTTATTCTTAGACAATAATAAATAATAAGATTTATGGAAAATTACATACAAGCCTAGTACATACTAGACTACAGATCCGCAAATGAAAATTCTTAAATATTATTTTAAATATATGAACTTCCTCATAATTTTTACTTAGTGATTTGAATGCTTTTGAAGTAATATTTTTTATTAAATGTATCACAAACATTATGTTATTAGTTTTTTATGTGAATCCGTTTTCATCGAACTCTCTAAAATATATGAACACAAATATTTGAACTCTATCTTTTAATGTGATTATGATTTACATATGTGTTACGAAATTCCGAAAAATAAAATAAAAAATAACCTAACATATGAAAAATTAGCCGCATTGGCTGCCACCCATTGAAGTACCCTGCGCGTCTTGATCACTGATGATTAGACATAGTTATTTTATATCCACAACGAACTCAAATCAACTTGTAGTTGAGATGGTTAGGTAGACAATGGTATCGCCAACTCACCAGGGTTCAAATCCTGGTGCTCGCATATATCCTGGATTTATTTCAGAAATTTCCGGCGATACGATTTCAGTGGGAGGAGACGTTCCCGTCGACTACGAGGCGCCTATGGTGACTTCGTAAAATCTCAAGATGATATGCCGACTCAGTCTCTCGGAGGTGCTCATAGGGGTGAGTGTATGCGCATTTATATGAGTGCTTGCGTCTGTACTGTGTTAAAAAAGTTATCTTATATCCACAACGAACTCAAATTTGTTAGGTGTCTAGCGTAGCTCCATAGGTTTGGGAGGTCGGAGGATCGATTTTCATATGAATTATCCCTTCGTACCGTTCACTGACCCCTGGGGCCAAGCGGTCATAGGAGGCCTCTACAAGATTTGCTATTAATTTAGGGGGGTTCCTGCAAGAAAAATGTCGCCCCATCGCACATGTTGTTCAACTTCATGCACCACCGTTGTATTTACCTCTTGGTTACCAGATGTACAACAATGTATGGATGCATGGTGCAGAACTTACGTCGACTTAGTCTTTGTGCGCGTCGTGATAGCCGGTGACGCCACCGTACTATTATACGTACGTGCTGGTACCCCTGTGTCCAGAGACGGATCGACACAGGTGCATGCGGCCCGGCCCCAGCTGTGGTCTATGCACTGTCCTTGTCTATTCTGCCACGCACAATTTCCACTATGCGGATGTCGCCGATTTTACCTTGTTTTCGTCTACAGAAGTAACGTCTTACATTATGGGACGTAGAGAGTAGCTAGCTAGATTCCACCCGGACAGCTGCTGGTCCGTCGATCGATCCATACATTGGCTAGCTAGCTCAACCACGGCGAGTAGACGCAGCGGCCGGATTGGACCACCTCATCCACGACGACAACGACGGCAGACAGCACTCTGCCGGGGCCGGACGTGGCGCGCGAGCCCCACCTCCACGTGATCCGTCCGTGCCGATAAGATGGCTCCCGGGCGGTCCCGTACGTCGCCCTCTCTCGCTCCATGTGATGTGGCCTTCTGGAACGGCGCCCGGGCGATCTTCCCCACGGCGCCAACGCCATCCACCGCGACGCGCCAGGAGGATCGATAGGCATCGAGCAGCGTCCAGCGCACGTCGCCGTCGCGGCCGGGACGAGGCCACGGGATCGATTGACCGATGCGAACAGGTGATCGCCCCCTCCAATCACGGCACGCTTTGTTAGGCCAGGGAATCGCGGAGAGCGACGGCGCGCAGCTAGCTGGGCGGGAGGGTTCGCGCGCGTTCGAGCAGTCGCTTGCGCCGCCCGCCGGCATGCATGGGTGCGTGGCGCACCTTTCACTTTCAGGGAGCCTTTGCTATCGCCGAAGGTCGGCAAAGGAGAAGGGCTGGGGCAGGGGCCAAGCTAAGCCAATGCAAGATCCCAAAGGTGTAGTAGCTGATAGGAAGGAGTATTAGCTGAAACAGGAGTGCCAGTTCGATCTGCAGCTCGCGCTTCTACCATCGAACAAGACAAACGCATCATCCCGGCATTCCATCGATCGATCAAGGGTACAGTTACTGTTAGTATATGCTTGGCATTTGATGAACCGGGTCGCATCAACCATTTATCCATCTATCCACCTTCCTTTCCCTACACTACTACCCCGTCGACGGAACCACCCATGCGACGTACGACAGCATGGAGGGGGTCCCGGCCCCGACCGAGAACTGGAGATGGACATGGATATATGCTTTGCGCTTTGCGCGTGGCATGCACTATCTATCTAGCTGACATGACTAGCATGCAGGAGCAGCCACGAACTACGTGCGTAACCCTAACTAAAATCCCAATCTCATGCTGCGTGCACAACTTTCAGTTGGATGCCATAAAGGCAGAAACACGCACGCACGCACGTAAGCACGATGTGGATAGGATTGGCTAGCTAGCTACTTCCTCCGTTCGGAATTACTTGTCTCGAAAATGGGTGTATCTAGAACTAAAATACGTCTAGATACATACATTTTTGCGACGAGTAATTCCGAACGGAGGGAGTAGCTTTCGTGGACGGACAGCGGTACCACACACACCATCGACTTGTCCGGGAGAGCTAGTGTATGCCTAGTGGAACATGCATGCTGGATTGGTGGTGGTGGGTGCCTCTCCCGACTCCGGAGTAGATGGACGTGGATCGGTCCGATGGAGGTGCGGCGTCAGGTCCCGGCGTCGCGGCACAGCGCCGGTTGGGTCCTTTTTTCCTTTTGTTTGCGGGTGCATGGCAGGGCGAGGATGAGTGGAGGCCATGGACGAGGACGAGGATGGCAGCTTCCAGCTGAGAACCAAGGGCCACGTAGAGTGGAGGCCTATTCTTCCTTCTTCGTCGTTGATAGAACCAAGGAACAACACACGGTTCTAAAAAATAAAAACCAACTCAAGGGTTAACCCTCATTGGCTTTCTTTTAATAAGAGAAACTCCACGAGCACCGCGCGTCCGAGCCGGTGCTTGAACTCAGGTGGGCTGCCAACTACTGCAACTACCTAGCCAACGGATCGACACCCCGTCCTCAGCACACGGTTCTCAATGGTATCTGCTTCGCCTTTGTATGGAACGAACACCAACACCATGACCATGCATCATCTTCCTTTACTTTTGTTGGGGAACACGGGTGGAACAGGTGATGGCAGCGGGCAAAGCGTGTGATCGCACGCACGCACGTTACTCTTCTTGACCATCTTGTTGCCGTTTAAGAAGGCACAAATGGCAATGGTGCTACTTCTATTGTTAACTGTGACGTCACAATTGTTTAACCTGAAAAATGCCCTACCGCGGGACCTTGACGGGAGTGAAACAGTGGTGGTGAGGGTTGGGATTGGCCGGATGAAGGTGCCGCGTCAGGTTTCGTCGTCGTTGTACAATGCTTGAATTCTTCTTCTCTTTCTGGGGCAGGTCAGGTCAGTGATTGGAGGGGAAAAGGTTACGAACTGGATTATTCCTCTTCCCCACTACTAGTCTCTCCTTGATTTTTACTACGGCCCCTTTCCTCCATTAGCCTCGCATGAATTTATATTGTATCAGAGTTAAGAAATCTTATGTTTAAAGATCTAGCCCATTAGCTTGGACTTTTGAAACAGTCTCAACAAGCTATACCCTGGTTAGGGTTTCTTTTTCCCTCTCACAACTACGGTGTCTAGGGCACACATCCCCTTCAAGTTTTGCCAGTGAGCCCGTGGATCCTCCTCTCCTCTAACCACCGCCCAGGCGGCCGGTGGAAAGAAGGGGGATTCAAATGCCTTGGCTCGAGCCAGTAGTTTAGTACATGCTTCTCTCTCTCTCCCTCTCTCTCTCTCTCTCTCTCTCTCTCTCTCTCTCATATAGGCGGTATATTGGTTGATGGTGGAGCTTAAACTTTGAGTTGGTTTTTGGGGCTCCAATCCTCATCAAGTTTGTTCATATAGGGACAGAGTCAAAGAAGCTCTGACGTAGATTTAGTGGCATGCTATTCAGATCGACTCTAGAGTTCAATGGCGACAACTGCTACTCTAGGTGCTGGTCCTTAGGGGCACGTACACAAAGACTTCCAGGTTGTCATCGACCATGTTAAGCCGGCTTCGATAGGGCAGCGATGTTAAAGGATCGTTCTGACGGCGGCAGTGATCATTCGATGATGTGGGGTCATTGATCTAAATTTATTATGTTTGGGGTGCTTTGTACTACTCATGAGCCTTTATAACATATTTGGGTCCTTTTCACGAAAAAGGGCTAGACTGTTTTTGTTAGTCTTGATTGTCCGAATTTATAAACCAACATATATAAATTTAGTTGAGATTATGACAAGACTTTGTCAAATTCAAATGTTCACCCGATTGGCTGTTATGCTAAACCAACTCAGCCCAGCCCTGAGATATAGTCTGAGAGCAAGAAGTGCCAAACGTGTTTCTTTTTTGGAGAAGTGTTTCCTCTCACGAGGCCCTTCAATTGGTCATGCTTTTCTTGTTTTTCTCCTTTGGTCTGTCCACCTTACCTTCTGGCGCAATGCTCTGGTCATCAAATGACTAGAAATATGACATGACCTCGGATTTGTGTACCATTCTAATCGCCTCTCAGTATCTCGCATCTTGGCGGTTGTTCCGGCGTCTTTTAGAGGGAATATGCTTGTCGATTATATGGCATTGAACCAAGATTACTAATAGCTTTGTGTCCAATCTGGTATTGTCGTTATAGATGAGGTAGTGAAGAGTCGAATGAGGGTTTCCTGGCTCGTTTTCATCTGTGTGATGCTCCTCTCCACACTATAGTGGATCCAGTAGTGTTTATGTTTGACAGATCAAGGTCTCCATACCACACGAAGAGACATTCAGATGGTTGTCCCGGTACTTCTATCTTCACAACGGTGTTGAAGGCAGCGGAAACAAAATAAAGGTTATAGCTGGAAGTTTAATCTTTTTCATTGACGCCTTCCGGCTTGATTTTTGGACATGTATGTGACATATCCTCTCTTTTGGTCTGAGAACACACCGCTGAGCTATGGAGGTGGTATTAACCCACCTCACGCTTACCGAGGTTTCTACATCAATGCAAATCGAATAGTCCGTTGCATATGTCCTAGAGTTGAGTGGAGTCGGCGATCTCCTTCTTATGGATGACCGACAACTTCTCTCTCACTAGTAAGCGTGCACGTGCAACGCACGTATTATCATGTGAAAACAATCAACATTCACCTTATAAAGAAATATATATCAATAAAATAAACAGAATATAGTGATGTACCAACAATAGAGATTTTAAACAATGTTGTAATACAAAAAACTTAGTTGGACTAAAACTATAGTGAACATATTGGAGAACCCTGTCATTCAATTGTTTCGCTCGAGTAGGTAATGCTGAGAACCGGATCTTTTGTAATTATTACACAAATAGAAAATTAGTAAAAAAGACTGTAAACATTTTCAGTGGAGCGCATCATTCATCGTAATCAACTCCATAGTATAAGACAAAAATCTAAAAGGCTGGAAACATAAACCAATGGATCCATCCACAAAATAAGATCTGCTTCATGACAACAATCCGTGATTAAAAAGGGAATTATTATGATCACATTAGTCTAATAGGAGATTATATGTGTTGCAAAATCCGCAACATCACATCACAAGGCATTCTAAAATTTTCAATACCATATTTATCAGAACAATGAAAATAAAGCTAGGACATTGAGAGATGTAAGACAGTAGCACTCTATCCATGGATAGGGATGCTCCCAGGCTATATTGTTATCTTGAAAGAAAATCTAGCTTGAAAGACTTCTTTGCTCGGAGAAATCGTCGGAGCTCCCTGAACCTACATATTGCACCCCTTGTGTTAGTCAAGATCGAAAAATAGCTAGGCATTGCCAATCAGGAATGTACCTTGTAATCAAGTTATTTGCTTCGTTGATGTCTGGTTTAAAGTATAGCTGAGACTGCTCAGTCGTGTGAAGAATGACATTTGATATTGAGTGTAAGAAAGCCTTGAAAGTAGTAGGAGACAACTTAGCAGGAAGACAAAGTTAAAATAGTGAAGTGCATGTTGGCTCGAGAAATCCCTAGCAAGAGACTGGTCTTCTTCCCCACATTACATATGTCAAAAGATACTAAGCATATGATGGACCCGTTTAGTTGTCCAGATGACCAGATTAAATTGTAAGCATTATGTTGTTCTTATTTCAGTAAAAAAGAATTTTGTTGAATAATTAACTTAACTGGTATAAAAGAACTATACTATGGGTTGCGCTTAAATGGTAAAAGATTTGTCTAGAAGATAGGAATAAAATACATGCAATTACTCACTAAAAATCTTCTCTGCTCTTACTATTGGGGGATACCAGCTATTTGACTAACAGGGTAATAATGGGACATATGGTGCAACTCAACTCATGTGAGCTAGATTGACAAACTTTTATTGCAGACAAAGATGATCTCCAAAGCAATGGGTGGGATGATATTCTCGACAACAACATACAATCGGGAAATAAGGACCGTTTGATGACTATAAATTTGACATTAAAGATGTCTCTTTTTCACAATTGGTTGCTCCATTTTTCAGTATTGATTATCCAATTCCAACCAGTATTTTTTCAGTTTTGTTTTGATACGTGTTTGTAGACCAAAGATCTTTGCCTTGCCAATTTATTCATATTCAACACATATTACCTTTTGCACCAGCTACACCAGAAACATGCATCCTACTGTCAAGTTTTCATGGTAGTGTACATAGTCTTTTACAGTGAAGTGTGTAACCAAAACTTTTATGGTGCTTAATTCTGCTAGGTTGCTTTTCTTCGCTTGAGTTGCTCCTCCCTTTTTTAATTCCTATTAAATTACCCAGCCGTGAATCAAAAGAGTATTTAGGTGCGCCAGACTTACAGAACTTAATTCTGAAGCCAAGTGTTTGTTTGATGTTCTAGGGTATCTTTTCTAATGTCGGAGATCTGATTGATTATCACCAAAATGGAAACGTGAGGATCCCTTGTACTCTACTACTTACCATGGAAGCTGATTGATAACGCACCAAAACAAAATCACCACAAAATGGAAACTTGAGGATTCATTCCTCCCTAGTGGAAGGGAAAAAACCATTAACCATGGAAGTTGTTTGATAATGCAGACAAAAGGAAAATAACTGCAGGATACTAACTCGGTAGTAAAAAGGAAAAAATCATTATCAAGTATTCTTGCACCATAGCTCGATGGTCGTAATGGGATATTAATTGATTGTTTGTGGTTAACTTCTATCTCAACATGAGGCCAGCCTGTAAAGCTGATTATACTTCCATCTCAACACATGAGTCCATGGAAGCTGAGTTTTTGGCACGGAGGGTCTGGGATCAAATCCGAACAGCCTCGTACTGACCTTGTAAATGATGAAGCCGAATGTGTATGAGTACTGATGTCGAACACTTCGTTTCTGTACAGCTGAAGCGCAGTGTAGTAACCTAAATTACAGAAGAATATAATTAAGATTGTCGGTGAAGGATTATTATTTGTATAATACTTCTAATTTTGATGTTACTAAAAGTGGGCTTACTGAAGCTATTGACAATTGCCTTGTGGTTCACCAGTTTCACCTTCTCAGGAACGACATAGGACAACCTCACCAAGCAGAATCACTCGGCCTTCATTAGGCCTCCATTATCACCGAAAAGATATTTCTGGCACCTTACCAAGATTCAAATAGTAAAGTAGAGCATAACCTTACAAAGGTTTGCGTCCGGATATGCAAGTATTTATGATTCCCAGAGAATGCAACAAGAGAACAGAGAGGACCAAGTTGCTCCATTTCCTCTTCTTGCTTTGGCTTTAGGTCGCAGTGGATGATGGGGTATAGGTTGTAGATAAGTCATGCCTCTGAACACCCAGATATAGCAGCAACATCATGTTCAAATTATTGGGAACATCTACAAATATTATCTCCTGTAACAATTAGACTTTAGTTGTATCATATAAAAACTGGTACTGAAAGAATGAGAGTTTCATTGGCAGTGGCCATAAAATTCAGTACTTTGTAGTGAAGAACCAATACATATCCGGTCGTAATCATGCACAAACTTTCCACTTCAATATCATGACATTGCTGCAGCACGTGTACCATGATTGGGATCTGAACACCATCCACACAAGTGCATCCTGGCCACATTGACTGTGAGACGACACTGCTTCTCCACACTCAGGAGCGATTTGATTGCGTCGAGGCTGCACCGTGCCTTACCACCATGTTCACGACCTGTCAACGACTACAAAATACAGTAGTAAGTAACAGTAGTTGCAGTCAGCAGGCACAAGCAAGCCGAGGCTGCCGCGCATGCATCACACAAACAGAGCACACGCAACATGGACGCGGAGCAACAGTACTACCATACAAGAACGCACACAAGACACGCACGCGGCATAGTGGCATCATCCAGAGAATATAAACAGAACCGCCGCTTCATGGGTGCACTACTGCCGACTTCCGCTACCTGCGTTGGCAGAGGGAGAGGAGCATATGAGAGTGGCACAAACATGGTGGGTCAGCGAGAGCATCTAGTACCACTCCGGCGAGAAGCCGAGAGACATCCTCGCGTGGTCGTCGGCATCATTAGCGAAGTAGGAGGGCCAACTGCATCGGATGCGTCACCAGCTTGGTCGAGCTGGGCAGCCGCTCGCCAGTGCGCCTCGCCCCGTAGGCCCCCGCCTGGTGTGCACCTCGTGCTCGTGTGCTTCGCGCTGCGCTGGCCTACGCACGTGACGCGTGTTGTGGCCAAGCTCGCCGTCCGTGCATGCTGACCGCGCGTGTCGTCGCGATGCGCTAGCTGGCGCGTTGGCCGTCTCCGCGTCGCACCATCGCCGGCCCTGCTGTCTGAGCCCCACCCGCCGGTGGTCTCTGGTCGCCCATGCTGTCGGGCACAGCTGCCACGCGCTTGTGTGCCGTGCGCATGCGCGGGGGATGCGCTGAGCCCTGGCCCTCCTGTCCACACATAGACGTGTTCCCACCGGCGCCCCAGCGTCCCACCCGCTGCCCGCCACCGGCATGGATGGGAATCGACGGCGCGGGGCGGCGAGGCGCGGCCAGCTCACTGGGCGTGCGCTCGTCCTCGTCCAGTGGCGGCTGATGCGGGAGGGATTGGTGAGGAAGGAAGGAACATCGGCAGCCGCCGTCACTTCGTAGGAAGCAGCGGGAGTGCGCGTGCGCGCGGATACAGTCGAAGAGGCAGAAGGGGTGGCGGTGGGGCGCTCCTCGATCCGGGACTCCTCGATCTGGTAGTGGTGCAGAGCCGCGAAAACGGGAGCAGTTCTTCTAGATCCAGGACTCCTTGATCTGGTGCAAAGGCGAGGGGCGGAGGGATTCCAAGACGCCTCGCAATCTGGGGCAGAGAAAGAAGAGTCGGGGACGCACGATTTGGGTGAAAACCATTCCGTTAATCATGGTAGACAGCGTGGATCGAGGGATGCGGAGCCTAGGAGAATCGGCAGACGCGACAGACGACGACGTCTGCTGGCAGAACATTTGATCTGAGACGTTGATCTTGATGATAGACTATTAGAGTAATATGGACGGTAGGATGTATTTAAGTTGATTTAATCTAAGGGTCCTGGTTATCCTGTGTACAGTTTGTTGTGTGTCTTTAGAAGAATTTCTGTTTGCTCTTTTAATAGTAGTAGAGATGAAGAGACCTAAAAGATGTGAAGCAAGACTCCGTATCTTATTTCTTTGGAACATGACACTTGAGATTCAACGACACACATACTTCCATTTCATTTTCTTCTTTATAACCGAGAAATTCCCAAAAAAATCTAACTCCTTTCTTTTACATTTTTTTAATCACGGAAACATGAACTTTTATGCCTGTCGGTACTAATTAAGTTCAGCAAAAAATAAAAGTCGATAAACAAAAAACCATATGTGACATACATGAGAGTTTTGTTTGAGTTGTACCCCACAAAGAATAGTCGATTTGCCTGCGAACCAACTAGTGATTGGACAATCAAGAGGGCAGTGGGACCTCTAGCCCATCAGACAACAATCTTATGTTTGTCCCTTTGGTATCCCACTAATATAAATTATTCTTTCGATATGAGGGTGTGTTTCCATCGATAACATGGTGTTTGTGATGTCTTCATCAATCTCAAGCTCTGCAACTTTGACCGGATTTTCAGCACACGCTGCGTGAGTGTGGTTATGTGAGGGGAAAAGTCTAAAAAAAACCTTGACTTTGTAGTCGAAGTCTAACACGAATTCTAAACTCTAAATTCTTGAAATCAGCACCCTGTCTTATCTAATCCTGGTTTAACCCGACCCTTCTTGGCTGAGAAGTTGTTTGTCTCCGCCGGGATTGTACATGTGGCAGAGATGTGGCAATCACTGCCAGCCGGTGTAAACATGGTGACGATTTGTACAAACGTTACTGGTTATTTACGAACAAGCACACATGCCACTTCTTTGCTTAATGGTCTGAACGTGGTGATGATTTGTTCTACATTTCTACAGAAGGCATGAACTGTTTATTAGCATGTGTACTTAAGAGGCTAAGAGCTGCTGAAATACTCTCTTATTAATTGTATTACCCTCTTGAGTTGTGGCTTGTATAGTTGTGTTGTTCGGTCATTTTTGTCCGCTTCCGATCTGAGTCCGTACCATATTCCAATCCGCACAATCCAATATTTGAATTCGCATAATCCGATATTCGAATCCGCATCCGACCCGCTTCCAAATGCGAAAATAAATATGAAGTAAGGTATGGTTTGAGCATTATCCGCCCGAATCCGAACAGGTTTCACCCTTATACATGTGGGACCTACCCTATCGGCTCTTAGAAACCCAACTACACACCGCTCCCTCGCCCATTCTCGTCAGTACCTTTGCGCCATGTCCCTTATCTTTGTCCTTCGTCGTTGCAGCAATGCCGATCGGTGGTTCATCGCCGGACCAAAAAGATGATTGTGCCGGCCGGGAAAGGCGCCAGTAATCCCCCCGCCCCTCCTCCCAGTCTTTTCTTAGGCCCTGTTTGGTTCATAAGTCCTAAGACTTTTTTTAGTTCCAACTTATAAGTCATAAGTCCCTAAAAAGTCCCTACCTGTTTGGTTCCTGGGACTTAACATGGACTAGTAGACCATATTACAACTATAAGTCCCTATAAGTCCCTCCTTGAGAGTCTTATTTGATAAGTCTCAAATGCCCACTTTAAGTCCCTATAAGTCTCTCCTGTTTGGTTTAGATGGGACTTATAGGGACTTATTTAAGTCCCTAGACCAATAAGTCCCTGTAAACAAACACCCTCTTAGTCTCATCCGTGTTAAATGATCAGCTCTCGTTAGAGTTCTCGGTAGAAAAGTTGTGGTTTTAGCTACGTTACATGATACGGGGATGTGAATAGGGAGATACGAGGAAAGGACATTTTCCAAAAATGGACTCGCGGGAATACGACAAGAATATATAGAGGTGAATAAAATAGTTCAATAGTGCATTATCTTTACCTAATATATATATATATATATATATATAGGAGTAGGATTTTCTATCATAGCTTGCCCTAGAAATAGCTATCAGCACCGTTGGTGCTGCTTTGTGATTCGTACTTGTTGTATGATCCGGTTCCTTCTGAAGCTCATTTGATGAATTATTGGAGGTGAGAAGGCTGAACAGGTACTGGCCGCTTTATGGCATGCAGCTGACAAAAGCCTGTTTCGCGTGGTCCTAGTCCGTGCGTTCCTTTGCTTTGCCTTCACGAGCGTGTTAATCTCAGGTTCCACGAGTTGACACCAGTCACTGGATCTCAGTCCCAATTGTGCAGGTTCCATTTTGTACGGCATAACGTTGCGACCCGTTGACGCCGTCGGCGGCGCCGCAGGGGTCCATTCGACGAGACAGATCGTTCAGTCGAATCTACGCCCCCATGTGTGAATCATGCACGTTCTTTATTTCCTACAGAGGTGGAACTGGCACGGCGAGGCGTAGCAAATCCTTAGGCAACCTGGAGCAGATAACCAACGGCGACTCACATTGCATCGCTACTGGCAGGCCACCTTGACTCGTTGCGGCAACAACTTTGACCTCCGGCGATGGCGCGTGCACACTGTGAAACTAGGAACTTGTGGTCATAGCTGGATATGGAGCCGAAGACGAGGGAGCTCGTGGTAGGAGAAAGGCATCTCACCGGCTGCACTGGCGTGGGGTAGGAGAGCCTCTCTAGTTGTGTGTGCGTTGGGGCCAAAAGGGAAGTACATGCATAGCTCGTCTCTCGGTGACTCGGTGGACGGTCACGAGCTGGCTGTAAAAGACTCCAAGGCGGCAAGGATACGACTGACACGAACTGTCCTCTAATTATTTCTATAATAAGAAGCTATGTGGCCTCCTATATGTCCCTCTTATAAACATCACTTTGGCAAAATAATCACACATATGTTGTTCGCAGAAGATCCCACAGAGAAAGTGAAAAGTATTTTGACTTTTCTTTCAAAAGCAGGACGTGTGAACCACCCCCATGTGTTAATTCAAAAAAAAAAACACCCCCATGTGCTTCTGACTGAATATAGTGCATCACTCGTGGTTCTGATAATCTGACGCGTGTGAGCCCCGTTGCAACCTGTTGGAGCGTCACGTGACACTGTTTTTCTTCACTGGATGGGCGGACGAGTTACTAACTAGTAGTAACTACAGAACCAACGTGCTCCTCAGCGGATCCCATTCAATCCACCTGAACCGAACGATGGCCTGCGCCGAGCCGGACGTGTTGTGTGCAGCCTAGGCATCGTATAAGAGCATCTACAGCAGGATATGTGAGAGCAACTTCAACGGGTCGATCCAAACGAACGATGCTTTTCTATGTTTTTTGTCCTTTTGGGTCGGCCGCCCGCCCGGCGTCCGCCCTCTTCAGGTTTGCATCATTCAGGTCTCCTTGGTTCCTGGCTTCCATTGCATCGGTTCTGCAATTTAGTATCATTCAAATCCCCTCACTTTCCCTGCTTCTGTTGAATCGGTTCTCCAGGTTTGATTCGTTCAGATCGCCTCAGTTCCTCGCTTCCGTTACATCGGTTCTTCAGGTTTGCATCGTTCAGATCCCAGATCCCTTAAGTTCCCCACTTCGGTCACACCAGTTCTTCGGGTTTGCATCATTCGCCCCCCTCAGTTCCTCGCTTCCGTTGCATCGGTTCTTCAGGTTTGCATCATTCGCCCCCTCAGTTCCTCGCTTCCATTGCATCGGTTCTTTGGTTTTGCATCATTCAAATCCCCTCGGCTCCTCGCTTCCGTTGCATCGGTTCTTCGTGTTTGCATCACCCGAATCCGCTCGGTTCCTCGCTTCCGTTGTGTCGGTTCT